>OY748303.1:14569975-15256500 GCA_963556515.1 Nudaria mundana
TGAAGAGCTCTTCAATCTGAGCCCACCCTCTTCCTTCCGATCCCGAACGACTCGTGCCGGGCAGAGATGCCACCCCCACACAGTGGATAGCATGTTCGCGAGAACCGAACGTTTTAAACGTTCGTTTCCTGCCGAACGATAGTGGCCTGGAACGCCCTGCCTGTGCACGTGTTTCCTCCCACATATAATCCTGGGTTCTTTAAGCGAAGCGTGAAGAGGCACATCAGTAGGTCGTCAAGTTGAGGGCCACTCTCAATAGTAATGTGTGCTGTGAGAGTGGCCCACAATCGCTAGACGTCGTCACGACTTACCACCAGGCGGGCGGCGTCAATTTGGCGAACCAAATATAAAAAAAAAAAAAAAAAAAAGCCAACGAGTTGTTGGCATTCATACAGCATGCCATCGACACTATGGACGAAGTTAGCATCCTACAGATCTGCAAGACAAACTTCAAGGAAGAGGATGTGAGTAGTAGTAAGAGACTACTATTCCAGACGCTGGGGTAAGCTCGACGAGATGCCACCTCGACGGAGAGATGGTACCGAGAAGAGTATCCAGGACATCGTCACCTTGCTGAAGGTGACCGACCCGGACGACGTGCCTGCTTTCGTCGCGAAAAATTTACACAAATTGCCTCCCGTGACACTTGATCACGTCGACGTCACCAGGTTGCTTAAGGATATCACATCCTTGAAAGCAAGCCTGGCCGCAATGGAATTGAAGATGGAAGCGTCAGATCGCACGATTGGTGAGCTGCGGGCCGAGGTAGTGTTACTACGTAGCACTATTTCTACAAGTAGGTCATCGGATGCCGCGAACATTAACCTCCGTCGTGGTGAACAAAATGCACCACTTAGCAGTTTTGCGTCGCCGAGCGAGTTTGCGTCACCGGTAGTGGAATTTGCCGACAGGGCGAATCGCTCCGCCGCTGTCCCTGTTGCGTCAGCGGTAGCGGGGAAGGTTGTGGGTCAAGGAGGTATGTCATCACTTAATTGTTCCTACGCTAACAAAGCCGGAACCAAGAAACCCGCTGAACCTAGAAGCAGGCAGGAGGGGGAAGGTAAAAAACGACAGGAGCCCCTTCTGCTGAAACCGAAGATCCTGAAAAAGGACGCGTGCGGCAAGGATGGCTTCATCAAGGTAGAGAAGAAGAAGAGGAAGCCTCCATGTCGAAACCAGTGCGGTACGGGTCTGGCAGGGCCTAATATGTTGTTACGTCCTGCGATACCGAGTACGTTACTGTACGTGTCCCGACTTCATCACTCCACGAAGGACATCGAGATCGTGGATTACATCAGGACGAAGACCAACTGGGCCTTGAGAGTCGAGAAATTGGATTCGCGCCATAACACGAACTTTAAGTCGTTCGTGATTAGGGTGCCGACTCATCATCTCGACATGTTCCTTAAGGAAGAGTTTTGGCCGAAAGGTGTCGTGTATAGACGGTTTCGCGGCACGTTACCTTACGCGAAGTGTAACACGACACCCGTTTAAACAACAGACAGTTTAGTGTTCTATTGTAAGATAGAATTATATGTATTTTTAGTTTTAAGGTATGTATCTATGGGCCGTAGAATAAGTTAATATAAGATCTGTAACTTTTCTGACGTAGCCTGATAATAAATGAATAAATAAAAAATTTAAAAACTACATCGAAAGATGTATAGGGCTAGCTTCGCGGAAACTAGGAATACTGAATAAGGTAAAGCGATTCTTTACACCGCACCAGAGGTGTCTGCTGTACAAGACGCAGATTAGACCCTACGTCGAATACTGCTCTCACCTCTGGGACGGCTCCGCAAAGTATTTGCTGGACGCTCTCGACGCTATGCAGTGACGGGCTATCCGTATTATAGGTTGTCCGGAGGTAACGGGAAGCATTGAGCCGCTAGCTCAGCACCGAACAATAGCTTCCTTGGCCGCATTCTACCGTATTTACCAAGGCGAGTGTTCTGAAGAGCTCTTCAATCTGATCCCACCCTCTTCCTTCAGATCCCGAACAACGCGTACCGGGCAGAGACGCCAATCCCACACAGTGGATAGCATGTTCGCGAGAACCTAACGTTTTAAACGTTCGTTTCTCTGCCGAACGATAGCGGCCTGGAACGCCCTGCCTTTGCACGTGTTTCCACCCACATATAATCCTGGGTTCTTTAAGCAGAGCATGAAGAGGCACATCAGCAGGTCGTCAAGTTGAGGGCCACTCTCTATAGTATTATGTGCTGTGAGAGTGGCCCACAATCGCTAGACATCGTCACGACATACCACCAGGCGGGCGGTGTCAATGTGGCGAACCCAATATAAAAAAATTAAAAAAAGATTCTTTGAATATGGTACTAGCGATAATATAGATGGATAATCTACCTGAGTTTCTTGCTGGTATCTACTCAGTAGAACCAACTTACCGAACCAGCGAATGAATCATTTTCAAATGGTGTATTTATGTACTATAAGAATTACAATACTTACAAGAAACAGGAAAAACAATTACGAGAAGCTTATAAAAACTATATACTATCTAAAACTAAAACCTAAAATAAATACGAGTATGTAAAACAGGGAGTTCTAGGCAGTGTGCCCATAACACAGGCTACATTCCCGCGCTGGATTTCTAATGAGAGTCTTTCCCTCAGACGCTTTCTAAGTTCCGTGAAGAGCTGAAGCGCACCGTGGCCCTAAGAACCTAGTGTCTCGACACCAAATGCGACGAATTTTATAAAATTGCTTGACATGAAATTGTAAACATTTTGACATTCATATGTGCCTTTTATATGCCTAAACTGAATAAACGAAATTGATTCTCTGATTGATTCTTTGATTGAATAAAAATCACTACTAGTACCACTTTCGTGAAATTTGAAAATAATGAATCTAGCTGTGACAATAATCCTCACTAGTTCCATCATGGAACTGTTAATGGTACTAGCGGCAATAAAGCCTAGTATTCACATAAAGCTTTGACATTTCTTGATCAGAACTTTGAGAGATTGGTAAGAAGACAGCACAAACAAAAGGTTTCTATACTATCAGAACGAATGACTCCCAAGAGCAAGCGGCGCTTTTCAATTGTCTCAATGAAATTGTTCTCATCCATACAACGTAATCTTCAGTATATTTTCTATAGTAAATAACTATACTGTAATAAAATAGTAGAAGTAATTGTGTTTTTACATTTAATACTCGTAATAACTACTAACAAGAAGTAAGTGTATGGAAACCACTGGATACGCACAAGACGGAATGCCAGCAATGGGAACCAATTGGCCGATCCTTATGATAAAGTATATGCAAGAACAGGCATTGTTTTAAGACGCCACCTGACCCTAACTTGACTACCTTTACTGACCTAAATCTCAAAATCTATAAGTTCTAGGAAACTGATTTTTTATACAATTAACTTCAGTTCATGAAGATTAAATGCTCAAGATGAAAACATGGTAACTGAAAAAATGCTCGATAGTTTTTTTATTCCAAATAACCGTGTTTTAATCACATTTTAACTTAGATCTTTTAAGTTTGCTGTAGTTTCTTTAATATTTTTTAATATCTAAAAAGGCATTGATAAACTCTCAACTCAACATACTTTTTTTATAATCATTATAGTTCGTCTTTAATTCATAGTTTTTATTTTGTCGCTTACGTTAAATTTTCCGAGAACGCGCACGATCTCTGTCTGTCCTTTGGAAAGTGAATATCGCTATCCTTCACTCGAGCGATAGCGGGAGCGGGGTTTGCGGTAGCGGATTGGCCGAATTGATTAGGGTCAGGTGCCTTCTTAATGTATGTCTGTCTCACTGACTATGTGTAGGTTTATGCTAAGAAACCTGAACGGACTTTCTTTTTTTTATTTTAAATTTCGTGATACCCCACTCCCGCTCCCATGTCCATTGCTGCGGTCGTCTCTGGTACGCACCAGAAGGTATTTCCAGTGGCACCCGGCGGACTTTGGCCACCTGTGGGGCCTCCTTCGGGGGTTTGGTCGGTATGAGGAACGGACTTTCTAGCGGTTTTCACAGGTAGATGAAACTCAACACAGAGCAACGTAAAGTATATGTTTCAACAAAATCGGTTATATGGCAGGAATAAAGTTATTGTCATCTAAGCTATATGACGCGGGCGGAGCTACAGACAGCAGCTAGTCTTTAACATTTTTAAATCCCTAAAGAAATACTTCGAATACATTCTAGTATGTTAGTGTTATGCAAATAACAATATGTTATTTCAATATCTGTTCCGGAACAGACTAACTGCATTAACCACGCATAAAATAATATTATAGGTTCTAGTATAAACAATAATAATCTTCTTCTCTTCTTATTTTATTTTATTTATTTATGTATTATTGTACACACACATTAAATAAAAACAGTAAATGGATACATACTAAAAATGGATACAAAAGCAGGCCTATGTCACTCGCCTAACAACCGCAAAAAATACGTCAGCGACAACTTGAAGCTGTAAATCCGTAAGGGTTGTCTCTTGTTAGTGACTCGGCATTGACCATAGAGTTAATATTGAGCCATTAACGTCATAATTATTGGTCAAATTATGCTGGTATATATTTTACTTTACTGGACAACCCCTTTTTTTTAAATTCCGCGAGACCGCGGCCTCTCCCATGTCCATTACTGCGGGCATCTCTGGTGACACTAGAAGGTATTTCCAGTGGTGCTTTGGCCACCTGCGGGGCCTCTTCGGGGCTTTGGTCGGAATGAAAATCCCGCGTCGTTGGGGTTGGGTTTTATCCCGCTTCGGTGAGTGAATCTGGTTGCGTGCTGTGGGGAAAAGACCCCGCAGCACGCAACCCTTCTAGCCTGATTCTGTAAGGACGGCAGGTCGCTATCCTGTCGTCCTCAGGCCCCGATCATGGAGGTTGGTGGTCCTGGGCGTAGATGATTCTGCGGCGTCCTGGCCGCTGACTGCGAAACTCAGCTGGGAGGGTACGCTCCCTCTCCCTCTCGGCCGCTTTCTTCGCGAGAATGACTTGCTCGTAGAAGGACACGGCCGCGTTCCATATAATCGCGCTGGAGACCATGGCTTGGTTTTCAGCGAGAGGATATCCACGCCCAGTCCCACTACGAGGTTCCGGCGCTGACTTGCCCACGCTGAGCACTCCACAAACGTGTGGAGTGCGGTGTCGTCGTCGGAAACCTTGCAGTGTTGACACCGGGGTGTGACCTCACGATGGATGCGAAACAGATAGCTACCGAAGCATCCATGCCCGTTAACGATCTGCGTCTCACGATACGTGAGGTCACCATGCCGTCTCTGCAGCCACTCGTCCATGATCGGTCTCACCGCCGCGATTACGGTGGTTCCCCATTTTGGTTGCTCAAGTCACACCCTCCAAGTCTCCATGAGATTGGCGGAGTTGGGACCGCTGGTTCTCGATTTCTCGAGACGCTACTGGACAACCCTAACGTTCGAATAATGTTCTCCGTAAACAAAATGTGACGTGGGTGTGTTACGTCACACCGCGGCGAGGTACACCGCCCGCGACGAGTCACCCCTCCAAGTCTTACGCGGCAGCTCGGCGACAAGCTCGTAGTATATATACGAATGACACAGGTCATTCGCTCTCTTATGTGCGACCTACAATATATCCAGGCAAGTTGCTGTCTAACTTACAGCACCTGCCTCGGACCTGAAGCCTGTAACATATACTAAACTAAATATCTAACATTGTGTAGAATCATCTACCATCCACGACCCCTAAAGCCGTGGCAGTATAACTTGTAATCAGTTATCTTAAGTATTAAATCATACTAAGTGTTCTTATTTATAACTATTCAGTGCTAAGCACCTAATCTGGTAGGGAAGAAAGCTATCTTCGTTACAAAAAGAATAAATGTGCTTTAATTAACGTCGAAGTGCAAGTTCTGTATGTAAGTACTATTCCCTATTCTGTGACAAAGGCTCCACCAATGAGCCTAACCTTCTTCTTCTTATAATTTGCTCCAAAATGTTCGTACGAACTCAGGAAAGGTTTAAAAGTAGAAATTCAGGCGGTACGAAGTTCGCCGGGAAAGCAAGTAAATCATAAATATTGACAACGCCAACGAAGCAGTCGAACCCCATCCGTACAAATAAATGCGGTTGTTCTTACCCATACTACAGCAATTGTCTGATATTCAGACAATTGCCAACAGAGAGAATGCAGAGCAACTGCTATTTACTTAAAATCACCAATAAATGTAGTAAATATAAGTAGATTGACGATCTTTCAACAAATTGAATAATACTACTAATCATTATTCCTGAATCTAATTCTGATATATTTACTCTGATAGATTATAGTATAGTTTTTAGTAAGTGTAAATAATGTTAATTTTGTATTTGTTTGTTATTATTTATCAGTTGATTTTAATCATGGAACCGCAGCCTGGCAGCTCTAGAGAACCAGATCAATTCATCAACTTGTTAATTCATTCGCACTTGAATCATTTCTTTCTTGTGTAATTGTAATTCGTATTTAAAATTAAGTGTAATTCTGATATCAAAAACACTAGCTGACTTTTTAATCAAAGTAATAAACTTGTATTCAGACACATTCATCAAATTCGGCCATTTCAAATACATTCTTGTAATGAACATTCTGTAACTGTCACGGTATATCAGAATGGGCCCAAAACGTGAAAATTAACAGCCGCCACCAAATTGAATCACATTGAATTCCAATTACGAGTATAATTTGTCAAAGGAAATGTCACATGAATCACGATGCCTATCCTCTTTAAAACACGAACACCCCTTGGACACTCATGAATTCATACTCACGTATTTTTATATGGTTTTCCATTTATTTATTTTTTATATTTAGGTCGATAAATCGCCTGATGGTAAGCTGTGGTGACGTCTGGCGATTGTGGGTGACTCTCATAATACACAAGTATACTATAGAGAGTGGCCCTCAACTTGACGACCCAGTAATGTGCCTCTTCACGCGTCACTTAAAGAATCCAGGGTTATATATGGGAGGAAACACGTGCGCAGAAGGGCGTCCAAAACTATACTGTTTCATTCATTCACCGAACCTTTTCCCAACGAAGTTGGGGTCGGCTTTCCAGTCTAACTGCGATTCGGCTGAACTTCGATATTTTCCGTGAAGCGACTGCCATCTGACCTCCACAACCCATGGGCGATATCGAAGTTCTACAATTAGACCGGTCGGATTTTTGATTAAGGGCTCCAATTACCCCTAACGACTGCCATAGATGTTCGTATGACAACCGGGACCGAACGGCTTAACGTGCTCTCCGAGGCAAAACTATATTACTTATTTGACTACATTATTTAACTAATGACCCCATCACCCCCAAGTGAAATGAATTATTTATGACGGTAGCTTATTTCGCTGCCATCTTATTTTAATGAAACAAATCATGTATGTTGCCTGGAGCTAAGCTTCTGTGGAAACCTCACTTGTATCCGTTAAAAAATTTCACTTCAAATCAACTTAGGCAACATACAAGAAATTAAAGAATATTTCATGGATGTTTCATATCGGCCGCAATATTTTTTTTAAATTTCATTAAATGTGAGATTTATACTATTTTATTAGAATTATGTATACGTGTAGACGATTTTTGTTCGTACTCGCCACAGGATTACTTGGTTGTATTCGTTCTGACGTTTCTAAGAAGAATTTTACCATTAAACGAGAATTTGGTATGTAACAATACTATTAATATTAAGTACTGTTTATATCGGTAATCTCCCGTTTGTATAGATTACCAATATTAACATAGACTACCAAATTCAATATGTTAATTTGATCCATATTTTTGCTATCCAGGATTGATAATTCATACAATTCCCAATTTGACATTGACAGGATTTGATGACATTATCAATCCTAAATAGCAAAATATGGATCAAGATAACATATTGAATTTGGTAGTAAGTTTCATTTATATTGATGAAGTCCCGCTTCAATTACAGTTAAGAGTAAAAAGAGGTTATAGTCAGGTGTTCCAATTGAGAAATCCAAAGTACCTCAACTATGGACAATCTAGTAGAACCTAAAATAAAAATCCCAGATTAATTATAATATAATAAGTAGGTATTAAATGAAACCATTTTTTATATATTGCTTTTATCATCATAATTTTTTTTTTGTTTTTGTTTTTTTTTTATGTTTTGTTCGCCAAAATGACGCCGCCAGCCCGGTGGTAAGTCGTGACGACGTCTAGCGATTGTGGGCCACTCTCACAGCACACAATACTATAGAGAGTGGTCCTCAACTTGACGACCTACTGATGTGCCTCTTCACGCTCCGCTTAAAGAACCCAGGATTATGTGTGAGGAAACACGTGCACAGGCAGGGCGTTCCAGGCCACTATCGTTCGGCAGAGAAACGAACGTTTAAAACGTTCGGTTCTCGCGAACATGCTATCCACTGTGTGGGAGTGGCATCTCTGCCTGGCACGAGTTGTTCGGGATCGGAAGGAAGAGGGTGGGATCAGATTGAAGAGTTCTTCAGAACACTCGACGAAAGGCTTCCCGTTACCTCCGGACAATCGATCATACGGATAGCCCGTCGCTGCATAGCGTCGAGAGCGTCCAGCAGATACTTGGCAGAGCCGAGGTGAGAGCAGTATTCGACGCAGGGTCTAATCTGCGTCTTGTACAGCAGACACCTCTGGTCCGGTGTAAAGAATCTCTTTACCTTATTCAGTATTCCTAGTTTCCGCGAAGCTAGCCCTATACATCTTTCGATTTAGTTTTTATTATTGATTATTGCATAAAGTACGGCCAACGAGACATGATAAAAAGTGTAAACTACTGCTACTGAGTTACATTGCGATAGTTGGCGATTATTATCTCTGTCCTTGTCACATGTACGCAGCAATGGCGTCAATCGCGCGAAGACAGCTGTCGTTGTGTTTTTCGTGGTACAGGAACGCAGTCAGTACAGCAGTTGTAAACTGTTGGTCCGCCAACTTGTAAAATAAAATAAAATAAAAAATAAAATAACGTTTATTATCTTTGAAATTTTTAGAAAATTATTTAGATTCGTCAAAAGTTGGTGTGACTCTACCGAGGGTTCCAAAATGCAACGAGACTGAGAAGAGCCCTCAAGAAACTCAGTTCGGCTTTTTTCCAAAATATTTCATCTTAAATCTAATACAGAGTTATTTAGAAAGGAGCAATTCGTGTTACAACCAGGCCGCCTTGTCATCTAAGAAATCATTAATACTATAATAAGCTTTATGGCACAATTTACGTTTTATTAGTTTTTTAAATTTATTAACAGATAAATTTGCTATTTCGGTTGGCAATGTATTGTACATTCGAATAAAGTTCCCCGCAAAAGAATTACTCACTTTATGAAGCCTAAATTTAGGAACAGCCAGTTTATCCTTATTTCTTAAGTTTAGATTATGATTATCACTATTTTTCACAAATTTACTTTTGTTCTTGTGGGTATACAATAAAATTTCATAAATATACTGTGAATACACTGTAAGGATGTTAATATGCTTAAACTTATCTCTTAATGACTCTCGAGACCCCATTCCATAGATAGTCCGGACAGCCCTCTTCTGCAACACAAAGATGCATTCAATATCGGCAGCGTTACCCCACAGTAGTATGCCATATGTCATGATACTGTGGAAGTAGCTGAAGTAGACAAGACGCGCCGTTTTAATGTCTGTAAGTTGTCGGATCTTTTTGACAGCATAGGCTGCTGAACTAAGCCTGGCCGAAATTTTCCCGATATGAGGCCCCCATTGCAATTTGGAGTCTAACGTTATGCCCAGAAAGACAGTGTCATCGACTAATTCTATTATATCAAGAAAGTAAAGTAGTAAAGTAAAGAAGTTCAGTCCTGTTGTTGGAATGCGCTCGATGTGATACGTATTGTTTCGTTTCCGTATTTGTTTGTTATTATTTATCAGTTGATTTTAATCATGGAACCGCAGCCTGGCAGCTCTAGAGAACCAGATCAATTCATCAACTTTTTAATTCATTCGCACTTAAATCATTATCATAATAACGAATTTTACGGTTCCGTACCAAAAAGAAAGACTTTTTATTTTTTTATATACACTTAATAATAATAAAATAGTCTTATAGTCACATAGGAACCCAAGTACAGACTTTATTAACCATTTTATAACACAAACAAATAAACTTAAGTAATTTATTATCAAACTAATCGTGGGACCTCCTGCGTAGCGGCCGCACTCACTACCGTTTCCCCACAGAGGCTGTCCTATTAGGTATGTACTGTATGTATGTATGTATTATGTATATACTATATGTTATTTTTGTCTAAAATTTATCTTCTCGCATTATTATTATATTGTAAATGTAATTATAATCAAATAAAACTGTTTTGAATCCCTAAAGCTTTGTTTACATTCTTTATTTCGTCTCGTTGGCCTTACTTTAGTCATGCAGTTTACACTCGCATGCAAAGTTTCAACTCAACCGGAAACCGGGAAGTGTGTAAAATTTAACTTTTAAGATTACACACGGACATCGGGACAGGTGAATGTAAATAAAAGCTTGTAAAAAATGATTTTAATACTCGTCACTCCATTTATCATTGTAATTAAAAATTATGCCTTCAATAAAAATAACACAGTTCCAAAATATACCCAATATTATCTTGCTGATATTAGAAGATTTTCTACCACGCATACCTACTTACTTTCGTGAAATGAATATTAAAGTACGCTACATATAACACCTTCCTATATTGCTTATAATGATACTTACAAAATAGATCGCGGGCGAGCATCGAAGTGGAACGCATTAATGTTAGCAGGTATTATAATAAAGGAAGCTGTTCGACAACAAGAACGCATATAACATTTTACTTAAGTCGTAACTGAGAAGTCGTATAAGAGAATTATATTGTAGTAAAGAAATGACTGTACACAAAGGTTCATTTTCTTCTCCTTCTTTTAAAGACGTGTAAAATGTCAAGGTAATGCTTGATTTTTCCCGCACAGAAGAACTAGTTACTCTGAACTAGTTCGCGGTGCTGGACAAGAAAACGTTGTTCGGTATTGCAATTGAGCGTTTGGGCCTGGATTTTTGCCCAGCGCCAGAGGTAACCTAAAAGGCAACAAGCCACGCGCTGAGCAAAAACCCAAAGCAAGGTTATTTTAAATGTTGTTGACTGTCACAAGACAGACACAAAAGTATCAACAGTTTTTAAAAAGAAATTATTAAAGGAAAACTGACTATCAAAATTTATAGTAATTACTTCGTTAAAACCATTTATAGTTTACATAACCATACCTTTACGAGTAACAGGAAACTACGATTCCAACTTTAAATTTTACACAAAAATTACGGTAGCAAAACTTTCATTGGAAGGTTTTTTTAAAAAACCACATTGAGAGGTCATATACTCGTATACATAGACCAACGCGGTCGTCGTATACGCTGTCGCCGTATACGACGGGACAAGGCATTATGCATTTTCCCGATACATAAAAGTCTGCCATGTTTGGTGCGGGGGGGTCATCGACACGCACACATTCTCAGACGCTCAAACCCAATCGGGTGCCACTACGAAACTCACACATGACAATAAGAATAACACATTAACATTTTCACAAACACATACATATACATTATATCATAACACTAAAATGACACTACCAAAAGTTACCGCCCACTATTGATGTAACAGTGTCGATACACGTTATCGATAAATGTAATTTATATTGCACCTCTTTGCATTTTCAAGGTATTTTATCGATACCTAACTTGGTACATAACTCCGATACAGACACTATAACTGTGTATTTGTTGCCATGGCAACACCCATGTCAGTCGTTTGACATGTTTGACTGATTTGCGAATTGTATGAAACGACCGACTCCGTGAGAGTTCGATTTTTGCTGAGCGCATGGCTGGTGGCTTTTTAGGTTACCTCTGGCGCTCCGCAAAAATCGGGCTCCCAGATACTCACATACCGAACAACGTTTCTTGTCCTGCACCTGGAGCTAGTTAGGAATAACTAGTTCTTCTGTGCGGGACTATCAACTAATCAAGCATTACCTTGACATTCGCGAATCATCGATCATTATCGATGGAGCCACGTTTTTAAAAGAAGAAGAAGAAGACCGACTCCGTGTTGATAGAAAAATCCGAAACAATGAGACTTTGATTATTATAAACAAAGAAATTTGTATTATTATTTGATTAAAAATACTTACCTATGGAAGGTAATACCATCTTTTTGTAAACTAGATTTGACTGATCTGTTTTTGCAACAAAAAACTGAGCAGCTTGGCATTTTTGTGGGATGACAATAGCCGCGCAACTAGATCTAGTTTAGTGAGTTGTCAAGACGCCAATTTGTTTTATTTCTAACTAATGGCCCATAGGCCCTAATCATGTGAGTGAGAGGAACGCCTGTTAAGGCGGCAATGTGCGCATATATGACCAGTTTAACCACTTACCATGCGATATAGCAGAGTCATGAAAAACCTTGTGGACACCACACCTTGTGGGGCATGAACAAGTGCAGTTCATTTCATAAATCATTTCATTTCATCCTAAATATAGAATCAGAACCCACCTTCGTGACAAGAAGAAGCCAAACCATCATAGACCTGACAATGTCCACAGATATGGTAAAAGAACTTGTCACCAACTGGCATGTCTCGAAAGAAAGCATCTTGTTCCGATCATCGGTGGATAAGATGTGATTTACAGGTAAGTATACCCCTGCCGTCCCGTCCATAACCAGCATACAAGAAATTGAATCACAGGTGAGTGCCATATCGGATATAATCACTAATAGCTACGAGTTAGCGTGCCCTCTGCACACCCCGAGAGAAGGTCGACCTGAAAACAAACAGAAATGGTTGGGACCCGAACTGAAGCGACTGCGGAAGACGGTGAGAAGACCCTTCAATAGGGCCATGAACACCAGATCAGAAGAAGACTGGGACTCCTATAAGGAAGCCAAATCCAAATACAAAAAACGAATCCGTTTTAGATCTACTGAATCGTGGAGAAACTTCACGAGTAACATAAACTCCGTTGACCAGGCTAACCGTGTAAGGAAGGTTTTGGCCTCCCAACCACACTACGGTATAGGTAGCATCCTAAAGCCTGACGGAAGCTACACCAACTCACCCAAGGAAGCGCAACAAGTCTTAATGAGTGCCCACTTCCCGGACTGCAGATACCAGCAAACCGTAGAGGTGAGCGAGGACCTGTCAGCGCCTACGGATGAGAGCTGGCAATACGCCCAAACAGTAATTACGATAGATAGATTATCATGGGTCATAAACACCTTCAAACCGTTATAGTCAGCAGGCCTGGATGGCATCTTCCCGGCCCTACTGCAATGGGGGGGTTTAAGATTATTTACACCACTCTTACATCATGAGGGCGTGTCTGGCCTACAGATACATTCCGAAGAACTGGAGGAAGGTGAAGGTTATCTTCATACCCAAACCAGGTAAGAGTGACTACACTTATCCAAAATCATTTAGACCAATCAGCCTCACAAAAACACTTTCGTCACAAAAACACTTGAAAGACTGTGTGAGAGGACTCTAAGAGAAGACGTGCTGATCAACACCCCATTACACATCAACCAGCACGCCTACACTGCTGGTAAATCAACAGAATCGGCCCTCCACCAGGTAGTAATCCGAACGGAGGAAGCGATACAAAACAAGGGTATTTGCCTAGGCACCTTCATAGATATTGAGGGCGCTTTTGACAAAACCAACTTCAACAGCATCACCTCGGCATTAGAGCATCACGGTGCACACCCAATGCTCACGGGGTGGATCAAAAACATGCTTAGTAATAGGGTCATCATACTAGATAATTAAGCAGAGGTGGTAGAGGTGGCCAGGGGATGTCCCCAGGGAGGTGTCCTATCTCCACTCCTGTGGAATCTAGTCATCAACAGTCTCATTACTACTCTAAACAAAAACACCTCTTTACGGTCGGCTACGCTGACGACATTACTATACTAATCACTGGCAAAGAAGCCAACATTGTCTGTAACCTCACTCAGATAGCACTCCGCACCGTCGAAAACTGGTGCAATCAATACGACCTCACCGTAAACCCAGGAAAAACGGAAATGGTTATATTTACTAATAAGCGAGTGCTGGGCACACCGCCGCCTTCATCAGCGATCCCCGCTGCCACATGCTTATGACCACTGGTGCATAAGTTAGGAACAAAACAATTTGGCGTCTTGACCACTCACTAGACTAAATCTAGTTACGCGGCTGATATGACATTACACTAAAATGTGCAGTTTTTTTGCTGTAAAAGCGATCTGCTACATCAAGTTTACAAGAAGATGTTTTTACCTTTAATTTCTATTTAATATTTAATCAAATTATATTATTAAAATGTTAATTGTGTCACGCGTTCGTAATTTTCTGCGATATTATTGGTAATCGACAAACTCATCCGATGCCATGCTAATAGGAATCCTGACAATTACTTTGTTATATGTCGCCATGACAACACGATGTACCAACTTAGATATCGGTTCAATATAATCATTATTGTAGTCTTAACATAGTATAAAACAAGTCGCTTCTTGCCGTATGTACCTACGCCTATGCATAGATCTTTAAAACTACGCAACAGATTTTTATGCGGTTATCACCCTTCGACAAAAGTTGCGCCTTGCAACAAAGAACACTTGTGCCAAATTTCATGAAAATCGGCTGAAAATGCATTTTCCCCCCAATCGAAAAATCCCTTCGACAAAAGTTGCGCCTTGCAACAAAGAACACTTGTGCCAAATTTCACGAAAATCGGCTGAAAAATGCAGCCTGTAGACCGGAACTGACACACATACAGACAAACAACGCCAAATCGGCCAGTCCTCGAGTTGAAACTGAGACGCTTCGCTCGCTTCGCTCGCTCGGTCAACAAAGCTAGTTAAAGATATTTTTTCTGATCTGAGAATAAAGTAAATACCCATAATGTTACTTTTATATCATTCAGTTTAATACCTATTAATAATTGTGTCTTTTTTATCTAGCGCAACTTTGCCGGCGTGAACATCCATCTTTTCTACCTGCCCGAACCATCTAAGCATCCCTTTATCTAGATCACTACACACCGCATAGTTCCCGTATCACGCGGCTGTTCCTCACTTTAGCCATACTTTTCAAACTTGTCAGTTTCACTCCACACTGCATTTATTTTACTTTCATGCTTCTTCTGCCACACCCAATATTCACTACCGTATAAAAGTGTAGGGACAAGCACTCCTCTACGCTCAGCCAACCGGGACTTCTTACCGGACCTTCTGACTGTTCATAAAGTTATGCAGTTACCCAATCACTTGATTCCCTACCATAACACTTCGTTTAATATCATCGTCATAATACCCTTTATCCCTTGTATACTTGGAGCCAAAGTGCACGAACTCTTTCACTTGGTCCACTTTTTCTCCTTCAATCACAGTCACACATTTTTATATTATAGGTATTGTACAAAATGTTGAAACTGGTCAATACCCATACCAAAATCCAATCGTAATCATTTTTTTAGCTAGAGATATCCAGGGAAATGTCCCTCTGAATAGCAACGGGTACAGTGGCGAGCGGTGTTTGCGATATTCGAACTTATAATATTTGCACAAACCAAAATGATCCTACAAAAGTTTTGGATACAACCAAGGTTATGAATTTTACTGGTGGTTGCAGAAAGTTCTCCAGTAGGCGTAAGGAACCCACAGATGTTAATATTTTTGGTCTTACTTCTTGAACGTTACGTTCCAGGGTGGTCATTACTGCCAGCATTCTGGGAAGTATTCAGTCAGTGACAACGTCAATGAATTGTTCCACGAACTTTGTAAATATTGTAATTTTACTAAATAATACTTATTTATATGTTTATAAATAGTAAAAAAGTCTTGTTTTCATAAACGACATCCACTTTTGTGACATTTTTGAAACCTGATTTTCCTAGTCGATTTATCAAATTTATCGATAAAATGTATCGACACTGTTACATCAAAAGTGGGCGGTAACTTTTTGTCTTGTCATTATAGTGTTATAATACCAAATGTATATGTATGTGTTTGTGAAAATGTTAATGTGTTATTCTTATTGTCATGTGTGAGTTTCGTAGTGGCACCCGATTGGTTTTGAGTGTCTAAGAATGTGTGCGTGTCGATGACCCCCCGCACCAAACATGGCAGACTTTTATGTATCGGGAAAATTCATAATGCCTTGTCCCGTCGTATACGGCGACAGCGTATACGACGACCGCGTTGGTCTATGGTGCTGGGCAACTATAGGGTGCCCAAGCTTTTTGGGAAAAGTCTTACACTGTCTAAAGAGGTTAAATATCTAGGAGTAACCCTGGATGATAAACTAACCTGGAGTAAACATGTAGACGACAAAATTAACAAAGCTAGCATCACCTTCTGGCATTGTCGAAAGATGATAGGCAAGTCCTGGGGTCTTTCGCCAAAGGTGACGCTATGGCTATACAACATGGTCATTTGGCCCATGTTATGTTACGGTGCACTAGTCTGGTGGCCTAGATGCCAACTTACAACCTGCACACAAAAACTGCAAAAGTTCCAAAGACTGGCCTGTATGGCCTTCACGGGAGCTATGAAAACAACACCTACTACTGCAATGGAGGCCATGCTAAGCATCACCCCGCTTCATCTCTACATCACACAAGAAGCCGCGTCATCCGCTTTAAGGTTAAAGTCACTCCATCGATGGAGAGACACAAACACAAAACACACTACTGTACTAGCCGCAATCTTCAACGACTTACCAATACTAATGGCAGGGTCGGACAGGATTCTGAAAACATTTATCTTCGACAAAAAATACAAGATCCAGTTACATGAGGACGACAACGTCGAAGGTCTCAACATCCATGAATTCAGAGTCTTCACTGACGGATCCAAAACTTCATCTGGGACAGGCAGCGGAGTATTTTCCGAAGACCTCCAGATCAGAATAGCAACTCCACTAGGATCCTACAACACGGTATTTCAAGCACGGCAATAGCTGAAACAGAGTTAAGGTACTCTAGTATCAGAATTCTCTCGGACAGCAAGTTACACAAGCCCTTGAGAGCAACATTGTCAGTTCGTGCCTCATCTACAACTGTCATCAGCGCTTAGCTGAGATAATTAAGTACAACCACCTCACATTACAGTGGATCAAAGGACACAGCGGCTCTAGAGGTAATGGCGCAGCGGACGAGCTTGCCAGAAGGGGCTCGAGCCAAACGTCCATTGGACCAGAGCCAATCCTACCAATTCCGGTAGGTACTGTACGAACACTTCTGGCACACAAAACTTACACACAACACACCACACTGTGGACAGGTCTGTCGGACTGTCGGCAGGCGAGGGAGGCCATGCCTGTACTCAATCGTCGGCTAGCCGGCAGACTTGCGACGTTGAAAAAATCCCATCTCCGTCTATTCACAAGTGTCATTACGGGGCATTGCCTCCTAAACAAACACCTACACACTATCGGTGTTACAGACAGTCCCCTTTGCAGGGCTTGTATGGCTGAGGACGAGACGGTCAGTCATCTAATCCTGCGCTGTGAGGAAGTCCATAACTACAGGGCAAGGCATCTCGGGTCTCCAGGATCAATCCCTGAAGCTCTACGCAACGTGCGGGGCCTGCTGGCGTTCCTGGAAGAGATCGGTTAGCTCGAGTGAGAGAGTCCCACCCACACGCAAAACCCGCGCACTAAACGTGGACTTGCGGAGATCAGCCCTTGACTACAAGTACAAGTACACCGTGAAATTACCACCGTTTACAAAAAAAAAACATACTTGGACTTAGTTTCGATAACAGAACCGACTGGAAATATTTGTTTATTATGGTACTTTCACGGTGTATAATAGCCGTGTTGTTCTTTTTGTTTAACCTCATCTCAAATCTCGAGCCACGACAGTACTAATGTGAACCCACTCTTAATACAAGATTTTAGCTTAGCTGGAGGGGTTAACTGGAATGCTGCGATTGTAAGAACTTATTTAAAAATAAAATGAAACTGTCAAAATCTCCACTTGCTCTATACCTATATGCTAGTGATTGGGAAGTGGCTGCCAGAGCTCAGAAAACCTTGAGAAAATAAATAGAATCAGGATTTCTAAACTTCAAACAATGAGTTGTTATGTTACGCTATGGAGCCCACCCTTTCTCTAACCTTTCTCTAACCCTTTCTCCCTTTCCCTTTCTCTAAGAATGTGTGCGTGTCGATGACCCCCCGCACCAAACATGGCAGACTTTTATGTATCGGGAAAATTCATAATGCCTTGTCCCGTCGTATACGGCGACAGCGTATACGACGACCGCGTTGGTCTATGGTGCTGGGCAACTATAGGGTGCCCAAGCTTTTTGGGACAAGTCTTACACTGTCTAAAGAGGTTAAATATCTAGGAGTAACCCTGGATGATAAACTAACCTGGAGTAAACATGTAGACGACAAAATTAACAAAGCTAGCATCACCTTCTGGCATTGTCGAAAGATGATAGGCAAGTCCTGGGGTCTTTCGCCAAAGGTGACGCTATGGCTATACAACATGGTCATTCGGCCCATGTTATGTTACGGTGCACTAGTCTGGTGGCCTAGATGCCAACTTACAACCTGCACACAAAAACTGCAAAAGTTCCAAAGACTGGCCTGTATGGCCTTCACGGGAGCTATGAAAACAACACCTACTGCTGCAATGGAGGCCATGCTAAGCATCACCCCGCTTCATCTCTACATCACACAAGAAGCCGCGTCATCCGCTTTAAGGTTAAAGTCACTCCATCGATGGAGAGACACAAACACAAAACACACTACTGTACTAGCCGCAATCTTCAACGACTTACCAATACTAATGGCAGGGTCGGACAGGATTCCGAAAACATTTATCTTCGACAAAAAATACAAGATCCAGTTACATGAGGACGACAACGTCGAAGGTCTCAACATCCATGAATTCAGAGTCTTCACTGACGGATCCAAAACTTCATCTGGGACAGGCAGCGGAGTATTTTCCGAAGACCTCCAGATCAGAATAGCAACTCCACTAGGATCCTACAACACGGTATTTCAAGCACGGCAATAGCTGAAACAGAGTTAAGGTACTCTAGTATCAGAATTCTCTCGGACAGCAAGTTACACAAGCCCTTGAGAGCAACATTGTCAGTTCGTGCCTCATCTACAACTGTCATCAGCGCTTAGCTGAGATAATTAAGTACAACCACCTCACATTACAGTGGATCAAAGGACACAGCGGCTCTAGAGGTAATGGCGCAGCGGACGAGCTTGCCAGAAGGGGCTCGAGCCAAACGTCCATTGGACCAGAGCCAATCCTACCAATTCCGGTAGGTACTGTACGAACACTTCTGGCACACAAAACTTACACACAACACACCACACTGTGGACAGGTCTGTCGGACTGTCGGCAGGCGAGGGAGGCCATGCCTGTACTCAATCGTCGGCTAGCCGGCAGACTTGCGACGTTGAAAAAATCCCATCTCCGTCTATTCACAAGTGTCATTACGGGGCATTGCCTCCTAAACAAACACCTACACACTATCGGTGTTACAGACAGTCCCCTTTGCAGGGCTTGTATGGCTGAGGACGAGACGGTCAGTCATCTAATCCTGCGCTGTGAGGAAGTCCATAACTACAGGGCAAGGCATCTCCGGTCTCCAGGATCAATCCCTGAAGCTCTACGCAACGTGCGGGGCCTGCTGGCGTTCCTGGAAGAGATCGGTTAGCTCGAGTGAGAGAGTCCCACCCACACGCAAAACCCGCGCACTAAACGTGGACTTGCGGAGATCAGCCCTTGACTACAAGTACAAGTACACCGTGAAATTACCACCGTTTACAAAAAAAAAACATACTTGGACTTAGTTTCGATAACAGAACCGACTGGAAATATTTGTTTATTATGGTACTTTCACGGTGTATAATAGCCGTGTTGTTCTTTTTGTTTAACCTCATCTCAAATCTCGAGCCACGACAGTACTAATGTGAACCCACTCTTAATACAAGATTTTAGCTTAGCTGGAGGGGTTAACTGGAATGCTGCGATTGTAAGAACTTATTTAAAAATAAAATGAAACTGTCAAAATCTCCACTTGCTCTATACCTATATGCTAGTGATTGGGAAGTGGCTGCCAGAGCTCAGAAAACCTTGAGAAAATAAATAGAATCAGGATTTCTAAACTTCAAACAATGAGTTGTTATGTTACGCTATGGAGCCCACCCTTTCTCTAGAGACAAACGTTAATGCTGTGTTTTGTACGTGAGGGCTTCGGAAGCCCACTTCTATTTCCTCTGTCCTTTTACTATTTTCCCTAACCCTTCTCCTGCAAATTTAGAAGAACTCGAAGAATACTTCAGGAATTGAGGAGTCTGCTAATCATTTATCATGAAATATTATGCTGTGTAAATAAAAAACTGTGGCCGAAGATTCATACTTAGTTTATTAAAAACAACAAGCACAAACGACAAAGGGAAAGTAATAAAGGTCTTTTCACAGCCCCTAGCATTTATGGTTAAAGAAAATTATTTTCTTGAGGAACTTTGATATTAAGAAAAGGCCGAAAGCAAAACTTTTTCGATTTCAAGGATACTTTTATAATTCTTTCTTCACATTACAACTTAAATATTGTAACTTTGTCAAGTTTGCGGAGAGATATAGGAGCGTCGCGCTAATAAAATTTCGAAACAACACGTACTAACACTAACGAATACCAACGACTTCGTTTGCATACAATCCTTATTAACCAAAAATCGAAGAGTTATAGGTGTTTTGGGCCAATTATCGGAATGTCCGAGGTAACTACTTGGTACAGTCAGCTTCAGAGAAAAGGAACTCCCCTTGATAATGACATGAAAGCATTAAAGTTTTTTGAATCATTGTGTATATGGCATGTTGGTCTAGTGGTTATGACCGCTGCTTTGTGGACACTTCGGACAACCGAGGTTCAAATCCTCGGACACAAGTTATTTTTTTATTCATATAATTATTTTTTTCATTGTCTTAAGCACTTTTTGTTAATTAATATTTAAGGAATCAAATTTTATAGTAGGTATAAGGTTTGTAAGAAAAGATAGGCTTATTGCATAAACAATATTAATTTATTTCTCGAATTACATTTCTAGGTTTTTTTCTTTCCTCTTTCCATTCCTGGTTGAGTATACAGTTTTTCTATCTGAGTTAAATTGGGGTTACTTATTTTTAAATTTTACCTGACCTAAATTTATTGACAAAATACAATACCCTAAGTGAAGTATAAAATGTTTACTTAATATTAGATAATTCTAGAAACATAACTACAATATTTATTTACTAATTTATTCAAAGTTGCAAACATTAATTTTTTACACTCTGTATAATCTTTGAATATAAAAGAATGGTTGAAAAATGAAATGTTATTTGTTCCTGTGAATCACAAAGAAAGAACCAACATGCTAAACTATAACAGTATAGCAATATACATCTTCCTCTTCGATCACATTTTCTGATAAGTAGGTAACCCTTTTAACACAACATTAGAAAAATATGTGAGGTCAGATGGTGCATCGTTAACACATTAGGAGATGTAATGGGATTAGGTATTATTAATATAATATTATTAAAATAAACACCTTAATGTGATATGGATATTAGACAACGGATATAATACTTATTTTAAATATTTTTTTTAGATTAATTACACCCAGACACATAACAAATAATCGTGTTCAGCACACAAAGATTTGTCCTGGGTAAGAATCGATAAACTGCATTAATAACGGAGAGGGTGCAAAGGGGCCCTTCATGGGTGCAAAGGGGCCCTTCTTACATCTATCGGGCCCCAGCGACCTCACCTGCTAGTGGCGCACCTGCTGATTAACGGACGAGGTTCGTATATTACGGTACCCATGTGGTGGCTTTGGCCCCTACGTGGATACCAGGTGGTACAACAGTGTTGGTCCGGGGGGGTACCACCGTGCAGCTGTGCTAAAGCCCCCTAAGTAACCCAGCCCAGGCTGGGTTGCGTTAGGGGTTCAGCAGCTGCACTGCCGGGCCCGGGGCGGTGTATGGTGCGGCAGGCAGGGGTCCAGTGGGGGCGGAGCGGAGTCTAGTGTGGGTGGTGTGGGTCGATTCGCCGGCCAGGGAGACCCTTAGCAACGGCGTTGCCGCGGCCGCCCGCAACATAGTCATGGGGCCCGCCTGGGACCAACCACCCCAGTAGGCTGCCCCACATGTTGCGCATAATCCTGTTGTGGGGTCGCCGCTCCGGGTGGTAACCGGTATGGGGTAGCGGCGGCCTTGCATCAGGGGGGTTTGGGAGCCCTTCCGTCCGGCGGGTCGGCTCCGACCTAACCACACGGTTCTAGACGAAGCTAGCCTCTGCACTTTGTCACTTACTGCCGCACCAAATATCGCCCTGTCTTCACGCTTCCCCATATTTCACAATGACAGTGCAACAAGATAATAGACGGTACACAGCGGCCCCTAGAAACCCCACAAAGTTGACTTCGTTTGAGGTGGAGTTCGCGAATATCCGCGGACTCCATGCAAACCTCGATACCGTCCACCATCACCTGGAGTCGGCACGGCCTTCTGTGATATTCCTAACGGAGACACAGATACGCCACCCTGACGACACGTCGTACCTCTGTTACCCGGGCTATATCATTGAGGAACAATTCCGCGATAAAGCCGGGGTGTGCGTGTTCGTTAGGGCGGATGTTTGCTGCCGCCGGTTGCGCTGTCTGGAGAACCCCTCCTACTCCGTCCTTTGGCTGCACGTGGATCATGGTTTCATGAGCCAGATCTATGTGTGCGTCTACCGCTCCCACACAGGGGACACTGGGACAACAAGGCTTTTCGAATACCTCAGCGAGATGGCTGACGATGCGCAGGTGCGGTTCCCGAACGCTGACCTGGTTTTCTTGGGGGACTTTAACGGTCATCACGTTGAGTGGCTGGGGTCCCTTAGGACCGATCATGCGGGACGAACCGCCCATGCATTCGCATTCTTTAAGATATTGGGGAGTACACGGATTGAACAGTACACTGAAGACGAATTGGGAGCCACTTGAGCTTTTCACGGAAATCAGATACATGATCATATTTGCGTAAGCCAAATATGAATCTAATACAAACATTTTGGAGATGCTCAAGCTTATCTAGTTGCTCCTCGGTGAGATCAAGATAGCTGACGTCAGCGTAATCAAGTAATGGAAGCATTAGAGATTGTGCCAGCTCAATTTTGGTGGAAATCGGTAGCAACATTCTAATGTCTAAATGCCTGAGTCTTCAACGGATTCACCTGAAGTCCATAACTGATACTCCAATCACAGATACGCTCCAGGTCCATATTAATTGTACTAATCGCAGTAGGCAGCTGTTTATGTTATTATTAATTTATTTTATGTTAAAGAATATTATCATTTACTTACCTAATGTTAACCGCCCGCTTGTTCTCAAGTCTAATACGTTTTTAGGGTTGAACCGTTGACCACTTCTTCTCCATAAAATTTTTCGGCCATCCCTATCTGACTTGAAGCATTTTTCGTCGGTAAATATAACAATTTCGTTTTCCCAGTCGAAATTTAAATAACGATTAGCAAAATTTACTCGGTTGGTGCGATAATCGTCAGTAAGTTGAATCTTTCTGGCTGGTGTTCCCATTTTATATCACCCGTCGCTTGATACCTTCGAATCCATCCACGCACTGTATTTCTCTGTAATGAAAATGATAATAAATAAAAGAAATTCCAAAAAACTAACTTGTAAATGAAAATGTAACATGATTAAGCAATAAATAGGTATATAATATATTTTTATCGTAACTCTTACCGTTATGCCCATATCTCGTGCTATTTTCTTTATGCTTTGTTCTTGCTCCCAGAGAACAATAATTTTAGCTTTCAGAAATGTTGTTAATCGAACCATACTTTCAATTTACTCAAAAAACTGATCAAAAACTTAATAAATTGAATAATATTACGAGGAGGATTCACACCAATGCAAATTACCACGAATTATAAAGTTACCTTCAATCACAGTAGTGAAGTAAAACATGACGGTAGTGCAACAAGCTGTATCAAGCGTAATCTATTGAACTAAACGAGAAATCTATACTAATTTTAACCTTATCTTTTAGTCTATTGATCAGTTATTATTATCACATATGGTGGAAGTTGAAATTTAAACCTTAAGGTCTAGAAAATTACACCGTAATCAACTTTGTTCGATAAAAGAAGTAATGCTATTTATATTTTCGCCATTATTATCAAGTGAACCGATAGCCTAGTGGTATAAGGCACGGCCTAGGTGATCGGCTGGCGCTGGAGATGCGAGTTCATATCCTCAAACAGCACATAAATTAATGTGGTATTTTTTTGTGAGTAAATTGTATCTTGGTATACAATTGAGCCGAAAGACGAAAAATATCAGAAAATTACAAATTAATATGAAGCAGCTCAGCGAACGATCGCAAGACGTGACGTCATTCGTGAGTCATGTGACGCGGCGATATTCAGTATATTAAGTAAACATTTTATACTTCACTTAGGGTATTGTATTTTGTCAATAAATTTAGGTCAGGTAAAATTTAAAAATAAGTAACCCCAATTTAACTCAGATAGAAAAACTGTATACTCAACCAGGAATGGAAAGAGGAAAGAAAAAAACCTAGAAATGTAATTCGAGAAATAAATTAATATTGTTTATGCAATAAGCCTATCTTTTCTTACAAACCTCATACCTACTATAAAATTTGATTCCTTAAATATTAATTAACAAAAAGTGCTTAAGAAATTAAAAAAATAATTATATGAATAAAAAAAGAACTTGTGTCCGAGGATTTGAACCTCGCTTGTCCGAGGTGTTCACAAAGCAGCGGTCATAACCACTAGACCAACATGCCATATACACAATGATTCAAAAAACTTTAATGCTTTCATGTCATTATCAAGGGGGGTTCCTTTTCTCTGAAGCTGACTGTACAAGAACACAAAATTGCTGCATAATCTACAGCTCAAACAAAATCAAAGTTGGAATAATTAGGATCTGAGTGATCAAAGAAAATCTGATAACTGCTTTTATATTCACAGTTTCTAGGAAGTATCTACATTATAATATTAAATCTAAATATTCTCTCAGCTCGGTGATCATAAACATTTTTACTGGCACTTCTCGAGTTCAATCGTCAATACTTTTGCTCAAAGTATCTCGTTACTTCATATCGATTGCATTTTTACGATCTCCGTGTAACTCGTAAAGTGAAAATTTCAGACTGCAAAATCATAATACTGTTATTGTTTCAAAATATCAGCTCACATAGTATTCATAATATTTGATATAAGGGTATAAAAACGGGACTTAATCCGTTTACATACCCACTATAACCTAGCTGGTGTCCGCATTTCGCGCTCAGATCTTACGAAGGTAGTGACTTTACATCATAACTACGTATGCAATGCATGCTACTAATTGCAAATGTCGAGCGGCGCAAATTTTGTTAATTTTTTTTATGCTCTATTTTTATGATTTCAGAGATATGCACTCCCGGGTATGATGTCGACCCGCATGTCAAATTTGATCAAAATCGGTGTAGCCGTTTCGGAGGAGTTGGCACACAAACGATTTACACTTGTCGTCTAAGATAGAGCTTCGCTTCGCTCCGCTCAATCATATTTGTCGCCGGGCGCCACTGGATATTCTTCTTAATGCTAACCAGAGGTGCTCTGCAATAAACGTAGGCAGTCTTCGGTTGCGGAATTAAAAAAAAATCCCCATATTTTAAATAACAGTACTAATAATCGGTAAATATTCAAGCTGGCTTTAATCTACCTGTGAAAGCGTAAGAAAACAGACGGAATGCTCAAACCACTGAGCTACGATGACCAATATCAACAACATCCAATCTTTGCTTTATATCATAATTTCTAGATCACGTTATTAAGGTTAGCGTTGGGTCCACCTACCGGAATTCTGCCGAACTACAACTACACTGAATTTTTCAGCATAACATTTTAACTTAAACTCCCATCTTTTACCATATTCGGCATCAGTGTACAAAGTCCTTTTATCATAGAAAATAACACTGAAACAATGGCCTGATTACCCGCTAGAGGCAACAAGGGTTTATTAAACACATAGGACAAATTAAATTTTTGTTCAGTGTCCCTTTGTTTCTTTGTTTACTGTTCTATAGAAAAATAAAGTGACCCTTCAAATTCATTACTCAATTTTATTAACGCTCGCTGGTGGGTGACTATTTTTTAATGAATTTTATAGATCGTTTTACTCTCCTCGGACTGCAGATATTCTATTTTGTGGTGTGTAACATATGTCCTGGCTGTTTGAATTTTGGTTTGAATTAGGGGGGGGGGGAACTCATCTAAAGTGCCCAGTAACGGCAATAGGCTTGCCCCAAACGTGGGACCTATGAAATTACTAGGGAAGTGTGTGTGTGTGTCATGTACCTCTGCCTACTCTTTCGGGGATATAGGCGTGACATATACATACGTCAGTGTTGACGTATACATACGTAGTTCATTGGTAGAAGAATAAAGACTCATCCTTCACGTGGGACGTACACCACGCATTATGACATCTGAACAGGATCTGGCCTATACAATTTGTATGGTAACGAACACACTGGTCATTCACCACGCTATCTTAAGCGTCACCGCGCCGGATTCGCGTATTCCAATGCTATCCCACGCATACGACGCTGTCACACACTTTTAAAGTGTCATAGCGCGTAGATAGGTAACGTAAACGTCAGACGTCGTAAGACGTAGGACCAGTGTGTCGCTGTTTCAAACGTCGCATGGCATAAGTCGTATGTGAAGGACCAGTGTGTTTTAAGCTTAAATGCGATATTTAGATCAGTGGAGGAGAAATGGTTAGTTTTGGTTTGGAATATTTTATTATTATTTTATGTTTATTTATGAACACACATGAAGGTAGAAGAGCGAGAAGAAAAAACATTAGGTAACTTATTTCAAAAGAAATCACTTCCAGTGGGCAAGGGTAAAGAAATTCTTAGTAAAATAAGGTTTATTTGTTTGTATTTTATATTGAGTGTTAAGTAATTTTATGTAATAAAAAAATACAAATATATATTTATATGGTTATACACTGGTACCGTAGTTCGACAGAATTCCGGTAGGTGGAACCAACGCTGACCTTGATCGATCTAGAAATTATGATAATATGAAGCAAAAATTAGATGTTGTTGGTAGTGGTTATCGTAGCCCAATTGGTTAGAGCATTCCCCCTGTAAGGGAAAGACAGTGGGTTTGAGTCCCGCCGATGACATTTCAGTTGTTGTGATTTATTTATAATTACTATCTTAATATTTAAGAATAGTTTAAGCAAACTCATTGCTTTGAAATACAAAAATATATTGTATAGTTTTTTTTTTAAATACAAACACACTACAAAAGGATGAACCTCACCTCAATAGGCGCATTGTCACACCTTACATGGATCAGAACTCGGGATTGTAAGACAAAGGGGGACACGCACAAAGGTAATAAATTATTGGCTGTAAGGATACGACATAGGGTTGACATTTATGAGGTTTCCTGCTGGTCAATTTGCACTCCATCCTCAATTTGCCTTCACGCAATATCCCATTAATTATAAAAGAATCTCTGTCCAGATTAGAACTCATTTATTTAGACTGAAACAAATACAAACTATTCTGGGTAACATCAATTCCTAAAAACGAGGGGACGTATTTGGGAGATCTAATTTATTGCCTTTATCGAATCACTTTTGCGGAGTGGTCGACACATGTCAAGTAAATTATACCGCTATATTTCAGTTCTGTGGTAGAACGGCAAGGGTATGATATGAGACACATTCAGTACCATTAAGTACGTAATAGATAAAAATATGACAGAGTTATGATTCTAACGTAACGTAGGAGGTTTTTAAGGTCCGCTCCTACGCCCATTACTGAACGCCTCTGGTTAGCACTAGGAAGAATTTCCAGTTGCGACCGGCGGACTTTTACCACCTGTATGGGTTTGGATCAGGTTTTCTCCTGAGGCCCCGATCATAGAGGTCGATGGTCTTGGGCGTAGATGAGCGGGCAGGGTACGCTCCCTCTCCCTCTCGGCCGTTCCAGCTACTCCCATTGGAGACCATGGCTTAGAGCATGGTCTCTAGCGAGAGGGTATCCACGTCCAAACCCACGATGAGGTCCCAGCGCTGACTCTCCTACGCTGAGCACTCCACCAATGTGTAAGGTGCGGTGTTTTCGTCGGAGACCCCGTTTGATGCGGTTTTTACCAATGGTTCTCGAGGAATGTTTTTGTGTATAACAATTTTTGAAGCGAGCGAGAGAATTATAATACTACATGATAATAGTAATGAATATATAAATTTCAACTAAATAAGTTACTTAACTAATTAAATATAGTAAGTAATAGCAGGGAAACATTGTAGACGTTTTAATAGCACGTTTTCGGCCTCCTACAATCTCCACAGTACGTGGTGTATTTGAATTTTTTGTTTATTTTGAATATTTTCTAACACAATACGTTTGGTATTATTACGTCAATTTCGTTATAATATAGGTACCAAAATATGTGAAATGAAAATTCCACCGCGTGCCTCCATTCATGCATGTTTTAGTAGCTGAAATTGGAATAACTTCTGCACCAAAATACGACTAGGTACTCATAATAAGTATACAATACAATGCGTTTCCCGACATTTTATTAATAAAACGACTACTTATTTATGTCGTTGATTGATAGTACTTGCTGAACCTTGCTAAACATATTCAATAGAGACATGTCATGACCAGTTTCGCCTCACGGCATCATCAGAGACATTTACATCACTAAGTAGTACCAAATTATAACATCAAAACAAAACTAGGACATCCAAGTCTAGTGCTACGGCTAAGTCAAATATACGTACCTCTTTAAAAGTTAAAAAGCTTAATATGTCTAAACTCTAGTCATCCCCATTGATGTCTATTGACAAGTGGGTAAGTATATTATTATGCACCTATTTTCTCTCACTATACGCGCAACTATTACCTTTATAACAGAAATACATCATATGTGAAAATTTCAACTTTTTAACTAAGTATTACGGTTCATGAGATACAGCTTGGAGACTAACAGACTGATGGATGGACCGCGAAGACTCAGTAATAGGTTTCCCGTTTTACCCTTTGAGTACGGAAAAAAGTAAAACTAATGGAAAGTACATGAAGTTCATCCATCAATTGACAGTAGGTACTTATCACTATCACTACATACTTATTATAAAAACAAAGTCGCCGTTCTGTATGTATGCGTAGATCTTTAAAACTACGCAACGGATTTTGATGCAGTTTTCACCAATGGATAGAGTGGTTCTCGAGGAAGGTTTCTAGTATACTACAGCGTAATAAATATTCAGGAAGACTATATCATAATGATTAACACGTTTAAAACTGTGGGGAATAGCTCGTATAATCTAAAGTGGATGTATGTAATAAGTCTTGGTTACTAAGGATGGGTGAACTGGAAATAAAAAGTAATTTTGCGGCGCGCGCCAGTTGTGCACTCTAAATAATAGACCTCATCTATTTCCTTTTATAGACCTAAAAATACCCTAATACCAGACCGATAGTCACTTTAACGAGATATTTTTTTCGTATGCAAATTACTACTTGTTACTAGTCCTACTAAGAATATTAACGTGAAAGTTGGTATGGATGTTTAATAGTTTTTTACTCTTTGACGCAAAAATTACGGATGCTAAAATTAGACACACATACATCACATCTAAGTATATTCCCAAAGAGGTAGTCTGAGTTGCATCAAATACCCTTTGCCAGTAATTTTGATGGTCCCACGTAATAGGGGGCAAGCCTATTACCGTTACCGGGCACTATAGAATATTCCAAACTAGCCAGGACAGATGTTACATACCACTAAATACAATCTTTGCAGTCCGAGAGACCCAAAATTAGATGCTGGCAAACCTTACTTTTGGATAACCGTGTAACCGTTATGTAATTCAAAAGATTTAACAGTTCAGATAGCGGGAACAACTTTGTTTCTAATTTTACAAATTTATTTAATATTTTTATTTTTCAAACAAGTAACCTAGATCTAAAGTACCTATTTACAACTACACTGCTACTACAAGATGCGTCAAAAGATTGTATTAGAAATCAGACGACCGTAAATAAAGTTCATTTTAACAGAACTAAATCCTGTGTCGATTGGAATTTATAGAGAAATTGTAAAGTTACATAATGGGTTTGTTTTGCTAGACGTTGTTTACAATGTAACGTATTGACTGACGGGTATGCAAGTATTTTACAAGTTGATTACCGCTATACAACTTAAAGTATTCGGCTAAATTATAGAACTCGCGGGATCTAATACTAAGCACTCGTGTGATAAAGTGGGGAATACATTGCAGGCGACTGAGACTTACAACTCAATTGTAGGTTTAGGATGGCTACCTTTTCGACATGTCAACGCTCAACATTCACCCAACGAAGTACCCGTATATCCCCTTCATACTTAAATTTGGTAAAATCCTAGAAACTAGTTAGAAATATTATATAAACCTATGTTATTTGACGACGATCCTATATAACTATAGCTCGCTCAAATGTAGGCACATACTAAATTGATAGAAAAGTGCAAGGAGAAGTGGGTCGTGGATTATTTACAAATTTACTCTACTCAATGCCACAGGGAATAATTGTTCCGTTTGCGTACCTGGGGCGCCCGGCAATAGACGTAGGTAGGGGCGAAAAAGTTTTTTTTTTTTCATTTTGGCTAAAGATGTTGCTTGGTAAAGTTGACACATCGTGGGATGAACAGCAAAACCATAGGTTAGCCTGCTATACTACTATTATAAAGAGGAAAGATTAGTATTTTTGTGTGTATGTTTGTAATGAATAAACTCAAAAACTTACTGTGCCGATTTCAAAAATTCTTTCACCATTGGAAAGCTACATTCACCGTGGGTATAACATAGGCTACTTTTTATCCCCACGAACCGAAAACGAGTAAACTAAATCACGCGGGCGGCGGCGATCAGCTAGTAAGTTAGAAATAGCTTATTAACCGACTTTAGAAAAGGAGAAGGTTCTCAATTGGACTGTTGTGACTTGATTTTTTTTCGTTTATAGTAATAGACAGCTAGTGCTTCCTGTGTGTCACTTCAATTAGGTCCCATTCCGACAGTTTGAAAGCATTTTTTTTTGTAAAGACACGTTAAAAATTGACACAACAACCGGCTGCAAATTACCGAAATGGGACCAAATAATTGTCGGAATGGGACCAAATTGAAATGCACTAGGAAAGTAGTAGCTTTCAATTTTCAAAATTGGTTCGCCTAGTCCAAAGATACGAGGTAACAAAGATAAAAAAAAACATACAGTCGAATTGAGGACCTCCTCCAGGAAGTCGGATGAAAATGATTAGCGAGCTCTTTATGCAGGATGTCTTATAAAAATCTAAAAATGTCTTTGGTGGTCTTTTAGGTTATGATGATCTTTCAATATACCATATATTACTATCCAAACACCCGAAGAGGCCACACAGGTGGCCAAAGTCCGCCGGGCGCTACTGGAAATACCTTCTGGTGTGCACCAGAGACTCCCGCAGCATTTCACATGGGAGAGGCCGTGGTCTCGCGGAATTTAAAAAAAAACCGTATTATTATTTCAACCAATTCTTTTCATTGCTTGCACTGTGATTTTTTACATACAAACTCTCACATTTATAATCTTTAGGCAAAATAAAAAATAACTCAAATGTTGGATCTATGCCAATATGTGGCTGCCAAGTTAGGAACAAACCAGCAATTTCCCCTTTGTAAGACAACCTTCATTACAAAAATATACCCGACCCTACTAAAAACTATACCATACACATTAAAATCTTCACTATATACAGGCGTCAAAGAACTCCTCCGCCTCGTCAATGACTGACAATGTTCCCAGAAGGCTGGCAGCATTGCCACGTTGTATGGCAATACATATTCTTTGAGCTAAAAAGTAACCAGCCTTCTGGTCTTGAGAAGAGTCGATCTTGAGTTTCGAGATGTTCTTAAAGAGTCCGCGAGCGCTCGGACCCCAAAGTCCCAGCGTCTCTACCTGAAACGGCTCAAATATGTAGTCTCCTGCTAAATTCGAGTATTAGCGCCGTTTGAGGCTTTCCGCTGATGCAGCAGCAGTGCCGGTACAACCCGCTGTACTAAGAAGGTGACAAGATTCATAATAATATACCTATTTTCTTATTATATTAGTACGAAGTTTAAGTATTTGTGTTTTGTATTAGAAAGTCGGGTCTTACGGGTCTTATCCAAATACAAAGCACATCTAGCATTCTATAATATCATCATCTTGGCCACCCATTTGACGGGTACTACAGGACATAGGCCTCCCCCCAAATAGGGGGTTTCAGCCTACATAGCTTGATATAGGTACGGTTTTGTGACGAGTTTTCCTTATATAAACATACTTAATATATTTCTAAATACATAATAAATATACATAGAAAATACCCAAACTCCAAAACGAAATTTTTTGGATCACACAGTAATATTTAATTCAACCTGGGATTTCAACCCGGGACCTCAGGGATGGCAGTCGCATATACATACCGCTGCGCCACCGAGCCAGGCATTCTACGTAAAGTTGTTGGAACTCTCTATCTTTAGTAGTTGTTAAGTTAGTTGAGCCAGTATCTAGTGTGTTTGTTACCGTAGCACACAAACGGGCTAAGTATAATACGAATGGAGGGGAGTACACAAGACACAAGTCTCTACGTATTTAATCTCAACATTTCAACTTCACTTCACGGTTCACGAGATACAGCGTGGAGACATACGGACGGAAGAACAGCAGAGTCTCAGTAATAGGGTTCCCGTTTTACCCTTTGGGTACGGGACTCTGAAAATTACGTCATAACGTTCATAACGTAAAATCACAGGCTTAAGAAACAGTTCTAGCCACAGTTTGCATTTGTCTAGGAAAGAGCTATTATACTCTTTGATTCCATATTTTCAACTTTTCCATCCAAATGTAAGTAGGTAAATACCTGTAAGAAATAATAACTCGTGTGTGATAAGTTGAGATGCAAGCGCTGTGATATTGGTTCGAGCGCAAGTATTACATATTATCTTATCACGTACGAGTAGTACTTCACTCGCCGCGCGCGACGAGCGGCAGCGGGCGGCGCGAGGCGAATGATGAGGTGAGCGGGCGATGCGAGCGCTGTGATATTGGTTCGAGCGCAAGTATTATCTTATCACGTACGAGTAGTACTTCACTCGCCGCGCGCGACGAGCGGCAGCGGGCGGCGAGGTGAATGATGAGGTGACCGGGCGATGCGAGCGCTGTGATATTGGTTCGAGCGCAAGTATTATCTTATCACGTACGAGTAGTACTTCACTCGCCGCGCGCGACGAGCGGCAGCGGGCGGCGAGGTGAATGATGAGGTGACCGGGCGATGCGAGCGCTGTGATATTGGTTCGAGCGCAAGTATTATCTTATCACGTACGAGTAGTACTTCACTCGTCGCGCGCGACGAGCGGCAGCGGGTGGCGAGGTGAATGATGAGGTGAGCGGGCGATGCGAGCGCTGTGATATTGGTTCGAGCGCAAGTATTATCTTATCACGTACGAGTAGTACTTCACTCGCCGCGCGCGACGCGCGGCAGCGGGCGGCGAGGTGAATGATGAGATGAGCGGGCGATGCGAGCGCTGTGATATTGGTTCGAGCGCAAGTATTATCTTATCACGTACGAGTAGTACTTCACTCGCCGCGCGCGACGAGCGGCAGCGGGCGGCGAGGTGAATGATGAGGTGAGCGGGCGATGCGAGCGCTGTGATATTGGTTCGAGCGCAAGTATTATCTTATCACGTACGAGTAGTACTTCACTCGCCGCGCGCGACGAGCGGCAACGGGCGGCGAGGCGAATGATGAGGTGAGCGGGTGAGGCGAGTGAGTGTCCACACGATGTTCTTCGCTATTCTCCTCGCTATTTCCCTCGCTACTCGTCGAGTCGTGTAGCCGCCCGGTTATTTAGGTACCTATTTTGTATTGTATTGTACCTACTATTTTGTCTTATATTTTAAAAATATAGTCCAACAATATCATGGTTTACCTAGTAATGAATTCCAACTGCGTCAAACCAACATACTCGTCCATATCAATGTTCTTTTATAAATATTTTAGCAGAATATCCCGCATAATTGAATGAACCAAAATAAATAACACCTACAAAACAATCTCTTCGGAGCTGTTAACACCCTTTTTACCTTAATTTATCGTAGCTATTTGTACCAAATTAAGTATTTAAATTAATTTTACTTATACTCATTCCCTTTCTTAATGAACATGAATGAACGAGTTCTCGGTAAGATGTAAGAAGCATCTGGTGCGTTAATAAGGTTCATATTTTATTCACATGAATAAACCTTGTGCAGGACGAATTTAATTAGCTTGCACGGAACTTGCATTAGGATCATCATCACCTTTGATTGCTTCATCGTTGCTCGCTAGCTCGAAGCTAGTACGCTACACTTATTTATTTATTTAATAAGTACATATTAGTGCTTATAATTTAATACTATGTCCCACAAAACTGTTTTCACCGTTTGTCTGTGGGAACGTGTTGTTACAAAAAATTTATAAAATTTTACATGTTAACAAATAATTACTAAAATTCAATTAAGAATAAATACAACATTATACTACATTAGCTAAATTGTGTTCGTCCGTCTGTCTGTCCGCCTGTACTCTTAAACCAACCCCAGCAGGACTTTAGCTGGCGGATGCATTATCGACAAGTCTACACTTGTTTTTATTTTTGTATGTGTATATTCTCTGAACCCATATCCCTTATGTTTCATTTATATAAGTGTATATTATTATTATTACCTAATATGTATATATGTATATATATTCATATCTGTATCTATGTATTTGTACTTGTATTTTATTTTTGGAATATAGATTCACCTACGCACACATCTATCTTCTATATATATGAAGTGAAGCCAGTGAAGCCGCTTCTCCTCCTAAACTAAGAGTCGCACAGTCAAGTGTGGCACACCGTTGGAAAGGTCGTGGTCTCAAGTGGTGCGATAAGATTAGAAATTTGACAAAAAGTTAATTTGTATGTATGTTTGTCTGTATGTTTCATTCAGAAAAATTACTACTTGTGCAGTTTGCGCTACGGGTTGCTAGTAAGACTGCTACCAAGCATTTCCTTCCCGTGGCCCATTGAAAGAGATTTCTTGTAAAATAAGTGGTGCCTTTGTTCTCAATCTATCCTTATTGTTCATCTTCTTGTTATTTTATTTTCATGTGTGTACATAAATAAATTAAAATAAAATAAGAATCTTGCGTTTAGGTACAGATCATCATTCACCGAGGCTTTTCCCAACTCAGTTGGGGTCGGCTTTCCAGTCTAACTACGATTCGGCTGAACTTCGATATTTTCCATGAAGCGACTGCCATCTGACCTTTACAACCCATGGGCGATATCGAAGTTCTGTAGTCAGACCAGTCGGACTCTTGATTTAGGGCTCCAACTACCCCTAACGACTAACCGGGACCGACGGTTTATCGTGGTCTCCGAGGTACGGAGGGGTCTCAGTGTCTTAAGAAATGGTCACACATCCTAAGACCGGCCTGAGTCGATGTTGCTTAACCTTCGCAATGTGTTAACATTGTCGGTTACCACTAGACCACGAGCCCCTCAACCTCTACCTCTCGCATTTAGGTACAAATATTCAGTTCATATTAAGGGAGAGGCTTAAGAGTTTGCTTGCGTTTTTTTTTTTTTTAATCCGCGAGACAGCGGCCTCTCCCATGTCCATTGCTGCGGGCGTCTCGGGTGGCGTCCGGCGGACTTTGGCCGCCGGTGTGGCCTGTTCGGGAGAGTTTGCTTGCTTGAAGTAACTTTCAACCGACTTTCAAAAAAGGAGGTTCTAAATTCAACTGTATGTTATTTTTATAGGTATGGTTATTACCTCATATCTTTGAACTGGGTGAATTGATTTTGATTTGTTTAAATTGAAAACTACTGCTTCCAGAGTGGTTCCATTTCCATTTGGTACCATTCCGACAGTCATTTGACTGCCTCGGTGGCGGAGTGGTATGAGTATGCGACTGCCGACCCTGAGGTCCCAGGTTCGATTCCGGGTCGAATATAATTATTTGTGCGATCCACAAATGTTTGTTTCGGAGTTTGGGTATTTTATATGTATAATATGTATGTATTTAGAAATATATATGTATCAGTTGTCTAAATCCCATAGCACAACCTTATATTAGCTTAATTTGGGCTAGATGACCTTGTTAGAGAATGTCCAAAAATATTATTATTAAATATTTTTTTTTTAATATACAGGTAGACAAATTGACGCCACTCGCCTGATGGTAAGCTGAGGCGACGTCTGGCAATTGAGGGCGACTCTCACAGTACACAGAAATACTATAGAGAGTGGCCCTCAACTTGACGACCCAGTAATGTGACTCTTTACGCTTTGCTTAAAGAACTTTTTGGGTGCAAAGGGGCTCTACCAACATCTATAGGGCCCCAGCGACCTCACCTGCTAGTGGCGCACCTGCTGATAAACGGACGAGGCTCGTTAATTTACGGTACCTATGGAGTGGCTTCGGCCCCTACGTGGGTACCAGGTGGTACAACAGTGTTGGTCCGGGGGGGTACCACCGTGCAGCTGTGCTAAAGCCCCCCAAGTAACCCAGTCCAGGCTGGGTTGCGTTAGGGGTTCAGCAGCTGCACCGCCGGGCCCGGGGCGATGTATGGTGCAGCAGGCATGGGACCAGTGGGGGCGAATCGGAGTCTAGTGTGGGTGGTGTGGGTCGATTCGCCGGCCAGGGAGACCCTTAGCAACGGCGTTGCCGCGGCCGCCCGCAACACAGTCATGGGGCCCACCTGGGGCCAACCACCCCAGGAGGCTGCCCCACATGTTGCGCATAATCCTGATGTGGGATCGCCGCTCCGGGTGGTAACCGGTGTGGGGTAGCGGCGGCCTTGCATCAGGGGGGTTTGGGAGCCCTTCCGTCCGGCGAGTCGGCTCCGACCTAACCACACGGTTCTAGACAAAGCTAGCCCCTGCGCTTTGTCACTTACTGCTGCACCAAATGTCGCCCTGTCTTCACGCTTCTTCTTCAAAATCTACAATGGCAGTGCAACAAAAAAGAAATAAACGTTTCACAGCGGCCCTAGGAAACCCCACAACTTCACATTTCGAGGTGGAGTTCACTAACGTCCGTGGACTCCATGCGAACCTCGATACCGTCCACCACCACCTTGAGACGGCACGGCCCGCTGTGATGTTCCTCACGGAGACACAAATACGCCGCCCGGACGACACGTCTTACCTGTGTTACCCCGGCTATGTCATCGAGGAACAATTTAGAGACAAAGCCGGGGTGTGCGTGTTCGTTAGGGCGGATGTTTGCTGCCGCCGGTTGCGCTGCCTAGAGAACCCCTCCAATTCCGTCCTTTGGCTGCACGTAGACCATGGCTCTATGAGCCAGATCTACGTGTGCCTCTACCGATCCCACACAGGGGATTCTGAAACAACAAAGCTCTTCCAGTACCTCAGCGAGACGGCTGATGAAGCGCAGGTGCGGTTCCCGAACGCTGACCTAGTATTTCTGGGGGACTTCAATGGCCATCACATTGAATGGCTGGGGTCCCTCAAGACTGATCATGCGGGTAGAGCCGCCCATGCGTTCGCTCTCTCCCACGGTCTGACCCAGATGGTATACGGAATCACCCGGATACCAGACAGGTCAGATCACGCGCCCGCTCTTCTGGATCTATTGCTGACGAGTCGCCCAGCCCAGTACAGTGTTTCGGTAGGAGCCCCACTGGGTAGTTCCGACCACTGTGTTGTTCACGCTGGCATGAAGGTGTCACCTCCTGCACGTCCTGTACAAACGTCACGACGACTATGGCACTACTCGTCAGCGGATTGGGACGGTCTACGCGATTATTATGCGTCCGTCCCCTGGAGCCAGCGCTGCTTTGTAGGAAAGGCTCCTTCGGATAGTGCTTCTGCTATTGCTGGCGAGATCAGTTTAGGGATGGATTATTACATCCCTTTCACTGATGTCGCCAGTATCCGCAGAACCCGTCCCTGGTTCGGGCGAGATTGTGCCAAAGCTGTTCGACAAAAACAGTCGGCATATCGCGCCTGGATCAGGGCCCGGGCTGTGCGCGACCCAAACGTGGGCCACCTCAAAGCAGCGTACAACCGGGCCACAAAGTCGAGTAAGAGGGCCTTTAAGAGAGCGGATGCCCAGCGCGTCGCGCGGCTTGGTCAGGAGCTCACTTCCCATCCCACGGGCAGCCGTGGATTCTGGCAACTGGCCAAAGCCGTGCAATCTAACTTTTGTCAGCCCTCACTGCCACCGCTGCGTTACCCAGATGGAACACTGGCTCACAAAGCCCAAGAGAAAGCGGATATGCTCGCAGACCTCTTTGCGGCTAATTCCCGGGTCGACGACCGTGGCCTGCAGCCCCCCGCCATCGCCAACTGTGGCCACACAATGCCTGATATTGTTATCAGACAATGTGATGTACGGGCAGTGCTGCGGTCACTCGACACGCGGAAAGCCAGTGGCCCTGACGGCATTCCGGCGGTGGTGCTACGAAAATTTGCAGCTGAGTTGTCTCCAGTATTAACGCGTCTGTACCGCCTGTCATACTCTTCAGGGCTCGTGCCGGAGGTCTGGAAGGAGGCGAACGTACAACCGATCCCCAAGAAAGGGGATCGGTCCGATCCAGGCAACTATCGACCCATAGCTGTCACCTCAGTCATTTGCAAGGTACTTGAGCTCCTTATAAATAAGCAGCTCATGCAATTCCTAGAGGATCACTCGCTAATCAATGATCGACAATACGGCTTCAGGCCAAAGCGATCAACGGGTGATCTTCTGGCATTCGTAACGCATGTCTGGGGTGGGGCTACGGAAAGGCACGGCGAGTCCTTGGCTATTAGCCTGGACATCGCCAAAGCCTTCGATAGGGTCTGGCATGCTTCGCTCCTTTCCAAGCTTCCGGCATATGGTCTACCTCCTCAACTGTGCAGCTGGATTGCCAGCTTTTTAAACGAGCGCCGAGTGCGGGTCCTCTGCGATGGCCAGGCTTCTCGCTTCTTGCAAGTGAATGCCGGGGTACCGCAGGGGTCCGTACTATCACCAACTCTCTTTCTTCTGCATATCAATGATATGCTATCCCTCGGGAACATTCATTGCTATGCAGATGACAGCACACTGCACGGGAGTTACTCGGTTCGTCCGACGGCGGGGCGATCTGAGATTGAGGAGGAGAGACGACGACTCGTGGCTGATCTCGACCGTAACCTCGACAGTATCTCTCAATGGGGTACCGAGAACCTGGTCGAGTTCAATGCCCGCAAAACACAGGCGTGTGCATTTACTGCGAAGAAATCCCCTTTCCTTCCCCTACCCTCTCTTCAGAATGCATTATTACCAATGAAGGACAACCTTGATATCCTTGGCATAGACGTTCGTCGAGAGCTCAATAATAAAAACTACATCGAAAGATGTATAGGGCTAGCTTCGCGGAAACTAGGAATACTGAATAAGGTAAAGAGATTCTTTACACCGCACCAGAGGTGTCTGCTGTACAAAACGCAGATTAGACCCTGCGTTGAATACTGCTCTCACCTCTGGGACGGCTCCGCGAAGTATTTGCTGGACGCACTCGACGCTATGCAGCGACGCGCTGTTCGCATTATAGACTGTCCGGAGGTAACGGGAAGCCTTGAGCCGCTAGCCCAGCGCCGAACAATTGCTTCCTTGGCCGCGTTCTACCGTATTTACCACGGTGAGTGTTCTGAAAAGCTCTTCAAATTGATCCCACCCTCTCCCTTCCGATCCCGAACAACGCGTGCCGGGCAGAGATGTCACTCTCATACCATGGAAACCGTGTTCGCGAGAACCGAGCGTTTTAAACGTTCGTTTCTGTGCCGAACGATGGTGGCTTGGAACGCCCTGCCTGCGCACGTGTTTCCTCCAACATATAACCCTGGGTTTTTTTTTTTTTTTTATATTTGGTTCGCCAAATTGACGCCGCCCGCCTGGTGGTAAGTCGTGACGACGTCTAGCGATTGTGGGCCACTCTCACAGCACACATTACTATTGAGAGTGGCCCTCAACTTGACGACCTACTGATGTGCCTCTTCACGCTCCGCTTAAAGAACCCAGGATTATACGTGGGAGGAAACACGTGCACAGGCAGGGCGTTCCAGGCCACTATCGTTCGGCAGAGAAACGAACGTTTAAAACGTTCAGTATTCCTAGTTTCCGCGAAGCTAGCCCAATACATCTCTCAATGTATTTTGTGTTATTGAGCTCTCGACGAACGTCTATGCAAAGGATGTCTAGATTGTCCTTCATTGGTAATATTGCATTCTGAAGAGTGGGTAGGGGAAGGAAAGGGGATTTTTTCGCTGTAAATGCACACGCCTGTGTTTTGTGGGCATTGAACTCGACCAAGTTCTCGGCATCCCATTGGGAGATACTGTCGAGGTTTCGGTCGAGATCAGCCACGAGATGTCGTCTCTCCTCCTCTATCACAGATCGCCCCGCCGTCGGACGAACCGAGTAACTCCCGTGCAATGTGCTGTCATCTGTATAGCAATGAATGTTCCCGAGGGAAAGCATATCATTGATATGCAGAAGAAAAAGAGTTGGTGACAGTACGGACCCCTGCGGTACCCCGGCATTCACTTGCAAAAAGCGAGAAGCCTGGCCACCGCAGAGGACCCGCACTCGGCACTTAGAAAACTGGCAATCCAGCTGCACAGTTGAGGAGGTAGACCATATGCCAGCTATGAAGCTTGGAAAGGAGCGAAGCATGCCAGACCATATCGAAAGCTTTGGCGATGTCCAGGCTAATAGCCTAGGACTCGCCGAACTTTTCCATAGCCTCACCCCATACATGCGTGACGAATGCCAGGAAGTCACCCGTTGATCGTTTTGGCCTGAAGCCATATTGCCGATCATTGATTAGCGAGTGATCCTCCAGGTATCGCATGAGCTGCTTATTGATAAGGAGCTCGAGCACCTTGCAAATGACTGAGGTGACAGCTATGGGTCGATAGTTGCCGGATCGGATCGATCCCCTTTCTTGGGGATCGGTTGTACGTTCGCCTCTTTCCAGACCTCCGGCACGAGGCCTGTAGAGTATGACAGGCGGTACAGACGTGTTAATACTGGAGACAACTCAGCAGCACATTTTCGTAGCACCACCGCCGGAATGCCGTCAGGGCCACTGGCTTTCCGCGTGTCGAGTGACCGCAGCACTGCCCGTACATCACATTGCCTGATAACAATATCAGGCATAGTGTGGCCACAGTTGGCGATGGCGGGGGGCTGCCGGCCATGGTCATCGACCCGGGAATTACCGCAAAGAGGTCTGCGAGCATGTCCGCCTTCTCTTGGGCTTTGTGAGCCAGTGATCCATCAGGAAAACGCAGTGGTGGCAGCGAGGGTTGGCAAAAAATTTACTGTACGGCTTTGGCCAGTTGCCAGTATCCACGGCTGCCCGTGGGATGGGATGTGAGCTCCTGACCAAGCCTCGCGACGTGCTGGGCATCCGCTCTCTTGAAGGTTCTCTTGCTGAACCTAGTGGCCCTATTGTACGCTGCTTTGAGGCGGTTCACGTTCGGGTCACGTGCCGCCCGAGCCCTGACCCAGGCTCGATATGTCGACTGTTTTTTCTGGACAGCCTCGGCACATTCACGCCCGAACCAGGGGCGAGCTTTGCGGATGCTGGCGACATCAGTGAAAGGGATATAATATTCTATCCCGCCGAAGGCGCCTTCCTTACAAAGCAGCGCTATCTCCACGGGACGGACGCAAAGTAACCGCGGAGACCGTCCCAGTCTGCCGACGAGTAGTGCCATAGTCGTCGAGTCATTTGCTCAGCACGAGCAGGCGGTGGCACTTGGAAGCTGGCGTGCACCACACAGTGGTCGGAAGTGCCCAGTGGGGCGCGTACCGACACACTGTACTCGGCTGGGCGACTCGTCAGCAGTAGATCCAGCAAGGCGACGTGTGGTCTGACCTGTCAGGTATCCGGGTGATCCCCTGTACCATCTGGGTCAGCCCGTGGGAGAGAGCGAATGCATGGGCGGTTCGTCCCGCATGATCGGTCCTAAAGGACCCCAGCCACTCAACGTGATGACCGTTAAAGTCCCCCAGGAAAACCAGGTCAGCGTTCGGGAACCGCACCTGCGCATCGTCAGCCATTATATATAGCCAGTTATTATTATTTGGTCCCATTTCGGTAATTTGAGGTCTGTTTTTGTGTCAATGTTTTGACGCGATTTTATTGCCTTCCAAATTCCCGGAGAGCAGGTTAAGCCGTTCGGTCCCGGTTATCATACAAACATCTATGGCAGTAATTGGGGGTAATTGGAGCCCTAAATCAAAAATCCGACCGGTCTGACTACAGATTTTCGATATCGCCCATGGGTAGTGGAGGTCAGATGGCAGTCGCTTCACAGAAAATATCGAAATTCAGCCGAATAGCAGTTAGACTAGAAAGCTGACCCCAACTGCGTTAGGAAATGGCTCTGTTGATGATGATTACCGTGATAATAAATGAAAATACATGTCAAAAATTGACACAATTAAAAAATAAATTTCAAAATCGTAAAAAAAGTAAAAAACAAACAGTCGAATTGAGATCCTCCTCTTTTTTTTGACATCGGTTAAAAAACATAGTAGAAACGAAATAGTCCGAAATGCCTAGGACTTTAATTGGCTGTGCCATAGCGGCTGGCACGTAAGATTTTGTTCTCTTTAATCAACATTTCATCGCAAGGCAACGGGTTTAATTATTTTTTCCTTAGGCTTGCTCCCTATTACGTGGGACTAAATATACTGGCAAATTGTGGGTTTGTAATGCACCTCTGCCTACCCCTTCTGGGTAGAAAAAAGAAATATGTAACTAAGTATATACTTATGTAAGTACGTAAAAAGCTAAGCATTAGAATGCTCCACTTTATTGAATTCGGTTTAAACTAAAGCTCTCTAAAGTCTTAAAGTCATTCTCAAAGCTTTGTAAATAAAATGTGAGACAATTCCTCTATGTATTTCAAGCAGCTTCCAACTGTCCAAGTACGCAATCCTCCTTCGTTTCTATCACGAATTTCCTCCGACGTCGGCTGGGAAGCTTTGGTAGCAATTCTTTTGCAACACTTTCGCGAGATTGAGTACGGAAATGGCGTGTGACATAAAATTTTATATATCCATAGAGAAAATAAGAAACTATAGAGCCGAGTACATAGTGATGTAAGATAGTAAGAAGTTGCCCACCTTACTACACTACATTCGACTTACTTCGACTACATTTCAATTCTAATCTATACTACTCGTACTATTATAAAGAGGAAAGATTTGTATTTTTGTGTGTATGTTTGTACTAAATAAACTCAAAAACTACTGTGCCGATTTCAAAATTTCTTCTTTCACCATTGGAAAGCTACATTCACCCTGAGTAATATAGGCTACTTTTTATCCCGTTAATATGTTCCCACGGGAACCGGGAACGAGTAAACTAAATCACGCGGGCGGAGCTGCGGCGATCAGCTAGTCTTTAATAACAAGAATTACAATATACATAATTATATTCTTATCTTACTATCTTTAATTACAATGATTTTAGATGTCAAAACCGCTTATCCCAAGTTTTGAGGTAACAAGCATAAAAAACGTACATTTAAATAGACAACCTCCTCTTGTCAACCGACTTCCAAAAAAGGAGGAGGTTCTCAATTCGATTGTATGTTTTTTAAATTTTTGTTTTATGGTGGTTACTTCATATTTTCGGACTTCGAACAAACATATTATTAAAAATAAAAAATAAAATCCATTTCAATTTGGTCCCATTCCGAAAACTATTTGGTCCCATTTCGGTAATTTGAAGTCGGTTCCTGTGTCAATTTTTGACGTGTATTTTTTAAAGTCGGTTCAAAAGAGAAGAAATAAACCTTCTCGTTAAATAACGAAAACAGATGATAATTGATTGTAATCAATGGGGAGGAACTAATTGTCTGCAATTAAGAATTGCTACGTGATTTGGAGTGTAGCGTTCGCCTGTCTCTTAGTGAACGTTCTTGACATGAACATGAGACGCGAAATGTTCGTGCCCCGAGATCTTTTAATGGCTTTTTGCTGTTGATTTAAAGCAGAACTAATATGACTTCGAGCTATAGACTTATTTTATTTGATTCCTAAAGAAAGCTTTGACAAAGCAATCGAATAATCAAACATGTTTTTACTTCGAAATTTACAGCTTTTCACTAGATATGATTGTGTTTTTAAGCAAACGGAAGTTAGCTTACTTTTTGAAATCCTACTAATATTATAAACGCGAAAGTTTGTGAGTATGTATGTATTACATACATACATATGTATGTAATAAATACATACTCATGTATGTATGGATGGATGGATGTTTGTTACTCTTTCACGTAAAAACTACTGAATGGATTTTAATGAAACTTTACAATAATATAGCTTATACATCAGAATAACACAGGCTACAATTTATAAAGATATTGTGTGAATTGTTCAAAATATGACGCGGCGCGACGGGAACGGGAAAAATTCCAAATTACCACGCGGACAAAGTCGCGGGCGACCACTAGTAATATTATAATCATATCATCCACGTCGGCTTTCCAGCACTGTGATTCGGCTGAACTTTGATATTTTCCGTGAAGCGACTGCCATCTGACCGCCACAACCCATAGGCGATATCGAAGTTCTGTAGTTAAACCGGTCTGATTTTTTATTTAGGGCTCCAACTACCCCTGAAGACTGCCATAGATGTTCGTATGACAATCGGGACCGACGGTTTAACGTGCTGTCCGAGACACGGACGGGTCTCGGTGTCTTAAGAAATGGTCAACCATCCGGCTTGACTAGATGTTGCTTAACTTTTACAATGTGTTACCCTCCCATATGCTCAGACACTGCCCATAAAAAGTAATTGTATTGACCTATGACGTCATAACGAAAAGGCCTCCACTTTCTCAGAAACTATTGCAATCAAGAGTAATTCATGTAGGTAGACCCTGTATAGTTGAGGTTTGCCAAAGTTTTCGGTGACCCTTTGGTTTTGCTAGCACCAAACTATTAATTACAACTTTGTATGAACACTGTGTCGACCTAAGAAGTGGCGTTGTTTATGTACATCTCAATAAATTATCACTAGTAGTTCTGCGAACAGTAGACCTCGAGTTATTTTCGTTATTTCCCCATTCCTCCCCCATTTTCCCCCCAATCGAAAAATTCCTTAGACAAAAGTTGCGCCTTGCAACAAAATCGGCTGAAAATGCGGCCTGTAGACCGGAACTGACACACATACAGACACAATGCCAAATCGGCCAGTCCTCGAGTTGAAACTGAGACGCTTCGCTCGCTTCGTATCGATCGGTCAATGAATATTACTGTTAAGGCTGCCAAGGAGCTTTGTAAATATATTTAGGGCCCAAATTATCCTAGGTAATGAGCGCCTCTGTCTACCTCTTCGGGGATGGAGTCATACTTTATTAAAAAAAATGGATAAAGTGATCAGTTGATCACTTTATCCATTTTTTTTTCTCGTATTTCATTTTCCCCAAAACTATCGACCGACCGCGAAATTTACCGTCTTTTTAACCGACTTAAAAACAAAGAGGTTTCTCAATTCGACCGTAATTTTTTTTTTATGTTTGTACGCGGGTAACTTCATCGTTTATGAACTGATTTTAATACTTTTTTTTGGGAAGAATATTTTCCAAGGTGGTCCCTTTATAAGGAAACCAGGATCTGATGATCGGATCACGGAGAAATCGAGGGGAAGTGTACACAGTGAACAGTGAGTAAAAACAGAAAATTTAAATTTTCGAGAGAATTTGGTCCTCTTCTAAATGCCATAGCTTGGCTCCTATGGGGTCAATAGAGTTGCAATTAGGCTTGAATTGTAGGTAATTTAAAACAAGTTATGGTTGTAGAAAACATGGTTTACAAAAAATTCATAGTTTTGGCCCTGGAGAGTAAGTAGTGAAAAAAGTGCCAAAATTTCGAAGTTTTTATCGATTTTCTCATTTTCCACAGATTTTTCGAAGTTGCAAATTTGAATTCACACTACCCTAACAGACCCATACAAAATACCAAAAATGCAGAACTACATCACGTTTTGCGAATTTAACCTCTTTTTATGTCTTTATCAGGTAGACTAATATCCCGGGGCGGGGCCCCAAGAGATTAGACTACGTCCTCGCCGTCCGCCCTGGACCCCAACTTGACCACGGTAACGCAGTGGCAAGTTGGGTGACCGAACGTCGAAATCGAGACTTGAGTGGCCAACATTGCGTTTAATTGTGCTATCATGGATATGCTTGACGACACTCCCGGTAATGACACTGCCCTTTCCCCGACAGTGTCAACCGACGACTTATTGCTGGAAAAACGGACTTCGATGCCTTTTGATTTGGGGGCTAGCATCGCGCTGCCTAGTTGCAGCGCGACGTCGACGCCCCAAGGAACTGTCGCTGCTGGGACTGACGATGGGTCAGTCTATCCCAGTAGTGTGAAGGGTAAGGGCCCTTCTTCTTCGAAGAAGAGGACCCTAGAAAAGGGGGGGCCGCCGCGCGACCGGAGCACTAGTTGCTCTGGGTGGGGGTCCCTCCTCTCCAGCGATTCGGAGGAGGAGGTGCCGGTGAAGACGGTGCGCACGCGTCTCGACGCCTACAGGATGCGCCCGCCAACTCCACCCCCGACATCTGTACCATCCCTGCGCAGTCGCAGGGATATCGGTGTGCCGCCCGCGCGGGAGATCATGAGTATTCTCTCCCGCATGAACGCGGCCATGCGGGGGAGTAAGAACATGTCGGGGAGGAAGAAGATTGTGGCTTCACTGGTGGATGAAGCCCAATCCTCCCTTGACAAGCTCCTCGCGCGGAGCATCACCAAGGAGGAGGCGAAGCTCCGCAAGCAGGTTGCGAGCCTGGAGGTGGAGCTCACAGCCTCCCGGAGAATGAGAAGGAGATGGAAGATCTGCGTCGGGAGGTCGCTGAGTTGACCACAGTGTTCAAGGCACCTCCAGGTCCCATGCCGCCTCCTCCTCTGACAGTTGTACCAGCGCCGAAGACGACGCCTAGGACCGCGCCCACCAAGGCGCCCGCCTCGCCGCCACAGCCTGTGCCGACTACGGTGCAGGTCCTGACGGCGATCGAGAGGCGCCTCGCGGTCCCGGAGGACCGTTCGTACCGCCCTCCGCTAGCGCGCCCCGCGTTTTCATACGCGGCGGCTGTTGGCGGTGCTCCCGCTCCCGGGCCTAGCGGCACACCTACACCCGATGTCCGCCACCCCGCTCCGCCCCCATCCGCTTCAGCGAGTCGGATGCCGGTCGAGACCGCTGCCCAAGCGCGGAAGGCCAAGGGGCGCGGCAAAAAGAGTGGCACCCCTGCCGCCTCCTCTTCCTCTAACATCGCTCCCGCTGCTTCTTTACATCCCTCAAGACGGGAGGGATGGGAAGTAGTGGGGGCCAAGAAGAGGAAGACGAAGGCCGCCAAGAAAGCGGCCAAAGCCGCCGCGGCGAAGGCGCCGAAGAGGCCCCCCCATCCTCGCTCCACCGCCGTCGTCCTTATGGTGACGACGGTAGGTGTGGAGAAGGGGGTGGGGTACGCCGACGTACTGAGGACTGTTAAGTCCTCAGTCAACCTCTCGGCCCTCGATATACAGGGGGGGCTCCGGTGTAAGACGACACGCACCGGGGCTCGCCTCCTCGAGGTCTCCGGCGCCTCCAGCGGCCCTAAAGCTGACGCCCTAGCGGCTGTGCTTAGGGACGCGCTGGACGAAGAAGCCGTCTGCGTCACCAGACCCACCAAATGCGCCGCATTGCGCATCACGGGTCTGGATGACGCGGCCACGACGGAGGAAGTTGTCTCCGCCGTCGTGGAGGCGGGCGGCTGCCCTCGTGACCAGGTGAAGGCTGGAGATATCTCCTTCGGCTCCACTGGTCACGGGATGACAGTCGTCCAGTGTCCCGTCGCGGCGGCAAAGTGAAAGTGGCGGACGGACGAAGCCTCCTCGTAGGGGGCTTCCTAAAGGCGCAGGTGCACCTCCTTCGTGCCCGGGAAACCAAATGTTTCCGGTGCATGGTGGTGGGGCACGTCGGAGTGCAGTGCACAGCGGAAGTCACCGTGGGCGATTGGTGCTTCCGCTGCAGCCGGCCCGGTCACAAGGCAAGTGCCTGTGACGCCCCGCCTCGCTGCTTTAGATGCGAGGCGGAGGGCAAGACCACGGATCACCGGGTTGGCAGCACAACCTGCACCGGCTCGAGGCCAAAACCTCATCTGTCCGCTGAGAGCGGTGGGGGTGCCGCCCTTGCTCGGCCAGTTGTTTCGCGGCCGGATGCGGTTATGGACGTCAATTAATGTCTGACGCCCGTATCCGTATCCTGCAAGTGAATTTGAACCGCTGCCGTGCTGCTCAGGATCTTCTGTACCAGAGCATCCGGCAGTGGTCCATAAACGTGGCCGTGGTCGCCGAGCCGTACTACGTCCACCCGGGAAGCCCGGTTTACGAGGACGGCTCGGCCTGTTTTGTCTTTGGGGGATCCACCGCAGACAACTCGCGCCTTGCGATCATTGCAAGGGGCCGCGGGTGTGTTGCGGCGGACTATGATGGGTTGGCAGTCGTGGCCACCTACATCTCGCCGACACTGGACGAGACTCAGTGTGAGCTATGGCTCACTGACCTCGACGTCGTCTTCGCTGCGTGCCGTCCTCGTCCTGTCCTGCTCCTGGGAGAATTCAACGCCTGGAGTGAGGCGTGGGGCTCCCGGGAAACCAGGGACAAGGGGAGGCTTCTTCGATCATCGGTATATTCGGTTCGATGTCGTCGTCCCACCTGACCTCCCACAGCCGGTGGCAAATCCCCCGGATCCGCGTTGGGCACTTCACCATCTTGATCGGGAGGCTCTCCTGGAGGCATCCATCGTGCAGGCCTGGATTCCGGCACCGGACCGGCCTGCCGTTGTGGATGCCGAGGCGGAGTGGTTCAGGAGAGCCATGTCGCAAATCTGTGATGCGGCGATGCCTAGGGTTACACCCAGACCGGCCAGGAAGCAGGTGTACTGGTGGTCGCCGGAGATTGCAGAGCTGCGCGCAGCATGCATCTCCGCCCGCCGCAAGTACACCAGGTTTCGCCAGAGGCGTCGCCGCCCAGAGGACGCGGCAGCCCGAGAGCCGGAGCTTTTTCAGGCATACAGGGAGGCTAAAGGTAATCTCCAGGAGACGATAAAGCGGGCCAAGACGGCGGCCCGCGAGGAGCTCCTGGAGACCCTGCAGCAGAACCCATGGGGGCGCCCGTACCTACAGGTCAGGGAGAAACTCCGACCTAAGGCGCCCCCACTGACCCAGAGTCTCCAGCCGCAGCAGCTGGAGCGGGTCATGGGCTCCCTGTTTCCGACGAGCGCGGAGGAGCACGTCCCTCCGCGCATGGCTCCGTCTCTGCCCGACGCGGATAGCACCAGCGAAGACGACGTACCCGAAGTCAGCGTGGGGGAGCTAGGTGCGGCAGTACTCCGGCTTAAAAGCCGGAAAATCACTGCCCCCGGACCCGACGGCATTCCTGGCCGTGCATGGGTCCTGGCCCTCGAAGAACTCGGACCTCGACTGATGGGGCTCTTTAGCGCATGCCTCTAAAGGGGCCAGTTTCCCAAGGTGTGGAGGACGGGGAAACTGGTCCTGATCCGTAAGGCGGGGCGGCCGGTGGACTCACCGTCCGGATACCGGCCGATCGTGTTGCTCGACGAGGTGTGTAAGCTCTTTGAGCGAATTATCGTGGAACGTCTCGTCGAGCATCTCACGAGTGTGGGGCCAGACCTGGCGGATAACCAGTTCGGTTTCCGTCGGGGACGCTCCACCGTGAGCGCGATCATGCGCGTGAAGAGCCTGACGAAGGAAGCAGTCTCGCAGGGCAAGGTGGTGGTGGCGGTGTCTCTTGACATCGCCAACGCGTTCAACACCTTGCCATGGAGCTGCGTTAGGGAGGCGCTCGTGTATCACGAAACGCCTCTCTACCTCCGTCGTATTGTTGGGGCCTATCTCTCGGAGAGGGCCATAGGTTTCCCCAGCTGGCTCGGGCCAGCTCGGAGAGATGTGTCGTGCGGTGTTCCGCAGGGGTCGGTCCTGGGGCCGCTTCTGTGGAACATCGGCTACGACTGGGTGCTGCGGGGTGCGTTGCCTAGGGGCGTCGGCGTAACGTGCTACGCCGACGATACCCTCGTCACGGCGCGGGGTGCAACGTATCAGGAGGCAGCACTCAAGGTCACGACGGGTGTTGCACGAGTCGTGGGTCGGAAACGGCAGCTGGGACTGGAGGTGGCCTTGCACAAGTCCGAGGTTCTGTGTTTTCACAGACCTCGGAACGGTCCACCCGAAGGTTCCAGCATAAATGTGGGAGGCGTTAGCATCGGCATCAAGCCCTCGATGAAGTACCTAGGGATCGTACTTGATAGCTGATGGAACTTCGGACCACATTTCCGAAGTTTTGTCCCCAAGGTGACGCAGGCATCGGTCGCGCTTTCGCGACTGATGCCCAACCTAAAGGGACCCAACGCTTCCTGCAGCAGACTGTACCTGGGGATCGTGCGGAGTATGGCCCTATACGGAGCTACCGAATGGGCGGATAGGTTGGCGGTCAAGGGGAACATGACTCTGTTAAACAGACCACTTCGAACCTTGGCCGTCAGAACCATACGGGGGTACCGCATGATCTCCGGAGAGGCTGCATGTCTCCTAGCCGGGACCCCTCCATGGGACCTGGAAGCGAGAGCCCTTGCGTCATTGTTCCAATGGCGCAAGGAGGCGCTGGAGCGGGACCACAGGCCAGCGTCTCGAGAAATCGAGGACCAGCGGTCTCAACTCCGCCAGGATCTCATGGAGTCATGGAGAGTGTGACTTGAGCAACCCAAGTGGGGTGCCTCCATCATCGCGGCGGTGAGACCGATCATGGACGATTGGCTGCAGAGGCAGCATGGTGACCTCACTTACCGTGCGACGCAGGTCGTTGCCGGGCATGGATGCTTCGGTAGCTATCTGTTTCGCATGCATCGTGAGGTCACACCCCGGTGTCAACACTGCGAGGTTTCCGACGACGACACCGCACTCCACACGCTGGTGGAGTGCCCAGCGTGGGCGAGTCAGCGCCGGGACCTCGTAGTGGGTCTGGGCGTGGATACCCTCTCGCTGGGGACCATGCTTCAAGCCATGGTATACAGCGGGAGTAGGTGGAACGCGGCCGTGTCCTTCTGCGAGCAAGTCATGCTCGCGAAGGAGGCGGCTGGGAGGGAGAGGGAGCGTACCCTCCCCGCCGAGTTCCGTAGTCGGCGGCTAGGCCGCCCCAGACTACGCGACTACGCCCAAGACTATCGACCTCCATGATCGGGGCCTGAGGACGGCGGGATCGCCACCCGCCGTCCTTACAGAAGCAGGCTAGAAGGGTTGCGTGCTGCGGGGCCTTTGCCCCATAACACGCAACCAGATTCACTCACTGACGCGGGATAAAACCCGACCCCAACAACGCGGGATTCTCGTCCCGACCAAACACCCGCAGAGACCACAGAGGTGGTCAAAGTCCGCCGGGCGCCACTGGACATACCCTCTGCTAGTAACCAGAGACGCCCGGCAACAGACGTTAGAGCGGAATTAAAAAAAAAAAATAGCCTAATATCCCAACTTTTTAGTTTACGGTTAAAGTTGTTTTTTATTTTGTTTAAAATTATTGCTATAATTATTTGACATATTTTTAGTTGTTGGTAGTGTATGAGCTTTCGACACCGGAGTCACGGGTTCGATTCCCTCCCGGTCGGAACAAATTTTGTGTGATGACACATACAGTGCTGTATTGTGGGTGTTTACTATGTATAAATGTATATAAGTATTTATATCAGTTTATCTAGTACTCCTGTCATGTTTGGCCTTAAAAGCGACGGATGAAAGACAACTGCATGTAGCGGAGATGCGAATGTTAAGATGGATGTGTGGTGTGACAAGAATGGATAGGGTAAGGAACGAATATATTAGAGGAAGTTTGAAAGTTGCACCAGTGAACGAAAAATTGAGAAGCGATCGGCTGTCATGGTATGGACATGTTATGAGAAGAGAGGAAAGCAATGTCGTAAGAAAGGTGCAAAGTATGACTGTAGAGGGTTTAAGAAGTAGAGTTAGGCCAAAGAAAATATGGATGGAATGTGTGAAAGAGGACATGACAAGGAGAGGAGTGACTGAAGAGATGACGTCTGACAGGATGTGTGGAGGAGAAAGACTTGATGCACCGAACCCAAATAATTGGGATAAGGGCAGGTAGATGATGATCGTAGTACTCCTATCACAAGCTCTGCTTAGTTGGAAACTACCTGACGTTGTGTGAATTGTCCTAAAATATTTATTTATATATCACAAGCTCTGCTTAGTTTGAAACTACCTGACGTTGTGTGAATTGTCCTAAAATATTTATTTATATATCACAAGCTCTGCTTAGTTTGAAACTACCTGACGTTGTGTGAATTGTCCTAAAATATTTATTTATAATCACCGAAATTCTGTCAAATACTTTCGATCTAATGATAGTTACCCATTATATTGTGCAGAGTGTGTTGTGAACATTACTAGTTATATATGCGTACCTACATTTTTAAATAGGTAGGTATATTAAAGAAACAAATTCATCTGTTTGAAGTTCTGTTTAAACTTAAAGTATGCTCTCATTAATGAAACACTTTTGAAATGAAATTGAAATTATTTATTTATTTGTATAGGTCAATAAATGGCTCTTACAAACGTCAGTAAATACTTAAAATAAAAAATGTCATGGCTTCTATATTTACATGTACTGCCAGATTCGCAAAGCAATAAGTAGAACCGAGAGAAAGAACCTGGCAATAAAACTCTCGGTCACTCTTTTCAAATAATTGACTCATTTACACATTTTCTTAAGACTAAATGTGGACGAATGTAAATCTCGTGTCAAAATCAAAAAGAGTGTATAATACAACAAAAAAATTATTATAGTCGCCTAAGTACAATATGCTACAATTACGGCATTTTAAGAGGCGCCTGCACCATGCTCAAGCCAGACACTTTTATCATTAAGGTAATCAACTGTCTTATAATATGCTTTTTGACATAAAGTGGTCTTTATAAAGTTTTAAATTTATTGTCGGGCATACAAAGGACCGATTCAGGCAATTTATTATAAAAGCGTATACCTTCCCCCTTGAAAGAATGACTAACCTTGCCAAGCCGATAACACGGAGGGAGTAGTTTATTTTTATTACGTAGATTTCTGTCTGTAACGTCACTTACTTTAGTATAGCTAGATATATTTATCCTGACATACAGTATGTTATGAAATATATATTGGGAAGCTACAGTTAAAATATTAATATCTTTAAATCGCTCCCTAAGAGAATCTCTTTTACCTAAACAATAAATGGCACGGACTGCCCTCTTTTCTAATATAAAAATTGTTTCTATATCTGCTGCATTTCCCCAAAGTAGTATTCCATAGGACATCAAGCTATGGAAGTAACCAAAGTAAACTAGTCTAGCAGTAGCTACATCTGTCAACTGCCTAATCCGTCTCACAGCATACGCAGCAGAGCTAAGCTTATTAGCTAAAATGGTGATATGGTCACCCCATTGTAATTTAGAATCTATTGTTATTCCTAAAAAGGTAGTGTTATTTACAAATTCTAACCTTTGGCTACCCAGCACGACATGGACGTTTGCTTGTCTGACATTGGGCATTGTAAATTTAAAGCATTTAGTCTTTTCTGCATTCAACAATAGGTTGTTTGTAGAAAACCAATTTGAAATATCATTTAAAATATTATTAACATTATTCGCATCTGTACTATGCCGATTTACTTTGAATATAAGTGATGTATCATCCGCGAACATTACTATTCCAGCTTGTGCCTCGATCATGCAAGGCAAGTCATTAACATAAACCAAGAAGAGAAAAGGCCCCAGAATTGATCCCTGAGGTACGCCTATTTTGACGTTAGTTCCGTTTGACTTAACGTTGTTCACATGAACAGTCTGCAGCCTATCTGTCAGGTAAGATCCTAATAGTTCTAAGGATTTTTTGTCAAAACCATACCGACGTAACTTTAGCAAAATTGTCTGATGGTCAACACAATCAAATGCTTTAGACAGATCGCAGAATACCCCAATGGCATCCTGCGATCCCTCCCATGCGTCGTAAATCAAGCTAACAAGGGTTACTCCCGCATCGGTGGTAGATTTTCCGCGAGTAAAGCCAAATTGCTGGCTGTGGAAAAGATTGTTGGTCGTGAAGTGGACTTGCATTTGATTTAGCATCACTCTCTCAAACACCTTACTCAGAGCTGGCAAAATAGAAATGGGGCGGTAGTTACCAAGTTCAGACTTAGATCCCTTCTTAAATAATGGTATTAGTCTACTAGTTTTCATTAGGTTAGGGAATATACCTTCATCTACACATTCATTAAAAATTAGTGCCAAGTCAGGTGCAATGATATCAATTACATTACTTATTAAGCTAACTGATATGCCCCAGTGATCTTCAGACTTTTTAATTTTGAGATTTTTAAATGCTTTCAAGATGTCACTGGGGTCTATATGTTTGAAGTTAAATTTAGATGAAGAACCAATATTACTTTCGAGAAAGGCCACAGCACTGTGGGCACATGAATTAACAGAAGAAGTTACTTTAAATGGAATGTCTTTTATTGAAATGTATAGTTTTTCAATAGGTATATTCGAAAATAAACAAATAAATGCACGAAAATTGAACATGGCAACAATTTCGTTTACTTTGTTACAAAGCTATATTGAAAATAGTGTAGGTACATCGAACCATCTCCACTGATCCGCATTTTCCACACCCTCGCACATTCAATATTGCTTTCGCTAGAAAAGTCGTTTTTTAACAAAAAATAAGATGTTTTTCTTCAAGTGACGACTTTGATATGTTAATATCTTCACATTGTAGAGTAAAAGACCAGGGATGTTGATAAAAGCTTTAAGGTATTGGAACTGAGCCAATAGGGCATTGTGGTTATCAGGAATTTATCAAAAATGGAACAATTTTATTTAGGACAGAATTACACCAACTGCCTTGAGTTTCACTTTATAAATACTTACTAGTCTAAGTAGGCTACTGCTATAGTTATTTTACAACTCTGTAGACCCTCAATATAGGCATTCAAATTCCATAAAATTTCAGTTGAAATCTGTTGAATTAACCATTAAAAGTATAAAATTATTTTACCGCAATGTTCTAGTTATTTTATCTTCAGTTTTTTTTTCAAGTATCCTTTCCAAAGATTGTCCCCTTCATACTGTTTTAAAAAAATAAAATTTGGCGCCAAGGCGTCCTCCATCAACTTTTAAAAACCAAGATAAGAAAAAATCTGACTGCACATTGAATAATTTATCGTAAACAAGTGGCAAACTTTTCTAATCTTGCTTTTATCAACTTGGGACTCATTTACTTGAGCTTGTTTCCAGCAATGTAATTTTCTTCCTCCTTATTCATAAGAAAAGTCTTGGCAGATTATACACCGTGAAAGTAACACCGTTTAAAAACAAATATTTTCGATAACAGAACCGACTATAAGAATTACTTTCAAAAAGAAACACATTTTTTTTATAAAAATTTTAAAATGGATGTAGTTTCTAGACATTAATTCAAATAACATTTCAAAGTAACACTTCCAGTCGGTTCTGTTATCGAAACCGCGTCCAAAATTTTTTTTAAACGGTTTTGCTTTCACTGTGTATAGCAAAGACACTCTTCCTGAACGAATGAAGTACAAATGTTAGCTTAGCTAACAACAAATTTGAAGAAAGGAATATTGACTGTGAATTATTCTGATTGTTTCAAGTTCGTGAATATAAACATGGCAACTTTGTGGTAGGTATGATTATCTATTTACCGAACAAGTATTATTTTAAACAAACGTTTAGAAAATTAAATTTACGGTTGGTATTGTGACTAGTGCCAACCTCAGAAGTGGAATATTTTCAGACGTTTCCACACAGCGCCACCTAGCTTTAAATACTAATAAAAAATTTATTATATGTGTAACACATATACCTACTTTAAATAAAATAATACACATTTATCAAAAAAATTGTGAGAGAAAATTATGTTCAATATTACTCACACACAACTACGGGTATTATATTCACAAAATGCAACGAACTTTATAGCTAATATTATATTAAATATACAATATCTTCCTCTCTGTTAGCCATACCGGTGGACATTCAAAACGTTTCATAAACTACTATTTAAACACATCACATTTTGAAACCTCAATCTCCGTTTAATTTGAGAATAGAACATTGCGCGTTAGTAAATTTTACAAGATTGTTCTATTTAACTTGAAAACTAAAAGGCAGCAGCCAACATAGACAGGGTTCATCTTATCTAAATCTACATTTATGTCTAAAGTCTACAAGTTCTACAATCAGCATCTTGTACGAGTCTTAAACCAATTTCTACACTTACGTCTACAGACACATTTACAAAGACCGAAGGATCTTAAATTAAACACAGACATGCCCTTGCTGAGACTTAGCGTATAATACGACAAAATTTGAAATTGTATTTACATAGTCACGTGCTATTGAATTCATACTAAAAAATATTGTCACATTCTCACACAACGTCAGCTCAAACTAAGTTATATCTTAAGCTTCTTATATGGGATCTAGACAACAGATAAACATACTTATATATATTTTAAATACTTACATAATTTACAGAAAACAATCAAACTCCGAAACAAACATTATTGGATCACACAAATATTTGATTGACCTGGGAATCGAACCTGACACTGATATATGACTTAGTAAAAGAACTATACGACTTTACTGAAAATACGTCATACTTTCACAATTTGACTCATATCTGATATCTAAACGAGATTTAATCGCTATAATAATAACTAGTTATCCCGGCGAACTATGTATCGCTTCAAATATAAAAAAAAATAAAAAAAAAATTAATCATCATTCACCGAGCCTTTTCCCAACTAAAGTTGGGGTCAGCTTTCCAGTCTAACTGCGATTCGGCTGAACATCGATATTTTCCGTGAAGCGACTGCCATCTGACCTCCACAACCCATGGGCGACATCGAAGTTCTGTAGTTAGACCGGCCGGATTTTTGATTTAGGGGTCCAACTACCCCTAACGACTGCCATAGATGTTTGTATGACAACCGGGACCGACGGCTTAACGTGCTCTCCGAGGCGTCTTAAGAAATGGTCACCCATCCTAAATCCGGCCTGACTCGATGTTGCTTAACCTTTGCAATGTGTTAACATTGTCGGTTACAATTACACCACGATCCCCCACAAAAAAAAAAAAAAAAAAATATTTCATGTAAATGTATGTATTACTAATTATAATTGAAAAACGCGACGGACGGACAGACAGACAAATTGTCGTATTAAATATATAGATATAAGGTCGTAGGTTGGTATCCCACCCAAGATCAAAAATTTTGTGTAATAAGCACGAATGGTTTGTTCAGGGTCTGGGTATTATTTATCTTAGAAATGATATGTATGTATGTATTTAGAAGGTATATTTATTAGTTATCTAGATCCCTTAACTTATATTTTTATTTTTCTGAAATTTTTATTTTAGCACTATGTCGGAATAGTAAATACTCATATTTGTGCAAAATTTCATCTTTCTAGCACCAGCCGTTTGGGAGGAAAGCCGAGGATGAACGGACATGACGAAACTATAAGGTTTCCGAGACCTTTACTATGGAACCCTAAAAGCTGTATTACGGTTACGAAAAAGTGATTCTAAAATAAACCTAATTTAATAAAAGCTACACAAAAAAGGCTCCCTAGCCGTAAGTACCACACACAGTGAGGCTCAAGATGGATTTACCTGCAGATGGGCTCGGATTATCGCACAGTGGGTGAATATAAAGATGGTCGTAAAATTCTCACAGAGAGGCCAATTGGACTGTTTTTGCAAAATAATCTCATTTTCAACAAGTGTGTACGAATTTAAAAAGATAATAAATAAAACTTATGTACAAGTAGGTACTTAGATATCTAATACCAGGACAATAAGGCCGAGACTCCACCAAAGCGGAGACGAGACGAGCAGAGAGATGTTTTTTAAACAACCAATAGAATTGCGTTATTGATACATCTCCTCTCCGCTTAGCTTCTGTGGAGATCGCTGTGCGGAGATGTGGAATATTTGTATGGTGAGATGGAAGCGGTGATGTGAGCTGCGCGCGGACGACGCGCAGCACAGACGAGAGATGTGAGCGTCGTGCTATATTCCTCGGTAGTCTGTAGGACTTGGTAAAACATTCATCATCTAACTCATTAAACAGAGTAAAAAATTCTCCATGACTGGTATGGCAATTCAAGTGACTTCTTCTCCAAAACCACAGATATAAGAATACTATACCAAAAATGATGTTTTCTTTTGTTTAGGTGGTATAAAGCTATCAATTCTGCTTTTTCAGACGGTAGTTCTTCTTCTTTAAGTAAAAGAAGATACTTTTTTTGTAATAATAGCGACATCGTCTACCTTTCGTGTCAGAATGCGTACTGAGCACTCAACGCCTCGCACCCGAGCTAAAAAACATCCCTTCTCACACAGCACACAGCACACAGCACACAGCACACCGCACACATCTCAGCATTGGTGGAGTCCCCTGAGCTGAAAAACATCTATCTCTTCTCGCACAGCACGCAGCACACTGCACACATCTCCGCTTTGGTGGAGTCCCGGCCTAAGTAGACTAAAATCTTACCGAAGTCTTAACGACATAATATAAGCCACGCACAATGTGAGTGAGATAGAACCTTGTCCCAAAAACCGTTCCGTGACGTCATCAATTGCTGAAAAGTACGCACACCAAAACAGTATTGTAGGATAATCTACGTCACTATGACGTCACCAACATGGCCTTCCATTGTCATCTTGCGCGGCTTATACATATTGAACTTCATCAAAATCAGTCCTGTCTATGATGCATGACCGAAAAAATAAATAGGTCAGTAGACAAATTATTAAAAACACAAATTTAGTTCCAATTTCAAAATCTTCAAAGAGAAGCCGTGCTGCATTTGTTTTTTAATGTGACAATAAAATTATTACAGTATCAGTTAATCACTTAAGAGTCCGTATGCAGAATCGAAACGGGCGGAATTAGGTATTTGACACATTTTGTGCGTGAGTCCGGAGTTACCGATGGTGGTCAGCCAGTAGGTACGGCGATTACATGGTTTTGATCTTTTTTTTTCATTTTATAATAATAGTGTCTTGTGTGGGGGAGGTGAAAAGAGGGCTAGGAGGGGGGGTGTTTTTTTTCTCTCCTTAAATTCAAGAAAAGACCCTCTATACTCGTATGATCCCGTAATCAAAACTCCTCTACCTTTCCTCTGTCGTTGCACTCTCAAAGGGGGGGCGAGGGCAAATTTTTTTTCCTAATCAAAATCATTTGACCTCCTCTATACAAAGGGGCTCTACCAACATATTTAGGGCCCCAGCGAACTCATCTGCTAGTGGCGCACCTGGTGATCAACGGACGAGGCTCGTTAATTTACGGTACCTATGAAGTGGCTTCGGTCCCTACGTGGGTACCGGGTGTTGGTCCGGGGGGTGCCACCGTGCAACTGTGCTAAAGCCCCACAAGTAACCCAGCCCAGGCTGGTTGCGTAAGGGGTTCAACAGCTGCACCGCCGGGCCCGGGGCCATGTATGGTGCAGCAGGCATGGAACCAGTGGGGGCAAAGCGGAGTCTAGTGTGGGTGGTGTGGGTCGATTCGCTGGCCAGGGAGACCCTTAGCAACGGCGTTGCCGCGGCCGCCCGCAACACAGTCATGGGGCCCGCCTGGGACCAACCACACCAGGAGGCTGCCCCACATGTTCTCGCGCATAATCCTGATGTGGGATCGCCGCTCCGGGTGGTAACCGGTGTGGGATAGCGGCGGCCTTGCACCAGGGGGGTTTGGTAGCCCTTCCGTCCGGCGGGTCGGCTCCAACCTAACCACACGGTTCCAGACGAAGTTAGCCCCTGCGCTTTGTCACTTATTACTGCTGCACCAAATGTCGCCCTGTCTTCACGCTTCTTCTTCAAATTTATAATGGCAGTGCAACAGAAATAAGTAAAGGTTCCACAGCGGCCCTAGGAAAACCCACAGCTTCACTTTTCGAGGTGGAGTTCACCAACATCCGTGGACTCCATGCGAACCTCGATGCCGTCCACCATACCTTGAGACGGCTCGGCCCGCTGTGACGTTTCTCACGGAGATACAAATACGCCGCCCTGACAACACGCCTTACCTGTGTTGCCCCGGTTATGTATATATGTATCGAGGAACAATACCGGGGCGCCGCAGGGGTCCGTGCTGTCACCAACTCTTCCTTCTGCAAATCAATGATATGCTATCCCTCGGGAACATTTATTGTTATGCAGATGACAGCACATTGCAGGCGTGTGCATTTACAGCGAAGAAATCCCCTTTCCTTCCCCTACCCTCTCTTCAGAATGCATTATTACCAATGAAGGGCAACCTTGAGATCCTTGACATAGACGTTCGTCAAGAGCTCAATAATAAAAACTACATCGAAAGATGTATAGGGCTAGCTTCGTGGAAACTAGGAATACTGAATAAGGTAAAGCGATTCTTTACACTGCATCAGAGGTGTCTGCTGTACAAGACGCAGATTGGACCCTGCGTCGAATACTGCTCTCACTTCCGGGACGGCTCCGCGAAGTATTTGCTGGACGCTCTCGACGCTATGCAGCGTCGAGCTATCCGTATTATAGATTGTCCGGAGGTAACGGGAAGCTTTGAGCCGCTAGTTCAGCGCCGAACAACGTTCAGCTACCGTATTTACCACGGCGAGCATTCTGAAGAGCTCTTCAATCTGATCCCATCTTCCTTCCGATCCCGAACAACGCGTGCCGGGCAGAGATACCACTCCCACACAGTAGGTACATGTTCGCGAGAACCGAACGTTTTAAACGTTCGTTTCTGTGCCGAATGATACTGGCCTGGAACGCCCTGTCTGTGCACGTGTTTCCTCCCACATATAATCCTGGGTTCAGTAGGTCGTCAAGTTGAGGGCCACTCTCTATAGTATAGTGTGCTGTGAGTGACCCACAATCGCTTGACGTCGTCACGACTTACTACCAGGCGGGTGGCGTCAAATTGGCGAACCCAATACAAAAAAAATAAAATAAAAAAAACTACCTCTATAAAATTATTACTCATTTTGACTCTACTCGGGAGCCCCCCTTGGGGGACTGGAGGGCAAATCTCAAAAACTCGGAATTTTCCCTAGGTCCCCGAACCCCCTTTACATTTCTGCAAAAAAAAAACATAGGTACCTTCCCCTCCACCATCAAGGAGAAAAATAAAATTGTGTCAGTGAGTGAGTGCGTAATCCAGCTTTATAAAATATAACAGCTTTTTTTAACAAAAACAATGATAAATACATTCTACATAATCACTTGTTGTATTTAAAAAGAAGCCATCATCACAAAATAATAACTAATATTACCAAAGTATCAAAATCTCACGCCACGCTATATTCGTCTGTAGACGGCGTCGAATTTTGGCGCGCAGAGCGACACGTCCTCTCCCTGTAAGCGCTTGGCGCGGACTGTTTACTTGAGGCATGCGTCGAGTATTATAAAGCGAAATTTAGGTGTTTTTAAAAGATTATTTACAGCCTATTTTTTATTATTTAGCTTTCTTTTTTTTTGGAAATGGATTGATTTTGAACCAAGGTTTATTTATGTTGTTTTAATTTTATGAACGAGAGTTTTATGTAGCCGAAATAAGAACCAATTCATTGCCCATTTTCTCTAAAATTTGACTAACTTAAATATTTGTTTACTCAATTTTTTTTTATGAAAGTGATAAAAAGTAATCCATACATTTGATAGATGACTTTTACAAGAATACACTGTATTTTTGTAATACTTTTTAGACGTCAAAACGATTAGTGAATTTGTGATATTCTAGACCTCTTCCAGCAAAAGATACGAAAAACTACCGATTGTTTTAGGTCGATTAATCAAAATTTAATGAGAAAAATAAGAAAGTAGCTCACTTATTAGATCATTATTGAAATGATATTTCATGTTGTGCATTAAAACTTATAAAAATACAGTATTTTCAGTGTAAAAACACGTCTGTAAAATCAGCGAAAACGGTAAAATTTAATAGGAGGACTCTTAATCATATTTATACGAAAACCATTTAAAATGTGAGGTACGTATTAAATTTATTTCATGCCATTTTAATACAAAAAGATAGCACAGTCTAAATCTTTGAGTTATTATGAAAAAAAAATCCGTAAATTTCCAATGATAAAGGGTTCACATAGGGCATATTTTACTTTTTATCTTTGCACAGATGTTGTCCCTGTTACAAACGATGTGGTCATTAAACTGTTATCTCCATGGTGGAAGTAAATGTTCATCAGTTATGTAAATAGGACCCCCAAAAGCTGTAACTTACCTACGTAGTATGAACACATATAATATCTGTAGCCATCCGCCGTGACGTATATAGCGTATAAATAAATATTTTTGGACATTCTCTCACAAAGATAGGGTAACATAAAAAACAGTCCTTTTTGGAAATCGGTTATAAAACTCTGCTTCCTGTCAGTAGGTTTTACCAAGAACCCTTAAGTATTTATCTAGTGACCACTTCGTTGAAACAAGGACAGTGATAAACAAAATTCCTGGACCTCTACCTTTACCTTACTCAACTGAATGAGAGTGCTAATTTGGCTTTGTGAAATACGATGTCCCTCATCACGTGTCACAACAGTGACGTGGTGTGTTTCTTCAAAAAACACCAACTACTAAAATTACTAAGATTATATAGAAAGACTTTACTTCAATGTTTTAACGTAGGGCAAAAATGCATGTACTTACAAAATATTGCTTAGTAAAAGAAGGATTTTTTTATTTAAGGATTTTGATGCAATATCATGTAAATATTAAAAAACTGCCTCAGAGGCACAGTGGTATGTGTATGCGACTGCCGTCCCTGAGATCCCAGGTTCAATTCCCGGGTCGAATCAAATATTTGTGTAATCCACCATCCATCTAGGTAGGTAGGTAGGTATGTATATTTAGTATGTATTTATAAATATATAAATATGTTTAGAGAAGGAAAACTCAACACAAAATCCAATACCAACACGTCTGGCCAGCGTGTCTGGCGTATGTATGCTAAATTCCCCCCTCTTTGGGGAGGGATGCAAATGTCAAAGAGGTGTTTTATTTAGCACGTGAATATTAACAAATTATTTTATTATTATTAACAACAGTTACTGTTATTTCCTTTTTAAAGCGTAATAAAGTATACTGTAATCTAACAACAGGAAACCGTTCTGAAACGTTAAAGTTATGGACAAGGAGTAACCCTCCCAGTTTATGAGGGTTAACGAGGCCCTCATCAAATTAAGAATGTTTTCAACGGGAAATCTAATTGATAAAAAAGTCAATTACAACAAATGTATCAATGCCCTGTGAGTTTAATGATACAATGTAAAACGTGGAATTAAATTATTAAAAAATAACTAAAAACATAAAAGCTTCATAATTTTCAGCCAAGATACTGGTATCCGTAGGCTAAATTAAAGGATTTCCTCGACATAAATCAACGAATATTAAATAAGAAAAAATAAAAATCAAGGAACACTAGTGTCAAGTTTCCAAAGATACCTTTTGAACGGAAATTCTTGCGGTTTTTTGCGCGAAAAATTAACCATCTCATTTATAAGCAGCTAAAGTTAAATTATTCACACGCTGCGACAGGTTATACAGAAGACCAAAGAGTATAACCGGCCTCTCTGCTTAGGATTCGTGGACTATGAGAAAGCCTTCGATTCGATCGAAATATGGGCCGTGATACAGTCTCTCCAGCGGTGCCGGATAGATCACCGGTATATCGAGGTGATGAAGTGTTTATACCAGAACGCCACTATGTCGGTCCGAGTACAGGAACAGAGCACGAAGCCAATCCCACTGAAAAGGGGCGTTAGACAGGGAGACGTTATCTCTCCGAAACTGTTTACCGCTGCCTTGGAAGACGTCTTCAAGCTACTGAACTGGAAAGGACGTGGCATCAACATAAACGGCGAGTATATCACTCACCTTCGGTTTGCCGATGATATTGTCATTATGGCAGAATCGCTGGAAGACTTAAACACCATGCTCGAAGACCTCAATAGAGTATCCCAACAGGTGGGCCTTAAGATGAATATGGACAAGACAAAGGTTATATCAAATGTCCATGTTGAGCCTCTACCGGTGCATGTTGGGGACTCAGTCTTAGAAACTGTTGACGAGTACGTCTACTTGGGTCAACTGATCCAGGTAGGCAATTCCAGCTTCGAAGACGAGGTACATCGACGAATCCGACTTGGCTGGGCAGCGTTCGGGAAGCTACGAGATGTCTTCTCGTCCGACATACCTCAGTGCCTGAAGACGAAAGTCTTTAACCAGTGTGTGTTACCAGTGATGACTTACGGATCTGAAACGTGGTCCCTCACTATAGGTCTCCTAAACAAGCTCAAAGTCGCTCAACGGGCTATGGAGAGGGCTATGCTCGGTATTTCCCTACGTGATCGCGTCAGAAATGATGATATCCGTAGGAGAACAAAAGTAACCGACGTAGTCCAGCGGATTAGCTCGTTGAAGTGGCAGTGGGCGGGACACATAGCGCGCAGAACAGATGGCCGATGGAGCAAAAAAGTTCTGGAATGGCGACCGCGTACGGGCAAACGTAGTGTAGGACGCCCAACGGCCAGGTGGAAGGACGACCTCATCGAGGTCGCCGGGAAGCGCTGGATGCGGGCTTTTTTTTTTTTTTTTTTTTTTTTATTTTTTTTTTTTTTTTTTTTTAATCCGCGACCTTGGACGCGGCCGCACCTACGTCCATTGCCGAGCGCCTCCGGTAGAGACTAAGAGAATTCCCGGTGGCGCCCGGCGGACCTTGGCCATCCGCGTGGCCACTGCGTGGTGGTCGGGTGTTACCCCGCATCCTTGGATGCGGGCTGCTTTAGATCGGTCATTCTGGAAGTCTATGGGAGAGGCCTATGTTCAGCACTGGACTATGTGTGGCTGATATGATGAAAGTCAATTATATTCAATAAAAGCTAAAGTATTTGAAGAACTACGAGTACTAGAACTAAGTTGGGATATGGTTGGAATAGCAAAAGTACTTTATTATTGCTTTAGTTTTAGACATCCCATTCATCGAGAAAGACAATACATCACACTACGACAAATAGAAATGGGTTAGTATTGAAAAATGTTCCAAAAACGTTTATATCAGGGAGTTTTCGCTTCGTTGATCGACAAACGATTTTTGTCGAAAAAAAGCGAATGCGGAAGTGCGAACACATATAACCGTATTATGATTCGATAGGATAGGCACATATTGATATGAATGGATCAATTTATTTGCCATTTTGTTAAAAAATAGATTACCAGTGTGCAATAAGGTCAATCTCGATTTATTAAAATGCCTGCGTTAGTAGCTATCCAGTATTTAGTAACTAGGTACATACAGCATAAATAAAGATAGCTGAAAAAAAAATAGAATTGAATGCTTTTCATTGTGGCTTCAAGTTCCATTACATTTTTTGGAATTCGACTCTTTTTTAGTTTTTAGTTTTTTCCCATCCACTTATCTTTTCACAAATTAGAAATTTAGAGGTGAATTCTAGCAAAGTCTGAAGTATTATAAAATCGGAAACATTGCAGAATGGTGACAAACACTCTTGTCCCAATTTCGCCCTATTTCCATCCTTCCTTTCTTATCCAAAGTCCTTGAGCATCTAGTGCATCGCCAATTATCTAGACATCTAACGCAACATGATCTTCTCTGTCCCCTTCAATCTGGGTTTCGGCCAGGTCACAGCACTGTGACAGCACTTCTAAAGGTTACCGATGATATTCGTTGGGCCATGGAGAACAAATCTCTTACTGTATTAGTGCTACTGGATTTCAGTAGTGCGTTCAACTCCGTGGACTTCGATATCCTGATCGGTATTCTTAAGTCACTTAACTTTTCCACGGAATCTGTGGCCTGGTTCGATTCAGACTGGCGAGACCTCATTGCCGGTGTACCTCAAGGTGGCGTTCTTTCTCCTTTGCTTTTCTCCATTTTCATCAACTCTGTCGTTCGAGTAATCTCTTCTAACTTCCATCTATATGCGGACGACTTGCAGCTGTATCGTCATTTTGCGCTGAATGAATACAGAACGGGTATTGCTGCCGTTAATCACGACTTGAATGCCATTAGCAACTGGGCAAAATCTTTCGGTCTTTTAATAAATCCCACTAAATCTCAGGCCCTGATCATTGGAAGCAGGCAGATGAGGGGTGGTCTGGATGGAAATGGTCTTCCCCCTATCTTGCTGGATGGTGCTCCAATCGTGTACGCTAATACTGCAAAAAATCTGGGCGTGGTAATGGACAGCACTTTATCCTGGGAGACACATGTTGGCGAGGTCAGCAAAAAGGTGCACTACACTTTCCACACGCTCAAATGCCTCCAGAGCTTTTTGCCCCTAGATATCAAGGTCTCACTTGCTCAGACTCTAATTCAGCCTATTTTGGACTACGCGGATGCTTGCTATTTGGATGCTACTGAGGAGCTTTTAAATAAGCTTGAGCGCTTGCAAAATTTATGTATCCGTTTTGTTTATAATCTACGTAAGTATGATCATGTTTCGCAATTTCGCAAGGAACTCAAGTGGCTCCCAATCCGTCTTCGGAGAGACACTCGGATATTATGTCTCCTTTATAATATCCTACATAATCCGGCTTATCCTTCCTACCTGCGGGAGCGGTTCTCCTACATGAACACTCCCGGTACTCCTTGTAGATCTCACCTCATGTACCGCCTAAACTTTCCCTCCCACAAAACCGATTTCTACTCCTATTCCTTTACCGTTCATGCGGTCAGGCTGTGGAACTCACTACCCCCTGATATACAAAGCTGTAAAACTCTTCCTCTCTTTAAAAGTAAAGTCAAAACACATTATCTGTCCTCCTTACCCTAGCTATATATGGTAGTATATGTAAGTATTGTATATATAGCTCAGTATATATTTATCTATGTATATATTATAGCACCCATAGTTTATGTAGGTTTATTTATTTACTTGCACTGCACACACTTAGCCTTTTCACTCTTACTTCTCCTCTCAGGCCTGCTGGAAGAGATTCCTTTAGGAATAAGTAGTGCCCTTGTACTATGCTCACTTTATTCTTTTGTACTTCTGTTTCTGTTTATTTTTTTTTGTGTGTATGTACAAAAATTATAAAATAAATAAATAACTAAAAAAAAAAAAAAAAAAATACAAACTTAGAAAACTGTACGTATTTAAATCACTGTTTGTAACACTCGACAGAGAACTGATTACAGGTCACTGTCCGTTTTGATCCGGCTGAAATTGATGAGTAACATAGTATTACACATTTTGTAATACTCACAACTTTGACTGCCTCTGTGGCTCAGTGGTATGAGTATGCAACTGCCGCCCCTGAAGTTCCAGGTTCGATTCCGAGTCGAATCAAATTATCTGTGTGATCCACAAATGTTTGTTTCGGAGTTTGGGTATTTTCTATGTATAATATGTATGTATTTAGAAATATATAAGTATGTTTATCAGTCGTCTAAGATCCCATAACACAAGCTTATATTAGCTTAATTTGGTCTAGATGACGTTGTGTGAGAATGTCCAAAAATATTTCTTTATGTATTATTATTTATTTACAACTCCCAGCTACTCGTGGACTAAGCCTTCGGTATTTTATTGACGTTTGAACTCTTTATTATATTACAGAGATAATGAATATTAATATTAATAATGAAATTATAAAACAATAAAATGAAACTTACTAAATCTAATATGCGTCACAGAACTCCTCCGCCCTGTCGCCGTCTGGCAATTTTCCGAGAAGGCTGGCAGCAATGCTTGTTCTTTGTGTCAAATAGTAACCAGCCTTCTGGTCTTGAGCAGGCAGAAGTGTCGATCATGAGATTAGATAAATTTTTGAATTGAACGGACTCCAAGGTCCCAGGGCAACGCTACGGCGTTGACACTGGCGCCTTCTCACCTTCCTAGTACAGCGGGCTGTGCCGGCGCTGCTGGTACATCAGCGGAAAGCCATAAACGGCGCAAATACCCCAATTTAGCAATTGACGTTTTAACTAAGTCGCCGAGACTTTAGAGACGTACTTCAGAATAAAAAAACTATAAACTTCCATTCTTCCTTGATACTATGATTATAAACTTTTGGTCTCGTCTGTCAAAATCTGCCCTTTTTGGCAAAGAGCTTACTACGGTTTTAGTACTCTACACAAAAACTCGAAAACACGAGTTGTACAAAAGTATAAACTAGGTATGCAATGCATGCTACTAATTGCAAATGTTGAGCGGAGCAAATTTCCTTAATTTTTTTATGCTCTAATTTCATGATTTCAGAGATATGCACTCCCGGGTATGATGTCGACCAGCATACCAAATTTGGTCAAAACGCTTTACTCCGCTCAATAAATATTAAAATGATATTGCATGCATACACCAAAAAAAAACAATTCCACTACAAACAATTTTATTGTGGTTTTACTGTTCCACGCAAGAGTCAAAGCCTAATGTTAACATACTGAAATAATATTGTTTAAAACGCTAGCCTTTGGCACTATTCGTTCGAATTCAAAAACTATATAATATAATTAGTTATATTAGCCTATATATCGAGAGACGAGAGAAAAAGAGTAGAGCTGCAGGAAACAGATAGTTATTGGAAAAGAGTGATCGTGAGTTTTTACTGCCAGGTTATTTTCTCTCAGGCTCTAAAAACTATTGCCTTGTGAACCTGGCTTAATAGCGAACCTAGTTTGAAAACAGTTGCATAAATAAAAGGGAAAAACTTCAACATGTAACACATGAATATAAAACATAGTATAAATTAAGACTACTGTATATATCTGGGTCATTCTTGTCTCACATTTATTATTTAGAAGTCTCGTTTATTTGAGCTTGTTTCAAGAAATATAATTTTCTTCGTCCATAATAATATTGTGAAAGGAGTCTTGGCAAATTTCTTAATGAAGACGTACCGTCTGAGTGAACGACAACAGAGAACTAATTTGGGAAGGCAAATGGAGATTAGGATATTTAACATAACATATTCTACTATTATTAATTTATATGAAAAAGTTTGTATAGATGACTGGATGGATGTTTGGAGGTTTGTTACTCATTTACGCGGAAACTACTGAACGTATATAACGAAACCTTACAATAATATAGCTCAAACACATGGGGAACTTGTTATCCCTGTAAATGTGTTCCCAGTGGGAACGAGATGACGTACACTAGCTAGTTACGCTGATATAATATTACTTACGTTTGTTTTGGGTGACGTAAACGTCTTTCGTTACGTTCGTTTACAAAATATGAACTGTTAGTGAGTCAAATGTGATTAAGACCCACTTCCTGTCACAAAAAGTTGCCCTTGCATCTATGCTCATCAAGCAGGACAATATGTAAAAAGGGTTATTTAAACCGCATGTGCTCTTTTCGAGATATGAGCGTACGGATGTACAGACAGCAAGATATAATAGTCTCCCCTTCGGAGACAATTAAAATATATGCCTAGTCTGTCTAGATAAATAGACTATTTAACACTAAAATAGTTTTCTTATTAGTAAACTAATAAGAAAACTATTTTAGTGTTAACTACTATGTTATTAGAATTATAGTTATTCTCCGACATGTACGCTGCATAAACGTACACATCGTAGCGTAACACACGAACGAACAGGCGTGAAAGTTACTTTGAAGTTCTTGTTATTTTTCTTTTTACTCATCTAACATTCCAAAGTTATAAAGTTTATTAGTGGGCTGCCAAAGCCAAAGTGATTTTTGACATTGTTTTCCAGCCAAACGCCATTCTGACGTCAACACCCTAGGGAAAGAATAATTACTTCATTAGGCTCTTGACGTTTAGAAAGCTGCGTGACTAAGGAAATGATGATTTTGGGCGAACATTTTAAAATAAATTGTAGGGAAAACAAATTAATGTTGGAAGCAAATTGCACCAAATTCCTTAAAAAGTAAAGACAGCCAGTGGAATTTGGTTATTTTCTGGTTTTGCCTAACAGTTATTTTACGAATAAACATTTTCAAAATACGGGTCAATAATGGGTACTTATTTTTTTTTTTACTATACACAAACAAACAATCGAGTACAATTATCACCTTCACACCTTCCGAGCACATCCTGATGTGCCGGCGCTGCTGCTGCATCGGCTGAAGGCCTCAAACGCGTAAATATGCTAACCTAGCAGATGACTACATATTTGAGCCGTTTGGGGTTGAGACACTGGGGTCATGGGGTCCGAGTGCTCGCCGCCTTTATAGAGACATTGCTAAACGCTTAATCGATGCTTCTCATCTTCAGGACCAGAAGGCTGGCTATTTTCTGGCCCAAAGAATAAGTATCGCCATCCAACGTGGCAACACAGCCAGCATTCTCCCAGTCGGCAATGACGCGGAGGATTTTTTATACGATATTTTGCAATGTAAATATTTTTAGTATATAATTATGTACGAGTATATTGTAATTCATATTGTAAATAAAGTAAGTACAATTACTTGGCCTTAACCTTTTTTCAAATTCAATTTACTGAAATTTCCTCCCTACCGATTGGAAAAGGTTTTTTATTTTTTATTTTGCGAGACCGCGGCCCGCAGCAATAGACTTAGGAGCAAGTCTATTGCTGCGGGTGTCTCTGGTACGCACCAAAAGGTATTTCCAGTGGCGCCCGGATGATGACAGGAAAGGTTTCCAAATTGTTGGCTGCATTGTCACTTTAAATGAAAATAAAAGTCTCAATTTACATTGTGTATAAGCTCATTATTAAGACGATTGGCCCAACCAAGAATGTATGCGACACGATAGCGGGCGCATCTCTTAATCTATCAACTTGAAATTTGGCATAAAGATATAACATAAGCCTGTGGTTTGCTGTATAGTTTTTGGTGTATGTGGCTCTTATAGTTTTTGAGTTATTAAGCATTAAAGCATACCTTTGACAGTGCTAAAAAAATTTCATTGTTGCCTCGCGCGCGAAATTAAAATTTTTAAATGCAGCATTTGACAGTTAATTGTTGGCTCGCGCCATTTTTGAAAAGTGAATTTGAGCCAGCTTAGGTTAGGTAGGGTTAGGTTAAGATTCCGCCAGCTCCGTCTTTATTATTTCTTGTAACCGCCCGCGTTCCAGTGGACCGCCCTAGTTAGTTCTATTGATCTTGATGAATGTTACAAAGATTAATTGAAAAGTTTCTTATCCCAATCAGGGCTGCCTTTTATGCAAACCGTACTTCTTTGCGAGTGGAGTCACTATTGTCTGTAATTTAAAAAATATTAGAAGGACAAATAGGTACATCAATTTAATAAATAGATATAAATTGAACCGGTCCTTTATCGTTATCTTATACGACTCTAAGCAACCGTCTATATTTACGACTAACCGCAGCTACAAGACAATTAACGTTAGAAGCCCACTCGAGCACAAATTAAACCTACGTATGTCCCTGGGACCAACGTTTATCATTATAAAATTTAAATTTAAACCCAACGTCGCATATAAATTTAATAAATCTTATATCAATTTTACTTCTTCTAGCTTCCTTTGTTATTTTAATTTTATATGTCCGACGTTTGAACGCGCTTGTGAGAATGTCAGGATTCGTTTTTCGAAATATTGAAATTTGAATCTGAATAAAACATTACAGTCGGATCTATTCAAAACTACCCAATCAAGGTGAAAACAAAGGTCTTATTTAAGTGGTAAATACAAAATGAGATTGTTTTGATAATCATTCGAAAAAAATAGGGGATAGTATAGTTTTTTTCATCTCTCATGCTCTGAAAGTGGGTCATTACTTACCTAATATGCGGGTTGAAAGTTATACATTTCGGCCCTAGGGCGGAAAAGTAAACAAAAATCATCAGCATATCTTGAGGCGATGGCATAAAACGTACCTATACAGCCAAAGTTCGATAGTCAATACAACATTCTGGTTTTTGAATGATCATAAACAAAAAAAGAGTTGGGTTACAATAAAATAAAACGTAAATAGCACAAACAATAATTATTTGGACAGTTATACCTTAAAATACTGAGTATTTTAGTATTGACTTTTAGTAGAGACCCGACCAAACCTGACTAAATCGACCGCCGTAACGCGTCAAATCATAAAAAATACTCTATAGCGCATCCTAAAATATGTGCGTAAGAAAATAACTGAAGTAATTAAAAAAACTGAAGACTATTTTGTATGGAAAAATATAACTAATGACAAGGCGGTATGACCAAAAGACTTGCCTGCCCTGAAAAAAGAGCGAATGAAAAACAAAAATAAAAAAAGGCGGGAAGTACACAGTACTTGATACGTGATCAATCTCTATTGTTAAATGTATTTGTTTTATTTGACTTTTATTTGCTTTCCTCGTATTCGAAATGAAAAGTAGAGTGTGTAACTCGGGTGAACGCACCCATTTCTGCCTCGAACTATTGGCGCTCTCACTACGTTCGAGCGCCAAAATATCTCGTCAGAAATGGGATGTTTTCTTCCCTTGGTTAACAATCTACTATTGTTGAAGGTGGTACCGGGTAAACTTTCGTACACGGATCTATAGGCCACCTACTTATATTTATTAAGTAAATGTTATATCAGAGAATCTAAGCCCAAAATCATCCTCTTATTCCCGAATCTAGATCCCATAATATTAAAAAAAACGTAGAATATACTAACTTTGGACAAGATCAAGATGTGTAATTTTTTTTGTAAAATTTATCTAAAATTATTAATTTTTTGATACAAAGTAAAAATTACCTAAATTTGAATTTATTTACAATAGGGACACAAGAATAGCATCGGCATCAAGCCCTCGATGAAGTATCTAGGGATCGTACTTGATAGCCGATGGAACTTCGGACCACATTTCCGAAGTTTGGTCCCCAAGGTGACACAGGCATCGGTCGCGCTTTCGCGACTGATGCCCAACCTAAAGGGACCCAACGCTTCCTGCAGGAGACTGTACCTGGGGATCGTGCGGAGTATGGCCCTATACGGGGCTCCCGTATGGGCGGCGCGGTTGACGGCCAACAACTCAACGCTCCTTAACAGACCGTTGAGGACCTTGGCCGTCAAAACAATAAGGGGCTACCGCACGATCTCCGGAGAGGCTGCATGTCTCCTAGCCGGGACCCCTCCATGGGACCTGGAAACGAGAGCCCTTGCGTCATTGTTCCAATGGCGCAAGGGCTGGAGGCGCTGGAGAGGGACCACAGGCCTGCGTCTCGAGAAATCGATGACCGGCGGTCCCAACTCCGACAGGATCTCATGGAGTCATGGAGGGTGCGACTTGAGCAACCCAAGTGGGGTGCCACCATCATCGCGGCGGTGAGACCGATCATGGACGATTGGCTGCAGAGGCAGCATGGTGACCTCACGTATCGTGCGACGCAGATCGTTACCGGGCATGGATGCTTCGGTAGCTATCTGTTTCGCATCCATCGTGAGGTCACACCCCGGTGTCAACACTGCGAGGTTTCCGACGACGACACCGCACTCCACACGTTGGTGGAGTGCTCAGCGTGGGCGAGTCAGCGCCGGGACCTCGTAGTGGGTCTGGGCGTGGATACCCTCTCGCTGGAGACCATGCTTCAAGCCATGGTCTCCAGCGGGAGTAGGTGGAACGCGGCCGTGTCCTTCTGCGAGCAAGTCGTGCTCGCGAAGGAGGCGGCCGAGAGGGAGAGGGAGCGTACCCTCCCCGCCGAGTTCCGTAGTCAGCGGCGAGGGCGCCGCAGACTCATCTACGCCCAAGACCATCGACCTCCATGATCGGGGCCTGAGGACGGCGGGATCGCCACCCGTCGTCCTTACAGAAGCAGGCTAGAAGGGTTGCGTGCTGCGGGGCCTTTGCCCCATAGCACGCAACCAGATTCACTCACTGACGCGGGATCAAACCCTAATGCAACGACGCGGGATTCTCATCCCGACCCAACCCCCGCAGAAACCACAGAGGTGGTCAAAGTCCGCCGGGCGCCACTGGAAATACGTTCTGCTTGTAACCAGAGACGCCCGGCAACGGACGTTAGAGCGGCCGCGGCCTTGGTCGCGGAACTAAAAAAAAAAAAAAAAAAAAAGGGACACAAGGAAGACAATTAACAGTGGAAGAAAATACTACGAGTATTTACACTTACTAAAAGCTATACTAAACACACTAAAACATACACTATATACAGGCGTCAAAGAACTCCTCCGCCTCGTCGCCGTCTGGCAATGTTCCCAGAAGGCTGACAGCATTGCCACGTTGTATGGTAATGCTTATTCTTTGAGCTAAAAAGTAACCAGCCTTCTGGTCTTAAGAAGAGTCGATTATGAATTTCGAGATATTAATCTTTAATATTTAATATTAATCTATAATATTTAATATTAATCTATAATATTTAATAATATTTATCTTATTTTATTTATTTATACCTGTAAGCAGTAAGGAGGAAATTACATTAAAACCACGATTGGTGTTTGAAATTCAATGAGCGTTCACCGTCTCACCGCCAGCGTCATGTGCCATCACATAATTGCATTTTCATGACCCGGAACTACCGATACGACGACACATATACTGTTATTGGCACTTTGGAAGCACTCTGCACTAACCTACATACTCTGCATAGCCTACTGAGAATTGAGACCTGAAGCTTACGGGAAATAATCTGCACTTGTGTTAAATCTATTGAGACGGCTTATTAGTTTCAATGTTTAAAAGGATTTAATTTCGTGCGTTTTAAACTTTCGCGTTTTGTACACATTATAAACTTAAGACAAACGGGTCTTTTACGCAATTATTATGACACTAGTACGGTGTCTTGCGCGTTGCTTCGCGCCGCACCACTCCATCGGTTTTGGCCTATAACTTTTGACCCCTTAGGGCTGGGTCAAATTTTCATTTTTTGGCTTGCCTCCAGATCGAGGGCTATCCATAGAGGGGTCAACCATCATTGGAGCATAAGCAGTTCTCGAGAGCTAAGGGGGACATTCCCCATTTCTATATATAGATATACATAAATCTTTATTCCACGTCTTGGAATACGGTGACCAGCAAATGTACTCGCCCACGTAACCTCAACGAACGCCCGCGTGTAGATGAAGATACTATCAGTGTGGTGTGCCGTAATTTATAATGATTTAATTTCAATTGTTAACGACTTAGATCAAAAATACCGTATACAGTATATTTGATCTAAGGTTAACGAACGCAGAGTTTCTTCTCGGTATGTCTCTGTACGTCTGGTAACCGAATGGGCAAATTTCTTGACCTTCAATTATAGGCAAGCGGCAAACCCCCTGAAAAACTAAAATGACTGACCAATCACTGAAAATGTGAATGCGCCTATATAAGTTTGTACATTTTGTAAACCTTGGACCAAAAGGAGTCAAATGGTAAGAAAACAAAATTTGTGCTGGATGCAAAATTTTGAAAAATAGTCAGTTGAAGCTCAAGGTCTGAGAAGTATTCTGCCGCAGGATTTTTTTGATTCGATCAAAACTCGCCGAGATAAAAAAATTGAATTTGACCATTTTTGCGCTTTAAAATGGTTGTAATTTCATTAAAACGCATTATTTCGAAAAAAACACAAGAGTAAAAGTGTCTTATTTTGCCCGTTTTACCGTCAGAAATAATTTTCCAATATAAAAACCAACTTTTTATCAGTTTACAAATTGATTTGTTCATAACCATTAATAGCCCACCGGCACAGATTTTGTTTTCTTACCAATTGACTCCTTTTGGTCTAAGGTTTACAAAAAGTACAAACTTGTATAGGTGCAATCACATTTTTAGTGTTTGGTCAGTCATTTTAATTTCTACGCACTTTTTCGGGGGTTTGCCGCTTGCCTATTAGTAGTAGTCTCATATTCGCAATCTAGACAACTGATACACACACATACACACACACACACACACACACACACACACACACACACACACACATACCACGCCTATATCCCGAAGGGGTAGGCAGAGGCATTACACACCCACAATTTGAACTTTTTTTTTTAATTATAAAACATTACAATTGAAACTAACTAAGTATGTTCTTTACCTAGTACATTACATTTAGTATGTACATTATTATACATAGAAAACACCCAAACTCCGAAACAGAAATTAGTGGCTCACACAAATAATTCTATCGAATCGAACCTGCGATCTCAGAGACGGCAGTCACATACCTCTGCGCGACCGAGGCAGGCGAAATGTAGGCTTAGTAGGCGCCTTTGTCTAATCATTTAGATAAATAAAGGATTGATTCGGTATTTGTATGTATCTAATAATTAATAGATATTGGGTGAATCTATTAAACAGATTAAATATATAAAAAATATATTTATCACAATCCAATAATCTGGCTTATTTACGACCCTGTTTAGTTTGATTGATACGAACAACGTGACACAACACAGATGTGAGACGTAACGTTCGTGCAGTAAACTATGTCGTTGGGGGAAATGTGTTACCAATACAGTTTGTCTTCTTCAAATAACGTAACTCATGACGGAGTCGAGCTAATGAAATTGTATCGATTGTTTGGTTATTCAGGCTTTTAGCCGACTAGTTTGACAACTGATCTATGTGTCAAAATTTAGATGATATTATAAGGTATCATAATCATAACATACTATAAAACTGGAGCTGCGGTTGCTGCCGTGGTACTGCGCTGCAGCAGGCAATTGAGCGAAGCGACTATTTCTTTTGAGGCATTTATCAATCTATAAGGAGCAGGTTTTCAAAAAAAGTTATTGACCAAAAATATGTCAATAACTTTTTTTGAGGGTCCTAAATCAAAATTCGGTCTCGAACAAAACCTGCTCCTGAGAATGCTTGATTTTTGAGTGAAAAAATCATGAAAATCGGTTGTTGACATATTTTTGTTCAATAACTTTTTTTGAGGGTCTTAAATCAAAATTTGGTCTCGAACAAAACCTGCTCCTGAGAATGCTTGAATTTTGAGTGAAAAAATCATGAAAATCGGTTGGGTAGTTTTCGAGAAACAATTTCACATAGAGTTGCATTTGAGTCACCTGACAAGGAACTCCGCTCGCTACGCTCGCTTCGCAAACAAATTCGCCCGTTCTGTATGTATGCGTGGATCTTTAAAACTACGCAACGGATTTTGATGCTATATGGTTGTGGATGGTTTGTGTATATAATTTGTCAAGCGGGCGAAGCCGTGAGCATCCGCTAATTGTTGAAACTAACTCACTTTATTAGTTGGAAATCTGATCGTTTTCGTCTTAAGACAATTTCAAAGGTCTAAGGCTAGAGCTGGAGCTGGAGTCTTGATCTGTTGGCAGAGCGTTCCTTCTAGAAAGGGAACAGTCGCTGGGTCTAGTCATCCAACCCTCGTCGACTATCGTTTTTGAGATTACATTTTCAAATTATTATCAAAGGTATTCCACCACACAGTTCACTCTACTTATCTTCAAATTATTTGAAGTAAGAGTATTGATTATATATAGTTACTAGCTGATCGCCGCAGCTCCACCCCCGTGATTTAGTTTACCCGTTCCCGGTTCCCTTGGGAACACATTACCAGGATAAAAAGTAGCCTATATTACTCAGGGTGAATGTAGCTTACCCATGAGGAAAGAATTTTTGAAATCGGCTCAGTAGTTTTTGAGTTTATTCATTACAAACATACATCTTTCCTCTATATATATATATCTTTCCTCTTTATAATAGTAGTATAAATGTATTATAAGCGTGTGTAGTTATTCTCTAAGATCTTAGAGGGTTCAATCCATCTCACCTGCAATTGTTGCATTTGCTGCCCATGGACGAGACTTCGGCAAATTTTCCGGAATTGGCCAGGAAAGTGTAAAGCGCTTGCTACCTTTTACGTGGGACAAATTTATTAACTGGTGAATTGATTTATATTCTTTTACTTACTATTTTCAACTTAAAATTCTCAATTCAGAAACCGGCCGATAGTGTGCTACCGCCTAATCATTTGCAGGAAAATGTGTGCATATCTATACTGGATGTTACGTAAGGGTTATATCAACCCGAAGACACCCACATCAGCTGGTCGACCAGAACCCGTTTCGATGTGTCGACCGCCAAACAAAAAAAAACTCATCCAAAAAAAAACATTATTACCAAATAAAATACTCTTGTTTGAACAACACTAGCTAAAATCAGCTGATTCGGTCATTGACATCAAGTATAGGTAGTACAAATAAAGCGCGCCTGTGAAAAATCTTCTCTCTCTCTCTCTCCTGGTTAGAACATTCTGTCTCTGTTTCGCTTCAAGGTCGCGTGTCGGTCGGTGAGCGACGCCGCCTCCCGCCCCACCTACCATTGTCTTTTAGTAAGTACGTCAAGCACTAGTGTTGGGAAACGTTTGTTTTGATTTGAAATAACGCATTTATCTTTTGGGTGCAAAGGGGCTCTACCAACATCTTTAGGGCCCCAGCGACCTCACCTGCTAGTGGCGCACCTGCTGATAAACGGACGAGGCTCGTTAATTTACGGTACCTATGGAGTGGCTTCGGCCCCTACGTGGGTACCAGGTGGTACAACAGTGTTGGTCCGGGGGGGTACCACCGTGCAGCTGTGCTAAAGCCCCCCAAGTAACCCAGCCCAGGCTGGGTTGCGTTAGGGGTTCAGCAGCTGCACCGCCGGGCCCGGGGCGATGTATGGTGCAGCAGGCATGGGACCAGTGGGGGCGAAACGGAGTTTAGTGTGGGTGGTGTGGGTCGATTCGCCGGCCAGGGAGACCCTTAGCAACGGCGTTGCCGCGGCCGCCCGCAACACAGTCATGGGGCCCGCCTGGGGCCAACCACCCCAGGAGGCTGCCCCACATGTTGCGCATAATCCTGATATGGGATCGCCGCTCCGGGTGGTAACCGGTGTGGGGTAGCGGCGGCCTTGCATCAGGGGGGTTTGGGAGCCCTTCCGTCCGGCGAGTCGGCTCCGACCTAACCACACGGTTCTAGACAAAGCTAGCCCCTGCGCTTTGTCACTTACTGCTGCACCAAATGTCGCCCTGTCTTCACGCTTCTTCTTCAAAATCTACAATGGCAGTGCAACAAAAAAGAAATAAACGTTATACAGCGGCCCTAGGAAACCCCACAACTTCACATTTCGAGGTGGAGTTCACTAACGTCCGTGGACTCCATACGAACCTCGATACCATCCACCACCACCTTGAGACGGCACGGCCCGCTGTGATGTTCCTCACGGAGACACAAATACGCCGCCCTGACGACACGTCTTACCTGTGTTACCCCGGCTATGTCATCGAGGAACAATTTCGAGACAAAGCCGGGGTGTGCGTGTTCGTTAGGGCGGATGTTTGCTGCCGCCGGTTGCGCTGCCTAGAGAACCCCTCCAATTCCGTCCTTTGGCTGACCATGGCTCTATGAGCCAGATCTACGTGTGCGTCTACCGATCCCACACAGGGGATTCTGAGACAACAAAGCTCTTCCAGTACCTCAGCGAGACGGCTGATGAAGCGCAGGTGCGGTTCCCGAACGCTGACCTAGTATTTCTGGGGGACTTCAATGGCCATCACATTGAATGGCTGGGGTCCCTCAAGACTGATCATGCGGGTAGAGCCGCCCATGCGTTCGCTCTCTCCCACGGTCTGACCCAGATGGTATGCGGGATCACCCGGATACCAGACAGGTCAGATCACGCGCCCGCTCTGCTGGATCTACTGCTGACGAGTCGCCCAGCCCAGTACAGTGTTTCGGTAGGAGCCCCACTGGGTAGTTCCGACCACTGTGTTGTTCACGCTGGCATGAAGGTGTCACCTCCTGCACGTCCTGTACAAACGTCACGACGACTATGGCACTACTCGTCAGCGGATTGGGACGGTCTACGCGATTATTATGCGTCCGTCCCCTGGAGCCAGCGCTGCTTTGTAGGAAAGGCTCCTTCGGATAGTGCTTCTGCTATTGCTGGCGGGATCAGTTTAGGGATGGATTATTACATCCCTTTCACTGATGTCGCCAGTATCCGCAGAGCCCGTCCCTGGTTCGGGCGAGATTGTGCCAAAGCTGTTCGACAAAAACAGTCGGCATATCGCGCCTGGATCAGGGCCCGGGCTGTGCGCGACCCAAACGTGGGCCACCTCAAAGCAGCGTACAACCGGGCCACAAAGTCGAGTAAGAGGGCCTTTAAGAGAGCGGATGCCCAGCGCGTCGCGCGGCTTGGTCAGGAGCTCACTTCCCATCCCACGGGCAGCCGTGGATTCTGGCAACTGGCCAAAGCCGTGCAATCTAACTTTTGTCAGCCCTCGCTGCCACCGCTGCGTTACCCAGATGGAACACTGGCTCACAAAGCCCAAGAGAAAGCGGATATGCTCGCAGACCTCTTTGCGGCTAATTCCCGGGTCGACGACCGTGGCCTGCAGCCCCCCGCCATCGCCAACTGTGGCCACACAATGCCTGATATTGTTATCAGGCAATGTGATGTACGGGCAGTGCTGCGGTCACTCGACACGCGGAAAGCCAGTGGCCCTGACGGCATTCCGGCGGTGGTGCTACGAAAATGTGCAGCTGAGTTGTCTCCAGTATTAACGCGTCTGTACCACCTGTCATACTCTTCAGGGCTCGTGCCGGAGGTCTGGAAGGAGGCGAACGTATAATCGATCCCCAAGAAAGGGGATCGGTCCGATCCAGGCAACTATCGACCTATAGCTGTCACCTCAGTCATTTGCAAGGTGCTTGAGCTCCTTATAAATAAGCAGCTCATGCAATTCCTAGAGGATCACTCGCTAATCAATGATCGACAATACGGCTTCAGGCCAAAGCGATCAACGGGTGATCTTCTGGCATTCGTAACACATGTCTGGGGTGGGGCTATGGAAAGGCACGGCGAGTCCTTGGCTATTAGCCTGGACATCGCCAAAGCCTTCGATAGGGTCTGGCATGCTTCGCTCCTTTCCAAGCTTCCGGCATATGGTCTACCTCCTCAACTGTGCAGCTGGATTGCCAGCTTTTTAAACGAGCGCCGAGTGCGGGTCCTCTGCGATGGCCAGGCTTCTCGCTTCTTGCAAGTGAATGCCGGGGTACCGCAGGGGTCCGTACTATCACCAACTCTCTTTCTTCTGCATATCAATGATATGCTATCCCTCGGGAACATTCATTGCTATGCAGATGACAGCACACTGCACGGGAGTTACTCGGTTCGTCCGACGGCGGGGCGTTCTGAGATTGAGGAGGAGAGACGACGACTCGTGGCTGATCTCGACCGTAACCTCGACAGTATCTCTCAATGGGGTACCGAGAACCTGGTCGAGTTCAATGCCCGCAAAACACAGGCGTGTGCATTTACTGCGAAGAAATCCCCTTTCCTTCCCCTACCCTCTCTTCAGAATGCATTATTACCAATGAAGGACAACCTTGATATCCTTGGCATAGACGTTCGTCGAGAGCTCAATAATAAAAACTACATCGAAAGATGTATAGGGCTAGCTTCGCGGAAACTAGGAATACTGAATAAGGTAAAGAGATTCTTTACACCGGACCAGAGGTGTCTGTTGTACAAGACGCAGATTAGACCCTGCGTCGAATACTGCTCTCACCTCTGGGACGGCTCCGCGAAGTATCTGCTGGACGCTCTCGACGCTATGCAGCGACGGGCTATCCGTATTATAGATTGTCCGGAGGTAACGGGAAGCCTTGAGCCGCTAGTTCAGCGCCGAACAATAGCTTCCTTGGCCGCATTCTACCGTATTTACCACGGCGAGTGTTCTGAAGAGCTCTTCAATCTGATCCCACCCTCTTCCTTCCGATCCCGAACGACTCGTGCCGGGCAGAGATGCCACCCCCACACAGTGGATAGCATGTTCGCGAGAACCGAACGTTTTAAACGTTCGTTTCTCTGCCGAACGATAGTGGCCTGGAACGCCCTGCCTGTGCACGTGTTTCCTCCCACATATAATCCTGGGTTCTTTAAGCGGAGCGTGAAGAGACACATCAGTAGGTCGTCAAGTTGAGGGCCACTCGCAATAGTAATGTGTACTTTGAGAGTGGCCCCCAATCGCTAGACGTCGTCACGACTTACCATCAGGCGGGCGGCGTCAATTTGGCGAACCAAATATAAAAAAAAAAAAAAAACTTTTTTAATGATAAACATTTTTTTTCTTGTTTTGCGGTCGAAACATAATCAAAAGGCGTTCTGGGCTATCAGCTGATGGTGGTGTCTTCAGGTTGATATAACCCTTATGTAACAGCCTGTATAGGTCTTCTTTGTTACTTAATTTTTTTTTTAATAATGTACATGTAGCTTATTATCTACTTCACCGAAACTATTTTGAAGACGTAGGTGCTTCTTAAAAAAATCCGATTAAGTGCGAGTCGGACTCGCGCACAAAGGGTTCCGTACCAAAACACAAAAAAATCAAATTTGTTGTATGGGAGCCCCCTTATATATTTTTATATTCTGTATTTTAGTATTTGTTTTAAAGAGGCAACAGAAATACATCATATATGAAAATTTCAACTCTCTAACTATCACGATTCATGAGATACAGCTCAAGACAGACAGACGGACAGCGAAGTCTCAAGGTCGGTACGACGACCCGACGTTTTGACCCTAATACAAGAGCCCGTTACAATATTTAGTGACGACGAAGTGAGGGTAGTTGAAAAAAATCCACACTTCACGAAGACGACGATGAGCTGAAGCCAGTCAACCCGTGACCACGGCTCTTGTAACAGGGTCGAAACGTCGGGTAATAAAGAGGTATGTATATAGAGGTATGTATGCAATGTAGACTCGTTTGTCTTAAGTTTATAATATACCTCTATAGGTATTTAAACTATCATGGTCGTTTACATTTCTAAGCATCGGAATATGGACCATGTAACGTTTGGTTAGAGTTTCCGATATTCGATAAACTCCGATATAAACTCAAACCAACGTTACGTGGTCAATATCCTGATGAATCGAATAGAAACCGTCCCTCTGTTCTTACGTGATTGTTCTAACATTGGTCAGTTATAATTTCTATACATATATAGAAGATACATAAGTACATAGGTTGTAGTATAGGTATGTAAATAGGTACTTCCATACTATTCTGTGGTGTAAGTATTGTTCGCTAGTGTCAACGCCCGCATGAAATTTCATTCCAGCTTTCGTCACCCATAGGATTTTGTACGAGGAATATAAAACACTTTGTTCTATAATTTAGCAACTGGACTCGTAACATATATTTACATAACCATTCGTGAAAATAAGAAATTGTATGTGTGTGTCAAAAATAATACTCTTTAAACTTAGATACTATGGATACATTAATTGAACAAAGGCGAACTAAAGCGATTAAAGTTAGACAAAGGAACGTAAATGAATTGATGTAGAAAGTAGTAGAGATCGTTCCAAAATATAAATTGAAAAGTTTGTGCACTGCAGTTTTAGATACTATTAATACCTACTATTTTATTTTAACCAACTAGGCAATATACCGGCGAGGTAACCACAGACTTCACGTTAGGCTACGCTCCGCGAAGGACCACAAACAAAGGACATAAGCAGGCCAGAAGAGTTTCGTGCTGTGGGGCTTCGGCCCACGTATTCCTTTGCACACGCTTTGCTTTCGCAATGGGATTAAAGCCGACCCCCATGCGGGTTAATACCCGATACAACCCCTTGACACAGACTGTATAGGTGGACAAAGTCTACCGGTACCACGAGGCAATTCCCTAGTGTCCCGAGACTTTTGGCAATGGAAAAACTTAGAACAAAACAAACTTAGGCAATAAAAGTAAACCTAACTTTTTTTAAATTAGAAGACTGAAACTATTCAAATCTGCAGAGATTTGGTACTTTTTTACTAGCATACGATAGCGGAAACTTGAGATGAGAACAGAATTACTGAGTATAATTACCGAGATCAAACTAACTTATACACTGACGTCTGATCCCCAATTACGTGAGGTAATCTCACCTTCGAAATAATTCCTATCCTACACACATAGGTACATCACGTGAATTTAACTCAACCGAAACTTTCTAATAGGATTAGAATGAATGACTTTGAATGGGACGGATTGGAGTTAACCTCTAACTAATTTCCATTTTATAGAACAGTAACGAACGTGATCTTTAAATCAGCCCTTGAAATAGTCTACCTGTATGGAGATATCGAAGATATATAATGGGAGCATAAGAAAGAGAATATAAGCTCAAGTTAAGGAACAATTGCAATGTCATCCCAATCTTCGAAATGTCTGTAACTTCTCTAATATTTTTGACGAGAGCTGTTTGAGGTCTGTAGGTATTAATGAAATACTTTTTAATCCAGTAATGTGTTTCCATGACAATTCGAAAGGAGTAAAAAACAAAAACACAGGTCCTATTCTTGCGGTTGGATTAAACTTGGCTCTGGGCAACATATTAGGCTTTATTTCACCAAGTAAATGATACAAAATACACAAAACTGGGTTCCAAAAATGCCTCCTCACTAATGTCAGTGGGATCACAAACAGAAGGTCGTATTACCACGTCAGTTGGCGATTGTAATTGTCTGTTGGAAATATATTCCAGTGCTTTGGTCTAATGCAGCGTTAAAACTTAAATCATTTTACTGGTAGTCCATCAAGCATATGGATATCAGGTATATTGAAATTGGAACAGCAAATTATAGTACCTGTCTGCCAAATAATTACACCTTATCGGGTACCCCAATTAAGTTAATTTAAGCCATCGCTCCCGGTTGTCATACAAACATATATGGCAGTCGTTACGGGTTTGAAGCCCTATAACAACATCCAACTGGTCTAACTACAAAGCTTTGATAGTTCCCATGGCTTGTAAAGGTTAGATGCCAGTCGCTCCACCGAAAATATCGAATTACAGCCGTATCGCACAGTAAGACTTCCAGTCTCCAGTCGCCGACCCCAACTGAGTTGAGAAAAGGCTCGGTGGATGATGATCGGGTACCCCTTGATGTATTATTTGACTTTATTGTGAATAACAGAAATCCATAATTTGTAAGTTTACTTTACGTACTGCCCTTACCCTCTTTATATTGTTGAAACAAAATCAATGTATTTACTGGCGAATAAAAAGAGTGGTCGTGAGTTTTTCTTGCCAGGTTCTTTCCTCACAGGCTCTACCTATTGCCTTGCGAATCTGGCGGTAAATGTAAATGTAGAAGCATTTTCTTTTTTGACGTTCATAAGTGTTACTTTGTGACCTACATGAATAAAGATATTTTGATTTTTGATTTTGTACACTACACAGAATGCTGTATTGAAATTCGTGGAATCTACTCTACAACTATGTGGAATTTTACGTAAACTACAGTTACTGGGTAAGTGTCTGCGTAAAAACGGTTACATTGGTTTCTTTGAATGGGATGGGATATCTGTGCTGTAATATACGACAAGTTTTAACTTTAATAAACATTATATTTCTGTATTTGAAAGCAAGTAATTTGCTTGAATCACAAAAAATGTACATTTATGAAGCAATGATTGGACGATGTCGGATTGAATTATTGTTATTATTTAATAAACATAGATAGAAATTATAATTGGCAACGAATGTCATCGGCAGGACTCGAACCTGCGCTCTTTTTCTAACACGTCCCTACAAACATATTATGATTTCATTTAAGACTTCAATTTCAACTTAAACATTGGAATATTAAAAAAATATATTTTATTACACAATATAATTGGACTATCGCAGTATTGTTGATTTAAATATTTTTAATAAATATTATAAAACACACATTGTATAAGAATAATAAAATATAGTCGGTCAGTACAATATTTATATTATTGCAGACGGCTTTCTGTCTCGTAAAGGTATGGAAGTTGACTAAAGCAAATAAATGTCACAAGATATTGTTTGTTATTCGATATTATTCAATATCTTTTCTATCATTTATATGCGAAAAATCAGGATAACATAAAATCCTTCTTCAATAAAGGAGAAATCTTGTTATATTATATTTTTTGATAAACTTTTTTTCTTGGTTCGCTGTTGGCACATATCAAAAGACGTTCCAAACGACAAACTGATGCCAGCCCTTCCTTTTTTTTTATATATTTGGTTCGCCAAATTGACGCCACCCGCCTGGTGGTAAGTCGTGACGACGTCTAGCGATTGTGGGCCACTCTCACAGCACACTAAGAGAGTGGCCCTCAACTTGACGACCTACTGATGTGCCTCTTCACGCTCCGCTTAAAGAACCCAGGATTATATGTAGGAGGAAACACGTGCACAGGCAGGGCGTTCCAGGCCACTATCGTTCGGCAGAGAAACGAACGTTTAAAACGTTCGGTTCTCGCGAACATGCTATCCACTGTGTGGGAGTGGCATCTCTGCCCAGCACGCGTTGTTCGGGATTCTTATCTAACACCTTGTATAAAAAGCATTTTTCTAATGAAACATTTGTTTTGAGTATGTAATCCATCTGAAACAACTGTAGGACAGTTGGCAAACTTATATTACTAATATGTTAAACTTATAACATAAAAATGTGTTTGTTTTTCGAAGTAATACTTCCTGTCGATTCTGTTATCGAAACTTTTTTAAATGGTGGTGCTTTCACGGTGTATAAAATAGTAGAAAGGACAACGAGTAGGTACTCGTTGTCTAGCCCAGTCTAGCCTCTCGCATTGCTGTACAAAGTAGGTATTCGAAATTCATGCAATGCTTACAAAATAAATTATTCTAACTAAACACACCAACGAAGCTACCAGATCCTCTGGTATATTATTGGACAACAATACATTTTGACAGTTTAGTCTGAAAAGTTAAAGTAATTGTGAAATTCCTGAGCCTAGTTTATACTAGGCTTAGGAATTTCACAATTACTTTTCCTCCTTATGGAGGAAGGTTAAAAAAAAAAGAGATAGGAATAAGATAAGTCTTCCTGCCATTCTCAAATTGTTTACCATTTACAAATTTTGTTTGAAATAATGTTACTGCAGTAGTATATATTTTAACCAGGGACGCCCGGCAACGGACGTTAGAGCGGCCGCGGCCTTGGGCCGCGGAATTAAAAAAAAAAAAAAAAAAAAAAAAAAAAGTAGTATATATTTTAATGAGAACCATGTATTCTTTTGGTTTGAATAAAGTTATTATCTATATCTATTCTATACTTTTTTTTTTTTTAATTCCGCGGCTCAAGGCCGCGGCCGCTCTAACGTCCGTTGCCGGGCGTCTCTGGTTACTAGCAGAGGGTATGTCCAGTGGCGCCCGGCGGACTTTGACCACCTCTGTGGTCTCTGCGGGTGTTGGGTCGGGACGAGAATCCCGCGTCGTTGGGGTAGGGTTTTATCCCGCGTCAGTGAGTGAATCTGGTTGCGTGCTATGGGGCAAAGGCCCCGCAGCACGCAACCCTTCTAGCCTGCTTCTGTAAGGACGGCGGATGGCGATCCTGCCGTCCTCAGGCCCCGATCATGGAGGTCGATAGTCTTGGGCGTAGTCGCGGAGTCTGGGGCGCCCTGGCCGCCGACTACGGAACTCGGCGGGGAGGGTACGCTCCCTCTCCCTCCCGGCCGCCTCCTTCGCGAGCATGACTTGCTCGCAGAAGGACACGGCCGCGTTCCACCTACTCCGGCTGGAGACCATGGCTTGAAGCATGGTCTCCAGCGAGAGGGTATCCACGCCCAGACCCACTACGAGGTCCCGGCGCTGACTCGCCCACGCTGAGCACTCCACCAACGTGTGGAGTCCGGTGTCGTCGTCGGAAACCTCGCAGTGTTGACACCGATCTATTCTATACTTATAATAAATCTGTAGAAGTGAAAATTCTGTACATTGAAAATATCAAAAAAAATAAATGGCAGGGGGTATTACTAGACCGACACCGAACCCGAAAATGTGATATTAAAATTTTTTGTCTTCTGTCTGTCTGTCTGTTTGTTCAGGCATCACGCAAAAACTACCGGTTCGATTACGATGAAACTTGTTATAATTATTCTTTAATATCCTGGGCACCACGCTGGGTGCTTTTTATCCCGGAAAAGTATATACAATAAAAAACAAACTTATTTTTACGGTTCGATCCCTAGACCCGATTACTGTATCAACCAAAAGTCGTAGGTTACTTCACCCGCAGTGGAGTTCACTAAGGGACGCTGCACACGGCTAAGATACTATAATATTTTATCTTAAGATACAATATCGCTCAACAGCTATACATAATAAATCAGTAACTGGTGATCAAGAAAGCTATAACACGCAGGCGGAGCTGCGGGCAACACGGGTTATTAATAAAATACTTTAGTTTAGCTACACCGGATCTCTACAATATTGTTGACAGTATTAGATATACTCGCTCGGAACGCAAAGATTCTATTTAGTGTTATGTAACATCTGTCCTGGGTGTTTGAATTACATTATGGTTATGGTTTTGTATAGTATCAACCTGGCAAAGGCAATAGGCTTGCCCTATTACGAGGGACCTACGAAATTACTGGTGAAGTGTGGGTGTAAGGCAATGCCTACCCCCTTCCAACAGACAGCAGAATAATATTATATAATAACATACTTCCAATAGAATGGTAACATCGTAAGCTTTTTTTTTAGGCCGCTCCTACGTCGGTTGCCGGGCGTCTCTGGTACACACCAGGTGGTATTTCCAGTGGCGCCCGGCGGGACATCTTAGACATAAGCTTAAAGGGAAAGGGCGTGTTAATAGTTTTTAGATTAGATTAGATATTAGAATAATTTTTATTACAACTACGGTAACCCATCTTATGTGTGGCTCAACAAGCACTTGATTGGTATTTTTTTATTATTTCTAATCAAACTTTATCAGTAGGTATGTGTGCTAAGTGTGCCAAGTTTGTGGCTAAACGTGTTATTGCGGCAAAGATGGCATCTACTTTTCGGGCATGATGCCAAATAGGCAAATAGAGAATACATCTATTGTATTGAATGATCTCATTGATCAGTTCAATTTCTAAGGTTATAACTATTAGTCCTGGAGACATCTTTCAAGTGAATGTCCGATTCTTTGACGCATAAAAAGGGCCAACGTGTGGTATATTCGGTATATATAGACTAGTGGTCGCTCTATGGTCAAACAGTAAACCACGCGAACATTAAAAACCTTTTTTAGGATTTACCCTAATCTGAGTTAAATATCTGTACATACCTAAACGCAAGAAAACTCTTTGTGTGAGTTTGAAGAATACACAGACAAAAATCTTATATATAAAATTCTCGTGTCACAATCTTAGTTACCATACTCCTCCGAAACGGCTTGACCGATTTTTATGAAGTTTTATATGCATATTCAGTAGGTCTGAGAGAGATTTTTCATACCCCTAAGTGATAAGGATTACAACCACACACTTTTTTTTATGGACAATTTTTTTTTAATAATGTGGCATTAAAAATACTTACATCCCTAAATTTTCACCCTTCTATCACCGACCCCTATTTTTAATAGTCCCTATTTCTCTTGTTCACGACAGTTATTACAAAAACAATCTAACTAAACTTCACGTTACGAAGTTCGCCGGGACAGCTAGTATTCAATAAAATTGGAGTTGCCTTTGTTCAGCAGTAGACAGTAGAATGTCCGCGTCACCAGACCCAACAAATGCACCGCTTTGCACATCTCGGGTCTGGATGACGCGGCCACGACGGACGATGTTATTTCCGCGGTCGTGGAGGTTTCCTTCAGCCCCACTGGTCATGGCACGACAGTCGTCCAGTGCCCCGTCGAAGCGGCATTGAGAATAGCGGGCGGTCGAAACCTCCTTGGGGCTACTTAAAGGCGCAGGTGCATCATCCTGCGTGCCCGGGCAACGAGATGTTTCCGTTGTATGGTGGCAGGGCACGTAGGAGTGCAGTGCACAGCGGAAGACACTGTGGGCGATCGGTGCTTCCGCTGCAGCCAGCCCGGCCTTAAGGCCAATGGCTGCAAGGCCCCACCTCGCTGTTATAGATGCGAGGCGGAGGGCACAACGGCGGACCATCGGGTCGGCAGCCATACCTGCGCCACCTCGAGGCCAAAGCCTCGTCCGTCCGCTGAAGGCAGCGGGGGAGCCGCTTCTGCGCGGCAAAGTTCGCGGCGGGATGCTGACATGGACGTCCATTAATGTATGATCCTGCAAGTGAACCTGAACCACTGCCGCGCTGCTCAGGATCTTTTGTACCAGAGCATCGCGCAGTGGTCCATTAACTTGGCCGTGGTCGCCGAGCCGTATGACGTCCACCCGGGAAGCCCGGTGGACCAGGTCGGCTCGGCCTGTTGCTTTTTTGGGGGTTCCGCCGCGGACACCTCGCGCCTTGCATTGATTGCAAGCGGCCGGGGGTGTGTCGCGGCGGTTTATGAAGGGCTTGCGGTCGTGTCCGCCTACATCTCGTCGAACATTGACGAGTCTCCGTTTGAGCTAAGGCTCACTGAGCTCGACGTCGTGTTCGCTGCATGCCGTCCTCGCCCTATCCTGCTCCTGGGAGACTTCATTGCCTGGAGTGCTGCGAGGGGCTCCCGAGAAACTAGGGACAAGAGGAGGCTTCTTGAGGACTAGGCCAGAACGCGTGGTCTGGTAGTCCTCAACCGGAGGAATGTCGCCAGCTTTCGGCGGCGGGGGAGGAAATCGATCGTGGACGTATCTTTCGCGACCCTTGCCCTCGCCGACCGTATTTCAGGCTGGCGCGTAGAGGAGGGTGAGGAGACACACTCGGACCACCGGTTCATCCGGTTCGATGTCGCGCCCCCACCTGGCCTCACACAGCCAGTCGAAAACGGGCCAAGATTGCGGCCTGTGAGGAGCTCCTGGAGATTTTGAACGGGAACCCATGGGGGCACCCGTACCTACAGGTCAGAGGTAAACTCCGACTGAGGGCGCCTCCACTGACCCAATGTCTCCAGCCAGAGCAGCTGGAGGCGGTCATGGCCTCTCTGTTTTCAACGAGCGCGGAGGAGCACGTCCCTCCGCGCATGGCTCCGTCTCAGACGCCCGACGCGGATAGCACCAGCGAAGATGACGGACCCGAAGTCAGGGTGGGTGTGCTAGGTGCGGTAGTACTCCGGCTTAGACGCCGGTAAAACACTGCCCCCGGACCCGACGGCATTCCTGGCCGTGCATGGGTCCTGACCCTCGAAGAACTAGCGCCCCGACTGAGGGGGCTTTTTAGCGCATGCCTCGAAAGGGGCCAGTTTCCCAAATTGTGGAAGACGGGGAAGCTAGTCCTGATTAGGAAACCGGGGCGGCCGGTGGCCTCACCATCTGGATACCGGCCGATCGAGTTGCTCGACGAGGTGTGTAAGCTCTTTGAGCGAATTGTCGCAGAACGCCTCGTCGAGCATCTCACGACAGTGGGGCCAGACGGCGGGATAGCCACACGCGCCGTCCTTACAGAAGCAGGCTAGAACGGTAGCGTGCTGCGGGGCCTCTGCCACACAGCACGCAACCAGATTCACTCACCGACGCGGGATAAAACCCAACCCCAACGACGCGGGATTTTCATGCACACGAAACCGCCGAAGAGGCCACGCGGGTGGCCAAAGTCTGCCGGGCGCCACTGGAAATACCTTCTGGGGTCACCAGAGACGCTCGCAGCAACGGACATGAGAGAGGCCGCGTTCTCGCGAAATTAAAAAAAAAGGCAGTAGAATGTTTCTTTTAAAATAACATAAAATATAAAGAAATAATTTCATTTTTAATTTAATAAATTAGAACTGGAACAATTATCTTTATTATTCTACTAGCGGCAGACTCCCGCGACTTCGCACGCTTAACCTGGCCGTTCGACAAAACATCTCCTATTTGGTCGGAATACGTTCGCCTAGCTCGAATCTTACCGGTCTATCCAAACCCGTCTTATACATCTTTTCCGACAATCTCCTAACATCCATCCTGTCTACATGATCAAAACATCTAAGCAGAAGTATTTGTACTTGTAGAATAATCAGTTCATTCATTTTTAGGGTTTCATACCCAAAGGGTAAAACGGGATACCTATTAATGAGATTTGATTGAACAGTGATAGTTAGAAAGTTGAAATTTTCACAGATGATGTATTTGTTGGCCTCTATAACAACAAATACTAAAAAAACATAATATAATAAATATTTAAGGGGGCTCCCATACAACAAACGTGATTTTAGCACGTTTTGGCACAGAACCCTTCATGCGTGAGTCCGACTCGCACTTGGCCGGTTTTTACGGACATTTAGTGTAAAATGGCCCTCATTACATATAAGTTGGTTCCAGTTAATTAGAGTGCCCATATTTACAAAGTACTGTCAACATCCTAAGCTAACATACTTTGGTCATACTCCTATGTGACCACCGCCATCCGACTTCAAGTTACACGGGAAAGAAACTTTACTTTACCTTAAGCACACGTGATAAGTTTAAACAGTTGATCTATAACCTGGAAGTTACATAGTTACAGTTACAGGTTATAAGTATTTACTGTACCTACTTTAATTTCCTGGGAGGAATTTTAAGTAGGTTATATATTTTATTTTTGCTAAATTTTGACTTAACCTCTATTTCACTAGACCCACATATTTCAGACCTTACTAGACTGTTCTCCGACTACATGTTATCAATCCATAAACTGCCAAAAAACAGTAATAATATTATGCTAGTACTACAACTACATGTCGCCTACTGCCATACCCGACTGCGCCAGCGAGTTATGTTTTTTACAAATTTATCAAACAATCTTTAGTAAGTATGTACCCTTACAGAAAAAACCTTTTTTGTATTTGTTTATTAATGTTCATAATGTTATTAATAATTATAACATTTTATAATTATAATGTTATACGTAAGTACAACATTATATATTTATAATGTTACACGTTACAATAAAAAAAATTGTCTAGTAGTAGACTTTAATTGGCTGTGCCATAGCGGATGGCACGTAAGATTTTGTTGCCTTTCATCAATATTTCATCGCACCGAGTTTCAAATCTTTTTTCAAAATTACTATATAGCTGCTACTTTTTATTAAATTCATTCGGTATCCCAATTCATTGGACATAACCCAATATAAATGTGCCCGGTGGCGGCAATAGGCTTGCCCCCTATTACGTGGGACTAAAAATACAGGCAAATCGTGGGTGTGTAATGCTCCTCTGCCTACCCTTTCAGGGGATATAGGCGTGATATGTGTATGTGTGTGTATAATAAAAAAAATACAGAAAAGGTTTTGTCTGTAAGAACACGCTGATCGGCTGCTCAGTTTAAAACAACATTTAGGCTTAGTTTTGTCGGATGGCAGGAAAAAAATTACTAGCATCTATATATTTAATACGACAATTTGTCTGTCTGTCCGTCCGTTGCGTTTTTCAATTATAATTAATAATACATACATTTGCATGAAATATTAAAATATTCCTTTTTTTTATATTTGAGGCGATACAAAGTTCGCTGGGATAACTAGTATAAAGTTAATAAATTGTTACACACATTTCACAAAACGCATACTTTTCCACAGATCAAATAAACCCCACCAAACCCCCGCGGCCCCGTAGAGACCACACAGGTGGTCAAAGTCCGCCGGGCGCCACATGTGTGCTAGTGAAATGAAATGATTTATGAAATGAAATGATTTATTTATTTGTATAGGTCACTAAATGGCTCTTAAAAACGTCAGTAAGTACTTAAAATAAAAAATATCATTGCTTCTATATTTACATGTACCTATTGCCAGATTCGCAAAGCAATAAGTAGAACCGAGAGGAAGAACCTGGCAATAAAACACTCGGTCACTCTTTTTCAATAATTGACACATTTACACATTTTCTTAAGACTAAATGTGGACGAATGTATATTGGTCTCGTGTCAAAATCAATAAGCGTGTATTATGCAACAAAAACAAAATTGTAGCCACCTAAGTACAAAATATGCTACAATTACGGCATTTTAGGAGGCGCCTGCACCATGCTCAGTGTGTCATCAATCGATAGTACAAATAGTTATTAAATTTAATTGTATGTACGATGATCTAAAATGGTTCAGTGGGGACACGCGGGCACAAGTTACTAGAAGGTATCTACATAATAAAGCTGGTTGCTTTTGATAAGCTAATAATGACAAGAACGTAATAAGACTATATATACTTGATTTCTTTTTATGGTTATACTAACTGACCCGGCCAGCTAAATTTACTGACCGTACCTATATAATATCGAAAACTGGAAGATGAAAAATCGGGTCGTAAAGTACAACCTATTCTCATACCTACCAAATATGCAAAAAAAATAGGCCGAGCTAGAGTTTATAAAAACTGCCGATTCTCTGAAAACAATTGAAATAAATTACACTGAGAGACGGCCGTTTATTCCACGTATTTATGTTTTTTTTTGACCATTGTAATATTTTTTATTTTTTGTATTAGTTATAGACATCAACGTTTGTCATGTCAAGTTTCTTGTAGAATAATAAATAAATTTCTTTCTTTCTTTCCGATCCGAATGCTACCATTAACTGTGATACGAGGTTCTATAAATTAGTTTTTATGCCGTAACTAAATTTTTAGAATGTAATATTACTAGCAGACGACCCCGGCTTCGCGCGCTTGACAAATTATATATACAAAAACCTTCCTCGAAAAACACTCTATCTGTTGGTGAAAACCGCATCAAAATCCGTTGCGTAGTTTTAAAGATCTACGCATACATACACGGAAGTGACATTGTTTTATTAAATGGTATGATTATGATATGTTTCATTGTATCCCAAATAATTAATAGTTTAAAAAAACTAAAAACACGCTTTTATAGAGAATCCAACTAAAAAGTAGAAAATAAGTTTTTAATAAGTTTGAATTAAGAATAGCGTAAATAAGAAATAAATGCATATTATTGTAACAAAACGTGAGGTGCATTTTAAGATATTATCAAAATGATAATTCTTCTACTCATATCTATCAATAAAATATTTATAACTATTGACACTAAGCACCTCCCGCTTTTTTTACAATAATATACATTAAAATTTATTTCTTATTTACACTATTCTTAATTCAAACTTATTAAAATTTATCTGCTTTTTAGTTGGATTCTCTATAAAAGCGTGTTTTTTTAGTTTTTTTAAACTATTATTTATTTTTCATTTTTTAGTTTTTATTTTCATTTATTTTTAAATTTTCAATCGAATTATTGCATTGTCATCGGTCTTTGACAGGTGTGCAAAAGTTTGAATTAAATCTGATCGTTCAAAGTAGGGCAAAATCGAACCCAAAAGAGTCGGTTACAAACATACAAGCAAGCAAACATACAGTGAAGCTAATAAAAGCGTAGTAAAAAAGGTTTATTGTATGTCAAAGATATCTAAAATGTAGTACGTACCATGATTCTGCAGCAAATAATTTTACTTTTACTTAATTATTTATTTTTTAACGTTTAATGTGTCTTTATTTACAATAAGAATTACAATATACAAAATAAACATAATTATAGACTAAAAATATTTACATTACAAAATATCGTTTAAAAAATCCTCCGCGTCATTGCCGATTGGGAAGGTTCCCAGAATGCTGGCTGTGTTGCCACGTTGGATGGCGATACTTATTCTTTGGGCCAGAAAATGGCAGGCCTTCTGGTCCTGAGAAGCATCGATTAGGCGTTTAGCAATGTCTCTATAAAGGCGGCGAGCACTCGGACCCCATGACCCCAGTGTCTCAACCCCAAACGGCTGAAATATATACGTTTAAGTAATTATTTTGCAGAAATAATTACTTAAACGTTGACAGACAGCAAATTAGTCTGTAGGTTTAGCAGTGCGGTTGCACTCTGTAAATGGCACATGTCATATTTACACAATTTGCAAATATCAAACATGCTGCACTAAGGGTGAGAATAGATTTCAATATTTGGCACAAGTTTTCCTTGACTTATTTTTTTTTCATCGTGAGCTTTTTTGGATTTTAATATTTTTAATGTTCGCGAGGTCTATAGTTCGACCATCGGGCGACCACTACTAATATAATTTAGGCTGGATTTGAATCAGTGTCATTTCTCATAGATAAAACTAACCTTATTACATTAGCTATCCACCAGTTGAAAGTGGTCTAGCCGTTCCAGAGATTAGCCAGGACAAACAGACAAAAGTTTTGTACCTTGTATGCTCTCATAAGAATTTAGTGAAAAGCTTTTGATTGAAAATCACAGACAGACACTTAAATTTTATTTATTTATGTATGTACATTTTAAGTGTTTTAATAACAATCCATTATAAATTAAACATTCCTACGAATACAGGTATTGTATTCGTAAGAATAGGTACATTTGCTCAGTCTCCTACAGTATTTTCATAAAATGGAACATCCTTACCAATAGTCGACACTGATTTCAACGTATCTAATAAAAAAGAAATAAACATTGTGACTTTATTTCTGTCCGATCAGAACTAAAGTAAATAATCTGTGCCTTTGTCCAATAAAATGATACACTACAATGCTCGTTGGTTTTTAAAATCAAGTTGTATACACAGCGAGCGTCATGTTTAAAACGTAGTTTGAGTAAACAAAACAACTTAACTCGACATTATATAACTTATAAATACTCTAGTCTCTACTCACCTTAACATAACGTCACTTGCGTATCTAATATCAGTCAGCTATGCTCAGATTTCCACAAACCACATTGATACAAAGTTTAGAATCGGAATAGGCTCGCATTTAACACAAATGAAATAATTAGAAATAATGAAAAGCAATAAATAAAACAGCTGCCTTGGTGGCGCAGTGGTATGTGTATGCGAAATATTTTTTTGTGATCCACAAATGTTTGTTTCGGAGTTTGGGTATTTTCTATGTATATTATACATGTATTTAGAAATATATAAGTATGTTTATCAGTTGTCTAGATCCCATAGCACAAGCTTAAGTATAGCTTAGTTTGGGCTAGATGACGTTGTGTGAGAACGTCCAAAACATTTATTTATTTATATTTGGCTAAAGTTAGAAATGTAGAAATGTTAGAAATGTTCTATGTAAACTCTAGTTTTGTAAGTGTAAGTTCTAAGTGCAACTTGCTACACAGGTTGAACAAAACATTTTCTGTGTATTTAGTAAGTATTTATATGTATATGTTACGGCTAATACCCGAAGTACGGCTGCACCTAGTTTTAGCCGGTTAGAACTAGGTGCTATACTAAACTCACCTAACCTAACCGGCTAAAACTAGGTGCAGCCGCACTTCGGGTATTAGCCGTAACATATATATTTAAAACTTAGGCTCAACAAAAATTATTAGACTCTCAGTAAAATGTGTTTCAGACCGTCAAAGGGACAAGTAATACTATCCACAACGTTGTCAGATCTAAAATATCTGCCACTCCTAAGGGGCACATTCTGTTTATGATGTTACAAACGACCTGCCCTGATTTTCTTCACGAAACATTTGTCTTACCAATCTGGAATTTGTTGCCTTCAAAGATCGTCTATTCAGAGATGTTCACAAAAATACTGTTGAATTCCAAGAATGCATGTCTTTTACGTATTTTCAACCGACTCCCAAAAAGTAGGTAGGTGAGATTCTCAATTCAACTATATTTTTATTTCAACTGACTTCCAAAAAAGGAGGTAATTCTCAATTAGACAGTTTTTTTTTATGTTTGTTACCTCATATCTGGGAGAAACGATTTAATTTTTTTTTTTGTTGAAAGACCCAGTGAAGTTCCCAGGTGGTCTTATTTCACTTTGGTCCACTTCCGACAATTATTTGGTCCCATTTCGGTAGTTTGAAGTCGGTTGTTGTCTCAATTTTGACGTGTATTTTCTTCATATCGTATGGCAATGGCTACTGGAGGCTAACTCTCTTTCTGCAATCGTATAGATATCGTTGTAACTGTGTTACCGTTTTTGTAGTATTATAACACGATCGTGGCACAATAGATTTATTTTGATTGGCAAACATGTGACGCGGTGGACGACTGCAGAATACATTAAGAAGAACTTCAGTCACTTGTACTTTTAAAGTAGCAAGTTCCAGCAACAGCTAATAATAAAACATAAAAAACATAGCATCACGCCTTTTTCCCCGAAGGGGTAGGCAGAGGTGTGCAAACACACCCACATCTCGCCAGCTATGTTAGGTCCCATGTAATAGGGGGCGAGCCTATTGCCATTTACCGGGCACAAGTTCCAGACTCTGGGATAATTATCTGGGTAAAATTCTAAAGAGAATTATACATTATCCACCAGACCCGGGAATCGAACCCGAGACCTCGAGTGTGGCAGTCCGTACATAGTACCACTGTGCCACCGAGGTAGTCGGTAATAATAATAGTAGCTAATAATCGCCATTAAATATTACTCTGCAGAATTACCTGGGGTGTCTTTTAACGTAGGTACCCTCCGAAACTCAGATGAAATGACTCGTCCTTGTTTACAAGCGCCATAAAAGTATCAAAGGAAAATTTGATGAGATGTTTAGGTAGCAAATACTCGTAAAAAATTGTTAAAAAACCTTTTCGGCGAAACTACTTTTTAGGGTTCCGTAGTGAAAGTCTCGGAACCCTTATAGTTTCGTCATGTCTGTACGTCTGTCCGTCCTCAGCTTTCCTCACAAAAGGTGAATGCTAGAAACATGAAACTTGGCATGGATATGTATATTTACTACGCCGACAAAGTGCTAAAATAAAATATAAAAATTTTACCTTCGAATAGAATTTCTATTATGCTTCCTATGACGTTCGAAGTCCCTTTATGAGAGTACGTCACTTCCTTGCTTCGCTTTGTCGTTAAATATCGCTTCCGTATTCCGCTATCTAGGCGCGCCGCCAGCGCCCTCTACCGCTCCCCCCACCTAAGTTACCTTTTAAGCACAAGCCGTCATCTTCGTCATTGTTAAGCTCATAATGGTATAGCCCCAGGAAGGTCTAACAGGGACTTCGAACGTCATAGGAAGCATAATAGACATTTTATTCGAAGGTAAAATTTTTATATTATGCGTTCCGTTTGACGTTCGAAGTCTCTTTATGAGAGACTGTTTGTTATCTTATGGTGGCTCGTGGTTTAAGTTAAAAAAAGGCAACAATGAAATGCAGGTATATTAAATATATAAACGTAAGTGCACTTTGTGGTGCAACAAATAAATCAACCTACAAATTACTTTATAGATATTATAAATCCAGCTGAAAGAACTGAGATAGTGATGTTTCTGAGACACTAGACAATTACGTCTCTTCATGAATCTCTTTTAGATAAAACTTTCTAAAAATAGATATATGTTTTCAATTTGCTGTAGCTGGAATAACATTAATATAAAAAAATTATACAGCTTTAAAGATGAGACCATCAGTATACCACATCCAGCTGGCGCATCCACCCAAACTCTTTAACCCAAAACACACTCATCGCTGCTGTAACTTACCTTGTGGGATTTCTAGTTGCTAAGACAAATATGGTTATAATATATAACATCTCCGACGTCTACCGTAAAACACGATCTAGAAAACTAAAATTGAAAATGAAGTTAAAATTATATGAACTTGGTATAGACATCTTAGCTTAGTAGTAAAAGGGTTCTCCTTGTTAAGGAGAGGCCGATGTCATTAGTTTTTTACGAATTATAATTTCTATCTAAATATTTATTGAGGAATAAAGTTATGACTTATGATTCATCGGGTACCTTTTTATAAATTTACTGTACCCGATATACTGCGTCAATGCTTATTATCAGGCAAGGTTAACAACGTCCCACCAGATTGCTGGTACGATGAGGCAATTTTCTACCCAAAACCAATATACAAGGTATTGGAGATCGAGGTCCTCTGTAATGATTATTTATCGAATATTGGTGATCTATAAATTGTTGTCAATGTGCAACGAATATAATAGAGCAACAAATTTGGTCCCTGCCTAACGAGTTGGTATACGTCAATATGCAATAGTTTAATATCGTGTACTCTACGATATTAAGATAATAATAAAATATCTGCAGATAAGGCGTACTTGAAGTTATAATTTTTTAAACAACTTATCAAAATCATTGCACCCCAAATTTGTAATTTAGGGGGCGTAGGTCTTGCTAAGGTACAAGCTTTCAGTGTTATGAATCATTGTTAGATTTGGCATAACTGTAATATCTGATATTGTTTCGCAAACAGCTGCAATAACAGACTTTTCAACGGGAAATGTGTTGAACAAGAAACAGTCATCAAATACAATATAGAAGCTTACATTAGTGGGTAAATGAGCATTAAATTCTATTCTCTTAACAAAAGCATACTATTTCAAAAGTAATTGCTTAGAAATTTTGTATTCATATTCCTATTATAAATTCTTATGCACCAAGATGATGACCATAATTTATTATAAGGTCGGTCGGTTTTAGTGTTCAAAAGCGCTGGTATGTGGTGAGGGTGAAACACGGTGCTATGGTCCACCAGGTTCAAAAAGTAAATATCTAGCTAAGACGCGATCTTGTTACCTCTTCATGTAGGCCACGGCTGTTTTGTTGTCCACAAATGCTCCGACAGAATGTTCGACGCGTCACGCGGTGATGACGTGGGTCGTCGGCATTCTTTGTAGACAACTGGTATACTCTGCCGGTTATTTCAGTTCGGAATACTAAGCGACATCGAGGATACTGCTATAGTTGCATTAACCAGCACTGCAACCTTCCCCGGGGGGTGTCGAAGGTTGCAAAGTTGGGATTCCTAATAGACAACGTAGTCGTCTTAGTTCCAACTGCTGACTGCAATACGTACTGCAACATCTGATGAATCCGTTGTACTAATAGAACCTTCTCCGCGCATTGGGGTGATGAAGGTTTTAAAATTGAGGTGAGAGCCCTAATAGGCGTTGTGCCTGTTTAGGTCTCAACTGCTGACTGCAAGCCGGACTGCAACATCTGATGAATCCGTTGTGCTAATAGAACATTCCCCGCGCGGTGGGGTGATGAAGGTTTTCAAGTTGAGGGGGGGAGTCCTAATAAGCGTAGTGCCCAACTACGGACTACAACATCAACAAACATCTGACGAACTCTTACTTCATCCAGGGTATGGACTTCGTATTGGCTTTGGTGTCCCTTGCCCAAGGAAATTTATGGCCCTAGTTGGTGTCGTCAATTGATGCGCCAGCCCAGAAATTGTATAGAAATTTCCATCCGAGCCGACTGTGGTTCATGTGACGAACTCTTTATTCTTTAAGATTAGGAACCTTGTATTGGATTTGGTGTCCCATGACACTCCAAACCGATGATACCAGTTGGTATCGTCACATGGATCCGCCGATAACCCAGAAATGGTATTGAATTTTGTATCTGAGCCGACTGATTCTTCGGTGGGGAAACGAACAAAGACCTCTCGCGTGTCAGGTGGGGATACTGACCATGTACGAAGTATCTCTGCGGTCTAGTTCATAACTGAGGCGAAAATCCGCGGCGATGCTGTGACAGACATATCATCTGTAGCAGTTGGTTTTGAAATCTGATACTGAGTGCGTGATGAAAGGAGTATTATTCATTTTCTGCATCTGACACTTTGTAGGTATTTTACAAAAGGTTTTACGTCAGTCATATTTATTGTCTGGTGATGATGGGCCTCAGACGCATATAATATCACACACATAGGTGACAAGTGTATCCCTTGTGTGTGACAAGTACGTATCACATGGCAGCAAAAAGTGTCTATCTACGTGTGCATATGCAGCCTGAGCTTGATCTTAGTCTATCTTTACCGTCCAATCTACTTGTTGTAGAAGACTTGGCATTTGGTAATGATGAAACAGATCGAATGCTTCGGTTTCATGCACGTGAATGCCTTGAGATGGAAATTGTTCCACATCTTCCATTGGTCAAGGTCAAAGTTAAATAAATATTCATTTACATCTCATGATGTACCCATCTGTTAATTTTGGTAAATTTTCACACAGACAATAGGTTACGTAATGTTTAACATCCTTTTCGAAGAGATGTATTGTATGAAGTAGGGCGTTACTTAACGATCTATCGAAATATAAATGTGTATTTTCGCATCGCCATTCCATTATTAAGATGTGAAGATGTAGAAATATATACATTTAATATACATATTACAGATCCTCCCTACAGCTGTCGCCCGTGTACTGCCTTAAATGTAAGTTGTCACCAAGTAACACTTACGTTTTATATTAAATGCCAGATTCACAAAGCAATAGGTAGAGTAAAAGTACTAACTGTCAAATCTCAAGGCCACTAATTGAATTCTAAAACTAGTTACCTATAAGATCGGGTTATTGGGTGAAAGGAGCCCAAATTTTTCATCTTAGACTGGAATGATGGTGACGCATTTTATTACCCCTCCCCCCCCCCTTCTCTTTTCATCCAACCATGGAGCGGTCAAGAGGTTTCGGAGATCTCGCCCGAGTGTGGATAGAAGATCTCTAACTATATCTAACCGGTCGAGCGACGCGGCGGCGGCTTTAAGGTACCTTTAGCCGTTAGTACTTTACTCAGAAATACCTTCAAAGATTTATTGTAAATCTAACGCCATACTGGCGTAGAATCAAAAATGATATCAAATACCTATAGGTAGATGTAATAGATGGAACTTTTCCTAAATAGAGGATTAATTAAGCATAATGTCTGCATTGCCAGACCTATAAATCGTATTTGTGTATTCCAATTTTAGCACATGTACTGCCAACATGTAAAGATGTTATTGGTTTCACGATCTAATTTAATATGCTTGTTAAATGAGGATTACATGCTATTATATACTAACTATAAGTAGCGTCATTCAATGTATGACGACTACACTACACAAGTACTGTTGACTTAATTTGAGCCCAAGAACGTTGAACGTTGGGCCTAAGTTTAATTTAAAACCAACGCATTGGTGTAAAATAATCCAGTAGCGTTCATAATCTGAACATCATATTGAAACGCGTTCCAATTTGAAGCGACAAATCTTTGTAAACACGTGCTACCGGGACATTCAGTTCTTAGAACGAGACGTTAAATTTCACTGTACTACCTGTATCTAATGTAAGTAAAACTAATCACTGGATTGGTATTGAGCTATTTAACAAATCTGAAAAATGATTGGATGAGGATATTTGCACGCTGAAAGTGATTCCTTTGTAATTAGAACTGCACTTGCATTTAAAATGTTATTCAAATGACTCACCAACGCTGTGACAATAGGTCAAACCTTTCGTCCAGATCCCACGAACTAGTCCGCTATTTGCCTTTTATAGACCCTGGATCCGAAAAGCAATCCGAACAACTTTCACTTGAAGTTGAACACATTTTATCTAGGGAATTATACCCTACATTATGAAATGACTCACTTGTACAGATATTCCACAATTTTTAATTATTAGTAGGACCTGACCGGTTTCGCTCTATGGCATCTTCAAAGGTGCTCCACACTTATTCACATTACATATTTTAAAAAACATTTACAACATACTTTGTGTTAAATAATCGTGAAGCTAACACTGGCCTCCATACTTGATTATAATATAAAACTCTCGTCTCGAAAAACGACGCAACAATCACGAAGATGGCGGCTTGTGCTTAAAAGGTAACTTAGGTGGGGGGAGCGGTAGAGGGCGCTGGCGGCGCGCCTAGATAGCGGAAAACGGAAGCGATATTTAACGACAAAGCGAAGCAAGGAAGTGACGTACTCTCATAAAGGGACTTCGAACGTCAAACGGAACGCATAATATATTTCTTTGGGGTACCTTTCCTACGTGTAATGTGCTGATGTTATTTTTTTCTCACGTCTATCCCATCGTGTGGGATTTCAATAGATAGGTCTTTTAAAAACATTAAGAGATTACAAAGATGATTTTTTATAGATGCATTTGTTTGCGAGATATTTAGCTTTGAAGAGCATGTTATTGTGAAATACTGGCGTGAAGAATCTGAAAATATTCATAACGATAGTCCATGTACTGATCTTTTAAGGAAAACTATAGCGGATGAGATAACTCTGTTAGTTCAAGAGTTATAGAGGGTATTATGGGTGACTACGGAACCCTATTCTATGCACGCACTTGGCCGGACTTTTTACATAATTTCTACAAACAGTCTCATTCATAGCACCTGTTCTCTGAAATTCCAAGTCATTTTACTCTCTATTTTCATATTGATACAAAAACTACAGTTTGTATTATTTCCTTGTATGTTGTTTATCCACACCACGCATAACTTCGAGAAACTAGTTCGGTCTTATCGCATGCACTTCAATTTCAATTATTCCTATTCGAAATAATTTTCTCTTATGTGAGTTGTTGTAGTTGAATTTGGAATTAGAACACCCTTTCAAATTGCTGAGCTTAAAGTCATATAAGTTGGTTAGCGATACTATTTAATAATTTGTTTGTTATTACGTTAAACATATTGACACAGTTACGTACCAACATTTACCGGGAAGTGCGTGAATCATCTTTCTGAGAGGTATTAATTTTTTATTTTATTTTTAGTTCTTTCTGTTTACTTTTATATATATTTAATTTTGGTAAAATAGAACGGCGTACAAAGGGCATCGGCTGACGGCTAGTAAGTAAATAAATAAGGATAGTCATTCACCGTGTTAGTATACATAATGTACGGCAGCTTCTTTCATTAAATAGTTCAAGTTTCATCAACACACTTAAAATTTTACCTGTTACATTTATGATTGATGTTCATAGTTAGCTATGAACATAAATCATGCATCTGCAAATGTTGCTACGTCATCTTTGTGGTTTACGAAATGACTTGTGACTCAAACCTTACCATGTGCCTCTGTCTGACGTATATTCACACATGTAATTGATATATTACTAGTTTATGAACGCAGCTTTGCTCGCATGGAATACCTTTGATAATAATTTATGTCCGGATATTTGATTTTGCTCCGAACTGACAAGAAAAGCCGTGTAGGTTGGCTGAATGAAAATAACACCTATGCGTTTTATTCATCTTTGATGTCGACCAAACTTATTGTTGATTTATTTTATGAAGATTATTTTAATTTTGACATTGTAATTGAGCGGAGCGAAACGGAGCTCAATCTTAGACGACAAGTGTAAATCGTTTCTGTGCCAACTCCTCCGAAAGGTCTCGACCGATTTTGACCAAATTTGGCATGCTCGTCGACATCATACCCGGGAGTGCATATCTTTGAAATCATAAAAATAGAGCATAAAAAACAATTAAGAAAATTTGCTCCACTCAACATTTGCAATTAGTAGCATGCATTGCATACCTAGTTATTAATATTTACGTTGAACATCTATTTATATAGATTTACATATTATGTGTAGGTAACCTAATGATCACCATGTCTGAGATACTGGACAATCTAGTTCAGGCGCGAACATTTAATACCTATCGTACGGTTTCTGAATTGAGAATTTGAAGTTAAGTATCCGTTGAGCAAGTAAAATGTCAAAATTTGTTCCGATGAATGAGAGATTGATGCTTCAGTAATAAATAAATAAATATTATATTATATTTTATGAAGTGTGCAGACAGACACACGATTTCTACCGTTCTATTATAGGCACTATAGATTTCAACGGCGCTGAATAAATTGAACTTGAATATAAGCGGTCTGCTCTGCTCACTTGGAAGTTCGGATTTTATTATGATCTGAATAATGCGAAGACTGGTTTGGTTTATTTCATTTTTAGTCACTAACGGCCGGTTTTTTAATTAAGAATTTGAAGTTAAGTATCAGTTGAGCACGTCAAATGTCAAAATGTGTTCTTGAATTTTGACATTTGGTACGACAAATGTCAAAATTCAAGAACAAAATTTGATATCCTTATTTCTTAAGTTTAGATTATGATTATCACTATTTTTCACAAATTTACTTTTGTTCTTGTGGGTATACAATAAAATTTCATAAATATACTGTGAATACACTGTAAGGATGTTAATATGCTTAAAATTATCTCTTAATGACTCCCGAGACCCCATTCCATAGATAGTCCGGACAGCCCTCTTCTGCAACACAAAGATGCATTCAATATCGGCAGCGTTACCCCACAGTAGTATGCCATATGTCATGATACTGTGGAAGTAGCTGAAGTAGACAAGACGCGCCGTTTTAATGTCTGTAAGTTGTCGGATCTTTTTGACAGCATAGGCTGCTGAACTAAGCCTGGCCGAAATTTTCCCGATATGAGGCCCCCATTGCAATTTGGAGTCTAACGTTATGCCCAGAAAGACAGTGTCATCGACTAATTCTATTATATCATCCCTAACCTTAACACTGGTTTTAACAAGTCTTACATTAGGTAAGGTGAATCTTACACATTTAGTTTTATTTTCATTTAATAATAAATTATTAGCACAAAACCAGTGGACTATCCTAGAGAAGGCAATGTTTACATCGTCAAGTTCGCGCTGTCCACGTTTAACTTTAAATATTAAAGAAGTGTCATCAGCAAACAAAACTACCTCGTGGTCGTCTCTTATGAGGTGAGGGAGATCATTAATATATACTAGAAAAAGAAAAGGTCCCAAAATTTAACCCTGCGGTACCCCCATTGCTACAGGAGAACCAGGTTTACCATTGATCACTACTTTCTGGACCCTATCACTTAAGTAAGAATTGACGAAATTCAAGGCCGTCCCCCGGATTCCGTAATGATCCCGTTTCTTAATTAAAGTCTGGTGCTGAACGCAATCGAAGGCCTTAGATAAGTCACAGAATACACCATAAGCATCATATGACTCATCCCAGGCCCTGTATATACACTCTAATAATTTAATTCCGGCATCAGTGGTGGACCGACCACGAGTGAAACCGAATTGTTTTGTATGTAATAGTTTATTAACGTTAAAGTGATTTTGCATTTTATTAAGCATAATTTTTTCAAAAATTTTACTAAATGTAGGTAGTACAGAAATGGGACGGAAATTGGACGGATCTGAAGTACTACCCGATTTAAACAGGGGAATTAATTTACTAGATTTCATTAAATCAGGGAACACACCACTATCAACACAATTATTAAATATTATTACTAGTTCAGGAGCAACCATTTCAACAAAAGAATTAAATACACAGAGATGCCCCAGAGGTCAGCTGTTTTCTTGATATTTAAAGATTTAAAAGTTTTTAAGATGGTGTTTATGTTAACTTTACTGAATTTAAATATAACGTTACAACAAGGAACGTTTGCTTTTCACAAAGATTCTGCAATGGGGGTTGAAGAGCCTAGGGTTTTTGTCAAATCTACAGGAATTCGGGAGAAAAAATTTTCAAATTCGTTAGCGACCTCGAAGTCTGATGTTGTTATTTTACCATTTATATTAAGTTTAAAATTATTATCATTTAATTTTTGTTGACCTCTTTCCGCGTTTATAATTTTTCAAGTAGATTTAACTTTGTCTGCACTATTGAGAATTTTATCACTTATATATTTTGATTTAGCTGCTAAACAATCCTCTTTAAACTTTTTTGAATAAGTTTTAACATAATCTAGAAATTCAACTGATCTATTAAGCTGTCTTTCTGAGTATAGTTCATAAAGTTTTTGTCTACTTTTGTGTATACCCTCAGTGGCCCATTCACTGAAAGTAGGACTATCACTAATCATGAACTCCTTAGACTTGAATATGGAGTTGAACTCGTTGTAAAAAGAATCAAAAAATAATTTATACATTACATTTGGATCTAAGCCAGTGTCTAAGAATGGAATTTTATTGCAAAGTCCAACCCTCATACGTTCCAAGCGGTCACCAGTTATTGGTCTACATAATATTTTACGTTTTATAACTTTTTCTTTAGTGATTTTAAAAGATGCTATTTGCCCACAATGGTCTGAATCTAGCTTTTTTATAATACTTTTACTTTCTAGCAACATATCGCTGTATATATTATCCAGGCAAATGGCTATTGTAGCACAATATCTAGTAGGCTCCAAAAATAAGTTTGTAAGATTGTGTGATTTAAATAAATTTAAAATATTATAACTCATAGGCGTATGAACAAGTAAATCGACATTAAAATCACCACAAACTATTAGGTACTTATTAGTTTTTCCAAGTTTACATAGAACTTTGTCAATAAGTTCCTCAAATTCGCAAAAGGGTGAGGTTCCAGGTTTATACACGCATACTACTATGAAGTGCTCCATTTCCACGCAAGACAGTTCGACTTTACACTCTAAAGAAAGAGACACGATATCTTTCCGTTCTTTAAATTTAAGTTTTTTATTTAATAAAATCAAAGATCCCCCCCGTACTGTGGTCACCCTGCAGAATGCACTACCAACCCGGTGATTACTAAAATTGAACATGAGCTCATTCGACTTACGCATATGTTCTGTAATACAAAAAATATCAATATTATCTGAATTCATTAACAGTTCCAACTCTAACTCTTTGCCATGTGTTAAACAACCAATATTTTGATGCCCTATGTTGATATAATTTACATTTTTTGATTTGGTTTGATTTGGAGGGCATTTTTTAACATAATTAATATTTGTAACTAAATTTAATTCAATTAATTGACTATGTCTGCTAAAGGGTAATATTGCCTCTGTTGTCGTAGAACTTAATTTAAATTACTTGGAACAGATTTCAAAGTCTTAACACTAAATCTACATTGCTCAATAAAAGCAGTTTTGTCAGCCAAGTTCAATTCAATTCAAAAAAAGTAAAAATAATTGAATAGCAAACTTGCTATTTGTCTCTTATAATACTTTGGTAGAAAATACCTACCTTTGTTTACATAAACAATATGTTTGTTATCGTTAAACTTACTGTCAGAAGTTGACAAATTGTATTTATATACAGTTCTCTTAAAAACAGAATTAAAGTCAATTACATGGAATTTATTATTATATTGGCTAGTTAAATTGAGTTGTAAATTTATCTTATATCTAAGAGAATTTTCCACGTCTGGCACACCTTTTATATATGGTAATGTAAACATTACTACATGTTCAACATTTAAGTTTTGCATTTTGTCAAAGTATAGGGATAGTTCATTTTTGTTAATTTTACCCCTGTTTGAGCAGAAAATAATTATTTTACTGTTTGAGTCAAAATTATATTCTAATATCTTTTGCATAATTTCATTTAAAGATGCACCTGGATAACAGTTATTAATAATTGAATAACAATTTGAATTAAATTGTTGTATCAGAAAAGAACCAAAATCAGTTCCAATATCATCACTAAATAAAATTAGTTTAGTATAACCAGTATGACTATTACTTTTTACACTGTCACACAATTCATACACTAATGAAGCAGAAGGAGAGCAAGTTGTAAGGGAAGCCTGGTGCTCCAAAGATTGAGGAGGACTTGTGCAGTTGATGTTGCACGAGTGGTTATTTATAAATGTATTAAGGCGCTCAGTATTATAATTAGATGTTTTGAGTACCTTATCTATACTTGATGAACACTTATTAAAGTCTTTTAGAGACCATTCATATTTTTTAGTTACATACTCTAATTCAAATTGCAAATTTTTTATTTGTGACTCTAAGCGTTGTGTGTCAGTGTAATATTTTAAATGACTTTGTTTAAGTTCTAACATAGATAATTTAGCTTGTTCTCTTAATTTTAAACTAGAGTTAACATTTTTACACTTTTTGATTAAGATTCTATGATATTTTAATTGTTTCTTTGATTTTAAAATGAATTTCTTTATTTTTAGGTATTTTTTTAGTTTATTCCTGCTGCAAAAATAAACTGGCTTGTCCAGTTGGTATGAACTGTCATTGGTAAGATCTATAGTAGACAAGTCCAGGTCACTCACACACTCAGTGGATGCTCAAACTTAAAATTCTCAATTCAGGAACCGGCCTTAAGATTTTGTAATTTTGGACTCCGAATCACTTGTGTATATAATTATATTGAACAGAAAACCTATATTAACTGACTTCAAAAGGAGGTTCTCAATTCGAAATTTTTTTATCAGCACAGGCTGATCAAAATTAACAATACATTACTGACATTCACGCCTTTTTCTCACATTAGATACAACTAGTGGTTCTGTGAACAGTAGACCTCGCGTTATTTTCGCATTTTTTCCCCATTTCGACAAAAGTTGCGCCTTGCAACAAAGAACACTTGTGCCAAATTTCATGAAAATCGGCTGAAAAATGCATTTTCCCCGCAATCGAAAAATCCCTTCGACAAAAGTTTCGCCTTGCAACAAAATCGGCTGAAAATGCGGCCTGTAGACCGGAACTGACACACATACAGACAGACACAATGCCAAATCGGCCAGTCCTTGTAAAAATTACCTCTACCACTATCTAACTAACTAATATATATCTATAATTATCTAACTAACTAATATATTTATATATCTATAAACTAAGAGGGAAGAAAGAAAGGAAAGGACTATAAATAAATACAGAAAGAAAGAAAGACTAAGAAGAAGGAAAACCTAGAATATGGAAGGAATTATATCTAGAATAAATTGAACATGGATTATATTTTTTTTTCAATTCTGGACGGAGAATCTGAAATACATGGAAAGCTGCATTATAATCGTCTAAAATGATTATACTAGTCTATCTGATAAGATGATAGTATATCAACTATATAGTTCCATTTAGAATACCTATACTGTACTTCTAATATGAACTTTTACTGAAGATTGGCCAAAGTGATCGATCGTCTAGTGATTAGTGGTAGGACTCTACGTTGTGTCATAGCAAACCGGATTCTTTTTTGTGATTATGCGCTCAGAACTATAATGTAAGACCTAAATAGTGCTTCTAATTTCAAACCTAAATAAGTGAAGTTAATATCTTATAGTGATTCTAAATTATTTGTTAGACCTAACTAGTGCTTTTAATTTCCTAAACCTAGACAAGTTGTTCTAGTAACTCAGATTGTCCTATCAGTAATAGATGAAAGGTATTTTAGTGTCAATCGTGTACATAACCTAAAAGTGACATTAATATTGATAATATTATTCTGGATTACTGTAATAAATTATTAAAGCTTTAACAACAAGTGAGTACCTATTTATTTATAATAAGATATTGAATTATAGTGGTTATTATAGAACCTAGGGATGTAGCATACAGACTAGTTGCAATAATTAAATGTTTACCGAATGGTCATGATAATTAGGAGGGGTAATCGACAGTAGGTAATTAGGTAACAATGTGGGGTTGGAAAAGGTCTTTTACTGCCCCAGCCACGCAGAGACCGACTGGAAAACAACACATACACCATTTTTCCTCGTGAAGATAATTTTGGATGATGAAGCAGCTTGAACAGCTGATCACGAAGGGATTAGAACGAGTTCCAGATCCACAAAATTGATGTTAATATTATCAATAGGTAAGTATACCCAGTGATAGCCATAATAGTTCAGCTAGGAGTTATGCTTGGCAAGAACCTCCAAAGCTTATTGGTATATCTGAGATCATGTTCATACAAACAGTCTCATGATTTATAAAATGACGAATTGTAGAAGATCCGAGGATACATCTACCGTAGAAACCCTGATCCAATGATACATCAACTCTATCTCAATCTGGTCCAGTCAAGGAAATCCAGTGAGTCCGGAGCAGTGCTCAAATTCACAAGGGCTGCCCATGAAATACAATCAGCAATACACGATACAGTCTATCTCGTCTTGCCCTTGGGCCAAGAGAGTCCGGACCATCGGTAAGCCAAGTTGCAACCATGCCAGCAAAGTGGTTGAAGTTGTAATCATATGAATGTCCGTACCACAAACACTCAGATATACATCAAGATAGTTATCATTAATGTAACATAAATCCATTCTGAACTATTTTAGCAGATAGATACAAGTATTTAAGAATTAGCTTCTGGTAACCCGAGTAGGATTAATATAGGATGAAGGGATAAGTAAGTATGGTTTTATGATTATAGTTTATACATTTGCTTGACCACAATGGGAAAAGTAGGTATAATAAAACAACCATATTTATTGTAGAGTATTTATTGAATAATTACCTTCACCTATGTAGAATAGCCTTCTTGACATGTATTATGTAATTGTTATTTACATTCTACAGATAGATCAGAATAAGTACTATAAGGAGTGGGTAAGTTGGGTAGGAGTTCACTCAATATTCCATTGCTGCACCTAGGAATATCAAGCTAGTCTGACTTGGATATCGGAGTTCTAAACGAACCAGGCTGTTAGAACTACTTAGGTTTCTCTTATAAATTCCAATCTCCTCTGGTGAGACATAGCTCCGAGTAGACTGGAGGATACCCAGGTATGTTATAACCTTGAAAATATGCAAGCGCCAAACGCTTAGTAGACCAAGATTTAATCGATTTCTGAGATGAGCAAATACAGCTACATCTTCATGTATATCAACTGAAGCTTGTTCAGCATACCAGGAAACAATTTAACCCAAGATTAAAATGCTTCCATCTCAAACCATCCGCTATCCAAAATCTTACAAAATTGGAAATTCCTATAATAAAACACATAGGGGGTAGTATTATTCTGATACTATCATTCCATTAGCGGTTTCAATAATAAAGGTATGCGAGATGTATTCAAGAAGGAATTCCCACAGGCTTATGAACCAAGTTACCTCACCTATTACCATGATTCACCAAATATATAATTAGGTATCACACAGTAAAGGTTACTAATATAAATTAATTTAGTTTATGCCATCCTAGGCATAGCTCCGACAATGGACTGGTTTTACCAATCATTGCATGAAGATTTGGCGAATATAGACACACTCAAGTATGCTAACATAATTTGTTTCAACCTCACCTAGGTGCTTCTGATTACGGGCGAGGATTACCAATCATTACAGGAATGATATAGCGAATGTGGTACACTAAAGTGTATATGTAATTCAGATCAATCCTCCTAATGGTTTATGACTCTGTTCATACACCTCAGGTTATTCGCTGGTTAGTTCAGGGTGGTCAAGCAACAGTATGAAATATAATATGTATGTAAGTAATATACAATAAAGATATTAGAATCAGTATTGTAATTATATTCAATTTTGGACAACTTTTCAATTCACAATATTAATTAATTAGGTAGGTAGAAAAGAAGGTAGGTAGGTAGGTAGGTAGATATGTAGTAGGTAGTAAGTATGATAATATGACCATTATTTACGGGTAGTTCCTGCCACGCTTCCTACTTCGGTTCAAGACGATTTCGTCAAGATTATCTCGTTAAATTTGGCTAAGTAGTGATTATTTAGTCATTACTACACGCACTAACAGAACTAATTAGAATTGACACTGGGGATTCGATTATGCTGTTACAGTCATTGAGCTAGAATGTACCTAGAATGTTGTACGCACTACCAGGACAATATAGAACATTTAAATAACGCTGGATGTCTATAAACTACACTGGATTTATCGCATCTACACATCCTCAATCTGAACAAAATGGACGCTTGTCTTACGACAATTACACTGAATCATGAATTTATCCTTAATTTATAGTTCATGTACACATTCCAAGCCCTTAGACAAATTTTACCATAAATTTTATGCATATTTATCAGATTACACGCTAAAACTCTAGAAATCATCCGTCAGTTCGTTGTCCATACGGTGTGACCAATTTCTAAATTATCAAAAATATGTGGGTAAAACTTCATGACATTGGTAAATACATGGAGGGTATTTGGATAAAATAATTCACAAAGATTTTAATAGAATGAAAAGATCTGACCTCAAATGACGTCTTCCTCGACTCCTCGTTGCGCTGCAGCTGCATCTTGAATCACTTAAATTAGTGCTAGTCTCATAGCGCGGACTAGTATGTAATGTCGTACAATTATCGCCAAGAGACCAGACTCAATCTCTTTCCCAAATGCAATAGATATAAAATATCTATTCATTTCTATCCCCAGAAGTCTTAGAAGCGATAAATGCTTGAGTAAAATGTGTGTGTATCCCTCTGAATAGAATCTGGCCAGGATTCTAGACAAAGGCGTCTAATAAAATAAATACATATATATAATAAATAATTGTAGGGGTAGGTGTATTGTGCAGGTACCTAAGATACTCACATGTCGACCGTTGCAACTCGCACTAGATGATACCGACCACTCAGAGAATGAGCAGAGTTCCGATACTATCGAAATTGCGAAAAGAAAAGAGCTTGTTGTACGTCGAAAATCAGGAAAGAAAAGAGTTCCGATACTGATGATAATTCGCAGAGAAAAGAGGACGAGAATCCCGCACTCTCGTTTTTATAACCTTTTCCTAAACCACCTCCCATATCCGTATCATTCGTTCTTTTCCCGTAAAACCCATTCTATAACCTAGCAACACCGATCTACACTCTTTCCCACTTCCAACAATTCCAATAACCATTAACTAACTTTAAATCTTAATTATATAATCTAAACATACAGAACCCATTCAAATGTACCTAAATTCTAAATAAAATTAATAAATATAATAATGGTTTAGAATTCCTCATTATCTTTCTCTAATAAAATTAATATTTATGAATAAGTGTTTTTGGAATATTCTAGTACGATCTCTAAAGAATTGTGAAAAGTCCAACGTTATATCAATTAATTTACTATTTATCTAAATTTAGTGCCAAGAAATTTCATTCATACATGTATATTATTTCTAGCAATAATAACTTGATATAAACCTAACTGATATGTATTTCAACCACTTTTAAGAATATTAGGCTCTATGATGTATTCTAACAATACAATATTGTAACATTTTAATCTGTATTGAAGTTATTAATTTTGGTAATCTAAATTTTCTATCTAAATTAATGTTTATCTGGCTTCTACCTATTATTCTGATATCTACATAGATTCTACTTATAAGAACTTGTCACTCTTCATCATGGGACACCTCAAATTTGAAGAAACAATTGTAATGAATTGTTAAAATTTTGGTAAATTAATCTTTATTTTCTACCACTAAACTCCTAATATTTCCTACTTCCCTGCTATATTCTACTTTATATGTAGTCTACATTCCTCAGATATGTTAGTATTTCATAATAATTACAGGCATTAGCGGTGTAGCGAGCGGCACACAATACGTAAACAATAACTTGTGCCGTAGCCTTAACACGTCCGCACTGTAACGCGCATGATGCAAGACTGACACAATATGTGTTGGTATGGAATTAGTTCATTCAGTTTGTTTTTTAGAAAATTTCAATAGATGGCGCTGATAGGTTGATTGCATTTTACTAAAATCACAAATTCCATAAACGAATCCGACACCAACAATGTCAAAAACTTTTAATTAGTTATATAGAATAAAAGTATAGTACTAATTAAATTAAGTACCTATTAAAGTGTAAACAATCAGAATATCTTGTCATTGTCTTAAAAACTTACTACTACAAAAAAGTTTTAATCATAATAATCACAGTTGTTTCATTGGTATAATCACAGCAATGTCATAGATGTATAAAAAATAGCACTTATTAGATATAAACAAGTAACAATTATTAGTAACAAATACAATATTGTCAGTGTCAGAAACCCTTGTGGACTAGTACTGTCATATTCTATACAGATTATAAGCAGATTATCCTAAATAAAAAAAACATATGTGCATTAATCAGTCTTTATACATTTCTATGTTATATCTAACAATTATTGGCGCCTTCCGAGTAGGTAGATATATTATATATTAAGCGGAATATTTCACAATAATATCATATGAAGTTATCAATTTTGTACACGACTGTACTCCATACAAATGTAGGGCAAACGAAAACTTTTTTTTTTTCATATTAAAGTAGCTCTAATTTATAGTAGTTCATACGACTATTTCACGACTACGTATTTTTTGGCATAAACATTAAACCGAAAAACGCAGGCGTTCCGGAGAAAGTTGAATTTTTCAAATGTTCAAGCCATAATCCTCATCAGGTTACCTTTATATCTCTGGAACCTTTTAAGGACTATTTCTGAGGTTTGGCATGTCGTTACGACTATTTCATGACTATTTTTTGAAACCTAAACCAATTCGATAGGCTTTACCGTTTGCTTACCAGAGATGAGGATTACATCTTGATGTTCAAGCCATAATCCTCATTAACTTATACTCGTAGCTGTAACGCCGAAACTATAATACGACTATTTTTTTTACATGTACGACTATTTATGACTATTTCTTGACTATTTTTTAGCGTTGTCAAAATTCGTTTTCATTGAGATTACAGCGTGAAGCACACAATTATCGAGTTAAAACTGAGACGCTTCGCTCGCTCGGTCAATATCAATACACCAGAGTTTGGGAATCCCAATAGGTGCATATCATTGCGGCCCATTTAGTACCACTATCCTCAATTCTCAACCGAAGTTAAAGTGTTCAGAAACTCGATCCACGTACTCACATTAATCAAGTATTCGCAAAGAAATCGAAGTATTCAGAAGGAAAAATTCTTTGTACCAAAGCTGTATTTCACTTTGCAAAATATGTTTTAAATCAAACCATACAAGGGTTAGGTTTTGGACTATTATTCATTCGCGATTAACGATTCTAGGAAAATTATTGTACAAAAGAACTCTTGACGTAAGGGACTATTGATTGTTAGCATAAAAGCTATCAGAGATTTTCCTTTTCCCTGCTTAACGAAGGAAGATAATGTGTTTACAGTGTACCTATATTTTTATGTCTGACTTGTATTGTTTTTTGTTTTTGTTGTTGAGGCTTATGTCTGGACCCAGAGAGCCCTTTCAAATATATTTTTTTCTCCGTTGTGTGTGTTAAGATTAAAACATTTGGCAAGCTACTTATTGAAGACCAAAAAAGTGTTGTAATTTTTTCTAACTATAAACATATGCCGAACATGAAGCAGTGGTGTAACTGGTACAGTAATTTTACAGTTTATTCATCACAAATATGTAAAAAAACAAGTTTTTCCCTTTATAATATTAGTATATTTTATATAATTGCCAATCAAGTTCATAGATAACCTTAGTTTTATAAAATACTTTTTTTTTAAGTAATGGTAAGTAAGATGTTAAAACTTTTCAAAATATAAAAGCATTATTTTCGGAAAAATAAAAGACAATAAAACGTCGATAATTGTTTCACCTCTAAACGAGGCATTATCAAGACTTTTTTTTTTTTTTTTTTAGTTCCGCGACCAAGGCCGCGGCCGCTCCAACGTCCGTTGCCGGGCGTCTCTGGTTACAGGCAGAACGTATTTCCAGTGGCGCCCGGCGGACTTTGACCACCTCTGTGGTCTCTGCGGGGGTTGGGTCGGGATGAGAATCCCGCGTCGTTGGGGGTAGGGTTTTATCCCGCGTCAGTGAGTGAATCTGGTTGCGTGCTATGGGGCAAAGGCCCCGCAGCACGCAACCCTTCTAGCCTGCTTCTGTAAGGACGACGGGTGGCGATCCCGCCGTCCTCAGGCCCCGATCATGGAGGTCGATGGTCTTGGGCGTAGATGAGTCTGCGGCGGCCTCGCCGCTGACTACGGAACTCGGCGGGGAGGGCACGCTCCCTCTCCCTCTCGGCCGCCTCCTTCGCGAGCACGACTTGCTCGCAGAAGGACACGGCCGCGTTCCACCTACTCCCGCTGGAGACCATGGCTTGAAGCATGGTCTCCAGCGAGAGGGTATCCACGCCCAGACCCACTACGAGGTCCCGGCGCTGACTCGCCCACGCTGAGCACTCCACCAACGTGTGGAGTGCGGTGTCGTCGTCGGAAACCTCGCAGTGTTGACACCGGGGTGTGACCTCACGATGGATGCGAAACAGATAGCTACCGAAGCATCCATGCCCGGTAACGATCTGCGTCGCACGATACGTGAGGTCACCATGCTGCCTCTGCAGCCAATCGTCCATGATCGGTCTCACCGCCGCGATGATGGTGGCACCCCACTTGGGTTGCTCAAGTCGCACCCTCCATGACTCCATGAGATCCTGGCGGAGTTGGGACCGCCGGTCATCGATTTCTCGAGACGCAGGCCTGTGGTCCCGCTCCAGCGCCTCCTTGCGCCATTGGAACAATGACGCAAGGGCTCTCGCTTCCAGGTCCCATGGAGGGGTCCCGGCTAGGAGACATGCAGCCTCTCCGGAGATCGTGCGGTAGCCCCTTATTGTTTTGACGGCCAAGGTCCTCAACGGTCTGTTAAGGAGCGTTGAGTTGTTGGCCGTCAACCGCGCCGCCCATACGGGAGCCCCGTATAGGGCCATACTCCGCACGATCCCCAGGTACAGTCTCCTGCAGGAAGCGTTGGGTCCCTTTAGGTTGGGCATCAGTCGCGAAAGCGCGACCGATGCCTGTGTCACCTTGGGGTCCAAACTTCGGAAATGTGGTCCGAAGTTCCATCGGCTATCAAGTACGATCCCTAGATACTTCATCGAGGGCTTGATGCCGATGCTAACGCCTCCCACATTTATGCTGGAACCTTCAGGTGGACCGTTCCGAGGTCTGTGAAAACACAGAACCTCGGACTTGTGCAAGGCCACCTCCAGTCCCAGCCGCCGTATCCGACCCACGACTTGAGCAATACCCGTCGTGACCTTGAGTGCTGCCTCCTGGTACGTTGCACCCCGCGCCGTGACGAGGGTATCGTCGGCGTAGCACGTTACGCCGACACCCTCAGGCAACGCACCCCGCAGCACCCAGTCGTAGCCGATGTTCCACAGAAGCGGCCCCAGGACCGACCCCTGTGGAACACCGCACGACACATCCCGCCGAGCTGGCCCGAGCCAGCTGGGGAAAGCTATGGCCCTCTCCGAGAGATAGGCCCCGACAATACGACGGAGGTAGAGAGGCGTTTCGTGATACACGAGCGCCTCCCTAACGCCGCTCCATGGCAAGGTGTTGAACGCGTTGGCGATGTCAAGAGACACCGCCACCACCACCTTGCCCTGCGAGACTGCTTCCTCCGTCAGGCTCTTGACGCGCATGATCGCGCTCACGGTGGAGCGTCCCCGACGGAAACCGTACTGGTTGTCCGCCAGGTCTGGCCCCACCGTCGAGAGATGCTCGACGAGGCGTTCCGCGATAATTCGCTCAAAGAGCTTACACACCTCGTCGAGCAACACGATCGGCCGGTATCCGGACGGTGAGTCCACCGGCCGCCCCGCCTTACGGATCAGGACCAGCTTCCCCGTCCTCCACACCTTGGGAAACTGGCCCCTTTCGAGGCATGCGCTAAAGAGCCCCATCAGTCGAGGCCCAAGTTCTTCGAGGGCCAGGACCCATGCACGGCCAGGAATGCCGTCGGGTCCGGGGGCAGTGATTTTCCGGCGTTTAAGCCGGAGTACTGCCGCCCCTAGCTCCCCCACCCTGACTTCGGGTACGTCGTCTTCGCCGGTGCTATCCGCGTCGGGCAGAGACGGAGCCATGCGCGGAGGGACGTGCTCCTCCGCGCTCGTCGGAAACAGGGAGCCCATGACCCGCTCCAGCTGCTGCGGCTGGAGACTCTGGGTCAGTGGGGGCGCCCTAGGTCGGAGTTTCTCCCTGACCTGTAGGTACGGGCGCCCCCATGGGTTCTGCTGCAGGGTCTCCAGGAGCTCCTCGCGGGCCGCCGTCTTAGCCCGATTTATTGTCTCCTGGAGATTACCTTTAGCCTCCCTGTAAGCCTGATAAAGCTCCGCCTCTCGGGTTGCCGCGTCGTCTGGGCGGCGATGCCTCCGGCGAAACCTGGTGTACTGGCGGCGGGCGGAGATGCATGCTGCGCGCAGCTGTGCAATCTCCGGCGACCACCAGTACACCTGCTTCCTGGCCGGTCTGGGTGTAACCCTAGGCATCGCCGCATCACAGATTTGCGACATGGCTCTCCTGAACCACTCCGCCTCGGCATCCACATCGGCAGGCCGGTCCGGTGCCGGAATCCAGGCCTGCACGATGGAAGCCTCCAGGAGAGCCTCCCGATCCAGATGGTGAAGTGCCCAACGCGGATCCGGGGGATTTTCTAACGGCTGTGGGAGGTCAGGTCTGAGTGCGTCTCCTCACCCTCCTCCACGTGCCAGCCAGTAATACGGGCGGCGAGGGCAGAGGTCGCGAACGATACGTCCACGACCGAGCTGGTCCCCCGCCGCCAGAAGGTGGCGACATTCCCCCGGTTGAGGACCTCCAGACCACGTGTTCTGGTCCAGTCCTCAAGAAGCCTCCCCTTGTCCCTGGTTTCCCGGGAGCCCCACGCCTCACTCCAGGCGTTGAAGTCTCCCAGGAGCAGGACAGGGCGAGGACGGCACGCAGCGAAGACGACGTCGAGCTCAGTGAGCCATAGCTCAAACTGAGTCTCGTCCAGTGTCGGCGAGATGTAGGTGGCCACGACTGCCAACCCATCATATTCCGCCGCAACACACCCGCGGCCCCTTGCAATGATAGCAAGGCGCGAGTTGTCTGCGGCGGACCCCCCGAAGATAAAACAGGCCGAGCCGTCCTCGTCCACCGGGCTACCCGGGTGGACGTAGTACGGCTCGGCGACCACGGCCAAGTTTATGGACCACTGCCGGATGCTCTGGTACAGAAGATCCTGAGCAGCGCGGCAGCGGTTCAAATTCACTTGCAGGATGCGGATATGGGCGTCAGACATTAATGGACGTCCATATCAGCATCCCGCCGAGAAACATCTGGCCGTGCAGTAGCGGCACCCCCACCGCTCTCAGCGGACGGACGAGGCTTTGGCCTCGAGGCGGCGCAGGTTGTGCTGCCGACCCGGTGGTCCGCAGTTTTGCCCTCCGCCTCGCATCTAAAGCAGCGAGGCGGGGTATCACAGGCACTTGCCTTGTGACTGGGCCGGCTGCAGCGGAAGCACCGATCGCCCACGGTGACTTCCGCTGTGCACTGCACTCCGACGTGCCCCACCACCATGCACCGGAAACATCTGGTTTCCCGGGCACGAAGGAGGTGCACCTGCGCCTTTAGGAAGCCCCCTACGAGGAGGCTTCGTCCGTCCGTCACTTTCAGTGCCGCCGCGACGGGGCACTGGACGACTGTCATCCCATGACCAGTGGAGCCGAAGGAGATGTCTCCAGCCTTCACCTGGTCACGGGGGCAGCCGCCCGCCTCCACGACGGCGGAGATTACTTCCTCCGTCGTGGCCGCGTCATCCAGACCCGTGATGCGCAATGCAGCGCATTTGGTGGGCCTGGTGACGCGGACGGCTTCTGCGTCCAGCGCGTCCCTAAGCTGCGCTGCTAGGGCGTCAGCTTTAGGGCCGCTGGAGGCGCCGGAGACCTCGAGGAGGCGAGCCCCGGTGCGTGTCGTCTTGCACCGGAGACCCCCCTGGATATCGAGGGCTGAGAGGTTGACTGAGGACTTCACGGTCCTCAGGACATCAGCGTACCCCACACCCCTCTCCACACCCTCCGTCGTCACCGTAAGGACGACGGCTGTGGAGCGAGGAGCGCGGGGCCTCCTCGGCGCCTTCGCCGCGGCGGCTTTGGCCACTTTCTTGGCCGCTTTCTTGGCGGCCTTCGTCTTCCTCTTCTTGGCCCGCACTACCTCCCATCCCTCCCGTCCGGAGGGATGTAAAGGAGCAGCGGGAGCGTTAGAGGAAGAGGAGGCGGCAGGGGTGCCGCTCTTCTTGCCGCGCCCCTTCGCCTTCCGCGCCTGGGCCGCGGTCTCGGCCGGCAACCGGTACGCTGGAGCGGACTGGGGCGGAGCGGGGCGGCGGACAGCGGGTGTGCCGCTTGGTCCTGGAGCGGGAGAACCGCCAACAGCCGCCGCGTATGAGAACGCGGGACGTGCTAGCGGAGGGTGGTACGCCCGGTCCTCCAGGACCGCGAGGCGCCTCTCGATCGCCATCAGGACCTGTACCATAGTCGGCACAGGCTGTGGCGGCGATCCGGGCGAGGTGTTGGGCGCCGTGGTGGGCGCCATGGTGGGCGCCTTAGTGGGCGCCTTGGTGGGCGCCTTGGTGGACGCCGTGGTTGGCGCCGTGGCGGGCGCCTTGGTGGGCGCCGTGGTGGGCGCCGTGGGTGGCGCCGTCTTCGGCGCTGGTCCAGCCGTCGGAGGAGGAGGCGGCAGCATGGGACTGGGAGGCGCCTTGACCACCTTGGTCAAGTCAGCGACCTCCCGCCACAGGTCATCCATCTGCTTCCTGGAAGCAGCGAGTTCCGCCTCCAGGCTCGTCACCTGCTTCCGGAGCCTCGCCTCCTCCTTAGTGACGCTCCGCGCGAGGAGCTTGTTGAGGGAAGATTGGGCTTCATCCACCAGTGAAGCCACAATCTTCTTCCTCCCCGCCACGTTTCTGTTGCCCCGCATGGCCGTGTTCATGCGGGCAAAAACGCTCATAAGCTCCCGCGCGGGCGGCCCACCGATTTCCCGGCGACTTCGCTGGGACAGTTGGACCGAGGACGGAGGAGGAGTTGGCGGCCGCCTTCTGTACGCGTCGAGACGCGTACGCACCGTCTTGACCGGCACCTCCTCCTCCGAATCGGTGGACAGGAGGGACCCCCACCCGGAGCAGCTGGTGCTACGGTCGCGCGGCGGCCCCCCCTTCTCCTCGAGGGTCCTCTTCTTCGTCGCAGAAGAGCGGCCCTTCTTCTTCACACTGCTGGGAGCTGACCCATCATCAGTCCCAGCAGCATCAGTTCCTTGGGGCGTCGACATCGCGCTGCAGCTAGGCGGCGCGGCGCGAGCCCCCAAATCAATTTGCATCGGAGTCCGTGATGGATGCGTAAAGTCGTCGGTTGATACTGCCCGGGAAAGGGCAGTATCGGGACCGGGGGTATCGTCGGGTTCACTATTCATAATGATCACAATTTTTATTGGCACCAAGTTCAGACTAAATACGTTCGGTCACCCAACTTGCCACTGCGTTACCGTGGTCAAGTTGGGGTCCAGGGCGGACGGCGAGGACGTAGTATCTAATCACTTGGGACCCCGCCCCGGCATTATCAAGACTGTCTCAAAGTTAATATGTAAGTGTTAATTAATCGAATGAAAATAAAATTTATTTTCATGGTGGACGCACGTGTTTCCATGGCAACCATTTAATCATCTGGTTTTTCGGTGATGTCCAGGACATTTTCGGTGATTATTCCTCTGTGGTCAGCTCTATTTCAAGATTTCAGATATATGCACTTCCGGATATGATGTCGACCAGCATGCCAAATTTGGTCAAAATCGGTCGAGCCGTTTCGGAGGAGTTGGCACACAAACGATTTACACTTGTCGCCTAAGATTGAGCTCCGCTTCGCTCTGCTCAACAAATAAAAGGTACCTTCCTAACCTTATACATACCTACCTAATAAAAACATATTAAAAGCCTTACGCCGCAAACGCGTTCAGACTGCATTGTGCGGGAGCAGTGCCTCATAGATACATCACTACATATAAAACAAAGTCTGTGGGCTACGGTATTGATATTCTACTGACATTACTTGTTCCAATATTACATCATGTAGCTGTCTGTTGTTCCTTTATATACCTAAATAAAAAAAAGTGGTGACGTACTCGTAGAACCTCCAAGTTGCGACCTCATCTCTTCCAGTATTCCTTAACCGGTTTCGCCATTGAATTTTTTAAATCACTACCATTATTCCATTCGCATAGTAATGGTTACCCAATATGCCGTGATACTATGAATATTTTACGTAAAGGTTTTATCGTCGGCATATTCGTAGAGAGCGGTGCAGTTGCACGATGTACTCGTACATCAATCTCCAATATGAATTGGAACTGGAATGGAAAATGGAATTCAACCGGAAAACAATGATTTACCAGTGGTTTCAAACTTATTTTAAATAGTTTTTTTTTCTAAATTTCAACTTTTTTGCAATGACTTTTTATTTCTTTTACTCTATGGTTCTATCTCTTCTCTACTTAACATAAACTGTTAACTTAGATTGTTTGTTTGTACGTAAACACAGTTGGATGGATCTTGATGTTTGGAACGGAAATTGATTGCATTTGATAGGTACTAGTATTCGCTATAACTTACTGGTTCTATAAGACGGAAATGAATAACCAAGTGGTACATCGATGATGAACTGAAAAATTGATTAATAATAATTGACCGAGCGAGCGAAACGTCTCAGTTTCAACTCGAGGACTGGCCGATTTGGCGTTGTTTGTCTGTATGTATGTATGTGTGTCAGTTCCGGTCTACAAGCCGCATTTTTCAGCCGATTTTCATGAAGGGAGAATGTTCAAAAGCCGTTTCTTTTATAAAAACCTAAATAAAAAGTGTATGGCTACCTAAGTAAATTGATAAATCATATAATATTTTTTTAACTATCTTTTAATTCACTAGAAAGAAATCGTATATGGTTTAACTTCTTACTAAAATGCACTATGTCGAACCGGATGTCATGAATCAAATTCATACACAAAAATATCATAAGAGTATCGGATCGAATGATATGAAGAGGTGGTGTAGTTCTTCTTACTAAACTTTTTGAAAATATTATTATTGACATTTTAAAAAACTGTTTTTTTTTGTAAGAAAACTACAGATTTAAAGTAAACATATATTTTTTCATAAAGCAAATTGAATAACAGACTCAATTTACTAGTTTTAATAATTAAATAATGTAAAACAATGTTTTGAAGATTTACATAAAGTCCAGCCTGAATTGAAAAATAATAATAAGCAATTAAATCTGAAGTCAAAACAAATGTCCTCTTGACAATTTGGTATTTTTTAATCTTAGATTATTTATTCTAAATTATTATAAAATCAAAGGGATAAATGTGTAATGTTTCTCGTAGAAATTCATAGACATTGGTGATTAATATCGTATTTTAGTATTGTAGTTTCAAGCGATGGTTACAAAACACTATTCGACTCGTTGTTTTTGTCCATATTATGCAAACTATTCCTAAGAGATAGGAGTATGACTGGAGACCTTGCTATGGATTAATATGGAGTATCAAAAGCTATAACATCAACACCAAGATTCAACACTATATTTTTCAGTGACACCAAGATTTACCTTGACGAATTATTCTTGGATGATTGCAATAAGTATCTACTTATTGCAATCATCCAAGAATAATTGCATTGGTTTACATGCGCTGTGGTCATTATACCTACAGAGTTACCTCGTAGTAGGAGGGCAGTGGATGTAAAAGTCAATAGGAAGGAGGAATAATGTTATAGACTGTTATGAGTTAATTTTTAAATAATAAATGACGTCGAACTTAGAAAATTCCTTTTAATTACTACTTTTACTTAAAAATATTTTCTATGTATATTGTTTGTAGGTACCTACCTATTTAGAAATAAATATTTATTTATTTTTTTGTTTATCGTTTATTTCAGGCTACATGAGAACAGTTACAAGATGTTATATTAACTTATTCTACGGCCCATAGATATATACCTTAAACTTAAAAATACATATAAATATTACAAAAAAATACCTTATTATAAGAATATATATAAATATATCTTAACCTAATGAGCACGTAATGACATCGACGTGTCGCGGGTCGGGAGTGTGCCTATCGGCAGTGTCCCCTAGGGTTGATGAGGATTCCTCTACCGCTTCCTCATAATGCGGAAATTCCTCATATTTTAAAGATCCTCAAACACTTCCGCTTCCCCAAAAATGAAAGTGAAAAATTCCTCTTCCGCTTCCTCTTCCTTTTACCGTAAGAGGAATATTCGGAAATACCTATCCAATGCACTCGGGTGCACGCAACCATAGCAACGAGCGGCGGCCGCGAGTCAGAAATACTTACCTGTCTGCACGATCGACGCCCAATTATTAATGTCGTTACGGTGTCGCATTAAACGCAAACAGTCGGCCATCCACGAGCTTGGGAGTTTCGGGGGCTACAGCCACCACCCCTACAGGAAACTTTGTGGGTTCAATGTTAGTCCAAATGTTAGCTTTAGAGGCTAGAGAACAGTGGCGATAGCGAACAAAGTGTTAGTTTAGTTTATTAGGTTATTAGTTTTTTTTATCTTTGGTACTGAAGTCGATTAAAAATAATTATATTAAGGAGAAAAGGATACATTTTGAAGAAGATGGAAAAATAATCCAAAATATTTTAAGCTGTATGGAGTAGTACAACAATACTTATCGGCCCCTCCATCAAGTGTCTCCAGCGAGCGCCTGTTTAGTAACGCTGGATTAGTGTACGACGATATCGCTTGTCAGGCCAATCAGCTTCGAAATTGATTTTCATAAAATTAAATCTCCCCATTGTCAATTTTGATTATTAAATAAACTATTATTAAAACCTAACTTAAATTAGTACTTTTTTTTTAAATTCCGCGAGTTGAGATCTTGGCCGCTCCTATGTCCATTGCTGCGGGCGTCTCCGGTGACTCCAGAAGGTATTTCTGGTGGCGCCCGGCGGACTTTGGCCAGCTGTGTGGCCTCTTCGGGGGTTTGGTCGGAATGAAAATCCCGCGTCGTTGGGGTTGGGTTTTATCCCGCGTCGGTGAGTGAATCTGGTTGCTTGGTGTGAGGCAAAGGCCCCGCAGCACGCAACCCTTCTAGCCTGCTTCTGTAAGGACGGCGGGTGGCTAGCCCGCCGTCCTCAGGTCCCGATCATGGAGGTCGATGGTCCTGGGCGTAGATGAGTCTGCGGCGCAATTTAGTACTGTATTTGAAAGCAATGAGTTTCCTTCTACTATACTTAGGGAAAGGCCACAAGTTCGACTCCTGTCGATAACATTCGTTTTTGTGATTCCTATTTAACTCAAAGTCCCGGCGAACTTCATACCGTTCATTGAATTTGTACGACTATTTCAACACAAAAATTAACCAAATCAGTCAAGCAGTTTTCAGTTTCAGTTTCGCAAGAGTAACGAATGGCAAATAGATAGATCTTCATCTTGCTTCCTCATCCTCATCCTCAAAAAAAATCCTCATCCTCATCCGCATCTTCCAACTGTTTGATTTGTTCTTCCTCTTCCGCTTCCTCTTCCTCATAACCACTTCCTCATCAACTATAAGGGGACGCTGTCCCCTGAAGCGCCGGAACTTCACCCCATTCGGCCAGAACTCGGGAGTCATGACAGTGTCGATGTGGTCTGTAGGAACCCTATGAAAGTACCCTATGTATGAATATACCTTTGTAGGTTTATCAGTTATCTAGATCCTACATACGTGATTTTATATATGTGGTTGATTGGTTATAAGTATCTAATACAAGCTTAGGCCAGATGACGTTGTGTGAGAATGTCCAAAATAAATATTTATATCTAAGGGTATACAGAGGCATGTGTACATCCACTTTTCACCAGGGGCGTACATGCCCTTTATTTGCCAGTATCTTGTCCGTTGATCGGCAGGTGCATCACTTACAAGTGGGTATACCCAATGATGTGGCCGCCCCATTGTCAGGGTTATTTATAAGTGTATTGGAACTATTACTTCTAGCTTATTTCAATTAAATCCATGTTCAACCATGTAACAATTAGCACTTTTTGGACAAAATTGATTTGACGGATTGGTGGACATTTGCTTTAAAACTAACCTCTAATTTTAACGGCAAAACGAAGAATGAGACAAAAGCCCACAAAATAACAGAATATTTTTTATTTCCTATGAAAGTACGATATCAATCCAATTTAATATCAGATTTATCGCTGTCATACAATTTTTTTTTGTTACGAAACGGCGGTCTATTGCAAAATGAACAATCTCCTTTGGCACAAAAGTGTTCTTAGTTGCTTAAGGCGCAACTTTTGTCGAAGGGATTTTTCGATTGGGGAGAAAGTGGGGGAGAAATGGGGGGAAAATGGGGAAGAACGAAAATAACGCGAGGTCTACTGTTCGCAGAACTACTAGTAAAATACGTCTGCCTACCCATTCGGACAAATAGGCGTGATGATATGTTGGTTAGTTCAAAGTGATTCTCTTAAGTCGATTAAGTTAAAATGTTTGCAGACTGTTACCTAAGTACGTACTTATCTTGAGAACGGTAAGCTTATTTTGAGTTAACTGTTCTAAAATGTATTCAAAACAAAACAATGATCTGCTAAAACAAAAGACAAGTTAATCTGGCCACGAGATTCTGTTGTAAGTACGTACTTAGAGCAGATGCGCTTCGAAATTAACTGTTTATTAATAAACTTTACTGTCTAGAAAATGAATTTAGACTGCAGAGCACGTCATAATTTTTTTAAATATCTTGTTGTAAATAATTTCATGATTCTCTCATTATTTTAGATTTAATTATTGTTTTTGTTGGAATATCTTATTATAAATAGATATTATTTGTATTTCGCGAAGCGTAAGATGAGCTTTGCAGTTGTGTGAGTGTACGTTTAATGTGACCTGTTTTACACACATTTGTGTTCTACAAACAGCTACACGCAACCTTTTTACTCTACTTTTCGTGATCACTCACACAAATGCAAAGGTCAGCTTAGGCGTCGCGAACTAAATTTACCTATTTGTTACTATATACTTAGATAAGTACCTACCCATTTTAGAAATAGGGCAGTGCAATAAAAATGTTGCAAATAAGGGTAATGGGTATTCTTTCAGACGGCTTCTGTTGTGAACATTGCGGGTTAAAGTAGCAGTTCTGACTGGCATAATGTGGGTGTCTATTTCACTTCTATCCACCCCCTTTGCAAACATAGGCGTGACTATGTTATGTAATTTAGGAAGTCGTATTACTAACCTCTTAAAGAATTATATTCTTATCTCTTTGTCTGAAAACGATTTTTCTCGTTGACTTAATGGCAATAGCTAGAGAAATGACACGAATGTCCTTATTCACTCCTTTGTCAATTCTGACTGAGACGGTGACAGGCATGATAAGAAGTTCTAGACGATTCTTTCGTGATAAATGAGTGTCTTGAAATTTAAATTACCACTTCAATAGCAGAGTAGATATTAAAGCTGATCAAATTGCCAATTTTCAACTGTAGAAAAAAATGATATACGAATGAGATATCGAAATGTAACATAAGTAAATAATCTAGGGATCAACTGGGTTGAGAATAGATATTAATAAGAGAGAAAATTCCAGAGTACAATAATACCATAGGTTGGTATTATTATACTCTCAAATCTTCTCTCTTTGGGGTCGGTTTTGTACTCTAACTGCGATGCGGCTGAATCTCAATATTTTCTGCAAAGCGACTGCCATCAGACCTTCAGAACCCATCGAAATAACGTAAGTTAAAGTACTAAAGGATTTTAATATAAGTTATTTCGATGCCTGAAATGAATGATATTTAAAATAACTAATAATAATTTACATTTCCTGAAATCATTATAACTATTATTGTAATGTCTAACCCATTGTTGGCATTGGTCGGCTTATCTCGGTTTGTGGTTTTGTGTGTAGGAAAACTTTTGGGATAGCTTTTAATTTGTTCAGTACAAATTAATCTTAAGCTTATTTATTAAAGTTTCTTAAGCCTAACCAGAATAATTTATTTGCCAAACTCTTGACTATTTATCATAAGAGTGAAAGCTGATTGTGTAGAAACCACAAAACTGGTATGTATCCTTTACTAATCTATACCAATAAAAAAAATTAAAGCACATATTACTAAATAGTTACTACGTAAAGACGTGCTTACAGTGTCGGGTTGTAATTTAAATAAAGCATAAATTAATTTATTAATGTACGCTGTTTACACTTTGATTAGTGATTGGTGCGAGTTCATACATTCTCTATAGTTGCAACTGTTAAGTGTTTAGTAAAATCAGTTGCACTTGGACTCGCACTTAACAAAGTATAAAATAGCTATTAGGTAGGTCATGAAAAAAAACACTTTTAACAACATTTTAATTTTTAAATTATGAAGAAAGAATTTATAAATAAATCACAAAATCTGATGTCATTGGCAGGACTTGAACCCGCAGTCTTTCGGTCGATGGTCTCACGTCATTATCTCTGATTTGTTTTCAACTAATGATAGCGGAATGGAATGGCTGTATTTTACAGTTATATTTTATTAAATAAAATATCGATCTCGCCCTCAATATGAAAGAAAATACATTTTTACAAATCTATTAATCCTATATAAACACATTATTTTAGTGATCTTTAACTACAGTCATCATTCCCATTGTATTGGGGAACTACCATAGGCCTAAGTCATCCCCTAATGTACGCGACGCTGTTCCTTTATTTTTAAAAGCAACAGAACTGCATTCACGGATTTTCAAAATTCGATTGCCACACCTACATCTTTTGCATTTACACTTTTTTCACATAACCTCAAAATTTATGTGAAAAATTCAAATCATCAAGTTTTTGGTTTTTTATTTTTATCTTATGCAAAACAATTTTTTTTTTTCACGAAATTTGGTGAAAACTTACCTTTTTATGTCCCGAAGACTCTGTAATTTTTTTGATTTGAAATATTTATTTTTTCACCTTGTTTTGACTTCAAATCGAAAAAACACCCTAATTTTCAATCGAAAATTCTCACGTCAAAATATCAGCTTTTTCAAAAAATTCGGGGAGTTTTTTATTCGTTGAAATCTCTTCTTTCTAATAATGTAAAAAAAATATATACATTACTATGGTAAATGTTCTCAGAAAATGCAAAGAAAAGAAAAATACTCGAATCCAAATTTTTTTAATCACTATGTACAATTTTGAGGTTGAACCTTTGTAAAATTTACACTTTAATTTCTTGAAAAACGTAAGATTCCATGTTACATTGATAAACAAAATTTTGAGAAAGTTGTAGAATTTTCTTAAAATTTTTTGCTATTTTATGATTTGTGTGATTAAAAAAAAATTTGGATTCGAGTTTTTTCTTTTCTTTGCATTTTCTGAGAACATTTACCATAGTAATGTATATATTTTTTTTACATTATTAGAAAGAAGAGATTTCAACGAACAAAAAACTCCCCGACTTTTTTTAAAAAGCTGATATTTTGACGTGAGAATTTTCGATTGAAAATTAGGGTGTTTTTTTCGATTTGAAGTCAAAACAAGGTGAAAAAATAAATATTTCAAATCAAAAAAATGACAGAGTCTTCGGGAAATAAAAAGGTAAGTTTTCACCAAATTTCGTGAAAAAAAAATTGTTTTGCATAAGATAAAAATAAAAAACCAAAAACTTGATTGTTTGAATTTTTCACATAAATTTTGAGGTTATGTGAAAAAAGTGTCAATGCAAAAGTTGTAGGTCTCTTTATTACCTACAACTTTGTCATTTTATTTTTTTCCATAGGACTTGTAGTTTTGCCGGAAATCGAGATAAACCGTTTTTTACCCTTAAAACTTACCCCCTTCCACTTCCCGACCTCAGATCGACCGTAAATTATTTTTCCCTTCATTTTTGTTATATTCTCCTCCTTTTGTAATGGGTTTCATCCTACTATGATTTTTTTTTCACTTTTTACCATTTTCAAAGGCTTCAGCCCTAGTCTATAAGAGCAACATTGGTGGACAGAAAATTACGAGAAAATAAAATAATAGTTAGATACGTAAAATACTTATGAATAAAAAGGGTGTAAAATGGTCCCACCAACATCTTATGGTCCCAAGTCAATCTCACCTGCAAGAGGTAAACCTGCTAACAATGGCCGATGCTCTGAAAAATATAAAAGTACCCGATGAACGGCAAAATGCTCGCCACCTTTAACGTGAGACCAACAAAGTTACTGGAGATCAGTATAACATACATCTGATGACCCCTTCAAGGAAACTGGCGTGATATTATGTATGTAAAAATATATATTTTACTACCGCAACAATCAATTTTCTCTCAACGATGATCCCTTTTATCCTTCAAAGCTTTAGAGTTAGTATTCATACTATATTGTCCGATAATGCTTTATGGTCTTTATCCATTTTATAGGTTTTCGATATTCCTGGATATCCAAAGAACCCTTTCGAACAATTTATTAATCATTAGCTAATACCCGAGGCTCCGCCCACGTAGATTAGTTTCCCGCTCCTATTTCCCACGGGGATTTTTCACGGGGTGAGAAGAAAATCTTTCTAGTAAATCACTCTCGAAAAAGTACAAAAGCCAATAGGCAACTGAAGCAAGCAGAATAGGTGTACGACTACCGATATACCTACCGATTTACGGGCTTCTGTTTTAATGTTGAATGAATTATACAGGGCGGAATTTTTTAACGACACCTGGAGGGAAAGTACTCTACATGCTGGAGATAGACAATTTTACTCAAAGGAAACATTCCTTTATTTTTAAAAAGAAACAGAAATGCATTCACGGATTTTCAAAATTCGATTGCCACACCCGGGAATCCAGCGGGAGTAGGTGGAACGCGGCCGTGTCCTTCTGCGAGCAAGTCGTGCTCGCGAAGGAGGCGGCCGAGAGGGAAAGGGAGCGTACCCTCCCCGCCGAGTTCCGTAGTCAGCGGCGTGGGCGCCGCAGACACTACTACGCCCAAGACCGTCGACCTGAGGACGGCGGGATCGCCACCCGTCGTCCTTACAGAAGCAGGCTAGAAGGGTTGCGTGCTGCGGGGCCTTTGCCCCATAGCACGCACCCCAACGACGCGGGATTCTCATCCCGACCCAACCCCCGCAGAGACCACAGAGGTGGTCAAAGTCCGCCGGGCGCCACTGGAAATACGTTCTGCTTGTAACCAGAGACGCCCGGCAACGGACGTTAGAGCGGCCGCGGCCTGAGGCCGCGGAACTAAAAAAAAAAAGAGTAAATGACGTCACGAACTCTTGAGCGTACAGGTTGCTACGTATAAGTTTGCGTTCCAATGGTGGTGCCACATTTCATTGAACAACGTCAAAAACGAGATATCAGAACGATAACTCCATACAATTATATTAGTTCAATTTTTTTCCATGCATTTAAAACAGAGTCCGTGACGTCACAAACAGACGCCATGACACCGGCGAGCGTTTTGGAACGTATTTTGAACTTAAACATAAAATAACATTTATTTTCTAATAAATCTTTGTTTCCTGTAGAAATATTATACTTTTTGGTAATAGTAGATACTTTAGGATAGTTTTTCAAAATCATTCATCATTCCCATAAACAAAAATGCAGTGGAAAAGTTTATAAAATTAAAATAACTGAGTATTCTAATCACTGTAACAGTTATTTATACTTTGCAAAGCACCAAAAGCTTAATGTGTGTTCTCATTATCATACACGAGTAAGTCAATTATGTGTCACACCGATGACGGAGTAAATGTAGGCCTTTACATCGTAATGGTTTTTATGTTACATCACCGTCATACTCCAAACCTGCCTGATTACATTCTACTGCAGACTGATAAGAAATGCCATAAAGTTAATGAAGCTATAAACTTTACATAAATTGTAACCATTAAAGTACATATGTGTGTTAAGTATTTAAGAAGATTATAATGTTTAGTTTTGTAAAGTAAAAGAAATGGTGCACAGTGATTTGACCATGAATTTAAAGGGCCTAGTCAACCTTTCTTATTAGTGGTGCCGATCAATGGAGGCGGGTATAATGGAACGTACATGGGGCACACTAAAAGTTTTGCACTTCTAGCTAATCGGAACTATTTGAATTTCGAATGTTATATTTTTTTAAACGTTGCAACCTTCTTAGTAATAAAAAAAAAACAATTGGCGGGAAATCATTTGTCAATTGTTTTTTATCACACATCTTTCCACGTATGCAACGAAAATGGAATTAAGTCGAAAAGATTTTAGAGCGATGATTTTTTATGATTTTAAAAGTTCTCTCTCTCCGCAAGACTGTGCCGCTCGTCTTCAAAATGCTTTTGGGAGAGAAGCACCTTGTTTGAGCACCGTGAGGCGATGGTTTGCTGAATTTGAGAGAGGTCGAGTTTCTTTACATGATGAATTTCGTGAAGGGCGGCCTTCAACGGCCATCAACGAAAATAATGTGGCTACTGTTAAGCGGTTAATTAAAGAAAACCAGCGGATTACCTATGAGATAATTCGAGGACTATTGGGGATTGGTATGAGTCAAATCCAGAAAATTTTACACGAAGAATTGAAAGTTCGGAAACTTTGTTGTCGTTGGATCCCTCATGAACTGACAGCGGAGCAGAAGCGCGCTCGCGTGGAATGGTGCTCACAGATGCTACTGAAGTACGACCACGGACACTCTAATGCTGTTTATGACATTGTCACAGGAGGCCAGCGCCGGGACCTCGTAGTGGGTCTGGGCGTGGATACCCTCTCGCTGGAGACCATGCTTCAAGCCATGGTCTCCAGCCGGAGTAGGTGGAACGCGGCCGTGTCCTTCTGCGAGCAAGCCATGCTCGCGAAGGCGGCCGGGAGGGAGAGGGAGCGTACCCTCCCCGCCGAGTTCGGTAGTCGGCGGCCAGGGCGCCCCAGACTCTGCGACTACGCCCAAGACTATCGACCTCCATGATCGGGGCCTGAGGACGGCGGGATCGCCATCCGCCGTCCTTACAGAAGCAGGCTAGAAGGGTTGCGTGCTGCGGGGCCTTTGCCCCATAGCACGCAACCAGATTCACTCACTGACTCGGGATAAAACCCTTCCCCCAACGACGCGGGATTCTCGTCCCGACCCAACACCCGAAGAGACCACAGAGGTGGTCAAAGTCCGCCGGGCGCCACTGGACATACCCTCTGCTAGTAACCAGAGACGCCCGGCAACGGACGTTAGAGCGGCCGCGGCCTTCGGCCGCGGAATTAAAAAAAAATTGTCACAGGAGATGTGACAATGTCATAAACAGCATGTAGATTTATTGTTTTGAACCCGAAAAAAAACAGCAATCTTGTGAATGGGTGTTTGAAAATGAAAACAAGCTAACAAAAGTGAGGCAGGCGAGAAACGTTGGTAAAAAAATTATCACGTTTTTTTTCTCAGCTACGGGTCCCATCTGTACAATTCCACTTGAAGATCAAAAGAGTGTTAATGCCGAGTGGTATTCTACCATTTGTTTACCCAGGGTTTTCGAATTCATTTTTAGCTTCCGAAAAAGTACAACTCGTCACCCATCCTGCGCATAGCCCCGACCTAGCACCCTGTGATATCTGTATTTTCCCAAAAACAAAGATTTGGTGAGAGGTTTCACTTTTACCAACTCCGAAGAGGCAGTGATAGCGTTCAATCAGCACGTAGAAAACCTGCCTTCAGATCTGTGGTCCTCCTGTTTTAAAAATGGTTCGATCGCATGAAAATATGTTTAAAATGTAATGGAACCGATTTAGTAAAATTTTGTTGGTCAAAGTGTTGTGCTATCGAACTGTGCAGTTGATAACTTGTGGAAAAGTGAAAAACATTGATTATTTAACTAAAATCAATTCTAAAATGTGATGGCGGACACCGACATTAATGAAAACTTAAACATCTTGTAGTAACGCGTAAGTGACGCATTCGGCACGGCGCTTACGACGTTTGTCTCGCGAACTCATACAGTGATCGCTAGCCGAACCGGCAACCGACTTTGTTTACGTTTTTGTTGTGAACGGGAGGTGTGCATATTATATGCAATCATCGGAATAGACATCATATTTACGGTGTTAGTTGCATTATAACTTTATAACTTAACACTGTAACAATAATAATATTGGCTGTAGTGAACGAAATAAGTGGCAATAATGTCTATGTCGTCGCCTGAATTTGAATGTTGTACAGATGGTCGATCCACCGAAAAGTTCATTGAGTGTAATAAATGTAATTTGTCGTACCATTTTCTATGTCTATCAATAAAGGCAATTTCGAATGACTCGGAGGCCTTTGGTCGTTGGCAATGCCCGAAATGTATGACAGCAAAGCCTAGGGCAGCGATAAAGGATGACACTCCCATTCGTAATGTGTCAATCTTGCGCGGAAGTAAGAAACAAGCCCCGATATCCCCTCCGGGGACTTCTGCTGTTACAGCTGAGGACGTACGTATTATAGTCCAAGAGGTTATCAAGACGGAACTTGCCATAATATTCCGGCAACTGAGTACCACCATAGTTGACACCATAAATAGGGAGTTACAACCTATAATAAACGATGTGCAGGATCTGAAGGACTCGCTCACGTTCCACACTCAGGAATTGACAAGTTACAATCGGATCACGCAGCCACCAGCTATGCGCTAAAAGAAATTACTGATGAGAACGATCGTCTGCGGGGTACAGTGACCGCCATCACTCAGCGATTAAACCATCTGGAGCAGCACTCGCGCTCAAGTAACTTGGAAGTTCAGTGTTTACCCGAAAACAAGAATGAGAACCTGTTTACCGTGATCGAGCAACTATGCTCAGTGGTCAAGTGTGGTTTAAAAGATAACGATGTCACCGGAGTCACGCGCGTCGCTAAGCTTAATAGTGATAGTAAGCGCTCGAGGTCCATAGTTGTGCAGTTCGCCTCCTCAAGAATACGCGATCAGGTACTTGGAGCTGTCATCAACTTCAATAGAAAAAACCCAGATAAGAAGCTTATAGCACTGCGGATTTGGGCCTGGGGGGCACTCGGTCTCCAGTATATGTGGTTGAGCACCTGTCACCAGCTAATAAAGAACTTCACGCAATGGCGAGGCTGAGGGCACGTGAGAGGGGCTACAAGTACGTGTGGGTACGTAATGGCAGAATATTTGCTAAAAAAACTGACGATTCGGAATTTATAGTTATTAATAATCGTGAGAGTGTAAATAGAATATCTTAACGTTTTTTGTTTTATTGTACGTTATTTGTGTATACTAATTTTAAAATTCAATCATTTAAATATTTACTACCAGAATTGTGGAGGTTTAAGAACGAAAGTTGATACTTTTTACCGTAATGTGTGCTGTAACAACTACGATATCATAATCATAACGGAATCCTGGCTGAATACTTCAGTACTTACTAGTGAGATGATCGACAACCGTTACACTGTATACCGCAGGGATAGGGAAACGGCTAGCTCACAGATTGATAAAAAAGACGGTGGTGGGGTATTGATTGCTGTCAAGAAGAATATTAATTCAAAGCGTGTTGTTAAATGGGAAAGTAACAACGAGGATATGTGGATTGTTATTGATGTGCCTGGGTCGCGCACCAATGCTGTGCGCAAAATTGTTTTTTGTGCTGTGTACTTACCTCCACCTGTACGGCTGTCCATATTGGAAGCTTTATAGATAACTGTATTTCTGTATTTGATCAAATCACGAATAGTCAAAAATGTATTGTGGGTGACTTCAATCGACGTGATATAGATTGGCAACCAATGTCACAAGGTAGTACAAATAATAATACGGGTATATCTGGCATAAGTGAATTACTGTTGGATTTTATAACTGTAAATAAATTAAAACAATTTAATTTTACTAAAAATTCTGAAGATCGCATACTTGACCTGGTTATATCGTCTATACCGTCATGCGAGGTCACCTCTAGTCTAAGCTGTCTAAGCAAACTCGACCACCGTCCTCCTCTGGACTGTGCTATAAGCTTGCAGACCGGGGATAGACTGAAGTATAACAGTGCAGTTGCTAGGCCAAACTTCTATAAGGGTGACTACTTGGCAATAAACAGTTATTTAAGCCAAGTGGACTGGGATAATTTGTTTTACAGGTGCAGTGATGTGAATGGAATGCTTGAGGCCTTGTATGACATTCTCAATAGTTTGATAGATAAATACATACCCAAGTATGTTCCGAAAAATAGCAAGTATCCACCCGGGTTTAGTCGCGAATTAATTAAACTACTTAACTATAAAAACAAACTTAGGATCCGATATAAAAAATATAGGAACCCGCTTGACGCTGTTGAACTGAAGTATACCAGTAAAAGCTGTGAACGAATGTCTACTCAGTGTTATAATAACTATATCGAGCTAATAGAGGAAGAAATAAAAAATAACTCTAAAGTTTTTTGGACCTTTGTAAAGGCTAAAAGAGGAGGATCAAGTATTTAATGTATAAATTATTTTTTGATTCTTTTTACAACGAGTTCAACTCCATATTCAAGTCTAAGGAGGTTATGATTAGTGATAGTCCTACTTTCAGTGAATGGGCCACTGAGGGTATACACAAAAGTAGACAAAAACTTTATGAACTATACTCAGAAAGACAGCTTAATAGATCAGTTGAATTTCTAGATTATGTTAAAACTTATTCAAAAAAATTTAAAGCAGATTGTTTAGCAGCTAAATCAAAATATATAAGTGATAAAATTCTCAATAGTGCAGACAAAGTTAAATCTACTTGGAAAATTATAAACGCGGAAAGAGGTCAACAAAAATTAAATGATAATCATTTTAAACTTAATATAAATGGTAAAATAACTACATCAGACTTCGAGGTCGCTAACGAATTTGAAAATTTTTTCTCCCGAATTCCTGTAGATTTGACAAAAACCCTAGGCTCTTCAACCCCCATTGCAGAATCTTTGTTAAAAGCAAACGTTCCTTGTTGTAACGTTATATTTAAATTCAGTAAAGTTAACATAAACACTATCTTAAAAACTTTTAAATCTTTAAATATCAAGAAAACGGCTGACCTCTGGGGCATCTCTGTGTATTTAGTAAATTCTTTTATTGAAATGGTTGCTCCTGAACTAGTAATAATATTTAATAATTGTGTTGATAGTGGTGTGTTCCCTGATTTAATGAAATCTAGTAAATTAATTCCCCTGTTTAAATCGGGTAGTACTTCAGATCCGTCCAATTTCCGTCCCATTTCTGTACTACCTACATTTAGTAAAATTTTTGAAAAAATTATGCTTAATCAAATGCAAAATCACTTTAACGTTAATAAACTATTACATACAAAACAATTCGGTTTCACTCGTGGTCGGTCCACCACTGATGCCGGTATTAAATTATTAGAGTGTATATACAGGGCCTGGGATGAGTCATATGATGCTTATGGTGTATTCTGTGACTTATCTAAGGCCTTCGATTGCGTTCAGCACCAGACTTTAATTAAGAAACTTGATCATTACGGAATCCGGGGGACGGCCTTGAATTTCGTCAATTCTTACTTAAGTGATAGGGTCCAGAAAGTAGTGATCAATGGTAAACAGTCACCTGGTTCTCCTGTAGCAATGGGGGTACCGCAGGGTTCAATTTTGGGACCTTTTCTTTTTCTAGTATATATTAATGATCTCCCTCACCTCATAAGAGACGACCACGAGGTAGTTTTGTTTGCTGATGACACTTCTTTAATATTTAAAGTTAAATGTGGACAGCGCGAACTTGACGATGTAAACATTGCCCTCTCTAGGATAGTCCACTGGTTTTGTGCTAATAATTTATTATTAAATGAAAATAAAACTAAATGTGTAAGATTCACCTTACCTAATGTAAGACTTGTTAAAACCAGTGTTAAGGTTAGGGATGATATAATAGAATTGGTCGATGACACTGTCTTTCTGGGCATAACGTTAGACTCCAAATTGCAATGGGGGCCTCATATCGGGAAAATTTCGGCCAGGCTTAGTTCAGCAGCCTATGCTGTCAAAAAGATCCGACAACTTACAGACATTAAAACGGCGCGTCTTGTCTACTTCAGCTACTTCCACAGTATCATGACATATGGCATACTACTGTGGGGTAACGCTGCCGATATTGAATGCATCTTTGTGTTGCAGAAGAGGGCTATCCGGACTATCTATGGAATGGGGTCTCGGGAGTCATTAAGAGATAAGTTTAAGCATATTAACATCCTTACAGTGTATTCACAGTATATTTATGAAATTTTATTGTATACCCACAAGAACAAAAGTAAATTTGTGAAAAATAGTGATAATCATAATCTAAACTTAAGAAATAAGGATAAACTGGCTGTTCCTAAATTTAGGCTTCATAAAGTGAGTAATTCTTTTGCGGGGAACTTTATTCGAATGTACAATACATTGCCAACCGAAATAGCAAATTTATCTGTCAATAAATTTAAAAAACTAATAAAAAGTAAATTGTGCCATAAAGCTTATTATAGTATTAATGATTTCTTAGATGACAAGGCGGCCTGGTTGTAACAACGTAACGAATTGCTCCTTTCTAAATAACTCTGTATTAGATTTAAGATGAAATATTTTGAAAAAAGCCGAGCTGAGTTTCTTGAGGGCTCTTCTCAGTCTCGTTGCATTTTGGAACCCTCGGTAGAGTCACACCAACTTCTGACGAATCTAAATAATTTTCTGAAAATTTCAAAGATAATAAACGTTATTTTATTTTATTTTTTATTTTATTTTGTACCCCAGGTCGATGACGGATGGCGCGATTGTTACTTCAGATGGTACGGAAATCTGCCATTTATTCGCAGATTACTTTTCTTCTGTATATAATTGTAACAGTAATACTGACAATAAATATCATTCGGAATATATACAGTCATTACAGAACCATAGCGTGTCCTTAAGTAGTCCTTCAATTACACCCGATGCCCTTAATAAAGTTCTGAAAAGTCTAGATATTACAAAAGGAGCTGGTCCTGATGGGGTTCCTCCCTCTTTCATCGTGTCGTGCGCTGGTCAGTTAGTCCGCCCACTCGTGATCATTTACAACACCTCTTTGCAGAGTGGTGTATTTCCCATGGAATGGAAGATGGCAAAAGTGGTCCCTGTGCATAAATCTAGTGCTATCGATTTAATATCTAATTACAGACCCATATCCATTTTATCATCGTTTGCTAAAATATTTGAAACTCTAATATGCCCTTACATGCGGAATCATCTGAAATTGTATTTAAGTGTCGACCAGCATGGTTTTGTTGAAAAAAGATCGTCAAGCACTAACTTGGTGCCGTTCGCGGAAACCTTGATCAACTCTGTCGACGCAGGCCACCAGGTGGATGTCATCTACACTGACTTCAGCAAAGCCTTCGATAAGGTCTCCCATCAAATATTAATCACAAAATTACAGGCCTATGGCATTTGTGGTTCTTTACTGGGATGGCTGTCATCGTATTTGTCTGACAGGGAATTCTTCGTTGTAGTGAATGGTTATCAATCTTATCAAAAACACATAACTTCTGGGGTTCCTCAGGGATCCCATTTGGGGCCAATCTTATTTAATTATTTCGTTAACGATGTTCCCAATTGTTTCCAATACTCTCAAGTATATTTGTATGCAGACGATTTAAAGTTTTCCAGAACTATCAGGCATACAGATGATGCTAGATGTCTTCAAATGGATATAGATAGACTCGTCGAATGGTGCGACCTTAACAAAATGCAATTAAACATAGATAAATGCGAGTTGTTGAAATTCACTAGAAACCATAACCTTGTTAATTTTGCCTACTACATAAAGACCTCGGAGTTATATTTGACTCTAAATTAACATTTACGACGCATATAGATCATACTATAAAAAAAGCTTCTCGAATGCTTGGTTTCGTTTTGAGATCGTGCAAGAGTTTTCGCAATACTTCCACTAAAATTTTATTGTACAACTCGCTTATTAGGAGCATCCTGGAATACTGTAGTGTGGTATGGCGGCCGCACTATGCTACTCACGCGTTAAGGCTGGAACGAGTACAGAGACGCTTTCTGAGTCATTTAGCTTTTTCTAATGGCGTTGCGAAGAAAATTCGCTCGTATTATAGAAGACTAAAACATTTTAATATTATACGTCTATCTGATCGCTTCAAATTCAATGATGCTATGTTTACCTCTAAAGTTCTCAATAACAAAATTGACTGCTCACCACTGTTAGGCCTTTTCAGGTTTCGTGTTCCTTCAAGGATCCCTCGTAATCCAATCACACCACTGTGCCCACCACTGAGAAGGACGGTTCTCGGAGCTAATTCTCCCTATGCAAGGTTGTGCAGTGTAATAAATAGTTGCAGCCAGTGTGTAGATGTACATTTCCACTCATTTGGAAGACAAAGGTCGGTTTTCGGCTCCTTGCCCGAACAGGCTTAGTTGATTTTGTTTTTTTTTTTGTATTGTTTCAAGATTTTATTGTACATGTAAGATGATATTGTTTTCTTTTCTGAATGTTTCTTTTTATTGTTAACAATTTTTACTGTGATGGTGGGTAAGCTCCCCCTTAAATGTAACCTTTTTGCATGTTGTGTCTACCTATAAGTAACCGTTACATTAGACTCTCATCTATTCCAGTGTTATTGTATACTTGAATGAATGTAAACAGTTGTTGGCGGACCTAAATAAATAAATAAATAAATAAATAAAAAATAAAGTATGATGTTGAAACTTTTTTAAATAATAGCATTATTTTCGCGAAAATAATCATTTTAGCGAAAATAATGCTATTATTTGAAAAAGTTTGAACATCATACTTACCATTGCTTTGTCATGAACTTTCGCCAGGTAACGCCTGATTCTATCCAATAATAAACATAATATTTTGGTTTTAACATGTTGTTTTTTTAAGTTACGCATATCTTATAGTGTGACCTACGTATTAACCTATAAGTACCAGATGGGTACAACAACAGGTGACGTACAGCAACACACAAAATTTATAGACTGCCGCGCCAGGAAGCGCCGCTGACTTGGACACCTCGAGCTCTTATCGTCGTAGCTTTTACAATAGACCTGTTTCTTGTGCTTTAAATGAATCACTGATAAGCTATTTATGTTGTACAAGCTGATCGCCGTGGCTCCGTCCGTGTGATATAGTTTTTAGTTCACAGTTGCCGTGGGAACACATTACCGGTATTAAAAGTAGCCTATGTTACTTAGGGATAATGTAGCTACATATCAGAGAAAGACTACTCGTATATGCGACCCCCAATTTCTTCCGAAACTTATGAGAAAAATTTACAAGACTGTCGTCAGACCTGCCGTCCTGTATGAACTTTCATGTGTGGCCGTAAAAGCGACGGATGAAAGAAAACTGCATGTAGCGGAAATGCAAATGTTAAGTTGGATGTGTGGTGTAAGAAGAATGGATAGAGTAAGGAACGAGTATATTACAAAAAGTTTGAAAGTTGCCCCAGTAAATGAAAAAGTGAGAAGCGACCGGCTATAATGGTATGGACATGTTATGAGAAGAGAGAAAAGTAATGTGGTAAGAAAGGTGCAAAATATGAATGTAGATAGCCTGAGAACGCGAGGTAGGCCCAAGAAAAGATGGATAGAATGCGTGAAAGAGGATATGACCAGGAAAGGAGTGACTGAGGAGATGACGTGGACACGGATGTATGAAAGATGAAAACATGTTGCGCCGACCCCAAATAATCGGGATAAGGGCAGGCAGATGATGATATCAGAGAAAGATTTTTTTAAATTGGATCAGATGTTACGGATCCTATTCGCTTCAAACAAACATAATCTTTCCTCTTTATAATATTAGTATAGACTAGCTAATTCCCGCGGCTCAGTACACGTGGTTTTAGTAGTGTAGTTTTCTCACCCCCCCAATAATTCCCTTGAGAACACATTACCGAGATAAAAAGTAGCCTATAGCAAAGGAAAATACAGCTATATATTGTAATGTAGTCTTCTTATACTAGTTTCAACGTCATTCTATCTTAATAAAATATTTAAGACACTATAGCAAGTAGGGAACTCGCGCCAGGGGACCGTGTTACTCTCACTACTCTACGACAACGACTTCCTGGTTACATTTGAGGTTGTATTTTAAAGTTGCAACAAATTTACTGTCTTTTTTTACGTTTTCTCAGGAAAATTAACGTAGGTAGGTACAGCATGATTAAATTTAATTACGTAAAATACCAGACTTGGGACAAAAAAACGCTGTAACGACTTGAATGAAGGACGCCTGTATAGAAATTTCATTAATTAAAATATGGCTCAGTAAATGATCAGAGTTTCATTCACATACAAAAGCGGTTTTATAAGGAGGATTTGCAGCTTAATTATCTTTTCCAAGAACATTAGCTCAAGTATTTATAAGATGATGAAGTTCAAAGTAATTAGCTTTTAATTTCTTAAGGTACCGAAGATGTACTCACATTTTTTTAGTTTTTAGGATTGCCATACCCAAAGGGTTTAACGAGACCCTGTTACTAAAGATCCGCTGTCCGTCCGTCCGTCTGTCACCTGGCTATATCTCATGAACCGCGATAGTTAGACATGAAATTTTCAGAGATGATGTATTTCTGTTGCCTCCATAACAACAAATATACTATAAACAGAATGTGCCGGCGCTGCTGCTGCATCGGCTGAAGGCCTCAAACGGCTTAAATATGCTAACCTAGCAGGTGATTACATATTTGAGCCGTTTGGGATTGAGACACTGGGGTCATGGGGTCCGAGTGCTCGCCACTTTTATAGAGACATTGCTGAACGCTTAATCGATGCTTCTCAGGACCAGAAGGCTGGCAATTTTCTGGCCCAAAGAATAAGTATCGCCATCCAACGTGGCAACACAGCTAGCATTCTGGGAACCTTCCCAGTCGGCAATGACGCGGAGGATTTTTTAAACGATATTTTGTAATGTAAATGTTTTTAGTATATTATTATGTATTTTGTAATTCTTATGATTTAAAACAGAATAAAATAAATATTTAAGGGGGCTCCCATACAACAAATATGATTTTTACGGAACCCTTCATGCGCAAATCTGGGTCACAATTGGCCGGTTTTTTTCTTCGGTTATAAAAATACACAATATTTTAGATTCACGGAAATAATTAACAAATTGCAAACAAACTTTAAAGAATCTTGTGTATTAACCATATTATTATATACTAGCTGTTGCCTGCAGCTCCGCCTGCGTGTTATAGTTTTCTTGATCACCAGTTACTGATTTATTATGTAAAGCTGTTGCCCGCAGCTCCGCCTGCGTGGTACTTTAGATCGACATAACTTTTTTATTTATGAACCGATTGAAATAAAACAAACCTTAAATGTTAAGTTGAATAAACCACAACGCATTACTAAAAACCGCATTCAAATCGGTTAAGCCGTTTCTGAGATTAGCGTGTTCAAACATTCAGACAAACAGACACACAGACAAACAGACAAAAATTCTAAAAACCATTGTTTTGGATACTATTGTGTTCATAAAGCCCCCAACCTACAAGTTTCTCTATTATACTCGTATCTTCGATGTATAGACAACGGTCACTTATAATTTTATTATTTGTATTGATATTGATTGATATAATATGTATCATAAACAGACGTTCTGACAGACTAAATTAGAGAGTAAAACACCTTCAGCTATCCGGTAACAGATAAAGAACAGTTAATAGAATCAGAGCACGTGCTAACACAGACGTGCGAAGGTTTACACGTTAAACTAACACAAAGTCGTTTGTTGTCCTCGGGGACATAAAATTTGCTCGTTCGTGTCCTAATAAAACAAACTACAGGGTTTGTTTAACGTATTCTGCATCCATACATACATCATCATTCACCGAGCCTTTTCCCAACTGAATTGGGGTCGGCTTTCGAGTCTAACTGCGATTCGGCTGAACTTCGATATTTTCCGTGAAGCGACTGCCATCTGACCTCCACAACCCATGGGCGATATCGAAGTTCTGTAGTTAGAACAGTCGGATTTTTGATTTAGGGCTCCAACTACCTCTAACGACTGCCATAGATGTTCGTATGGCAACCGGGACCGACGGCTTAACGTGCTCTCCGAGGCACGGAATAAAGACATATTATGAAAGTTAATAAGGTGTAGTTACTTACGTTATTTACTTTCATATTAGTTACATAAAAATAAACTATTATTTTTGTACATCTGTATGTTTGTTCTCGCTAATCTCTGTAACAGCTGGACCGATTTCACACTTATAAACGTTTCACGCAGTTGTCCGCTAGTTATAAAAAAAATTGCCAACCAATATCTAGGTACCTACATATTGTAAAATACATTTAAATTAAATCCCAGATGCAAATTGTTAATTTTAAAACGACAGTGTATACTCGTATTATGTACACTAGGACTACGAGACCCCCCACCACGGCGCCCACCACGGCGCCCAACACGGCACCCGGATCGCCGCCACAGCCTGTGCCGACAATGGTACAGGTCCTGACGGCGATCGAGAGGCGCCTCGCGGTCCTGGAGGACCGGGCGTACCGCCCTCCGCTAGCGCGGCCCGCGTTTTCGTACGCGGCGGCTGTTGGCGGTTCTCCCGCTCCGGGACCAAGCGGCACACCCGCTGTCCGCCGCCCCGATCCGCCCCAGTCCGTTTCAGCGTACCGTTTGCCGGCCGAGACCGCGGCCCAGGCGCGGAAGGCCAAGTGGCGCGGCAAGAAGAGCGGCACCCCTGCCGCCTCCTCTTCCTCTAACATCGCTCCCGCTGCTTCTTCACATCCCTCCAGACGGGAGGGGTGGGAAGTAGTGGGGGCCAAGAAGAGGAAGACGAAGGCCGCCAAGAAAGCGGCCAAGAATGCGGCCAAAGCCGCCGCGGCGAAGGCGCCGAAGAGGCCCCGCCCTCCTCGCTCCACCGCCGTCGTCCTGACGGTGACGACGGTAGGTGTGGAGAAGGGGGTGGGGTACGCCGACGTACTGAGGACCGTGAAGTCCTCAGTCAACCTCTCGGCCCTCGATATACAGGGGGGTCTCCGGTGCAAGACGACACGCACCGGAGCTCGCCTCCTCGAGGTCTCCGGCGCCTCCAGCGGCCCTAAAGCTGACGCCCTAGCAGCGCAGCTTAGGGACGCGCTGGACACAGAAGCCGTCCGCGTCACCAGACCCACCAAATGCGCTGCATTGCGCGTCTCCGGTCTGGATGACGCGGCCACGACGGAGGAGCTCATTTCCGCCATCGTGGAGGCAGGCGGCTGTCCCCGTGACCAAGTGAAGGCTGGAGAGATCTCCTTCAGCCTCACTGGCCATGGCACGACAGTCGTCCAGTGCCCCGTCGCGGCGGCACTTAAAGTGGCGGACGGACGAAGCCTCCTCGTAGAGGGCTTCCTAAAGGCGCAGGTGCACCTCCTTCGTGCCCGGGAAACTAGATGTTTCCGGTGCATGGTGGTGGGGCACGTCGGAGTGCAGTGCACAGCGGAAGTCACCGTGGGCGATCGGTGCTTCCGCTGCAGCCGGCCCGGTCACAAGGCAAGTGCCTGTGATGCTCCGCCTCGCTGCTTTAGATGCGAGGCGGAGGGCAAGACTGCGGACCACCGGGTCGGCAGCACAGCCTGCGCCGCCTCAAGGCCAAAGCCTCGTCCGTCCGCTGAGAGCGGTGGGGGTGCCGCTACTGCACGGCCAGATGTTTCTCGGCGGGATGCTGATATGGACGTCCATTAATGTCTGACGCCCATATCCGCATCCTGCAAGTGAATTTGAACCGCTGCCGCGCTGCTCAGGATCTTTTGTACCAGAGCATCCGGCAGTGGTACATAAACTTGGCCGTGGTCGCCGAGCCGTACTACGTCCACCCGGGAAGCCCGGTGGACGAGGACGGCTCGGCCTGTTTTATCTTCGGGGGGTCCGCCGCAGACAACTCGCGCCTTGCTATCATTGCAAGGGGCCGCGGGTGTGTTGCGGCGGAATATGATGGGTTGGCAGTCGTGGCCACCTACATCTCGCCGACACTGGACGAGACTCAGTTTGAGCTATGGCTCACTGAGCTCGATGTCGTCCTTGCTGCGTGCCGTCCTCGCCCTGTCCTGCTCCTGGGAGACTTCAACGCCTGGAGTGAGGCGTGGGGCTCCCGGGAAACCAGGGACAAGGGGAGGCTTCTTGAGGACTGGACCAGAACACGTGGTCTGGAGGTCCTCAACCGGGGGAATGTCGCCACCTTCTGGCGGCGGGGGACCAGCTCGGTCGTTGACGTATCGTTCGCGACCTCTGCCCTCGCCGCCCGTATTACTGGCTGGCACGTGGAGGAGGGTGAGGAGACGCACTCGGACCATCGGTACATTCGATTCGATGTCGTCCCCCCACCTGACCTCCCACAGCCGGTAGAAAATTCCCCGGATCCGCGTTGGGCACTTCACCATCTGGATCGGGAGGCTCTCCTGGAGGCATCCATCGTGCAGGCCTGGATTCCGGCACCGGACTGGCCTGCCGATGTGGATGCCGAGGCGGAGTGGTTCAGGAGAGCCATGTCGCAAATCTGTGATGCGGCGATGCCTAGGGTTACACCCAGACCGGCCAGGAAGCAGGTGTACTGGTGGTCGCCGGAGATTGCACAGCTGCGCGCAGCATGCATCTCCGCCCGCCGCCAGTACACCAGGTTTCGCCGGAGGCATCGCCGCCCAGACGACGCGGCAACCCGAGAGGCGGAGCTTTATCAGGCTTACAGGGAGGCTAAAGGTAATCTCCAGGAGACAATAAAGCGGGCCAAGACGGCGGCCCGCGAGGAGCTCCTGGAGACCCTGCAGCAGAACCCATGGGGGCGCCCGTACCTACAGGTCAGGGAGAAACTCCGACCTAGGGCGCCCCCACTGACCCAGAGTCTCCAGCCGCAGCAGCTGGAGCGGGTCATGGGCTCCCTGTTTCCGACGAGCGCGGAGGAGCACGTCCCTCCGCGCATGGCTCCGTCTCTGCCCGACGCGGATAGCATCAGTGAAGACGACGTACCCGAAGTCAGGGTGGGGGAGCTAGGTGCGGCAGTACTCCGGCTTAAACGCCGGAAAATCACTGCCCCCGGACCCGACGGCATTCCTGGCCGTGCATGGGTCTTGGCCCTCGAAGAACTCGGGCCTCGACTGATGGGGCTCTTTAGCGCATGCCTCGAGAGGGGCCAGTTTCCCAAGGTGTGGAGGACGGGGAAACTGGTCCTGATCCGTAAGGCGGGGCGGCCGGTGGACTCACCGTCCGGATACCGGTCGATCGTGTTGCTCGACGAGGTGTGTAAGCTCTTTGAGCGAATTATCGCGGAACGCCTCGTCGAGCATCTCTCGACGGTGGGGCCAGACCTGGCGGACAACCAGTACGGTTTCCGTCGGGGACGCTCCACCGTGAGCGCGATCATGCGCGTCAAGAGCCTGACGGAGGAAGCAGTCTCGCAGCGCAAGGTGGTGGTGGCGGTGTCTCTTGACATCGCCAACGCGTTCAACACCTTGCCATGGAGCTGCGTTAGGGAGGCGCTCGTGTATCACGAAACGCCTCTCTACCTCCGTCGTATTGTCGGGGCCTATCTCTCGGAGAGGGCCATAGCTTTCCCCAGCTGGCTCGGGCCAGCTCGGCGAGATGTATCGTGCGGTGTTCCGCAGGGGTCGGTCCTGGGGCCGCTTCTGTGGAACATCGGCTACGACTGGGTGCTGCGGGGTGCGTTGCCTGAGGGCGTCGGCGTAACGTGCTACGCCGACGATACCCTCGTCACTGCGCGGGGTGCAACGTACCAGGAGGCAGCACTCAAGGTCACGACGGGTGTTGCTCAAGTCGTGGGTCGGATACGGCGGCTGGGACTGGAGGTGGCCTTGCACAAGTCCGAGGTTCTGTGTTTTCACAGACCTCGGAACGGTCCACCTGAAGGTTCCAGCATAAATGTGGGAGGCGTTAGCATCGGCATCAAGCCCTCGATGAAGTATCTAGGGATCGTACTTGATAGCCGATGGAACTTCGGACCACATTTCCGAAGTTTGGTCCCCAAGGTGACACAGGCATCGGTCGCGCTTTCGCGACTGATGCCCAACCTAAAGGGACCCAACGCTTCCTGCAGGAGACTGTACCTGGGGATCGTGCGGAGTATGGCCCTATACGGGGCTCCCGTATGGGCGGCGCGGTTGACGGCCAACAACTCAACGCTCCTTAACAGACCGTTGAGGACCTTGGCCGTCAAAACAATAAGGGGCTACCGCACGATCTCCGGAGAGGCTGCATGTCTCCTAGCCAGGACCCCTCCATGGGACCTGGAAGCGAGAGCCCTTGCGTCATTGTTCCAATGGCGCAAGGAGGCGCTGGAGAGGGACCACAGGCCTGCGTCTCGAGAAATCGATGACCGGCGGTCCCAACTCCGACAGGATCTCATGGAGTCATGGAGGGTGCGACTTGAGCAACCCAAGTGGGGTGCCACCATCATCGCGGCGGTGAGACCGATCATGGATGATTGGCTGCAGAGGCAGCATGGTGACCTCACGTATCGTGCGACGCAGATCGTTACCGGGCATGGATGCTTCGGTAGCTATCTGTTTCGCATCCATCGTGAGGTCACCTCCCGGTGTCAACACTGCGAGGTTTCCGACGACGACACCGCACTCCACACGTTGGTGGAGTGCTCAGCGTGGGCGAGTCTGCGCCGGGACCTCGTAGTGGGTCTGGGCGTGGATACCCTCTCGCTGGAGACCATGCTTCAAGCCATGGTCTCCAGCAGGAGTAGGTGGAACGCGGCCGTATCCTTCTGCGAGGAAGTCGTGCTCGCGAAGGAGGCGGCCGAGAGGGAGAGGGAGCGTACCCTCCCCGCCGAGTTCCGTAGTCAGCGGCGAGGGCGCCGCAGACTCATCTACGCCCAAGACCATCGACCTCCATGATCGGGGCCTGAGGACGGCGGGATCGCCACCCGTCGTCCTTACAGAAGCAGGCTAGAAGGGTTGCGTGCTGCGGAGCTTTTGCCCCATAGCACGCAACCAGATTCACTCACTGACGCGGGATAAAACCCTACCCCAACGACGCGGGATTCTCATCCCGACCCAACCCCCGCAGAGACCACAGAGGTGGTCAAAGTCCGCCGGGCGCCACTGGAAATACGTTCTGCTTGTAACCAGAGACGCCCGGCAACGGACGTTAGAGGGGCCGCGGCCTTGGTCGCGGAACTAAAAAAAAAAAAAAAAAAAAAGGACTACGAGACCCAAGCCGAACTCACCTGCAAGGGGTCCACCTGCCGATCAACGAATGATGCTCTGACAATAACAAAAATTCACGGTTCGAACTTGGAACCAAAGAGTACCAAATTTGCGAAGTGTGGGTACAAAATATACTTCCTATCTCTTCGGGGAAAAAGCTGGATAATGCAAAAGTTTTTAATATCGATGGAATCTTTTCGGTTTAGAATTTCAGTAAAATTTGCAACCACCCATTCCATACTAAGAAGGGATTGCGAGAGAAACGTGCTTAGAATAATAAAATTTTTCTTTCACTATTTAAGACCACACTTTGGGCTACGCTTATAGTCCATCTATACCACCACTATAGCTGCCTATTCATAAAATATAGCCATAAATTGCTATGGACTTTGTCATAAACTATAGCAATAGACAGAGCAATCAAGTTAGGTTGTAAAATACAGGCAAATTAATATACCTACTCGTAACTACACACTTACGTCAATTTTACGTATGTGGCCGTCGTGACCACAGATAAGTTATATTTTTCTTTGTGTAACGTTGAGTACAAAGTGGTGATGCAACAATAAAATTCTACAATAAAATAGACAATAAAATAATAAAATAGCATTCATGGTGGAGAAATAATGACATGATAATTTGTTTGTACGACTTTAAAATTTTTTTTTAATGTGTAAATTAGATTGACATTCCATGACATTTTTTTCCAAATAAATTCTACAATTTAATAGCTAGTTTTTAGACATAATATTTGCATGTCATAGTTAATTGACGAAATATGTGAAACATAAATATAATTGCCAACACCTCATGTACCATATTTATGCGAATAAATGTATTTGAATTTGAATTTGAATTTGAATAAAAAAAAATCTTTCTTTCTTTCTTTTTACCTTTCGCATTTTCACAAAAGAGCAGTTTTTAAGCCGCTACTTTTTTCTTGTTTTTATTAGTTCCACCTTAACGATCATTGCCGGGCGTCCCGGGTACTCCCCCTTAAGGATAACCCCAGGGCGGAACTAAAACGAGGATTGTTATAAATATTACCTGCGTAACCGTGTATCTAAATAATGTATGTCTTATCATGCAGGAATTCTGATCACGAATGGAGGAACTCGGATATAGATTATTTTTCGCTTGAAAGCCAACGTGCTTGAAATGGAGGACTAGTTATTACTTAGGTAATTTCGGATCACATATTGTGAAGTAATTTACATACTATGCCATCAAAAACACCTTGTGAAAATACCCAAGTCTCGCAAGCAAGTTCTTCTACCGTAAAAAGTAGTGAGATTCATGTAATACCAAGCCGGTTAATTTATTCTGTCCATATTTAATGAGTCTTCTGCAGTTGGCTAACGTAACAACATCTTATAGTGATCTTATCAATATATATTGGAACTGTTTTATGTTTTAAATAAATAAATGATGGGAAATTTTCTCGAATTTATGCAGTTATAATAGTTTAGTTTTTCCTTCCTTTCATTGCGTCTTTTTACACTAAGTATATTATAAATTTAAAGCTTCTATGTCTTCTAAAGGTGTCTTAGAATTTTGAAGATCGGTCAGTGAGTCAGTGAGTATGAAACAAAATTAAGAAACTTTGAGTACTTTAATTTTAAATCCAACGGTTCAAATTGAATTAAATTCTAAATATGCCGCGTTTAAGCAGTGACTGCTTGTTTACTGAGTCTTCAGGCTTTTAGTTTTGTCTATAATGAAATTCGAAGGTCGAAAATGGCCTAAACTGCCAGCTTTTTTTTGCTCGACTTGGCGGGAGCACTGCCGTGCCCCCAGATAACACCGTAATTTTTCGTAGTAGAAGTACTTTCAGGTGGGCAAACCTGAAAGTACTTCTATCGTACTAATAAGTCTGTCGTCTACCATCGTAATCGATGGTAGAAAGACGACAGACTTAGTTTTCTGATAATGGTATTTCTATTATGTCACGAGAATTTAAAGACTCCCCTCACAGGTGAGATAAAATCTCAGTATTTTACGTTTAGCGTCACTATTCTTTACACACAATGCTTTAGGAACGTCGTTGTGATACTATCGCAGCAGTATGTAAATTTGTATGCCTACGGGAGAGACTTAGTTACACAAATCTTGGAATGGAGTAGCAGTTCGATATATTTATATTTGTGATCTGTACAACATTGGTCCCGACTGTTTTGAAAAAGCAGGGCATGCTTTGTTGCTTTGGAATTCGATAGTATAGGTGTTGTTGGAATTTGTTTTAGACTAACTGTGACCATACCTTTGAAGACCTAGAATATCTACCTAGAAGACCTAGATACGCAGGCAATGCGACACCATGCTATTTTTTACCCAGGGAAGGAACTTACAACTACTTTAGGCAAAGCTTTGTCGAGAGATATACAAAAACGATTTACAATCTTGCATGTCATAGTATATCTCTAATTATGTCGTAGTTGACCGAGCGAACGAAGCGTCTATATTTCGAGATTGCACAATTTTGCTTTCGTCCGTCTGTCGGTATGTGTGTTCCGGGCTAGCAGTCACAGTTTTTATTCGATCTTCATGAAACCTGGCAGCCGTGTTCCATAATTTAATAAAAAAAAATTGATTGGGGGGAAAATGGGTTAAATATGGTCAAACAACGTTTTAATGTTTTTCAGGGCTAACGGTCCCCTTTATTATCCCATCTTCACGAAACTTGGTACAAGTATTCCTTTACTAGAAACAGTATTTTAGTGGAGTTTTATTTATTGGGTAGGGGTATTTGGTATTTTTGGTATTGGGTATTTACTGACTACAGAGGGACCCCTAGTTAAGTATATTGTATTCAATGTACTCGTTGTACAACGAGTAGACTGGCGATGTCAAACATCCGACGGCCACCTTAGTCACGATGCGTCACGTTAAAACCATTTGTAAATTATCTACGATATCCAGCCAGTTTGCGAGGACAAAAAATATATTCCCTTTTTTGCAAAAGGATATCACAATAAGTACCAACTCTGACAAAATATTTACATGTCAAAAGGCAATCGCTAGCAAAGGTCGTAAAATATACAAAATCTTTGTTCTGTTTTTTCTGCTATTGATTTAAAGGCACATTACGGATTGATGACATGTACAGAGTATTATATAATTCTCATTCAGTCTCTAGTGAGATGTTTCTATCAAAACTACTACATTTGCAAAATAAATATTTTTGGACATTCTTACACAACGTCATTTAAAGCCCAAATTAAGCTAATTCAAGCTTGTGCTATCTGTGGATCTAGACGACTGATAAACATACTTATATATTTCTAAATACTTACATATTATATATAGATATAGCTAGCAGAACTAGTCTGAGTTTTCTTTTTGAAAGCCAAGATCAGTTTTTGTGCTTTTTAAACAAACAAGCTAATAAAAATAAACAAACATGTGCCCTTGGAGACCTCTGGAAAAAAGTATTTCGATATTTTTTGTCAGTACCTTATTCTCGTAATTGATTGTATCTGTGGCGCCACTTACCGTACAAGCTACCATTGTCTGATTACTTCACGCGTTTGGCAAAAAAAATACTAACGTTCTCAATCATATTCACGCATTGTTTGTTTGAGATACGGCCCATAAATATAGCCCCATTTCTTATTAATACAATATGCGTCACACCCCTGTGATGTGGTGCAAAGTGGTATAAAATTTTATCATAAGTAAGATATGATATGAAGTATTGGTGCCTTTGTAAGTCATTCGATATGATTCGATGTATTAAGTGAGTATTTAAATTATTGCTATTCTTTTAAGCTTATTTTTCTTGTGGTGGGAATTGTACCGCGCGTAAGCTGTGGAGAGTGATATAGTTATTTTTTACCCGGTAATGTGTTCCCGTGAGAATCGGTAACGAAAAAACTATATCACACGGGCGGAGTCGCGGTGTTCGGCTGTTTAATAGTATAGTTTTGCGTTAACCAATGATTTTAAAAGAATTCAATTTTAAACTATAGTTATAACGACATAGAATATCTATTTACTAGACACAAATAAAGGTCTCACGGAATTTATTTTTGAGGACATTTCACACAAAGAAAGCAGTTACGTTGGAGTTGGAATATAATATAATAAAATCTCCTTTATATCAGAGGTAGGTTCCATTGACTATTGGGCGTTTTCACATTGCACGATAACGACACACGATATCGTGACGATAGCGTGACGATATCATCACGATAATTACCATTCTTACCTTAAATGACTGCTGCTACTTCGATATCGTGTGTCGTTATCTATCGTGCAATGTGAAAACGCCCATTGAGTAAATCCTTGTTGGTATAAATTACACAACTTTGTATCAATATTATCATTAGTGGTAAATCCGCTACATATTTCTTTTGGAGCTAACAAGCCTTAAAACTATCCAACCAGTACAATACATCTATATCGTCGACCTAGGATATTGACCTTTACTTCTTGGATCTCTCCCAAGAGTAACTTTAATGAACCATAAACAAATGTAATAAAGTAATCGGTTTATACGCCTACGCGTTAAACGTTGGTAACGCTCAGTGGTCATTTCTACCCACACACTTCTACCCACATACTACTACTAAAGAGATAGAGATGGTTATAGCCCACGTTTCGCCTGTCACATTTTTGGTCCCATGTAATATACCGCCATCTTGTACAATGTACATAAAGGCGGGTCCACATTTACGCAATGGACTATATTTTCAATTTTTCAGGTAATGCTCTGTTCGTGCGTTTATTGGGCACGGTTCGCTTGCACAAGATTTCAACACCATGTTGCGTGATGCATAGCATGCTACATTGCTAAATCAATAAATAAGAACCTAAATTGAACATTGACAGCTTCGGTGGCATGGTCGCAATCGATTCCCGGGTCGAATCAAATATTTGTTTGATAAATAAATGTTTGTTTCAGAGTTTGGGTGTTTGAGTGTTTTCTATTTATTGACCGAGCGAGCGTTCGAGACTGGATAATATTGCTTTCGCCGGTCTGTATCTCTGTCTGTCTGTATGTGTTCCAGGCTAGCGGCTACATTTTTCTACAATCTCCACGAAACTTATAAAAATTTTTAATCGTGAGATTTTTTAATTGGGGGTAAAAAGCGTTAATAATATTTGCGCGGTCTAATGGGTTGTGGAGGTCAGATGTCAATCGCTCCACGGAAAATATCATAGTTCAGTCGCATCGCAGTTAGACTGGAAAGCCGTCCCTAAATAGGTTGGTAAAAGGCTTGGAGAATGATGAATTGTGTGAGAATGTCCAAAAATATTAAACAACCAGATCGACATTGCATACCTACAGTATTAACGGTCCAAGCGTGTACCATTTGTACTTATATTAGTCTTATTCAACGGAGAATGTATTATTTAGAGTCGCTTTATCTGTTACGAGCTTGTTTTTACAACATTTATTATCATCTTAATCTCGTTTTATCACTTCAAGCGTTATTTCCAAGAGTTATTTCCTTGCTTGTATGTGTAGCATTTGCTTACACGGTACATTTAATATCACCTCGTAAGAAATACATTTTCAAATTAATAATTTCACCCCTTGCCGGTTGAGTTATCTTTATGGTTCAGTAATGAGCAAGAATGTAAGATAAGGTATCAAGCATTGTTAAACGTGTTCTGTCAAATCTGTGGGATTGTTCAAATAGAAGAATTTATACAAATATTATAAGCTGAAAAGTTGGTTTGGTGGAATACGGTAATCTCAGAAAATTCTTGTTCAATTTGAAAGAAAATGTTGTATTATTATTTTTGTAACAGAATCATTGTATTTACTGGCGAATAAAAAGAGTGGCCGTGAGTTTTTCTTGCCAGGTTCTTTCCTCACAGGCTCTACCTATTGCCTTGCGAATCTGGCGGTAAATGTAAATGTAGAAGCATTTTCTTTTTTTGACGTTCATTAGTGTTACTTTGTGACCTACATGAATAAAGATATTTTGATTTTGATTTGATTTTGATTTTGAAAAATAATTGTGTCCATTCGAAGTCCATTTAATGAAGAAGGCTATTATAACATGAGGGGTACAATGAGGTCACGGGTCTGTGCTACATATTTTATCAAGTGTTTCGATATTTTCCCTGGCTAAAATTCGCCTTAGCGTAGCTTTCGATCAACAGATGAGACCTGATCTGAGACTAGCAAACATAAGTTCCCGGTAAGCGGCCTTACATGAATAAATATGTTTGACTTTTACTCTGACTTCAGCATTGGACGTTCCAAAGGTTTGAAACTCAGATTCGCTAAGACCTAGTAAGCTATGAAACAAGTACCGTCTGAAACCACGGCCTTTCCCTAACAGGTGGAATGCTCTGACCACTGAGCTACGATGACCAATACCGACAACATCGATTTTTTGCTTCGTATCATATTCATAATTTTGTAGATCGCGCTATTAAGGTTGGTGTTACATCTCCGAATTCCGGTAGGTGGATCCAACGCTTCTTTGTCAGTATTGGCCATCGTAGCTCAGTGGTCAGAGCATACCCCCTATTAAGGAAAGGCCGTGGGTTCAAGTCCTGCCGATGACATCAGTTTTTGTGATTTATTTAAAATATTGGATGGAATCAGGCGTTACTTGGCGAAAGTCCATGACAAAGCAATGGTAAATATGATGTTAAAACTTTTAAATTCATAGCATTATTTCGCTAAAATAGAAGACATTACATATGTTTCACCGTCAGAGAACAGCTGTTTTCTCTGAGACAGTCTTGAGAATGCCTCGTGTAGAGGTGAAACATATGTCGACGTTGTAATGTCTTCTACTTTAGAGAGATAAAACTATGAATTTAAAAGTTTTAACATCATATTTACCATTGCTTTATTTAAAATTTCTTTCTTAATACTTTAAGAATAGTTTAAGCCAAATCATTGCTTTGAAATACAAAATAGAAAACTACCATCTGTTTCTGGCACCCGAATAATTTTAAAAGGATTTCATTGTAAGTCTTGATAGTTAACTTTAATGTATATCATAACCAAGGCGCTTGTTGGAAATGTTACGTAAGTCTGTCTCTGGAAGTAATCTCTTCATTTTACCCATCATTTTAACGAGATCGTACTAATAACGCCAGTAACTTGGAAATAATGGAACACTGGCACATTGTTCAATTTTCTGCTAACTGGTGTCATTTTTCATTTTAATTTTTGTCGAATTCGTTGGAAATTTTATCTGATTTTTAATTTGATCGCTGTTTTCACGACTATGGCACTCTTTCTTTGACAGTTTTTTTAACATTCTTTTTTGACTTAATCATTTTTGGCAAAAGTTTGGCATAGCAAGTACTACGATTTACATACATTCTTACCTACGTATAATACACCTGTATCGTCTAAGGGGTAGGCAGAAGTTTTTAAAACGGCCACATTTCGCCAGTAACTTCGTTTGATCCCACGTGTTAGAGAGCGTATTTATTGCGGCTTATCGGAATCTTTATGTTTTTCAAAGCCTCGTCTGTTAATCGGCAGGTGCATCACTTGCATGTAAGTTCTTTGTGGAAAAAAAACGTAGGGAAGGTATCCAAAAAAGAATTATAATTAAATTTTAGCCCTTTGTCGGTGTAGTAATTACACATATCCATTCAAAGCTTCATGTTTGTAGTACTACCCGTTTGAGAGGACATACAGACGGACGGACGGACATGACGAAACTATAAGGTTTCCGAGGATTTTACTACGAAACCCCAAAAAGAGCAAAATAAAACGGAAAATATTGAAAAAGCGTTGAAAATGTTGAACTGTAACCACAAGCTCAGAAAAGTCCATTTCAAATGGTACTGTAACTAAGTCCCAAATTATTACCATGTTCATTTTATTTTTAAGCACAAACATAAACTTTTAAAATGGTTCACAATGTTTGTTATTCTGAAAGCTCTATCCCACATGAACTCGTAGTACATTAAAATTCAACATGCACACTCCTCAGAGGAACACTGGCGCAATTGCGATGAACTTACGACAGCATAAAGAGGATTAACCTTTGTTGTTCAACATGTTTACAATACAATTTAAAGTAATATATTCTTAGATCAAAAATACTATAGATATTGGATTCAGTACAAATACAACGCGGAATCTTGGCACTTGAATACTATATAGGTAATTATTACAAATACCATCTATAAAATAAACAAGATGATGATGAGTATATTTATTAATTTACAATAAGAATTACAATATACAAAATTAACATAAATATAGACTAAAAATATTTACATTACAAAATATCGTTTAAAAAATCCTCCGCGTCATTGCCGACTGGGAAGGTTCCCAGAATGCTGGCTGTGTTGCCACGTTGGATGGCGATACTTATTCTTTGGGCCAGAAAATAGCCAGCCTTCTGGTCCTGAGAAGCATTGATTAGGCGTTTAGCAATGTCTCTATAAAGGCGGCGAGCACTCGGACCCCATGACCCCAGTGTCTCAACCCCAAACGGCTCAAATATGTAATCACCTGCTAGGTTAGCATATTTACGCCGTTTAAAGCCTTCAGCCGATGCAGCAGCAGCGCTGGCACATCCGGATGTGCTTGGAAGGTGTGAAGGTGCTAAGGTGTCAACGCATGTAGCGTCCCACAGCAAAGGCCTTCCCATCTTCCACGGTAGCAACGACATACCGTCCGGTCTCTTTCCATCGCTTCGTGCTAAACCATTTGGATCACGTACGGCCGGAAGACCTGCGGTGGAAAGAGCCCTACGAATTATGTCGTTTAGAATAGCGTGCCGAGGTATACGACCTGCGCTTCTGCTACAAGAAAGGCCATGGTGTCCCAGATTATCGACGGCTACTCCACAGGTGCAATGATGCGGGGATACACAAGGTGTACCCAGCCGAAGGCAAGTGGCAATGCGGAAGGTTGTGTTGTCCAACATTGTACCGATGTTGGGCGATGGGAGCGCCTGGATCCATAACCCTGACTCCCATTCTCCAACAGCTAGTAGGCGTGCACGCTCTGAAATATTGACAAGTGTCAATTAGTGTATTAATTCTCAATTTACAGAGCGGTGAATCCCACAGTCGCTGTGAGCCTAGGCGTGAGGACATGTCAGTGTCGGGGCAAGACATCCTCCAAGCATTTATGGCATCGGTCTTGCATCGCACCTCGGAATCAATCAGTGTATTTGACAAAATTTTCCTGACTAATTCTTCGGTGCTATGGACGACGACAGAAATGCTGGCAGACTGACATCTGTGACTCTACGAATACCTAGCCCGCCCAAGCGAACTGGAAGAGACGCTTGGACCCAGGCCCGGTCATTAATATTTACATTTAAAATTTTACACAAAGAATTTTGTATTAAGATGTCTAGTCTGCCCAAAATTTCTACATTTTTCCAAAATTGTCCTGACGGAGGGCATGTGTAAATTGGGGTACGAAAAGACAAAAACGAAGAATAGTGAAAGCTGAATGAATACTGATATTACATAGACTATCAATAACCTGATCAAAATTTTGAATTTTATCCTCGATAAAAGTGGAAAAGAAATCTTCTAAAATCGGGGACCCTAGGAGGCGTAAAGAAGTTTTGTCCAAAACTTTTATGTTGGGGGCCAGACAGTTGAATTTGGAGATTGTTGTTAATTTATCTGTGTTTTCAGATATAAAAATCTCACGTTTATTCGGGTTCAGTTCTAAGCCAATTGACTGAAACTCGTTCTTTATTAGGGCTAAATCTTGTAAAACTGTCTCTACTTTTCCCCCTAAAGTCCCGTCGTCTAGATACCAAATGTTAAATTTGGATTTTATTTTTTGAATTATTGGGTTAACAAGATTGTACATTGATGGTTGACATAGAAATAATTCGTAATAATTAATACAAAAGCATCAATGTACAGCGCCGTTGTCGCATCCCTCAAGAGTCTGCAAGCGGAATATGAACTTAGTACGGAAGCGGTTAAAGCGCCCAAGTGTGCAATGACCGAGGTGAAGTGGTGCCGTTTTTAAAGCACTGATCGGTAATCTAGGTATTTTTGATCAAAGAATATATTATTTAAATTCATAATATCTGGTTTTCTGAGAAAACTGTAAAAAAGTCCTAAGTCAGTCCTAGTAGAATAGGTCGAGACGCCCAGGACTTTAATTGGCTGTGCTATAGCGGCTGGCACGTTAAATTCTGTTGCCTTTCATCAACATTTCATCGCAAGGCAACGGGTTTCCCATTTTTTGTTTCAAAACTATAATATAGCTGCTACTTTTTATTAAATTCATTCGGCCATTTTGCACATAACCCATTATAAATGTGCCCGGTGACGGCAATACGTGACGGGCCCGGTGAAGGCTTGCCCTCACCTATGCTATTACGTGGGACTAAAAATACTGGAAAATTGTGGGTGTGTAATATACCTCCGCCTACCCCTTCGGGGATATAGGCGTGATGTGTATATTGAAATAAAACGAGCTTTTTCTTGCAATTTTCAATAACGAAATCACATAAAGCAAATATCACATTTTCTCGAAAATTATAATGTGTGTGAGAAAACTGTCTTCATGGTATGTCATATTTGGGTACAGTAGATCAGTTGGTTAGGCCAATACTAGTACTATTACCTATTCTAGCAATCTAATAATTCCCTGAAACGGCAATAGGCTCGCCACCTATTACGTGAGGGTTAACGAATTGGCGAAATGTGGGCGTAATGAAAGCGCCTATCTACCTCTTCAGGTCTCTGTCTGTCTTACCTATTCTGTGCCAATACTTTGAATTATTTGTCAGTGCTAGTGCTGTTATTTTTACCAAACGTACTACGAAGCGTAGCAGAAGAGCTGCGAGCTCGTAGGCAACACGTAGCAATTGATATAACAGGGCCTGTTTCACCAGAGGCGTAGACAGCGGTGTTTATTAAACCTTGTTCACATCAGTCGCGTCTAAAAGTCGTGAGAATCTCAAAACTAGCAGACAACCGCGGCGTTGCCTGAATGAAATAGTTTGATCGTTACCCAAGCTTCACAGGAAACTATTTACAGTATAAAAAATGTGTTTAATAACAAGTGTAGCCAGTGAAAGGCCTATCTCTTCAGCCTTCCCTTTCATAAGTGACTGTATTATATTAAAAAAATAATGGTTCGTAAGAAATAAGTTAGTGCTAACATAATATCTTCTGTAAGCATAGAGTTTCAAAGAGGCTTATCATAATTGGTTCCACTTGGACGCCATCGCGTATTCAGTTACACAAGCAATAACCCCACATACTTCCCTAAAACATTTTACGTATAAGTAATTCTGTAAAAACAGCAGAGTTTGTTACAAATGTATTTAGCTCTAACGTAATAAGTTTCTGACTTGTTAAGTCCCTAGAAGTTAATCTGTCTATTATAAACAAGCGGACGCTCGCGGCTTCGTCCACTTGACAAATAATGTACTTAAACCGTTCTCTTGAATAAATTTATCTATTTAAAAAACGTTACGTAGGGTTAGAGATCTAAGCACACATATGGATAGAGGCGACTTTGTTTATAATATGTTAAGATGTGATACGAGTAGTTTGTTTAATAGATTATTTAAATGTATATCATCATGATCAACCACTACATTGTCCTCTGACCTCATGGCTTTTTTGCCACTAAATTCGATCCCACTTCCATCCAACCAGTTATTCCACGTATATCGTCGCTTCACTGACTCTATAGAGGGTCCCACGCTACGCTTATCGATTCTACGACAGATATTTTTGGTCCACTGTCACTAAGTTCAGTGACGAATTATCTCGCAGCTTTAGATGAAATTTGGCACAGGACAGACCATTATCTGGAATGTATTTTGATAGATTTATACCGGTAATGTGTTCCTATGGGAAATTGAGTCTAATCTATTCCACAGCAGGAGAATAGAATATGCTTTATTGTACACCAATACAATACAATAAATATAAAGAAACTAGTTATCAATTTAGTATGTACAAATGGCGGCTTTATCACCAAGAGTGTTCTCTTACAGGCAACCTTAGGATGGACATAAGTAGACAGAAGAGAAATAAAAAGTGGATAGTTAGATTAAAGAAAGATACAGAGAGTTATGAAAGGAAAGGTACAGAAATGAACTGAGTATGGAGAAATATAGAGATATACCTACATAAAATAAACATAAATACTATTGAACAAACAGAGATAAATACATAAATAAAAGTATGTATAAGACGTCTAAAGGGGAAAAGAAGGAGGTATCAACTATCAAAGTAAAAAAAATAGCATATGTGATAATATCGAAATATGTGTAGTATGAAAAGAAACTAAATAATCTATTACTTTATCGGTAACTATATCGTTTTATATGGTCCATTTGTACTGTAAATGACAGTAATAAATTCTCACATTTCTATTACATTATAAATGTCTGTCATCATGGGGACGATTATGACATATTTCTGTGCTCAAACTTCTTGTAAAACGTCGATAAAATGATAAACGCAATTTCGTACAATGCGTAATGTTTTAGAATTAGAGTTCTTTGAATGCTAATAGTTATGGTACCCAATACTATATTATTAAAATATAAAATATTTTATTTTTCAACTCAGAAAATGATCTATAATTATGTATTAGACAGCCAGATACATATCACGCCTATATTCCCAAAGGGCATTAAACACTCACAATTTGCCAGTATTTTTGGTCCCACGTAATATGTATTAGTTGTCGTCTAAATACGAGTATGTTAAACTGTTCTGGCAAAATTAAATAACAACCTTCTAACAATTTTAACAAACTTGCACAATTATAATACACTAGTAGACGCTTGCGGCTTCGCCCGCTTGACAAATTTTATACACAATACCCTCCTCGAAGATTACTCTATTCATTGGTGAAAACCGCATCAAAATACGTTGCGTAGTTTTAAAGATCTAAGCATACATACGGAACGGAAGTGACTTTGTTTTATATTATGTTATTATGACTATGGGGATTATGATAATGTAAGTACAATTTTAATACTGTTATAAAATTGGTATTTTTATCGTATAATATAAAAAAAAACATCGTTAATGCGATGAAACACGATTTATTCTGACAAATCACACAGGCTGATGTGATCGTCATTCAATTTAATGTCAAATCCCAAAACATATATTTTGCAATCAAATTTTCGATTATAATATAAAATGAACTCTATTTTTCCTTTCATTCTATAAAATACTAGAAAATTTTCAGCAGACAATAAAATCCAGACTGTGCACTGCACACTCTCTGCATTTTACGTCGTCCTTCTAAATTGAACGAATTTACGGACAGTATCTACGTACTAGAAGTTTTTCAACTCTCTATATCGCAGTGACCACTCACTTAAATTGGAAGTCAGTGGATTGGGACACAAATCAATTGGAATATGAATACACTGGGGCCCAATTTAACTATGACAATTTTCAATTGAAAATGGAACTCAAAATAATAAACGAACATTTTATTTGCATACTTTGAACGCGTTTTACGTAAAATTGCGAGAACGGAAAATTATGAATGCACACGTATAGTTTCTTGTCGTGCGTGGACACCATGTCGCTGAAAACCATGTTTCGAGCCATGGTCTCTAGCAGGAGCTGGTGGAACGTGTCCTTATGAGCACAGGTTAGACTCGCGACGGAGGCGCCCGAAACAGAGAAGGAACGTACCCTCTCCGAGCTGATGATGATGCGGGAGAACACCCGACCCAACCACGTGACAGAGGCCACATAGGTGTCAGCCAGCGCATTTCTTCCGGGTGACAGAGACCTGGAGCATCTGGTAATAGACTTAGGGGATGCCGCGGACTTAAAAAGATACCTATAGTTTATATAGAGAAGGAGTGCAACATGATAATATAAAAAAATATACGTATGGGGTCGGATTTCGATACGTGGGTTCAAAATGTAAACTTTAAACCGTTCTCATTAGGTATATAAATTATATTATATTATTATTGTCAGCCGCGTTGGTAAGTTACGAAAACCTCATTGGCCGATTCCGGAATCTCCTAAGGGCAAAACTCCAAAACTTAAAGCTCCACTGGGCCCTAATGAGATTGATACAAAAATTACTACATAACATGTATGTATTATTTAATAATGGCCATGTAAAATTGGTAGTTACAAGCTGTATGTTAACATAGGTATTATTAAATGTAGGTAGGTACTCACTTAGGTATGTAAATTAACCTTTGTATCAAAAACAATATAAAAGCATATTATATAATTCGAACAATATTTAAAAAACATAAATAGTAGATTGTTAACCAAGGGTTGTAGAATTTATTTGACATTTATTTGCTTTCCTCGTATACGAAATGAAAAGTAGAGTGTGTAACTCGGGTGAAAACATCAATTTCTGCCTCGAACATATCTCGTCAGAAATGGGATGCTGTCATCCCCTGGTTAACATCTACTATTTTTTTCTGAAGTGGCAGGCAAAGTCACACTACAGTAGGGTTAGTGCCATACGTCTCGGTACGCCGGGACATGTCCCGGTTTGAAGCACGGTGTCCTGGCGTCCCGGCCGATAAGCAAATTGTCCCGATTTAAAAATCATAGTTATATATTAGAGGGCTGGACTTGGTAAACAGTAATATACCTACAATAAACGCGACTACCTAGCAAGGCTATTAATACGTGAATAGAACGACGTAAGCGCTGACATTTGTCCGTTCACGTTTCACGAATTTACGTTAACAGTGTCAACACATTTCGGGATCGCGGCCTCTCGGCGTCGACAGAGAAAGAGCGCATCAAGACCTCCTCCGTGGACCTCAAGGCCCTCGAGATACAGGGGAGGCTCCGGTGCAACACCACCCGCACCGGGGCTCATCCACTCGAGGTCTCCGGCGCCTCCAGCGGCCCCAAAGCTGACGCCCTCGTGGCTAGGCTAAGAGACACGCTGGACGCAGAAGCCGTCCGCGTCTCCAGACCCACTAAATGCGCAGCAATGCGCATTTCGGGCCTGAACGACGCGGCCACGACGGATGAGCAAATCTCCGTCGTCGTGGAGGCGGGTGGCTATCCCCATGACCAGGTGAGGGCTGGGGAGATCTCCTTCAGCCCTACTGGTCATGGAACGACAGTCGCGGCGGCACTTAAAATTGCGGGCTGACGGAGCCTCCTCATAGGGGGATTCTTCAAGGCGCAGGTGCTCCTCCTGTGTGCCCGGGAAACCAGGTGTTTCCGGTGCATGATGGTGGGGAACGTAGGAGTGCAGTGTGCAGAATACACCGTGGGTGATCGATGCTTCCGTTGTAGCCGGCCCGGTCACAAGTCAAAGCCTGTGACGCACCGCCTCGCTGTTATAGATGCGAGGCGGAGGGGAAGACGGCGGACCATCGGGTCGGCAGCCGTTCCTGCGCCGCTTCGAGGCCTAAGCCTCGTCCATTGCCTGAAGGCAGCGGGGGTGTCACTACTGCGCGCCCAGATGTGATAATTTTATGTTTGTTGATTACATAGTGTGCTAATTTAAAAAATGATGACAGATACTTAATACTTTAAGTTAATGTTGATTTCGTAAAAGTATTTGTAATATTATCAGTCTCAAAAGCATGCATTGAGTTTTACAAGCAAGTAAATTCCCCAAAAAAATTGCTATATTTGTTGATTAATTTATTATATTTTGTACTACCTAATTAAGAAAAAAATGCCGTGCTTAGATGACGATATTACCTAGTCCAGCCATAATAAGTTTTGTTACAGATGAAAATGCAATTTAAAAAAAATTAAGTAATGTAATATTATTAAAATTTATACCTACATATTTATTAAAGTCTTAGCAAAAAATAAAAAAAAATCCCACTGCTTGCTCCAAAGATTTTTTAAGAGACTCAATGTGGCCGTGTCGTTTAGAGCAGGCCATGTCCTCTAAAACTGACCATAATTTGTAGTCTAAAGGGTTGAAGCCTGGGCTAGATAAGGGCCGGTCTTCAGCTCTTATAAAAGTCCGGAACGTTGGTTTCTAGCCAGGCTTGAGTAGTTCGTGGCTTGTGACCAGGAGCAGAGTCCTGCTGGAAATTCCACGGTATATTTTTAAAAAGTGTATTGCTGAGAGGTTTCACAACATGAACCACGACAGTATCTTGACCGACGGCTCTATACCCACTTTGTGCTGGGCGATCATTGCGATTGCGATCCTATTTTCATTAACACCCCATTCCATATTGTAATTCGATAATGAACACGAAAAATTATGTGAAATGGCGCGAAATCGAAAGAAGTTTTTAAAATAATATACGTGTTCCAAATTCAAAATAATTAAAAAGTTGAAAAAAAAAACGAAAATAAATAATGTAACAGTATTTATGGCCAGACTATATATATATATATTTTTTTTTTTTTATATTTAGGTCGACAAATTGACGCCACTCGCCTGATGGTAAGCTGAGGCGACGTCTGGCAATTGAGGGCGACTCTCACAGTACACAGGAATACTATAGAGAGTGGCCCTCAACTTGACGACCCTGTAATGTGCCTCTTCACGCTTCGCTTAAAGAGCCCAGGGTTATATGTTGGAGGAAACACGTGCGCAGGCAGGGCGTTCCAAGCCACCATCGTTCGGCAGAGAAACGATCGTTTAAAACGCTCGGTTCTCGCGAAGACGGTTTCCACGGTATGAGGGTGACATCTCTGCCCGGCACGCGTTGTTCGGGATCGGAAGGGAGAGGGTGGGATCAGGTTGAAGAGCTCTTCAGAACACTCACCGTGGTAAATACGGTAGAACGCGGCCAAGGAAGCAATTGTTCGGCGCTGGGCTAGCGGCTCAAGGCTTCCCGTTACCTCCGGACAGTCTATAATGCGAACAGCGCGTCGCTGCATAGCGTCGAGTGCGTCCAGCAAATACTTCGCGGAGCCGTCCCAGAGGTGAGAGCAGTATTCAACGCAGGGTCTAATCTGCGTTTTGTACAGCAGACACCTCTGGTGCGGTGTAAAGAATCGCTTTACCTTGTTCAGTATTCCTAGTTTCCGCGAAGCTAGCCCAATACATCTCTCAATGTATTTTGTGTTATTGAGCTCTCGACGAACGTCTATGCCAAGGATGTCTAGATTGTCCTTCATTGGTAATATTGCATTCTGAAGAGTGGGTAGGGGAAGGAAAGGGGATTTTTTCGCTGTAAATGCACACGCCTGTGTTTTGTGGGCATTGAACTCGACCAAGTTCTCGGCACCCCATTGGGAGATACTATCGAGGTTTCGGTCGAGATCACCCACGAGATGTCGTCTCTCCTCCTCTATCACAGATCGCCCCGCCGTCGGACGAACCGAGTAACTCCCGTGCAATGTACTGTCATCTGCATAGCAATGAATGTTCCCGAGGGAAAGCATTTCATTGATATGCAGAAGAAAGAGAGTTGGTGACAGTACGGACCCCTGCGGTACCCCGGCATTCACTTGCAAAAAGCGAGAAGCCTGGCCATCGCAGAGGACCCGCACTCGGCGCTCGTTTAAAAAACTGGCAATCCAGCTGCACAGTTGAGGAGGTAGACCATATGCCGGAAGCTTGGAAAGGAGCGAAGCATGCCAGACCCTATCGAAAGCTTTGGCGATGTCCAGGCTAACAGCCAAGGACTCGCCGAACTTTTCCATAGCCTCACCCCATACATGCGTGACGAATGCCAGGAGGTCACCCGTTGATCGTTTTGGCCTGAAGCCATATTGCCGATCATTGATTAGCGAGTGATCCTCCAGGTATCGCATGAGCTGCTTATTAATAAGAAGCTCGAGCACCTTGCAAATGACTGAGGTGACAGCTATGGGTCGATAGTTGCCTGGATCGGATCGATCCCCTTTCTTGGGGATCGGTTGTACGTTCGCCTCCTTCCAGGCCTCCGGCACGAGGCCTGTAGAGTATGACAGGCGGTACAGACGCGTTAATACTGGAGACAACTCAGCAGCACATTTTCGTAGCACCACCGCCGGAATGCCGTCAGGGCCACTGGCTTTCCGCGTGTCGAGTGACCGCAGCACTGCCCGTACATCACATTGCCTGATAACAATATCAGGCATAGTGTGGCCACAGTTGGCGATGGCGGGGGGCTGCAGGCCACGGTCATCGACCCGGGAATTAGCCGCAAAGAGGTCTGCGAGCATGTCCGCCTTCTCTTGGGCTTTGTGAGCCAGTGATCCATCAGGAAAACGCAGTGGTGGCAGCGAGGGTTGACAAAAATTTGACTGTACGGCTTTGGCCAGTTGCCAGTATCCACGGCTGCCCGTGGGATGGGATGTGAGCTCCTGACCAAGCCGCGCGATGCGCTGGGCATCCGCTCTCTTGAAGGCCCTCTTGCTGAACCTAGTGGCCCGATTGTACGCTGCTTTGAGGCGGTTCACGTTCGGGTCACGTGCCGCCCGAGCCCTGACCCAGGCGCGATATGCCGACTGTTTTTTCTGGACAGCCTCGGCACATTCACGCCCGAACCAGGGGCGAGCTTTACGGATGCTGGCGACATCAGTGAAAGGGATATAATATTCTATCCCTAGACTGATCTCGCCAGCAATGGCAGCAGCGCTATCCGAAGGCGCCTTCCCTACAAAGCAGCGCTGGCTCCACGGGACGGACGCAAAGTAATCGCGGAGACCGTCCCAGTCTGCCGACGAGTAGTGCCATAGTCGTCGAGTCATTTGTTCAGCACGAGCAGGCGGTGGCACTTGGAAGCTGGCGTGCACCACACAGTGGTCGGATGTGCCCAGTGGGGCGCGTACCGACACACTGTACTCGGCTGGGCGACTCGTCAGCAGTAGATCCAGCAAGGCGGGCGTGTGGTCTGACTTGTCAGGTATCCGGGTGATCCCCCGTACCATCTGGGTCAGCCCGTGGGAGAGAGCGAATGCATGGGCGGTTCGTCCCGCATGATCGGTCCTAAGGGACCCCAGCCACTCAACGTGATGACCGTTAAAGTCCCCCAGGAAAACCAGGTCAGCGTTCGGGAACCGCACCTGCGCATCGTCAGCCATCTCGCTGAGGTATTCGAAAAGCCTTGTTGTCCCAGTGTCCCCTGTGTGGGAGCGGTAGACGCACACGTAGATCTGGCTCATGGAGCCATGATCCACGTGCAGCCAAAGGACGGAGTAGGAGGGGTTCTCCAGACAGCGCAACCGGCGGCAGCAAACATCCGCCCTAACGAACACGCACACCCCGGCTTTATCGCGGAATTGTTCCTCAATAATATAGCCCGGGTAACAGAGGTACGACGTGTCGTCAGGGCGGCGTATCTGTGTCTCCGTTAGGAACATCACAGAAGGCCGTGCCGACTCCAGGTGATGGTGGACGGTATCGAGGTTTGCATGGAGTCCGCGGATATTCGCGAACTCCACCTCAAACGAAGTCAACTTTGTGGGGTTTCTAGGGGCCGCTGTGTACCGTCTATTCTCTTGTTGCACTGTCATTGTGAAATATGGGGAAGCGTGAAGACAGGGCGATATTTGGTGCGGCAGTAAGTGACAAAGTGCAGAGGCTAGCTTCGTGTAGAACCGTGTGGTTAGGTCGGAGCCGACCCGCCGGACGGAAGGGCTCCCAAACCCCCCTGATGCAAGGCCGCCGCTACCCCACACCGGTTACCACCCGGAGCGGCGACCCCACAACAGGATTATGCGCAACATGTGGGGCAGCCTACTGGGGTGGTTGGTCCCAGGCGGGCCCCATGACTATGTTGCGGGCGGCCGCGGCAACATAGCATAGTATTCTTAACATAGCAGTCGAATTCATATTATGAATTCGACTGCTATGTTAAGAATGCTATGCTATGCTATGCTATTATTACATTTCTATGAATTTACCCGCACGATACAGCCAGTGCGTGTGTGTGTGCATTTAAGTATACAGTGTTGTACAATGACTTTGTTGTACAAAATGTAAAAGACAAATATTCTATCTTTTTTAAATGTTTTTTAATTACATAATGAGGAAACAGAACTTCAAGAATAAACTAAGTAAAAGTCTAAATACTTATCTCAATTACTTTGACAGACAAAAAGTTATATCGCTGAAGTATAATCATCTTTGAATTTCAGTTGACTAAAGTTAATTACTACCATTTTACTCTACACTACTCGTGTAGCCGATCGCATGCCATTAAATATGTCAGATTTGGCAGAAGGCCTTTTGATACTAAACCCTCGATTTATGTATATTGGCATCGTCAGCTGATTGGCTATTTCAAGTAACTGCCCCAATAGGCGTTATTAAAGACATACAATGTGTAAGGCAAATTATAACATTCACTAGATCGTATCGAGTACTGCATTGTGTTGAGCTTGTTTGTCTATTGCCTAATTCTTGCATAACTTTTACACGATCACAATACGTACTGTCACTTATAGATTACTAATAGACACCCGGGTTTCGCCTGTTTTACAAACTATATAAACAAAAAAATCCTCAAGAACCGATCTAGCCATTGTGTGAAAAAGCAGGTGAAAAAGCAGTGACTTTGCTTTATACTATGTTATGATGTAGGATATATTTACTTCAGAATATTTACAAGAAACAGGAAAAACCAATAAATTACGAGAAACTTAAATATAAACTACAAACTATATACTATCTAGAACTAAAACTAAAAACCTAAAATAAATATGTAAAACAGGGAGTTTCAGGCAGTGTGCCCATAACACAGGCATCATTTCCGCGCTGGATTCCCAATGAGAGTCTTTGCGCGAGAACACTGCCTGCGCGGGGATCATTAGTCTCCTCCCTCTTATGATTAGTAATACATAATATGATTTGAATTTATATCAAAAAGGTGACCTTATCGCTACAAAGTTAATAGATTATTAGTAACATAACGCTAATAATCTATTAACTTTGAATTGATGATTTATCGCCGACGTGAGTTCATACCTACTGAACATCTTCACATGCGATTGAACTCTTATAATTATTTGAAATTCAAAATTTCTACTGTCATGACACTGTTCATGAGATTCAACCTGGTCACAGACAGACAGATGGACGGACAGCGGAGCCTTAGTAATATAACCCCGATTTCCCCTTTGGGTACCCTAAAAACAAGCAATCAAATGATAAATCTTATCACAAATTGGATGGATGTCCAGATAGAGTTTATAATAGTTATAGAGGCAGTTACTTGAAATAGCCAATGTCCAGACGACGCCAATATCAATAAATTCGGGGCCAGCTATCAATAGCTGCCAAGTCTGGACAGACTCAGAGTTCAGACATAATTAATCACACAGATATCGAAAGGTTAGCAAAATGGTATCTAGAACAATTTAGTACAACAAAATTGTTCTTTTGTTCATTATCATCATTATGTCTACTTGTTATTTAATTCAACTGTCTAACTATTACGGTTCATGAGATACATGACAGAAGGATGAACAGAGGAGACTAATAAATTGGGTCCCATTTTACCCTTTGGATACGGAACCTTAATAAAGAAAGAAAAACTCATGAAAGTTGGAAAAAGAATAAATTCTGTAACTTCTGCTCAGTTAAAATGATTTAAATTGTTTTATTTAATGGTAGATATCGACAAAAATTATCTTAAACATACCTAAATAAGTATCTATCAATACCTACGTTTTTTTTTTAAGTCCGCGCAAACGCGACGCTCTTACGTCTATTGCCGGGCGTCTCTGGTAGGTATTTCCGAAGGTATTTCCAGTGGCGGCGCCCGGCGTCAATATCTAAGTGATTTAAGAGAAAAGAAAAACATACTTCTAACCCTTCTTTTGCAATATTAAGGTATAATAAATACACAGTAACATAAATCAAAACGCGAGTTCTGAGATAATAAAAAACATAACCCTTCTTTAGTAGTCGGCCATAATCAATTGGCAGGTGCACTGTAAAATAGCGGTAGGTACACATTTGCAGAACTGCTTCCACTGCAGTTTGGTTAAATTGTTTAGAATCCTGATAGAAATATTTCCTAATTCTGTTCCTACAATTTACTACAATTTTAGGTTTTTACTATTTACTAAGAGATATTTAAAGCAGGCTAGTATCCGAAATTTCGGTCACTGATTTTGATATTGTATTGTATTTATTTATTCATTAACAATCTTTACATTGTGTTTGAAATATTCTTAGCAATAAACACATTCCATAATTTCAATTTGATTACAATAATAATAATTAGCATGTCCAAATAAAAAAAAAATTAAGTCATTTAATAATGTCACTAAGCCCACTAAGGATATGAAAAAAAATCTGAATTAACACATAAGTAATAAATAAATAATAGTAAGCATGTCCGAACATTACATTAAGCAACAGAAATTAAAGAAACAAAATAACAAAACATAACGAGATGTCACCTTTTTACCTAAAGGTTTAATTAAGGACCTTAGTCTAAACAAACTAATTTACTATAGTTCCTCTAGCGAGTAATAGCACCCCTCCAATAGGAATCGCTTTAAGTTTGTGGTAAACTCTTTTCTGTAAATTTGACCTTTAAGTTCAACCGGTAGTCTATTAAACACTCTGATACAATTGTGAACCGCACTGTGTTTGACAACATTAATATTTGGTATAACCATGCTTTGAAAATCTTTCTTTTTCTAATCATTATTGTTTTCTCTCTATGCTTTCTTTCGTCCTCTGTTTCATAATTGTGGATATTACTTTTCGAAATTGGACATTAAGACAAGCACGTATAAACTAGGAACGGTGAGTATATCTAACTCCCGGAAGTGGTTCCTGCATGACTCATCTTGTCTTATTCGGACTATGACCCTGATTGCTATTTTCTGGAGAACAAACGCACGGTGTATAGTATAATCATAGCTTCCTCCCCAGAAAAGAATGCTGTACCTGAGCTTGGATTCCACCAATGCATAATATACCATTTTAAGATGTTCTACATTAACATCACTACGTAAACTTCGTAAGACATAACAGGCCGAACTTATGGCACGCTCCAAGTTAGCCAATTCTTCTTTCCAATTGAGACGCTCATCAACATGCACCCCCAGGAACCTCGCACTTTTAACGGAACCAATTTTGATACCGCTCACAACACAATCCAGGCAACTTTTATTTTGAGCTGTAGATTTAAATAACATTACCTGGGTTTTATTCAGATTCAGTCTCAGGCTACCAGTTATAAAACAAGTCCAGTACCTCGTTCACATTGTATTGCAGGATGTCGTGCTTGTCTGCAGATATGACTGCATTGGTGTCATCCGCGAACATGACTAGTTCTACACCTCCAGATGCTCTATGAGTCATAAAGTTGATTATATCATTTATGAAGGCTATGAACAGAGATAAAACAGCGTCTAAATGTTGAAGCTTAGTCTATTTGTGAAAACTGCAAGAAAATTTGTTCAGTGAAATGAAAATATTTGTGTAGGTCATGTAGGTCACAAAGTGACGCTTATGATCGTCGAGATTATTGATTGTGTTTTTACATTTACTACCAGATTCCAGAGCATAGGTAGATAATTTACTACATACAGACACAGGTGATAAAATTTGAAGGAACACACAAATATTACGCCTATATCCCCGAAAGCGTAGGCAGGGGTGCATTGCACACCCACAATTTGCCAGTATTTTTAGTCCCACATAATAGGGGGCAAGCCTATTGCCGTCACCGGGCATATTTATAATGGGTTATGTCCAAAATGGCCGAATGAATATAATAAAAAGTAGCAGATATATTGTAATTTTGAAAAAAAAATTAAACCCGTACCGCAAACTATAAAGTTCCAAATATCACAAAACGCTTTCATAAATATGCATCACTTCAACAGTTTGGATAACTCTCCGCTAGTTGTATGGCAGTGACAAGTTAACGAGGTTTAAAGCACCCCGGCAACGTTCACCGATGCAATTGCGGGCGACTGTTATTTCACCACACTAATATCGCGCTGTTCTATCGCTTCAGTTGATTCTACGCTTGACTAACCAATTAGTAACTGCAGTTATTCACAGAATCCCTAATTAATAACTCTAACTAATAACTTGTCTAAATTATCGATTCATAAGTCTTTACCAGTAGTTCAACTCGAGTAGAACTGATTACCCGGTTTATAAACCCAGTATAACTAAAATTAACAATGATTTAACTAATCTGGTGAGTCCGACACGCCCAGATCTTTAATTGGCTGTGCCACAGCGGCTGGCACGTAAGATTGTGTGCCTTTCATCAACATTTCATCGCAAGGCAGCGGGTTTCAAATTTAGTTTTCAAATTTATAATATAGCTGCTTATTTTATTAAATTAGTTCGGCCATTTTGGACATAACCCACTTTCTAGAGCGCCCGGTGATGGCTATAGGCTTGCCCCCTATTACGTGGGACTCAAAAAACTGGCAAATTGTGGATGTGTAATGCGCTTCTGCCTACCCCTTCGAAGATATAGGCAGAATATATTTGTGTGTGTTTAACTAATCTTGAAAACGGCGTTATAATTGTAATCTATCAAATTTCCGAATTTCAAATTATTTTATTAAATATTTTAAACATTTTATCAAAATTAATTCTTCAGATTACGATTTTAACGAAATTCAAACCTGCAAAGAAAATTCTATCATCATCATTTTAGCCGATTGACACCCACTGCTCGGCATAGGCCTCCCTCAACGAACGCCACAACATTTTGGTCCTGCGCTTTCCGCATCCAGAGGCTTCCCGCGACCTTTTTTGTTGTCATGATTTGTGATTGTTAGGGGGTTTGGACTTAATCCGCCACCCTGGCCCAGTGCGTGTTGACGGTCGCCTGTGCCTCGTTCGTCTGTCTGTAGGGTGCGGTATCTACATCCATAGACGAACGACCCGTTGAAGAACGGGTGAGGCTGGCTTGGGTCACAGAGTTGGTACTAGGACCTTTTAAACCCCCCAAAGTAGCAAAGTAAATGTGCAAAAACACAAATATTTTATTCGATTCTAATTTTTTAATTTTTATCGGACAACTATATCTAAATTAATCAAACACAATTTTTTAATAAACTAAAATACGAAATAAACATCTGAGTTTCAAGAAACAATCCTCATCAACTCTCAAAGAGAAATTATCTGTATCAATCTGAACAATTAATAACTCAGTTATGAATATTAAACTTTCCATCATCAACGTTTAACTTTGCAATCTTGCTATCGCTTCCCCAACTGGGAATATTTTAATATACACCATTATTCAGAAATAAATTATACACTTTCAAATCTCATCCATTTCTTCCTACTTTATATAATTAACAGGCGGACGCCCGCGACTTTCACCGCATGGAGTCTTGATCTTGAGCGTCTCATGGGAAAATATTTTAGGGATAAAATTTAGCCTAATTTCTGTCAAAAATTTCAAATTCATCGGTAATTCTCACTTAAAATTTATGAGGCGTAACGTGATGTACAAATGAACAAACAAGAAACATCATGGTTTCCAACTCAGAGTGACTTATTAAATTTATATCACAAGATCACATTACCGTGATAAAAAGCAGCCTATAGCACTCGGGATAATGCAGTTTACATATTAGTGAAAGTATTTTCAATATAGGCACAAGGTGTCTAAGCTAGACTCATCTCATCCCCAGTGTCAACACTGCGAGGTTTCCGACGTTGACACCGCACTCCAAACGTTGGTGGAGTGCTCAGCGTGGGCGAGTCAGCGCCGGGACCTCGTAGTGGGTCTGGGCGTGGATACCCTCTCGCTGGAGACCATGCTTCAAACCATGGTCTCCAGCGAGACCATTTTTAATTCCGCGGCCCAAGGCCGCGGCCGCTCTAACGTCCGTTGCCGGGCGTCCCTGGTTACTAGCAGAGGGTATGTCCAGTGGCGCCCGGCGGACTTTGACCACCCCTGTGGTCTCTGCGGGTGTTTGGTCGGGACGAGAATCCCGCGTCATTGGGGTCGGGTTTTATCCCGCGTCAGTGAGTGAATCTGGTTGCGTGCTATGGGGCAAAGGCCCCGCAGCACGCAACCCTTCTAGCCTGTTCTGTAAGGACGGTGGGTGGCGATCCCGCCGTCCTCAGGCCCCGATCATGGAGGACGATAGTCTTGGGCGTAGTCGCGTAGTCTGGGGCGGCCTGGCCGCCGACTACGGAACTCGGCGGGGAGGGTACGCTCCCTCTCCCTCCCGGCCGCCTCCTTCGCGAGCATGACTTGCTCGCAGAAGGACACGGCCGCGTTCCACCTACTCCCGCTGGATACCATGGCTTGAAGCATGGTCCCCAGCGAGAGGGTATCCACGCCCAGACCCACTACGAGGTCCCGGCGCTGACTCGCCCACGCTGAGCACTCCACCAACGTGTGGAGTGCGGTGTCGTCGTCGGAAACCTCGCAGTGTTGACACCGGGGTGTGACCTCACGATGCATGCGAAACAGATAGCTACCGAAGCATCCATGCCCGGCAACCATCTGCGTCGCACGGTACGTGAGGTCACCATGCTGCCTCTGCAGCCAATCGTCCATGATCGGTCTCACCGCCGCGATGAAGATGGCACCCCCCTTGGGTTGCTCAAGTCGCACCCTCCATGACTCCATGAGATCCTGGCGGAGTTGGGACCGCTGGTCCTCGATTTCTCGAGACGCAGGCCTGTGGTCCCGCTCCAGCGCCTCCTTGCGCCATTGGAACAATGACGCAAGGGCTCTCGCTTCCAGGTCCCATGGAGGGGTCCCGGCTAGGAGACATGCAGCCTCTCCGGAGATCGTGCGGTACCCCCGTACGGTTCTGACGGCCAAGGTTCTAAGTGGTCTATTTAACAGAGTCACGTTCCCCTTGACCGCCAACCTATCCGCCCATACGGGAGCCCCGTATAGGGCCATACTCCGCACGATCCCCAGGTACAGTCTCCTGCAGGAGGCGTTGGGTCCCTTTAGGTTGGGCATCAGTCGCGAAAGCGCGACCGATGCCTGCGTCACCTTGGGGACCAAACTTCGGAAATGTGGTCCGAAGTTCCATCGGCTATCAAGTACGATCCCTAGGTACTTCATCGAGGGCTTGATGCCGATGCTAACGCCTCCCACATTTATGCTGGAACCTTCTGGTGGACCGTTCCGAGGTCTGTGAAAACACAGAACCTCGGACTTGTGCAAGGCCACCTCCAGTCCCAGCTGCCGTATCCGACCCACGACTCGAGCAACACCCGTCGTGACCTTGAGTGCTGCCTCCTGGTACGTTGCACCCCGCGCCGTGACGAGGGTATCGTCGGCGTAGCACGTTACGCCGACACCCCTAGGCAACGCACCCCGCAGCACCCAGTCGTAGCCGATGTTCCACAGAAGCGGCCCCAGGACCGACCCCTGCGGAACACCGCACGACACATCTCGCCGAGCTGGCCCGAGCCAGCTGGGGAAAGCTATGGCCCTCTCCGAGAGATAGGCCCCGACAATACGACGGAGGTAGAGAGGCGTTTCGTGATACACGAGCGCCTCCCTAACGCAGCTCCATGGCAAGGTGTTGAACGCGTTGGCGATGTCAAGAGACACCGCCACCACCACCTTGCCCTGCGAGACTGCTTCCTCCGTCAGGCTCTTCACGCGCATGATCGCGCTCACGGTGGAGCGTCCCCGACGGAAACCGAACTGGTTATCCGCCAGGTCTGGCCCCACACTCGTGAGATGCTCGACGAGGCGTTCCGCGATAATGCGCTCAAAGAGCTTACACACCTCGTCGAGCAACACGATCGGCCGGTATCCGGACGGTGAGTCCACCGGCCGCCCCGCCTTACGGATCAGGACCAGTTTCCCCGTCCTCCACACCTTGGGAAACTGGCCCCTTTCGAGGCATGCGCTAAAGAGCCCCATCAGTCGAGGCCCGAGTTCTTCGAGGGCCAGGACCCATGCACGGCCAGGAATGCCGTCGGGTCCGGGGGCAGTGATTTTCCGGCGTTTAAGCCGGAGTACTGCCGCACCTAGCTCCCCCACCCTGACTTCGGGTACGTCGCCTTCGCTGGTGCTATCCGCGTCGGGCAGAGACGGAGCCATGCGCGGAGGGACGTGCTCCTCCGCGCTCGTCGGAAACAGGGAGCCCATGACCCGCTCCAGCTGCTGCGGCTGGAGACTCTGGGTCAGTGGGGGCGCCCTAGGTCGGAGTTTCTCCCTGACCTGTAGGTACGGGCGCCCCCATGGGTTCTGCTGCAGGGTCTCCAGGAGCTCCTCGCGGGCCGCCGTCTTGGCCCGCTTTATCGTCTCCTGGAGATTACCTTTAGCCTCCCTGTATGCCTGAAAAAGCTCCGCCTCTCGGGCTGCCGCGTCGTCTGGGCGGCGACGCCTCCGGCGAAACCTGGTGTACCGGCGGCGGGCGGAGATGCATGCTGCGCTCAGCTCTGCAATCTCCGGCGACCACCAGTACACCTGCTTCCTGGCCGGTCTGGGTGTAACCCTAGGCATCGCCGCATCACAGATTTGCGACATGGCTCTCCTGAACCACTCCGCCTCGGCATCCACATCGGCAGGCCGGTCCGGCGCTGGAATCCAGGCCTGCACGATGGATGCCTCCAGGAGAGCCTCCCGATCCAGATGGTGAAGTGCCCAACGCGGATCCGGGGGATTTGCCACCGGCTGTGGGAGGTCAGGTGGGGGGACGACATCGAACCGGATGTACCGATGATCCGAGTGCGTCTCCTCACCCTCCTCCACGCGCCAGCCTGTAATACGGGCGGCGAGGTCAGGGGATGCGAACGTTACGTCCACGACCGATTCCCCCCCCCCCGCCGCCAAAAGGTGGCGACATTCCCCCGGTTGAGGACCTCCAGACCACGTGTTCTGGTCCAGTCCTCAAGAAGCCTCCCCTTGTCCCTGGTTTCCCGGGAGCCCCACGCCTCACTCCAGGCGTTGAAGTCTCCCAGGAGCAGGACAGGGCGAGGACGGCACGCAGCGAAGACGACGTCGAGCTCAGTGAGCCATAGCTCAAACTGAGACTCGTCAATGTTCGGCGAGATGTAGGTGGCCACGACTGCCAACCCATCATAGTCCGCCGCAACACACCCGCGGCCCCTTGCAATGATCGCAAGGCGCGAGTTGTCTGCGGCGGACCCCCCAAAGATACAACAGGCCGAGCCGTCCTCGTCCACCGGGCTTCCCGGGTGGACGTAGTACGGCTCGGCGACCACGGCCAAGTTTATGGACCACTGCCGGATGCTCTGGTACAGAAGATCCTGAGCAGCACGGCAGTGGTTCAAATTCACTTGCAGGATACGGATACGGGCGTCAGACATTAATTGACGTCCATAACCGCATCCCGCCGCGAAGCAACTGGCCGCGCAAGGGCGGCACCCCCACCGCTCTCAGCGGACGGACGAGGTTTTGGCTTCGAGGCGGCGCAGGTTGTGCTGCCGACCCGGTGATCCGCGGTCTTGCCCTCCGCCTCGCATCTAAAGCAGCGAGGCGGGGCGTCACAGGCACTTGCCTTGTGACCGGGCCGGCTGCAGCGGAAGCACCGATCGCCCACGGTGACTTCCGCTGTACACTGCACTCCGACGTGCCCCACCACCATGCACCGGAAACATCTGGTTTCCCGGGCACGAAGGAGGTGCACCTGCGCCTTTAGGAAGCCCCCTACAAGGAGGCGACGGGGCACTGGACGACTGTCATCCCGTGACCAGTGGAGATATCTGAAGCCTTCACCTGGTCACGGGGGCAGCCGCCCGCCTCCACGACGGCGGAGACAACTTCCTCCGTCGTGGCCGCGTCATCCAGACCCGTGATGCGCAATGCGGCGCATTTGGTGGGTCTGGTGACGCGGACGGCTTCTTCGTCCAGCGCGACCCTAAGCTGAGCCGCTAGGGCGTCAGCTTTAGGGCCGCTGGAGGCGCCGGAGACCTCGAGGAGGCGAGCCCCGGTGCGTGTCGTCTTGCACCGGAGCCCCCCTTGTATTTCGAGGGCCGAGAGGTTGACTGAGGACTTCACGGTCCTCAGTACGTCGGCGTACCCCACCCCTTTCTCCACACCTACCGTCGTCACCGTCAGGACGACGGCGGTGGAGCGAGGGGGGCGGGGCCTCTTCGGCGCCTTCGCCGCGGCGGCTTTGGCCGCTTTCTTGGCAGCCTTCGTCTTCCTCTTCTTGGCTCCCACTACTTCCCATCCCTCCCGTCTGGAGGGATGTAAGGAAGCAACGGGAGCGACGTTAGAGGAAGACGAGGCGGCAGGGGTGCCACTCTTCTTACCACGCCCCTTGGCCTTCCGCGCCTGGGCCGCGGTCTCGGCCGGCATCCGGTTCGCTGAAGCGGACGGGGGCGGAGCGGGGCGGCGGACAGCGGGTGTGCCGCTTGGACCCGGAGCGGGAGCACCGCCGACAGCCGCCGCGTATGAAAACGCGGGACGCGCTAGCGGAGGGCGGTACGCCCGGTCCTCCAGGACCGCGAGGCGCCTCTCGATCGCCGTCAGGACCTGCACCGTAGTCGGTACAGGCTTCGGCGGCGAGCCGGGCGCCATGGTGGGCGCGGTCCTAGGCGCCGTCTTCGGCGCTGGTCCAGCCGTCAGAGGAGGAGGCGGCATGGGACCTGGAGGTGCCTTGACCGCTTTGGTCAGCTCAGCGACCTCCCGACGGAGATCTTCCATCTCCTTTCGGGAGGCAGTGAGCTCCACCTCCAGGCTCGCAACCTGCTTGCGGAGCTTCGCCTCCTCCTCTGTGACGCTCCGCTCGAGGAGCTTGTCGAGGGAGGATTGGGCTTCATCCACCAGTGAAGCCACAATCTTCTTCCTCCCCGACATGTTTTTACTCCCCCGCATGGCCGCGTTCATGCGGGAGAAAATACTCATTATCTCCCGCGCGGGCGGCACACCGATATCCCTGCGACTGCGCAGGGACGGCACAGATGACGGGGGTGGTGTTGGCGGGCGCTTTCTGTAGGCGTCGAGACGCGTGCGCACCGTCTTCACCGGCACCTCCTCCTCCGAATCGCTGGAGAGGAGGGACCCCCACCCAGAGCAACTAGTGCTCCGGTCGCGCGGCAGCCCCCCCTTCTCGAGGGTCCTCTTCTGCGAAGAAGAAGGGCCCTTACCCCTCACACTACTGGGAGCTGACCCATCGTCAGTCCCAGCAGCAACATTTCCTTGGGGCGTCGACGTCGCGCTGCAACTAGGCGGCGCGACGCGAGCCCCCAAATCAAAAGGCATCGAAGTCCGTTGTACGCGCTATATGTCGTCGGCTGAGACTGCCCGGGGAAGGGCAGTGTCAGGACCGGGGGTCTCTTCAGGCTTCATAGTAAGCACAATTCCTTCTGTGTTGGCCACTCAAGTTTCGATTTCGACGTTCGGTCACCCAACTTGCCACTGCGTTACCGTGGTCAAGTTGGGGTCCAGGGCGGACGGCGAGGACGTAGTCTAATCTCTTGGGGCCCCGCCCCAGCAACTTTCCTACTACAGTATTACCTTTATATCAAGTGGTCTTGTACGGCGCCCACATTGTTCTCAAGCCTGTTTTTTTAAAGGTGAACGCGGATTAAAAGTACATTTTGGAAAAATTCACCAAGTACATACAAAATGAAACAAAGAAATTTCTAATAGTCTCGAAATTCCCTTTTGGCAAAGGTTGAGTACAATGAAAAACTCTATTGCAGCTCTAAAAATTCTATCCTCGAAGTGGAGACCCTCTGTGGCTCAATACTTAGCCTCCTGTATCGGTCAACTAGTCCGAGTATATGGATGCTAAATTTAACATCATGTGAAGTTAAATTTAGCATTCCTTTCCTTGTTGAACTTTGGAATTGTTCTCATGATGCCGTCGCGGTCGATGAAGGACGGACGGACAGACATGCCGAAACTATGAGACTGGAACTATGGAACCCTATAATACGAGTATACTTAAATGGTCATAACGTTCCCTTTATTGGGTAAAGGCCGGAGGTTTGAATCCTGCCGATGCATTCGTTTTGGGTCTTTAGTCGTTTCGCACCACGCGTTAATCGAACCGCGGTTCGAATCGCCCAAGTACCATTTCTGAATAGGACCATTCACACCGCTGTGGTTGGAGAGGTGCGAAAAGCCCAAGGTATCTTTTGGAATGGGTCGATTCGGAGCACTGAGCGAAAGTAGGTACATCCTGATTTAAACTCATAGAAATAATTTGTAATGATTTATTCGTACATACGATGAGAAAAGTGGTTAGTGCAAAAAAAAACATAAACTTGCGATGTAAAAATCATGTTTGACTGTACTCGTATATTACGAGTACAGTCACTTTGATCACCATTTTACATTTAACTTACAACTAACTCTCGTTAATCACAGATTATAATTTACATTATAATTTACTTTTAACTAGTTAAATATAGGCAATCACAGGTATAATAAGTGTGTATTAATATTGGTTACATTTTTGTACTAAGACGGTAATGGTTTAAAATCACAGTTTGATCAATATTATACATTAACTTAAAACTAACTCTTACTAATCACAGATTATGATGTCCATTATAATTTACTTATCAAAAATTAACAAAGACAAAAAACTTGTAAAATCAACAAAAAGATAAAAAAACTTGTATACTTAAACTAATTTTTTTACAAATTCGCCATTTTGTTTTTTTTTTATTTTGATATACCCAGTGTCATTCTCACAGTAAATACAAATCTAACGACACCTCTCAAGCTAAAAGCCATCGAGCCGTTCAGGCTGCAGAGCGTGCCAAACAATTATACATACATGCATACATACATACTCTCGAAAAACATAACCCACCTTCTGGCGCAGTCGGGTAAAAAGAAAAATAATGTTCCCTATACTGTGGTCCGAATCAACCCATTACCAAAAGTTCTTGGGCGATTCGAACCGCGGTGCGAAAGGACTCATTTAAAAAGAGCTCTTGGGCAATTCATACCGCGGTTCGAACCACTCACGGTGCGAAACGACTAAAGAACCTTCGTTTTTGCGAATTACAAAAATATTGAAGAGAAAAATTGTTTATGATTTATTTATCAGCTACCCGGTTTTCACGGTACCATTACACGGGTTGATTAATTTGAAATGAGTTTGGTAAGCGTTATGTAAATTTTACAGTCTGTTAATTGGACAAGATAAAATATTCGGACACTCATTCGAAGCGACAGTTCTTTTTCACACTATTATATATTACCACTGGTAATTATTCCCAGTGCTAACGAGAGGCGCTCGGCAATAGACGTCGGCCTTAGGAAAAAAAAAGTGGGTAAAGGGCCCTATCAACATCTACGTGGCCCATCATCTAGGTCACCAGGTTCTAATCACTTTCAACCGACTTCTAAAAAAGGAGGAGGTTCTCAATTCGACTGTATGTTGTTTTTGGAACGAAGTTCTCTAACGCGGCTTACACGAGGGCGATTTAGCAGAAATCGTCACGTTACGCTTATCAGTGATTTCCAACAGGTGGTCCGCAGAAAACATGGTCCGCTTTTTTTTACTACGCGTTTATTAGCTTCACTTGTATGTTTGCTTGTTTGTAACCGACTCTTTTGGGTTCGATTTTGCCCTACTTTGAACGATCAGTTTTAATTCAAAGTTTGCACACCTGTCAAAGACCGATGACAATGCAATAATTCGATTGAAAATTTAAAAAAAAATGAAAATAAAAACTAAAAAATGAAAAATAAATAATAGTTTAAAAAAACTAAAAAAACACGCTTTTATAGAGAATCCAACTAAAAAGTAGAAAATAAATTTTAATAAGATTGAATTAAGAATAGTGTAAATAAGAAATAAATGTACGAGGGTGGATTGAAATGTAATGGGCCTAACCAAGAAAATAAATACATAATAAATGAAATATATTATTATTTTTCAACGTAATCACCATCAAGTTCAATGCACTTTTGCCATCTTCCCTTCCAAGCATTCAGCCCGTTGAAAAAAAAATATTCTTCCTTAGAGTCAAAATATGCGTCTACTGCTGCTTTGACCTCGTCATTTGTTAAAAATCTTTGACCTCCCAAATGCTTTTTTAGGTTAGGGAACAGAAAAAAGTCTGACGGTGCCAGATCAGGTGAATAAGGTGGATGCGGTAACAAAGCCACAGTTGTGAATTTCTGCCATTGATTGGACACGAGCGTTATCTTGATAAAACATGACTTTTTTTCTGATCATTCCTGGACGTTTTTCTTTTATTTGCTCTCGTAAACGACGTAGTAAGGTGCAGTAATAATCAGAGTTTATAGTCTGACCCCTTTCAAGATAAACACCCATAATCACACCCTTTGAGTCCCAGAATACCGAAGCCATCACCTTACTTGGCGACAAAATCGACTTAGCCTTTTTGGGGGGTGGTGAACCAGGTCTTTTCTACTGTTTTGATTGTTGTCTTGTTTCCGGTGTACAATAATGAACCCATGTTTCGTTCATAGTAACAAAACGATTCAAAAATCACACTCATCAGCTTCAAATAATTCCAAACAGTCGCGTGCAATAGTCAATCGCATCCTTTTTTGCTCAACTGAAAGCAGTCGCGGAACCCACTTCGCAGACACCTTGTGGAAACCCAACACGTTGACTATTATGTTTTGAGTACGTTCATAAGAGATGCCTATAATCGCGGCTATCTCTCTAATTTTCAATCTGCGGTCTCCCATAATTAAGTCGAGTATTTTTTTAACATTTTCGTCAGTAGTGGACGTCGAAGGCCTTCCAGAGCGGGGTTCGTCTTTCACACTCTCTCATCCACGCTTGAATTCTGCTATCCAATTTTTGACGGATGAATATGAAAGAGCGCGATCCTCTAATGTACTGACCATCATCATGGATGGCTTTTGATGACAGCCCCTTCTTATGGAGGTACTTAATGACGGCACGCTACTCGATTTGCTCCATTTGCGGAAATGATGTCAGATTACTTGGTTAATAAATTTATAAAATTAAAACTAATTATCACACACGTTTCAAACTTCACACAATTAACAGGTCTGAACTGAACTAAATAATGTGGCTAGATTTGATTTTTAGAACTAAATGGATCAGTGTTCAATCCACCTTGTAAAAAAAAAACTTAATTTCGGCGTCGTTAGTAAACGACAAGTAACCCCAAACCTGGTTGGATTGCGTTGTAGTTGCGTAAAGAACTTCATTCCTGACAGGGATCCTGCGCTCGCATAATTTTTTTTTGTTTTTTGCCTGATTTCGTTGGACTGGGTGAACCGTGTGAATGAAAGCTACTACGTACCAAGTGGTCCCATTTCAATTTGGTCCCATTCCGACAATTATTTGATCTCTTTCCGACAATTATTTGGTCCCATATCAAGAATTTAAAGTTGGTTGTTTTGTCAATTTTTGACATGTATTTTACGTAGGGGCGGGGCCCCAAGAGATTAGACTACGTCCTCACCGTCCGCCCTGGACCCCAACTTGACCACGGTAACGCAGTGGCAAGTTGGGTGACCGAACGTCGACATCGAAACTTGAGTGGCCAACACAGAAGAAATCCTCTCTCCAGCGATTCGGAGGAGGAGGTGCCGGTGAAGACGGTGCGCACGCGTCTCGACGCCTACAGAAAGCGCCCGCCAACACCACCCCCGTCATCTGTGCCGTCCCTGCGCAGTCGCAGGGATATTGGTGTGCCGCCCGCGCGGGAGGTAATGAGTATTTTCTCCCGCATGAACGCGGCCATGCGGGGGAGTAAAAATATGTCGGGGAGGAAGAAGATTGTGGCTTCACTGGTGGATGAAGCCCAATCCTCCCTCGACAAGCTCCTCGAGCGGAGCGTCACAGAGGAGGAGGCGAAGCTCCGCAAGCAGGTTGCGAGCCTGGAGGTGAAACTCACTGCACTGAAAGGAGATGGAAGATCTCCGTCGGGAGGTCGCTGAGTTGACCAAAGCGGTCAAGGCACCTCCAGGTCCCATGCCACCTCCTCCTCTGACGGCTGGACCAGCGCCGAAGACGGCGCCTAGGACCGCGCCCACCATGGCGCCCGGCTCGCCGCCGAAGCCTGTACCGACTACGGTGCAGGTCCTGACGGCGATCGAGAGGCGCCTCGCGGTCCTGGAGGACCGGGCGTACCGCCCTCCGCTAGCGCGTCCCGCGTTTTCATACGCGGCGGCTGTTGGCGGTGCTCCCGCTCCGGGTCCAAGCGGCACTCCCGCTGTCCGCCGCCCCGCTCCGCCCCCGTCCGCTTCAGCGAACCGGATGCCGGCCGAGACCGCGGCCCAGGCGCGGAAGGCCAAGGGGCGCGGTAAGAAGAGTGGCACCCCTGCCGCCTCGTCTTCCTCTAACGTCGCTCCCGTTGCTTCCTTACATCCCTCCAGACGGGAGGGATGGGAAGTAGTGGGAGCCAAGAAGAGGAAGACGAAGGCTGCCAAGAAAGCGGCCAAAGCCGCCGCGGCGAAGGCGCCGAAGAGGCCCCGCCCCCCTCGCTCCACCGCCGTCGTCCTGACGGTGACGACGGTAGGTGTGGAGAAAGGGGTGGGGTACGCCGACGTACTGAGGACCGTGAAGTCCTCAGTCAACCTCTCGGCCCTCGAAATACAAGGGGGGCTCCGGTGCAAGACGACACGCACCGGGGCTCGCCTCCTCGAGGTCTCCGGCGCCTCCAGCGGCCCTAAAGCTGACGCCCTAGCGGCTCAGCTTAGGGTCGCGCTGGACGAAGAAGCCGTCCGCGTCACCAGACCCACCAAATGCGCCGCATTGCGCATCACGGGTCTGGATGACGCGGCCATGACGGAGGAAGTTGTCTCCGCCGTCGTGGAGGCGGGCGGTTGCCCCCGTGACCAGGTGAAGGCTTCAGATATCTCCTTCGGCTCCACTGGTCACGGGATGACAGTCGTCCAGTGCCCCGTCGCGGCAGCACTGAAAGTGGCGGACGGACGAAGCCTCCTCGTAGGGGGCTTCCTAAAGGCGCAGGTGCACCTCCTTCGTGCAGCGGAAGTCACCGGGGGCGATCGGTGCTTCCGCTGCAGCCGGCCCGGTCACAAGGCAAGTGCCTGTGACGCCCCGCCTCGCTGCTTTAGATGCGAGGCGGAGGGCAAGACCGCGGATCACCGGGTCGGCAGCACAACCTGCGCCGCATCGAAGCCAAAACCTCGTCCGTCCGCTGAGAGCGGTGGGGGTGCCGCCCTTGCGCGGCCAGTTGCTTCGCGGCGGGATGCGGTTATGGACGTCAATTAATGTCTGACGCCCGTATCCGTATCCTGCAAGTGAATTTGAACCACTGCCGTGCTGCTCAGGATCTTCTGTACCAGTTCCGCAGCAGAAACCATGGGGGCGCCCGTACCTACAGGTCAGGGAGAAACTCCGACCTAGGGCGCCCCCAATGACCCAGAGTCTCCAGCCGCAGCAGCTGGAGCGGGTCATGGGCTCCCTGTTTCCGACGAGCGCGGAGGAGCACGTCCCTCCGCGCATGGCTCCGTCTCTGCCCAACGCGGATAGCACCAGCGAAGACGACGTACCCGAAGTCAGGGTGGGGGAGCTAGGTGCGGCAGTACTCCGGCTTAAACGCCGGAAAATCACTGCCCCCGGACCCGACGGCATTCCTGGCCGTGCATGGGTCCTGGCCCTCGAGGAACTCGGGCCTCGACTGATGGGGCTCTTTAGCGCATGCCTCGAAAGGGGCCAGTTTCCCAAGGTGTGGAGGACGGGGAAACTGGTCCTGATCCGTAAGGCGGGGCGGCCGGTGGACTCACCGTCCGGATATCGGCCGATCGTGTTGCTCGACGAGGTGTGTAAGCTCTTTGAGCGAATTATCGCGGAACGCCTGGTCGAGCATCTCACGAGTGTGGGGCCAGACCTGGCGGATAACCAGTTCGGTTTCCGTCGGGGACGCTCCACCGTGAGCGCGATCATGCGCGTGAAGAGCCTGACGGAGGAAGCAGTCTCGCAGGGCAAGGTGGTGGTGGCGGTGTCTCTTGACATCGCCAACGCGTTCAACACCTTGCCATGGAGCTGCGTTAGGGAGGCGCTCGTGTACCACGAAACGCCTCTCTACCTCCGTCGTATTGTCGGGGCCTATCTCTCGGAGAGGGCCATAGCTTTCCCCAGCTGGCTCGGGCCAGCTCGGCGAGATGTGTCGTGCGGTGTTCCGCAGGGGTCGGTCCTGGGGCCGCTTCTGTGGAACATCGGCTACGACTGGGTGCTGCGGGGTGCGTTGCCTAGGGGTGTCGGCGTAACGTGCTACGCCGACGATACCCTCGTCACGGCGCGGGGTGCAACGTACCAGGAGGCAGCACTCAAGGTCACGACGGGTGTTGCTCGAGTCGTGGGTCGGATACGGCAGCTGGGACTGGAGGTGGCCTTGCACAAGTCCGAGGTTCTGTGTTTTCACAGACCTCGGAACGGTCCACCAGAAGGTTCCAGCATAAATGTGGGAGGCGTTAGCATCGGCATCAAGCCCTCGATGAAGTACCTAGGGATCGTACTTGATAGCCGATGGAACTTCGGACCACATTTCCGAAGTTTGGTCCCCAAGGTGACGCAGGCATCGGTCGCGCTTTCGCGACTGATGCCCAACCTAAAGGGACCCAACGCCTCCTGCAGGAGACTGTACCTGGGGATCGTGCGGAGTATGGCCCTATACGGGGCTCCCGTATGGGCGGATAGGTTGACGGTCAAGGGGAACGTGACTCTGTTAAACAGACCACTTAGAACCTTGGCCGTCAGAACCGTACGGGGGTACCGCACGATCTCCGGAGAGGCTGCATGTCTCCTAGCCGGGACCCCTCCATGGGACCTGGAAGCGAGAGCCCTTGCGTCATTGTTCCAATGGCGCAAGGAGGCGCTGGAGCGGGACCACAGGCCTGCGTCTCGAGAAATCGAGGACCAGCGGTCCCAACTCCGCCAGGATCTCATGGAGTCATGGAGGGTGCGACTTGAGCAACCCAAGGGGGGTGCCATCTTCATCGCGGCGGTGAGACCGATCATGGACGATTGGCTGCAGAGGCAGCATGGTGACCTCACGTACCGTGCGACGCAGATGGTTGCCGGGCCTGGGTGCTTCGGTAGCTATCTGTTTCGCATGCATCGTGAGGTCAAACCCCGGTGTCAACACTGCGAGGTTTCCGACGACGACACCGCACTCCACACGTTGGTGGAGTGCTCAGCGTGGGCGAGTCAGCGCCGGGACCTCGTAGTGGGTCTGGGCGTGGATACCCTCTCGCTGGGGACCATGCTTCAAGCCATGGTATCCAGCGGGAGTAGGTGGAACGCGGCCGTGTCCTTCTGCGAGCAAGTCATGCTCGCGAAGGAGGCGGCCGGGAGGGAGAGGGAGCGTACCCTCCCCGCCGAGTTCCGTAGTCGGCGGCCAGGCCGCCCCAGACTACGCGACTACGCCCAAGACTATCGTCCTCCATGATCGGGGCCTGAGGACGGCGGGATCGCCACCCACCATCCTTACAGAAGCAGGCTAGAAGGGTTGCGTGCTGCGGGGCCTTTGCCCCATAGCACGCAACCAGATTCACTCACTGACGCGGGATAAAACCCGACCCCAATGACGCGGGATTCTCGTCCCGACCAAACACCCGCAGAGACCACAGGGGTGGTCAAAGTCCGCCGGGCGCCACTGGACATACCCTCTGCTAGTAACCAGGGACGCCCGGCAACGGACGTTAGAGCGGCCGCGGCCTTGGGCCGCGGAATTAAAAAAAAAAAAAAATGTATTTTACGTAATATCGATCTAATAGGTTGTCTGGTAGAGATTCGTTTTTAGCAATAGGGTCGCCTTTTGTACTGTTTTATGTAATGTCACCTGTATGTCTCCATGTTGTGTACAATAGAGTACCTATACCTAATAATTTATTTGACTACATACGGAAAACGAATTTTGAAAACGTATTTATGCAGCCAGGCTTATAAACGCTACAAGCAAATCATTGAAATAACATCGAATCAATATTTTTATAACGACACCGTTACCCCATTACTAAGACTTCGCTGGCCTTCCGTCTGTCCGTCTGTCTGTCTGTCTCTCCATCTGTCACCAGGCAGTGTGTCTCATGAACCCTGATAGTAGAGACCTGTGTATCTAGTACCAGCTCCTTACGTTAATTTGCTCGAAATACTCTTTCGTATTCACATTTCACACCGGCCCCCCTTGCGGTAACGTCAGGGAACTGGTACTAGAAACACTGCACAGAAGAGGGACTTTTATCCGCGGAACTTTTGTCCATTGATAATAGATTTGTTATTTATTGCATGGAATAACACATATGTAGGATTAAAAGTACTCCGTCATTTTCGGACAAAAGTACGCAAACAAAGGTCCCTCGTTTGCGCAGGCCTTCATACAGTTATTTTCACAAATTCTGTATCTGTTTGTTGTTATAACGGCAACAGAATGCCGATATAACAACAAACACTAAACAGAATAAAATCAATATTTCAGGGGGCTCCCATACAACAGGTATAATTTTTTGTACCATTTTCGTCCCTTTGAGGTACCAAGTAGACATTACTACTAACTACTAACCTACAAGTTTTTATAGATAACAAACAGTACCCTTCCTGAGCGAGCCCGACAAGCACTAGGCCGGTTTTTAGATTTGATTCTGTGAACCTCTTTGTGAATGCGCGTCATACTATCAAACGCGCTTACGTATAACAGGATTTGCATGAACGCTTTGTGTATTTTCAATCTATTTAAGTGTAGCGTTCAAGTACTCGTATGAATCTATTTCCTATGAGATATTCAACTGTGAGATAATAAATATACAATTTATATTTCAGCATATATTGAATTCATGTGGAAAAGACTATATAAGTGGATAAAGTTTCCCTGCGAATCGCTCCATCATTTACTAAATGTCTTTTTCTCTGCTGCCCAAGCACGCGGCCGCCCCTACGTCCACTGCCAGCGGTCCCAGCTATGCCCGAAAGTATACCTTTTGACGTCGACGTTACTTAAACTCATGTGTAGCAACATATACAACAAGCGCCATCTAACGGAGACAGAATTAACTATGTTGGATGAACTATGAATTTTTATCCCGAATAGCACATTACAAAAGTGTTAGGAGTTTTCGGGAGCCGGGCGCCACTGGAAATACCACAACACGAATTTTAAAAAAACTGAGTTTTTGAGATATTTACCATGTAACGTTGTTTGTCAGTTCATGGCGCTTGCAACAGTGCCGAAAAATCGGATACTCACAACGTTACAAGGTACAAGGTAAGTAAATATATAGAAAACTCTAAGGGCACTATTCCTGGCATGGGTTTTTTCACCAGGGTGTGGATCTCGCCCGCAATGCGTGTCGATGTCAACGTCAAATCAGTTCGCGACTAGCCCCGTTACCAAAGTGACCGGCTGCGGGCGGCCCGCGCAACAAGAAACACATTTTATTTTAGTATGTAATTTGAGATTGACACCGACACGCAATGCGGATGAGATCCCCACACTAGTGGAAAAACGCTTGACATGAAAAGCGGTCTAATAATAATGTGAACGACCATGATAGTCTAATTACATTACACACACATATCACGCCTATATCCCCGAAGGGGTAGGCAGAGACGCATTACACACCCACAATTTTCCAGTATTTTTAGTCCCACGTAATAGGGGAATAGCAATGGCAATAGGCTCGCCCCCTATTACATGGGAACTAACATAGTGCCGCAGTGTGGTGGCCGGCAGAATAGAATAGCCCCAACCCATATCCTCCCGTGGATGTCGTACGAGGCGACTAAGGGAGTGTGTGGAAAGTACTGACCCCCTGTAACTTTTCCACACACAAAAGCGGATGTCCCACCTAACCTAACCTAATCAACTAAACCTAAACAACGACCTCTGTCCTTGCACCAACACAATCTCGCAAACCTTTAACCACCTTATTTACAACTGCCCGAGATACACTTAACTCACTCCTCCACCACATTACCTATATCGTAAATCAACTAAAACACTCTAACGGCACATAACATCTAAACACTTCACTAACTAAACAATCAACTTGCAAACGGTTCCAGGAGAAGGCGTATACCGTATATATAAGCGCCACTCCTGAAACTAAAACCCAATTGACTCACCAAAAAAAAAACAAACATAGATTGCGAGATGTGGGTGTGTTTGCACACCTCTGCCTACCCCTTCGGGAAAAAGACGTGATGCTATGTTATATATTATATGTTATGTAATAGGGGACAAGCCTATTGCCGTCACCGGGCACACATAATGGGTTGTGTCCAAAATTGCCGAATGAATTTAATAAAAAGTTGATTTTGAAAAAAAAATTGAAAAAAAATATTTGAACCCGTTGCCTTGCGATGAAATGTTGATGAAAGGCAACAAAATCTTACGTGCCAGCCGCTATAGCACAGCCAATTAAAGTCCTGGGCGTCTCGTGTACTATATTAACTGACCTGGCGAATCTAATCTAATCTAAACTTAAGAAATAAGGATAAACTGGCTGTTCCTAAATTTAGGCTTCATAAAGTGAGTAATTCTTTTGCGGGGAACTTTATTCGAATGTACAATACATTGCCAACCGAAATAGCAAATTTATCTGTTAATAAATTTAAAAAACTAATAAAACGTAAATTGTGCCATAAAGCTTATTATAGTATTAATGATTTCTTAGATGACAAGGCTGCCTGGTTGTAACACGAATTGCTCCTTTCTAAATAACTCTGTATTAGATTTAAGATGAAATATTTTGGAAAAAAGCCGAACTGAGTTTCTTGAGGGCTCTTCTCAGTCTCGTTGCATTTTGGAACCCTCGGTAGAGTCACACCAACTTTTGACGAATCTAAATAATTTTCTAAAAATTTCAAAGATAATAAACGTTATTTTATTTTATTTTATTTATTTTATTTTAGAACCTACCACAGAAGACCCACCTACCTGGTTCAATTTTGTTTTCGATCACCCATGAACCAATTGGAATATCACACAAACGTTCATTTAAGTCGATCCTATCGATCGAATTATATGAGAAACACATAATGCCTCGGTGGCGCAGTTGTATGAGTATGCGACTGCCGTCCCTGAGGTCCCAGGTTCGATTCCGGGTCGAATCAAATTATTTGTGGAATCTACAAATGTTTGTTTCGGAGTTTGGGTATTTTCTATGTATAACATGTATGTATTTAGAAATATATAAGTATGTTTATCAGTTGTCTAGATCCCATAACACAAGCTTTATTAAGTTAATACAGTTAATAATTTAACAAGCTTTATTAGCTTAATTTGGGCAAGATGACATTGTGTGAGAATGTTAAAAAATATTTATTACCTTGCCTGTTCCAAAGATTATCCCTTTTAGTCAGAGAAACTTCTTACCCCGCTTATCCACAACTACTCGTAACATAAAATCTGTTAGTTAGTGTTGGAGTATATTGCGCTCAGACATAGTTATATGCATAATTTGACCCAAACTGCAATTTAACTTACAAACCGTTTGTGTACAGAGTGAAAGTTTTAACAAGGCGGGTGATTTACGATGTCCAGTATACGGTCACAGTTTGTGAATGCGGACAGTAGATAAGCAGCTTGCCACTAGAAACTCCGCAGTTTCTTATCGTGGCAATGTTACTCCTTTTGCGAACTTCGTGATTTATTACTTGTTATATAACCGACTTAAAGTAAATTGAGGTTAGTAATTGAACACAAAATCTAGTCTCGAACTTAAGTAGTGCTTGCGTATGACAACTAGACAAATCATCACACTAAAACATAGTCGCCCGTTCCGTATGTATGAATAGATCTTTAAAACTACGTAATGGATATTGATGCGGTTTTCACCAATGGATAGAGTGGTTGTCCGGAAAGGTTTTTGTGTATTTTTCAATCGGGCGAAGCCGCGGACGTCCGCTAGTTATATTTTAAACTAGCGTACTAGCTATTACAGGTTATGAGATACAACCTGGTGATAGACGGACAACGGAGCTTTAGTAATGGGGTCTCGTTTTATCCTATGGATACGGAACCCTAAAATTCGATTAAGAAAGTCATATTTTGGATAGGTAAGTAGGACAAGCACAGAATAAGGAATTGTACTACAAGTCTGAGTGTTTTGTTCAATTACGTTTATTTCCCAAAAAAACAGATACAACGAAATTGTAGGTATAATACCCAGTTTGAATCCTTTTAACCCTTTTTTGTATAGAGCATTGAAGGACAAAAGCTTTGAAAGATTAATGAGGGTCATTTACTGATACTGTTTATATAAGGGGGGAAAACGAGGTTTTTATTTGTCTCACATCCATTTCTTTGATATATAACTATCTATTATATATATATATATATATATATAGATAACTTCATGATTAAAATCGAGAGTATGGACTGACCATTCGATTGGAGACATTTTGTTAGGTTTGGTGGGGTTCTTATTGTTATTCTTCTTGTGATGTGCCTCCATCGTGCGTCAATGATTTTACCAATGTCAAGGACATCAGTTTTTGTGATCTATTTATAATTTCTTTCTTAATATTTTAAGAATAGTGTGAAACGTTGTTAGGTATTGCAAGTGAGCGTCTGGAACCCGGTTTTTGTGGAGCACCAGAGGCTACCTAAAAGCCACCAACCACGCGCTCAGCCAAAACCAAACTCTCGCTGCGGTTTCACTCACGTGAAATCACAATGCCTGTATTGCCTGCCAACATACTTCCGACAATTGGGCATTCAAACACTAAATAATCCCTTTTAATAAGAAAGTAACTGCATGCGCATAACATTGTCGTTGGAACAAACTGCTTATTTTTTCAAATTACTAACTATGCCACTGAATTTGTAGTAGTTATTATGAAAATATATAATTATTGTTTTTTCACTATCACTACATATTAAAAAAACAAAGTCGTTTCCGTATGCTTAGATCTTTAAAACTACGCAACGTATTTTGATGCGGTTTTCACCAATAGATAGAGTGATTCTCGAGGAAGGCTTTTGTGTAATTTATCAAGCTGGCAAAAGCCGCGGGTGTCTGCTAGTAACAAATAAAAAGGGACATCTTTTTCAACTTGATAGACATCGCATTATTCAAACTAAAGAGCATCTGAATTATTATTATTTTTCCTATGTTCTAGCAAAACTAAAAAATATTCACAATTATATCAATTATCTGTTTTATATATGTGCAAATATGATATATGTGCTAACATAATTTTTGAGAAGTTTTTTTTTTCTTGAATTTTTTTTTTTTTCAAGCGTCTTTCTAACTTGTAATTAGATTGGATTATTACTATAAAAAAAGCTCCTTACTCAAAATCTTCTTCATTTGCCTCCAATCGAATACATACTTAACCTTATAATAATTATGTTCATGGGGCACACTAACAGTTTTGCACTTCTAGCTACTCGGAACTATTTGAATTTCGAATGTTATATTTTTTTAAACGTTGCAACCTTCTTAGTAATAAAAAAAAACAATTGGCGAGAAATCATTTGTCAATTGTTTTTTATCACACATCAAAGTTCTACGTTTGCAACAAAAATGGAAGTAAGTCGAAAAGATTTTAGAACGATGATTTTTTATGATTTTAAAAGTTCTCTCTCTCCGCTAGACTGTGCCACTCGTCTTCAAAATGCTTTTGGGTGAGAAGCACCTTGTTTGAGCGCCGTGAGGCGATGGTTTGCTGAATTTGAGAGAGGTCGAGTTTCTTTACATGACGAATTTCGTGAAGGGCGGCCTTCAACTGCCGTCAACGAAAATAATTTGGCTACTGTTAAGCAGTTAATTGAAGAAAACCCGCGGATTACCTATGAGACAATTCGAGGACTATTGGGGATTGGTATGAGTCAAATCCAGAAAATTTTATACAAAGAATTGAAAGTTCGGAAACTTTGTTGTCGTTGGATCCCTCATAAACTGACAGCGGAGCAGAAGCGGGCTCGCGTGGAATGGTGCTCACAGATGCTACTGAAGTACGACCACGGACATTCTAATGCTGTTTATGACATTATCACAGGAGACGAAACGTGGATTTATTGTTTTGAAAACCAAAAAAAACAGCAATCTTGTAAATGGGTGTTTGAAAATGAGAACAAGCCAACAAAAGTGAGGCAGTCGAGAAACGTTGGTAAAAAAAATATCGCGTTTTTTCTCAGCTACGGGTCCCATCTGTGCAATTCCACTTGAAGATCAAAAGAGTGTTAATGCCGAGTGGTATTCTACCATTTGTTTACCCAGGGTGTTAGAAAAAGTTCGCGAAAGACGAACCAAAAGCTGCGTTCTCCTACATCATGACAACGCTTCTTCACACACGGCCAACAAAACAAAGTCATTTTTAGCTTCCGAAAAAGTACAACTCCCTGTGATTTCTGTATTTTCCCCAAAATCAAAGATTTGATGAGAGGTTTCACTTTTACCAATTTCGAAGAGGCAGTGATAGCGTTTAATCAGCACGTAGAAAACATGCCTTCAGATCTGAGGTCCTCCTGTTTTAAAAAATGGTTCGATCACATGAAAAAATGTTTAAAGTGTAAAGAGTAAGAGTATTTTGAAAAGCAATAAACATAATATTTTGGTTTTAACATCATCATCTACCTGCCCTTATCCCAATTATTTGGGGTCGGCGCAACAAGTCTTTCTCCTCCACACACCTCTGTCAGAAGTCATCTCTTCATTCACTCCTCTCTTTGTCATATCCTCTTTCACACATTCCATCCATCTTTTCTTTGGCCTACCTCTACTTCTTAAAGCCTCTACAGTCATACTTTGCACCTTTCTAACGACATTGCTTTCCTCTCTTCTCATAACATGTCCATACCATGACAGCCGCTCGCTTCTCAATTTTTCATTCACTGGTGCAACTTTCAAACTTCCTCTAATATACTCGTTCCTTTCCCTATCCATTCTTGTCACACCACACATCCATCTTAACATTCGCATTTCCGCTGCATGCAATTGTCTCTCATCCGTCGCTTTTACGGCCAAACATGAAAGTCCATACAGGACGGCAGGTCTGACGACAGTCTTGTAAATTTTCCCCTTAAGTTTCGGAGGAAATTGGGGGTCGCATATAGTGGCTTTGACCTGCCGCCATTTCATCCAACCTGCATCAATTCTGTGCTTCACTGTACGATCGATTTCCCCATCATCCTGGATAAGAGAGCCGAGGTACCGGAAACTGGAGCAAACTGGTATTGATGTGCCGTCTAACACCATGGGTGTAGGACTGGAGAGACCGCCGAAATCAGAGAACATGTACTCAGTTTTGGTTCTACTGATTTTCAAGCCTACACTCTCCAGTTTACATTGCCATTTTTCCAATCTACTCTGTACCTCAGGCCCGTCTTCACCGACGAGTACAATGTCATCGGCAAATAGCATACACCAGGGGGTCTCTTCCTGTATCTCCGATGTCAAAGCATCCATTATTAACAGGAAGAGATATGGGCTTAGCGCCGAGCCCTGATGCAAGCCTACCGCGACACTGAACTCGTCGGTGTTGCCAGCAGCGGTTCGTACGTAGGTTTTCGATCGACAATACATCGCACAGATTAACTCTATATACTTCCCAGGCACACCTTTCTCTTTCAAGGCCCACCACAAAACCGTTCTGGGTACCCGATCGTATGCCTTCTCGAGATCTACAAACACCATGTGCAAGTTTTTATGTGCACGCCTATATTTTTCACACAGCTGGCGGAGTGCAAATATGGCGTCTGTAGTCCCGCGACCAGGCATAAACCCGAACTGGTTTTGGGTAATCTCGCTTTCCTCTCGCACTCGTTTCTCTATCACTTTCTCCCAAATTTTCATACTGTGTGACATGAGCTTAATTCCTCGATAGTTGCCGCAGTCTTGCACATCACCCTTATTTTTAAAAATGGGCACTAGAGAACTATTGCACCATTCACCGGGGATCGTCACTTCATACAACAACTTATTGAAGAATAATGTCAGCCAGGCATATCCATCTTCTTCCAATATCTTCCACGCTTCCACTGGAATACCGTCGGGCCCTACGGCTTTCCCATTCTTCATATTTCGTACCGCTTTTCTTATTTCATTTCTATCAATCTCCTTCACTAAACCTACATTCACACGTCTCTCTTCTAAATTTCCACTCCATGCATTCTCTTCATTCATAAGTTTTTCGAAATACACCTTCCATCGATTTCTTACTACATCTTCTATTATTAAAATCTTACCCTTTTCATCTTTTATACATCTTACATGTCTTACGTCCTTCGTTCTATCATCTCTGTCTTTCGCTAAGCGGTAGATTTCTTTTTGGTCCTTAGTTCCATCAAGAGCATTGTATAGTTGCTCTTGGGCCTGAGATTTAGCTGTTGCTACCGCTTTTTTCGCCTTTTTGCTCCATTCCTTATACTTCTCCTTTTTTTCTTCTTTTTCACTTTCATTCCCTTTTTCTTTTTGCCATTCCTTAAAAGCGTTCTTTTTTTCTTTAATTACCTTTTGCACTTCTCTGTTCCACCACCATGTATCCTTATCAAGTACACCTTTACTACTACTTACCTTGCTACTTTCCTGATACAACTCGCCATTTCATTCCAACATTCATCCACTGATTTATCCATCATATCTCTCATTTCTATCATTTTATTCACCACTCGTTCTTTAAACTTACTTGCATATTCTTTCTTCTCTATCAACCACCACATAATTCGAGGAGGGGGGCGTTTTTTGCCTTTTTGTGAGATTACTTTGGTCTTTAAGTCCATTATTAATAGCTTATGTTGCTTCACTACCCCTTCTCCTGGCAGCACCTTGCAGTCCTTGACACAGACCAACCTACTCCCCCGGATTAGGAAATAGTCAATCTGTGTCAAATGAACACCACTTTTATAGGTGATTAGGTGTGAGTCCTGTTTACGAAACCACGTATTCACTATGGCCAGGTTAAGGGAGGAAGCAACCTGCAGTAGTGTTTCACCGTCACTGTTACGGGTTCCGTATCCCCATCCTCCATGCACTCTTTCATAATCCTCATTTACTCTTCCTACATGTCCATTAAAATCTCCTCCTATACATATTTCTTCACTTTCTGGTATACTAATCATGACTTTATCAAATTCCTCCCAAAAATTTTCTTTCTCTCTGTCATCACACCCGCTCTGTGGTACATACACGCTGATCACATTTAGCACCATACTCTCCCATACTACTTTCACAACTATTATCCTGTCGTTTACTCTTTTCACATCCGTCACGCATTCTTTCAAGTTACCATCCAGTACTACACCAACTCCATTCCTTTTTCCATCACTCCCAATGTAATATAACTTATATCCTTCACCAATCTCTCTAGCACTTGCACCCTTCCACTTAGTCTCCTGCAAACATGCCACATTTATTCTTCTTCTCTTAAACACATCGGCCAACTCTCTTCCTTTCCCAGTCATAGAGCCAACATTCCAACTTGCATACCTCAGTCTTACTTCTCTTTCGCGATGGGCTTGCGTCTTACGTCGCATCCACCCCCTATGCGACAACCCTTGTCCATTTCCCACAGGTACCGGGTGCTGTCCCTGCGCGTCGCCTGTGGGGTACGCCCTAGCCCTATTTCGCTCTCTATTATTGCTCCTCATGTTGCAAAAATGGTTTTGGCAATGGTTTTTTTTACAACCGGCCGCCTGCCTGACGTCAACCCTCCTTGGGAATGCTATTGTGGACGGTTTGTCCCCCGCCTGATGGGTGCCCTGCAGTGCTGGTTATTGTGCACCGGGCCATCTCCCTCAGTCGACTTCTACGACACCCCGGGTTGTGTAAGGGCTGGACCATTCTAAGTTTTTCCTTCGCTCCCAGGCCAGCATGGAAGGAAAACATGTTGTTTTTTTAAGTTACGCAAAACTTATAAGTGTGACCTACGAATATTAGATCACTGTCGTGTACAATTCCCAAAACCAAAGTTCAAAGTTGAACGTGAAGGTTTCATAACTTTATTGCGGCGCTCAAAGCATTATAGTCTTAAAATAATACCATGTGGCAGGCTGGAGTTATAAACTTCTTTGTTCTTTTCAAACTGAATTAGGAAATTTTCCGGTCGTATCTTTATATAAACACACAGGTGAATTTTGGTGTATTTTCAAACACAAAAATATCTTTATTCATTTAGGTCACAAACGCCAAGATTATTGCTTCTACATTTACTTTACTGCCTGACTCGCAAGGCCAAGGTAAAACCAGTGAGAAAAGAATCTGGCAATAAAAAGTCGCGGCCACTCTGTTTACCAGTTATGTACTATATATATCTATATTTATTTTTCTTTTTTAATTTCGCGGCCTAAGGCCGCGGCCACTTTCACATCCGTTGCCGCGTGTCCCTGGCTCCCACGCAGAAGGTACTCGTATTTCCAGGTGTGCTTCAAGCTGTAATCCTCATATTTGAAATCTCAATGAAAACGAATTTTGACAACGCTAAAAAATAGTCATGAAATAGTAATAATAAATACATGTAAAAAAAATAGTCGTATTATAGTTTCGGCGTCATAGCTATAAGTTAGTGAGGATTATGGCTTGAAAGTCAAGCTGGAACCCTCATTTCTGGTGCAAGCAAACGGTAAAGTCTATCGAATTGGTTTAGGTTCCAAAAAATAGTCATGAAATAGTTGCAACGACATGCTAAATCTCAGAAATAGTCCTTAAATCCTTTTAGGTTCCAGAGATATATAGGTAACCTACATTTGAAACATTTGAAAACTTCAAATTTCTCCGGAACACCTGCGATTTTCGGTTTAAAGTTTATGCCAAAAAATAGTCGTGAAATAGTCGTATGAAGCTACAATAAATTTGAGCTGATTTAATTTGAAAACAAAAAGTTTGCGTTTGCCCTACATTTCTATGGAGTACAGTCGTGTACAAAATTTGTAACTTCATATGATATTATTGTGAAATATTCCGCTTAATATATAATATTACTTCCAATTAGACTTTTTCCATGCCAGCTGTTATAATTACTAACGCCTCACTAACTTATAGCTATAACGCCGAAACTATAATACGACTTTTTTTTTACATATACGACTATTTATGACTATTTCATGACTATTTTTTAGCTTTGTCAAAATTCGTTTTCATTGAGATTTCAAATATGAGGATTACAGCTTGAAGCACACATTTCCAGTTGCGCCCGGCGGTGTATCTACGAGTATATATCGTATCTACCCGTTGTTTTGCGAACCTGGCAGTAAATGTAAATTTAGTAGCAATTTAGACTTTAATTGTAACCTTTATAACTGATTGACTTTCAAACGTGTTACTTTGTAACCCACTTGAATAAACATATTTTTCATTTTCATTTCATCTAAATCATTTTTCAACTAAAATTTTACTCGTAGATCCGATCAACGACCGACACACTTGCAAAGAAACATACAAGTTCTTGGTTAACGGCTATTGGCTCGTTTTCTATTACATCTTCTCTTATGGGATACGGATTTAGCTAATTTTAGTTTTAAAATATTTTTAGAAGTTCAGGGAAGGTTTTAAAGATTAATACTTTAAAACCTTCCTCCTTCTTAAAGAGGCGGTACGAAGCTCGCCGAAACAGTTAGACACAACGTCATCTATCCCAAATTAAGCTAATATAAGCTTGTGCTATGGGATCTAGACAACTGACAAACATACTTATTTATCTAAATACATACATATGATGATTTTCTATTAAATTTAGATAGTTACAGGATTTAATGTTTATTACAATATTTCGTAATTTTGAATCACAACGATGAATAATTATATTTAGATGGTTGTGGCCGCAGATATCTGTATATACATCACCCATATTATTGTTTTTTCTATCTGCTTTTATTATTTTTCTTTTTTGAACGTATATATTTGTCTGGATGTCTGTAGTTTAGACGTTCAAATCTACTTAACACATTTGTACGTGCCTATGCTGCATCCTATTTTTATTATTAATTCAGGTACTTTTATTAAGTCCTATGTACTTGTTATCTCTAATGCAACACGCCGTTTGCACTTTGCTTGGTGTTGAGTGCGAGTTCATACATTTCTTATTTGTGACTAAGTGATTAGTAAAATCAGTTGCACTCGCGCTTAGCATTTTAACGGAGTGTAAACCAGTCCGGTTACTACTATAATTGTGGTTGTGTTTGTAGGTAGGTATTTCTTATAACCTGTGTAATATTTGTATGCTCGCTCGTGTGAACGTGTCCGAGTGTACCTACCTATTCCATTATAAATTGTATGTTGTTGTGTAAATTGTATGCCGCACACTGCGGCCCGCTGAGTGGACGACTATTTAATGTTGACTACATTGTTTATAAACCATATGTGGAAGCTTGTAATTGGCATTTTTTGGCATAATATTCATAACTAATGTGTACTATAGCCGTAAGCTCCCCAAATAAAATAAAATATTATACATAGCATACAGACGACAGTCGCATACTCATACCACTGCGCCACCGAGGCAGTCGTTGAAATGAAAGTTTGTTATGCCTTTTTTTTATATTCCGCGGCCCAAGGCCGCGACCGCTCTAACGTCCATTGCCGGGCGTCTCTGGTTCACACGCAGGAGGTATTTCCAGTTGCGCCTGGCGGACTTTGACCACCTCTGTGGTCTCTACGGGGGTTTTGTTGGGATGAGAATCCCGCGTCGTTGGGGTAGGGTGTTATCCCGGGTCGGTGAGTGAATCCCGAAGACCCTTCTAGCCTGCTTCTCTAAGGGCGGCGGGTGGCGATCCTGCCGTCCTCAGGCCCCGATCATGGAGGTCGATGGTCTTAGACGTAGATGAGTCTGCGGCGCCCTCGCCTCTCGGCCGCCTCCTTCGAGAGCATGACTTGCTCGCAGAAGGACACGGCCGCGTTCCACCTATTCCCATGGCTTAAAGCATGGTCTCCAGCGAGAGGGTATCCACGCCCAGACCCACTACGAGGTCCTGGCGCTGACTCGCCCACGCTGAGCACTCCCCCAACGTGTGGAGTACCGTGTCGTCGTCCGAAACCTCGCAGTGTTGACACCGGGGAGTTTGTTATGCCTGCCCTTTGCGGAAATAGTCGAGATTGTGTGTTAATTAAAAATTAAATAGGTATTAAATTCGGTACTTTAAATTGGTAAATATTTCGGTTCATCCATTCCGAAGCTAATAAAATATGGTAGAGACTTAAAACCTTGAAGAGACGAAATAGACAAAATAGACAGGTGTTACATAAAGATAATACGAAACGGTACTTCATAAGGACCCCCCTCCCACCGTCCCGGGTGTTCAATATTACCTTATATTACAGCAATACTAAATATTGAACTTATGAACTCGCATTTTCAGCACGTGTCGCGTCAGAACAGAATATTTGTCCATTTACCCATTGTTTACACTTAATATACGTAACGCAATCGAGATTTATTGCCTTAAGATTTTTTTTGTTAGTCAACCTCTATGTGGAGAGGGCACACAATTGACCAATCGGACAATCACAGAATGGGCCATGCTTGCCACCATCATCTTCATAAACGTTCGTAGTACGTTGGTAATACATTCCGGATCGTTGCCGATCATGGGCCATTGAAGACGATTATGCCCTCTATAGATTTGTGATCGCCTGTGATAGCCCATCATGGTCGATTGTAGACTGTAATATTTAGTCGTTCAATACCGTCATTATCTCGGTATCATAGCATTTGAAAATGCTGCGAAGCAAACCTGATCAGTCTTATAAGTAAATGCTCTAGAACAGTCCATGAGTTTTGTTCAATATTGGTTGGCTACACCAAGTGTCATCTATACAATCCAGTATTTTCCAAAAGAAAGGTTAGGAATCAGCAAAGTAAGGTATGCAAAGAGGTAGAGATAAAGGTTTAGCCTTTGCCGTTACTCAAACAGTTCCCTTGGTATGTTGATCTCTCGTCTCGATCTTGGTATTACCATTAAGTGCCTGGTAAATATAATGTTTACAAAGTAATATACGGTAAAATATGTACCGAAACCTGTGTCGAATAGTTTTTACGCAAGCACCACTCTATTACTAGTAGTAATAAGTCACAGTTTTTGTTTGCGTCTGTACGTGACAGGGGTTCAATTGCGTTCAGCGGTTGAGCACACGTCCTTACTTGACCAATGACGGTTTTGTACACGCGAGTTACATTGATTTTTCTACGTTCGTTCATTTTTCTGTTGTTGGTAGCTCTAAAAACAGTTGCCAACAGGGACATAACATTAACTATATTCTTTGTGAATCCAGATCATCCAGATATATCCAGAAAATGTTCAGTAAATGTTATTCGAAAAATTCCAATTCACATCGGGTAAAATTAACGATACGGAATTCGTCCGTTTTAACAACTATTTTTGGAATATTAACTTATTTCTCGATCAAAGTTATAGATAAAATCCTTTTAAGATACGAAGGATCTCGACTAAAATGTGAGATATTGTTGTATATATTTTGTGTCTCAAGAAGATTTCGAAATGTCCAAAAGCAAAATCCGTCTACTTTCCTTTTCTTAGTGCGATCACTTTTGTATCGTACAGCGAGGGCTTTGTAGCAATTCTTCCGGAATATTTTCACGAGATTGGGTGGAATTGGTACAATTTTCACATGCCTCCCTTCTATTTTGTTGCAATGCATATAAATATAATATCACTGAGAGGGAATACTTTCACACGTTCTTACTCGCAGTAGACGGTACTGAATTCAATATTAATAACTTACTAGCGGCACATGATTTCTCTGCATGGAGTTGTTTATTATTTTTTTATAAAAGGCTTATAGTTTGTGAAGATAAAGGTAAGTACCCGGTTGAGCAAAGACGATAATGTGAGAAATATATTTCGGATTTACGTTAAACTAAATTTTAAAACCCAGAGTACATACTTGTACTTGCTTGTACTATTATTTCATCGGTGCCCAGACGAAGAACGCAATGTGAAAAGGCGCGAAATAAAAATAAGTTTTTAATATAGATACCATTCACGTGTTCTAAATTCAAAATATGAAATACTATATACTCAGAACCATGGACCAAATAAATAATATAATATATCTATGCTCAGAACTTTTATTTTGAACCAGTGGCAGTGTTCTAAATTATTTAAATGTGTTTTAAGTTCTCAACTACTGAGTTGAGGTTCACAATCGCGATCCACTAAGAAACAAACTGCTCATAATTACTATGGAAATATAATAAGGCTAGAATGGTTAAATACGATACCTAAGGCTTTAGGTCATAGGTACATAATAGCATTAGAACTAAGTACCTATACAATAGGGTTAAAAAGCTACGCGAATGTGTATAGAACTTTCGCACACATTCTTTCATTGTTCCGGTTTCCTTTCATCCTAGTGGGGTAAACCGCTGAATTTTAAATGTTAGCTTTGCATGAAGAATTTATGGGCGCTTTAATATTTGGCAGCATTGTAATCTCTTTTGCTTTATGGAAGATTTTAAGTGCATATTTTAAGCACTATGCAATACGAGTACCAGAATTCTTATAAGCTTAATTTTTCCTTTACTCATCATCCACTGAATCTTCACCCAGCCCAGCTAGCGGCTTTCCAGTGTAATTGCGCTTAGAAATTATCCGTAATACAAGTGCTATCTGACTTGCACAACCCATTGGTGATATCAAAGTTCTGTATTAAATACAGTAATTAGTTGGATTTGTAGGGCTCCAACCACATAACGTCTGCCATAGATATTCGTATGGCAACCAGAATCGACGGCTCAATCAAAGAATCAATTTCATTTATTCAGTTTAGGCACATAAAGAGCACAGAGTTTAAATTTTACAATTTATTGTCAAGTAATATTATAAAAATACTAAATTAAGTACACAAATAACCATAAGAAAATGATTCTTTCGCTGGTTTGGTAAGTTGGTTCTCCTGAGATACCAGCTAGAAACTCAAGTAGATTATCCATTTTCTTTTTTAATATTGTTTTGTTACAATTAGTTTATATTGTATTATACGAGTGGCCAACAACAGAAGATTAGGGTGACCATGCATTTTTATCATTAAGATATTCGTCTACATTATAGTAGGCTTAACGTTCTCTCCGAGACACGGAGGCAACGGAGGGCTCTCAATGGGCGCACACGATATCGTGATGATATCGTGTACGATACCTTAAAGTTACTGCTGCTACTGAAAATATCGTCGCGATATCGTCACGATATTGTGGACGATATCCTGCAATGTGAAAACGCCCAATGTCTTGAAATGCCTAATGTTACTTAACATTTGCTGTGTTAACCTAATCGGTTACCACTTAACCACGGTCTAACCCAATTTGTAACATACTTCAAAAAATGGAAGAGTTTAAACTATCATGGTCATTAACATTACGATTAGAATGTTCGGGATATTTACCATGTAACATTCACAGTTCTTCCGCGATCATGGCGCTTGCAACAGCGCCGAAATATCGGAGACTCGATAAAATAATGTTACATGGTAAATATCCCGAACATTCTAATCGTAATGGAAGAGTTTATCAACTCGACTGTATGTTTTTTTCATGTTTGTTTTTAACCTCATATCAACTAGGTGAACCGAAAATCTTTTTATCGTTGAAAGCTAGTACTTACCGTGTGATCCCATTTCAATGGTCCCATTCCGGTAATTCGGTGTTTTTTGCTAAAATTATTCTTTTAGGTAGTAGGTATTAATGAATACACAAACGTAAAATCACATTTATCTCTTGTTCACTTTCTCACTTGTGTCACTTTCTTTATCCCATATGATATCCATCCTTCCCTTCCTCCTTCTCCGGCTTTCCCTTCCCACTTATAGCATATTTTCAGAAAAATAATTCACTAATCTGTAGCTGCGTTATTCCTGAGTGCCATAATAAGCTACTTTTTTGTTCCACTTGATCCCGTGGGAATCTGGAACGAGAAAACTATTAACCATTAAAGAAATATCGCTTATTGTCTTTGACCAACTATTGGACTTAGAACTTTGAAGTCTTACTGGACTCACTAAGTGAACATAACTCTGGCTCATCAGTTGATTAGTTTGATGAAATCAGACCTAATACCTAATCTTCTGCAGAGAGTTTGCGCAAACACAGTTATGAGGGCTTGGGGAATACGACTTTGTTACAAATTAATAAATTAAGACCACTTCGCTGTGTGTACAGTCACTGCGTATATACTTAGAACGGTATGGAAACGTTGGATTGTAGGTTTGAATTACCTACAAAACAGCTTTCAAAATGTAATTGTGCAATGCACCTCTATACCAACCCATCTTGATTGGATGTAGGCTGGATTCTCCCCTATTTGGGGGAGGTATATGCCCAGCAGTGGGTCAAATGGGATGAGATGATGATGAGAGCACCTCTGCCTACTCCTTCGGAGGATATACACCGTCCATAATACAATAATGTGATCCGAACCAAACAACCAACAGCAGGGCTTATGTTACCCACCTTCAATATCTCTGCAGTCCGGGCATAACTTAATTTTGTAATACGAGTACCTATATTAAAAAAAAAAAACAAATATGGATATTGTAACAACTATGTATATTGTCCGAGACGCCCAGGACTTTAATTGGCTGTGCCATAGCGGCTGGGATGTACAATTTTGTTACCTTTCATCAAAATTTCATCTCAAGGCAACGAGTTTAAATTGTTTTTTTTTTTCAAAATTTCTATATTCGGCTACTTTTTATTAAATTCATTCGGCCATATTGGACATAACCCATTATAAATGTGCCCGGTGATGGTAATAGGCTTGGCCCCTATTACGTGGGACTAAAAATACTGGCAAATTGTGGGTGTGTAATGCACTTCTGCCTAACCCTTCAAGGATATGAAATGGAAAAGAGGGTAGGTGTCAAAAAGTGCACACATCTAAGATTTGTAAAACTTTGTTTTAAAAAGATTTAATAGTTATTTTCAAAATATCTCTATTTAATACTGTGGTAAATCAAGCAAAGTAAGTGTACTTACGTTTGTGATTATCTATGTGACATACATAACAAGTTTTAGTCACCACCTGCTAGCTTACTAACACACATCAGTAACTGCGTGAGTTCTACACTACATACCTATTAAGTTTATACATTATTATACGCATCACAATGCCTCAGCTTGACGAAATACTGAATGTGCAGAGGAATCTTGAGGAAAATTTCACCAAGAAGATGGATGAGCTTCAGGCGCAGCTACAAGTGGGTGGCACTGTCACCAAGGATACTGTGGCCAAAGTGGCTGAAGAGTTTCGCTCCTTCCGGGAATTAATATTCAATATTCTTGGGCTTCTTCGCACTCAGATTGCGGAATGTGTCAAAACTACAGATGCAGTCGACACCTGGCAGCGGAGGAAGGCTCTTGTTTTTAACGGTTTCCGGGAGACTGATAAGGAGGATTGCACAGCGATGGTCCTTGAAGTCCTGCAAAATCGGTTGGCCTTGAAGAACATCACAGTCGCCTCGATTAAGTCATGTCATCGTATCGGGGCCACTGGGACCGACCACAACCGACCTGTCCTTGTCCGGTTTTGCAGCACAAGTGTCAAGGCTGCGGTCTGGGGCGCGAAAGCGAGGCTGAAGGGGTCCCCGGTGGCAGTAAAGGAATTCCTTACCAGGACCCGACAGGCTGTGTTTGTGAAGGCGCGGCTGCACTTTAGTATGCGAAGCGTATGGACGCAAGACAGTATTATCATGATTAAGACGCAGAATGGGCAACGCTATAAAATTACCACTCCCGACGAACTGAAAGTAGCTATGGAAAAGCATCCCAAATCATCATCTTGTTCAAGCACAAATCCCGGGGAGATGAAAGCATAGTGGTTGTTGCGTTTTGGAACTGTGGTCACACTTTCAGTTCGTTCATATTCATCACCACATCCTATTATTATACCATATAATTATGGTAGGTAAAATCAATGTACTTATGATTGTATCCATAGGTTAATGGGTACCTATTGTAGTTACTTCATTCAATTAGGTACATCTACATCTATACAATACAATGTTTTGTTTCGTTGAACTTGTACAGGCTATGTAGGTACCTATTTAAATCAATTCAATTCAATTCTTTGTTATTATGTGTAGGTACATATTTAAATCAAAGTAATCAACTGTGGCCTGTCATGTCGGTGTCATTGTCAGATGTCATTTGTATTTCTTTTTTCTGTTTTGCCTTTTTAAGGAACGAGCTAGAGTCCAAAGACCATACTGCCTTTCGGATGGTCGAAAGAGGTCTCCTGTCACCTGTCTCTGTCCATTGCTATCCGACAGTTAATGGTTGGCATTGCAGACCTAATATTGAGTTGTTCATGAATGTAATATGTACTGTACTATTATTGTTTTTCTGTTTTGCTTTCTTTTATTATTTTCCTCGTTTATTGTTTTTTTTTTATTTTTTCTATCTGTTAGTGTGATCCGAGTAGCAGTAATTGTGTGAGCATCTGCTAGCGGGTGGTGCAGAGACTGCAAGCTTTTTGGGTTAGACGTAGTGCACAGGTACTTTAATTTAAAAGTTTATTCTTATCTGCTTTATATAGGTATTTATAGTCTTATATCTGCTTTATATAGTATTTTATATATTTATAGTCCTAAATAGAGTACAAATAGTATTTTATTTACATTTTAATCAAAAATTATTCTATGAGTTACGAATCTGATGATAATTGTTCATTTCATTCTGCTTTGGGGTCTGACACTGATAGTTTTAGCTCGGCAACGGAGTCACTTGGGGAGGAACTTCGTGGGTGCCTTGAGCAGGAGGTAAGTCGGTCACTTAATGTCTGTCATATAAATGCTCAAAGTGTCCCAGGTCACTATGCCGACTTCCTGGAAACGTTTGCTGTTCCCTACGTGCATGCCGTCCTGATTTCTGAAAGTTTTTTCAAACCTAATCTCCTTTCTGCTTACTACCCACTACCAGGCTTTATTCTCATACGCAATGACAGGTTGGGTAAGGACATGGGTGGTGTTGCCATATATATCCGCAGTGAGTTCCCGCACAAAATAATTGCCGCATCTCCTTCCCAGTATTCCGCTACAGCGGAATATCTCTTTCTTGAGGTAAGGGGTGTCAAGGTACTCATCGGAGTTGTCTATTGTCCCCCATCTGTTAATTACTTCACTGACTTGGAATTGGTTTTAGAATCCTTGGCGTCCGATTATGAGCATCACATCATCATGGGTGACTTTAACACAAATCTCCTCGTGGACTCCTCTCGAGAAGCGAAATTACGGCACATAGTTGAGTCGGCTAGTCTTCACGTATTGCCACTTCAGGCTACTCACCACAATAAAGACGTCGATGATACCTGGCTCGACTTGATTATTACTTCTGCTCCGTCGCTGGTGCGTTGTCATGGGCAGTGTCTGGCTCCGGCATTCTCACACCACGATCTCCTGTACATCTCCTACAGACTCAAACCTCCGAAGCTGAAACCTAAGATACTGCTAAGGCGCTGCTTTGGTCGCATGGACGTCGATAAGTTACGCACTGGCGCCACTGCCATTAACTGGGATTCTTTGGAGGCATCGAATACTATTGATGACAAAGTGGAGGTGTTTAACGACAACCTTGTCAGACTGTACGATCTACATGCACCGGTTAGGCAAGTTAGAATCAAGCGTAATCCTGCACCTTGGATCACGGAGGAGGTGCGGCTTGCAATGAGGTGCCGAGACCGAGCTTTTCGTAAATTTAAAAAACGAAAGTCTGATCAGAGTTGGGATCATTATAAAACTGCCAGGAATCGTTGTAATCAGGTGATACGTAACGCTAAGCGCCGACACATCTTTAACAACCTTTCTTCCTCTTCGCCGGCCGAAGTTTGGAAGTTTCTCGGGTCCTTGGGCATTGGCAAGTCAAGGCAATTGGAGCTGCCAAAGACAATTGGGTTGGACACCATTAACGCTCATTTCTCCACCTCGTACAAGATGGACAACCAAACCAAGCGTCAAACGGTGGACTTCGTTGCCAGTCTTGCCGACCCATATTATCCCTCTTTTGAATTTACTCCAGTGTCATTGAGTGAGACTAAAAAGATAGTACTCTCAATTAAGTCCAACGCTGTTGGTTGTGATAACATAAGTCGTCGTATGATTGTCTCTATATTAGACCAACTCCTTATACCTATCTCACACATCATTAACTTTTCTATCACAACTGGTCAATTTCCCGCCCTCTGGCGTAGAGCCTTTGTTTGCCCTGTACCTAAGATACCTCATCCTTCCCAACCCAACCACTATCGTCCCATTTCTATCCTTCCTTTTTTGTCCAAAGTTTTGGAGGCATGCGTGCATAGCCAAGTTTCGAAATTTATACGACAAAATGACATACTTAACCATTTACAATCTGGGTTTAGGCCTGGGCACAGTACTACTTCTGCCCTGCTGAAGGTTACAGGTGATATCAGGAGTGGGATCGAAAACTCGAAAGTTACGGTGCTGGTCCTAGTTGATTTCTCCAATGCATTCAATTGCGTGAATCAAGACATCCTGTTAGCTATGCTAGCCCATCTTAGGATCTCACCCCATGACCTGGAATGGTTCTCTTCTTATCTTCGGGGTCGCCAGCAGTCGGTGCGTATCGATGACGTCTCGTCTAATTGGTGCAACCTCGATGCTGGGGTCCCCCAAGGCGGTATTCTCTCACCTCTTCTTTTTTCTATATTTATTAACTTCTTAACCACTGAGCTTCAGTGTGCGTATCATCTGTATGCTGACGACCTGCAGTTGTACAGTCAAGCTGGGGTAGATGGTCTGGCGGAGGCCATTGACAATATTAATGTGAACTTGGCCGCGTTGGGCAGGTGGTGTGAGAGGTTCGGGTTGACGGTAAACCCTGACAAGTGCCAGAGTATTATTGTAGGGAGTAGTCGCATGCTGAGTAGGCTGAAGGATGTTACCATTCCGCCGATAATCTTCAATGCTAAACCGATATCCCTCACTTCTTGCGTCAAAAACTTAGGTTTGCATATTGACACCACGCTCAACTGGCAAGCTCAGGTTGCCGGAGTGTGTCAGAGGGTAACGGGCAGCTTACGGGCGCTTTATCGCTTGAAGAACTTCCTTCCAGCCACAACAAAGGCAGCGCTTATGCGTTCGTTGATCTTTCCTGTCATAGACTATGGTGATGTGTGCTATTTCGACCTGAATGCAGATCTACTCAATAAACTCGACCGTCTTCTCAATAATTGCATTCGATTCGTCTACAATCTTCGTAAGTATGATCATGTTTCGGAATTCCGCACTGAGTTGGGGTGGCTATCCATACGCAAGCGTCGTAGCTTGCGTGCTGTGACTATGCTGTACTCCTTCCTAAATTCTCCCTATGTCCCATCATATCTTACTCAATACTTTGAATTTCTTGGCTCCAATCATAACAAAAACTTGCGTTCTTCAAACAATCTACTTTTACATTGTCCTTCTCACACTTCTAGCCTTATTCACTCTTCATTCTACGTACAGTCTATTCTTCTCTGGAATGTGCTTCCGTTGGAAATTAGGATGTCAACCAGCCGCTTCGTTTTCAGGAAGAAGGTATATGAACTATATCGCGACTCATAAACAGAGTCCTATCCTATACTTAATGCAGTCATAGCTCATAGTTGTGTTTTATTAGTTTATGTATTGTATATAGACATAATGTGCAGATATTCCTTGGACACTTTATTTAATTAATAATACATAGTATATATTATGTAGGTTTATTAGTGTAATATATGTATATGTGTATGTATATATATTTGTGTATCTATATATATATATATATGTTTGTTAGTATTAGCTATGTATGTAGTTGTTAGTATTTAAGTTTATCCTGTTTCTCTAATGTCATCATAACTTTTATAACCCCTTAGCACCTACTACTAGTTCTCTCTGCATCACCCTAAGGTTGACTGTTAGACAATGCCTATGGCATTAAGTCCGCCTATGTACTGTTACTGTGCATGAAGTGTAAATAAATAAATAAATAAAATAAATATAGGCGTGATATGTGTGTCTGTATGTATGTAAATTGAAATAAAAGAGAAGAGTAAGAAACAGTAAAGAAAGAGTTTTTTCTTGCAATTTTCAATAACGAAATCACATAAAGCAAATATCACATTTTCTCGGAAATGATAATACGTAGGTCACACTATAAGTTTTGCGTAACTTAAAAAAACAACATGTTAAAACCAAAATATTATGTTTATTGCTTTCCAAAATACTCTCCTTTACATTTTAAATATTTTTTCATGCGATCGAACCATTTTTTAAAACAGGAGGACCACAGATCTGAAGGCATGTTTTCTACGTGCTGATTGAACGCTATCACTGCCTCTTCGGAGTTGGTAAAAGTGAAACCTCTCATCAAATCTTTGGTTTTGGGGAAAATACAGAAAAAGAAGCTAAAAATGACTTGGTTTTGTTTAATCACAGGGTGCTAGGTCGGGGCTATGCGCAGGATGGGTGACGAGTTGTACTTTTTCGGAAGCTAAAAATGACTTTGTTTTGTTGGCCATGTGTGAAGAAGCGTTGTCATGATGTAGGAGAACGCGGCTTTTGATTCATCTTTTGCGAACTTTTTTTAACACCCTGGATAAAGAAATGGTAGAATACCACTCGGCATTAACACTCTTTTGATCTTCAAGTAGAATTGTACAGATGGGACCCGTAGCTGAGAAAAAAACGCGATCATTTTTTTACCAACGTTTCTCGCCTGCCTCACTTTTGTTGGCTTGTTCTTATTTGTAAACACCCATTCCCAAGATTGCTGTTTTTTTTTCGGGTTCAAAACAATAAATCCACGTTTCGTCTCCTGTGACAATGTCATAAACAGCATTAGAATGTCCGTGGTCGTACTTCAGTAGCATCTGTGAGCACCATTCCACGCGAGCCCGCTTCTTCTCCGCTGTCAGTTCATGAGTGATCCAACGACAACAAAGTTTCCGAACTTTCAATTCTTCGTGTAAAATTTTCTGGATTTGACTCATACCAATCCCCAATAGTCCTCGAATTGTCTCATAGGTAATCTGCGGGTTTTCTTCAATTAACCGCTTAACAGTAGCCACATTATTTTCGTTGACGGCAGTTGAAGGCCGCCCTTCACGAAATTCGTCATGTAAAGAAACTTGACCTCTCTCAAATTCAGCAAACCATCGCCTCACGGCGCTCAAACAAGGTGCTTCTCTCCCAAAAGCATTTTGAAGACGAGCGGCAGTCTTGCGCAGAGAGAGAACTTTTAAAATCATAAAAAAACAATCGCTCTAAAATCTTTCGACTTAATTCCATTTTCGTTGCATACGTAGAACTTTGATGTGTGATAAAAAACAATTGACAAATTATTTCCCGCCAATTGTTATTTTTATTACTAAGAAGGTTGCAACGTTTAAAAAAATACAACATTCGAAATTCAAATAGTTCCGATTAGCTAGAAGTGCAAAACTTTTAGTGTGCCCCATGTATGTGTTTTCTTGAACGGGTAAGTATACGTCATATATGACAACACCAAAGGGAATAAATTTTCCCCAAATAATAAACCATGAGGCTTAGCGGTATCCCTTTATTGTATTTGGCTTTCTAATTGGACAGGCGAAAGATCTGAGCATTATTAGACACAGTCATGTTATTTAATATTGTATTATTTCATGAGACTGCCTCGGTGACGTAGTCAGTTGAAAGCACGACCTGATCTATACGTTCGATTCCCGGTTTGAGTCAAATATTTTAAGATCTGCAAACATTTTTTCGGAGTTTGTTTTCGGGTAAGCTAGCTTTTACTATTACCTATAGAGTTAAGCAAGACAGACAATAGCTTACCTAAGAATGGGTCACCATTCTCTTCTGTTTTACTACCCTTAGGTCAAGTAAGGCAGAATAGAGAGACCTCAGTAACTTTACCTAACAAACGACACGAAGAATATTCCATTTGAAAATGTTATAGATACATCACAGAATAGGTTAGTAGGTATTTACCGGCATTGAGTTTAAACATGCGCTTAAGAAAGATGTTCTCATCAACATCCTAAACAAAATTTCTAAACTTAAAATTCAAGTACACACACCGAAGGCGTTAGTGGATGCAAATACGGTGAAGTTAAACGCAGCTAGTTGTAAAAGCTATTACTGGCGGAGTGCAGTCGCTTTGATGTGTCCGACATAGCCTCGAGCGACAAGACCAAGTCTTTGAAAACCTATTTCGAGACTTTGATGTGCAAAATACAACCACGAGTATGTTAATGTGTGTTAGCAAAGATTTTTACCTCCAACAAACAGTGTCGTTGTTGACAAATCACATAAATATATACTTTTGAAACAGATTTACTTCACGGCATTGTCATAGGCTGTATTATTTATTACATTAAATTATCCCAAGCAATAATACCTACGTATTTTGATGGTTCAATATGTGTAGCAAGAGTTGAGTTAGTACGTAAGTAAGAGACTTGAGTTAGTAGAATTCACTTTGCAGAAAGTAGTTTCTCAAATACAGTTAAGTTACAGAGTTCCAGAAAGTGATATTTTCAATAGAAATGGACCCTTGTAAGCTTGCATTTGATACTTAGCAAACAGAAAATCCCTATACCAGTTGCTTATTATAACAAAGTTATATTAAACATTGCAAACTGAAGAAAGCAAATCGAAGCTATCGAAAGTTTAGCTTTGAAATATTTCGAAATTGAATTTAAAAGTTTTAGTCAACACTAAAGTATCAAGGCAAAGCCAGCTATAACAAAATAACGGATAATCTCTATTTCAATACAAAAACACATTGTTTCATAAAGAAAACAAGAAGACCAATTTTACGCTTAACATTATTATCTTCAAATTTTAAGAACCTGCCTCCATAATGTTCTCGAGTATGGTAATTTCATGAGTTTATTCAGATACTTGAGTTTTGCACAATAATATAACAGTAACTAACTAAAGTAATTTCAAAGTCACATCAAGGAAACACGTTACAAAATTAAGCTCCTTTGACTAACATTATCGTTGTAATTATTCTCAATTACATATTCTGTATACTAACTTCATTTTACTAATTACCATGTAAAATGAGCTATTTCAAGGTACGTGACGAAGGATGGTGCAATATAAACGAAACGTCGCGCGGGAAGCTTTTAATACGAGTATTATCATGAGTAAGTCCCTTTTACAATACAGCCAACTCCGAACGCGTGAAATGAAGTTCTCGTTCCTGAATCCCACGGGATTGTGACATATTACAGGGATACAAAGAGATAAAACAAACGATTCCTCCAAGTTAACTTAGGAAATTGTATGAGTGAGTTACCAATATACAAAGAATTGAAAACAACAAAATACAATATCATGTTTTAAATAATTACATAGAAATTGTAAATCACAAAAACTGAAATGTCATCGACAGGACTCGAACCCGCGGCCTTTCCCTAACAAGGGGAATACTCTAACCACTGAGTTACGATGACCATACCGACACCATCCAATCTTTACTTCTTACTTATATAATTTCTAGATCGCGCTATTAAGTTTTTGTAATTTATAATTTCTAACTAATTATTCAAGAAGAAGCAAACTCTTTGCTTTTAAAAACAGAAATATAATAATCATGTCAATAAATATATTGAGTATTGAGTATGTTTTAACCCTGTAGAGGTGGACAGAGGTCTTTATTAGTTAGTACCTACCCACATTTCGTCAGTCACTATTGGTTCCAAATAATAGGTGGCGAGACTATTGCCGTTTCAAGTTACTTAGAGATTTGAGCACCAGAGCTATGTAAGTATTTACATACTATTCCCTATTCTGTGCCAGAGGTAAAATATAAAATACTATCTATCTTACAATAAAAATGTATTGTATTTGAAGGTTACAACCTCAGGGCAACCATCTCTATACTACGTATATAGAGCGCTGATAATTGGTCTGAACCACTAACCACTACTCTGAACGTCAGAACAACAGTTAAATAGTCGAGGATGACGTAACATCACCACAGTTTCCCAGTTTAAGTTGTTGCGTGGCAAAAAATGGAATTAATTATTGTTTGTAGTTATTGTTCTGACATCTTGTTTTTTACGTGTTTTAATGTAATGTGGCGCGCCTAGTGGAACGCAAACATATATTGGGCAACCTATATCAGAGCCGCTTAGTATTCGCCACAATGGAAATAAGTGTCACTCGCACTCTATATAATATAGAAACTCAATGGTTACAACTTAGACAAATATACCTATCGACCTTCAAGGTTCAGATTTACCGAGCTTATTGGATTTTTATTCACGCGATTAGTCATCAATAATGGATTAGTTCCCGTAATTGGAAACCATTTCGTAGATATTAATAAAGCTTTCTGAATCGACGAATATTCCTAAAACCTACATTTATCTAAATTATATGGCAAAGCTAGATTTATCAATCTATCTATTGGCTTATACCCTGATACCTTATGTCTCTAGAAGTCCATCGGGAATATTAGAAATTTAACAGTAAATTATTGTGTCTGTCAAATAATTACCTGAATTGGACATTATATACCTAAATCACTAGTATGGTATTCTTATATCTGTGCCTAAATGTTATTAGGTACCTACACAGACACTGTGTTGAAAGCCCGCTATATAATATTCACTAAATCTCATCGTCATGTTAGACGCTGCTGAACATAAGCCACTCCAACGAGTTCCCAGTGTGATCGGTTCATTGCATTTGGTTCTTCTGGTAGCTGGCCACACTACGCTTGCCAGTACACGGTCTCGACTCGCTCGAGAATCTCTTTACCCCATCGATCGTCAGAGCAGAGTTTCGTGCTATGTGGCCGGCCCACTGCCACTTGAGGTTCTTTTGGGCTACTCTACATCTGATGTTGGGAATTTAACGTGAGTAGCTACCTAATTACGTGGGTAACTGCCTCGGTGATGCAGTGGTATGTGTTAGCGACTGCCGTCCCTGAGGTCCCAAGGGTTCGATTCCCGAATCGATTAAATATTTGTGTGATTTACAACCACAAATGTTTGTTTCGGAATTTGGGTATGTTCTATGTATATTTAGTATGTATTTAGAAATATGTATAAGTATGTTTATCAAAGTATATATTTAGAGAAGGAAAACTCGACACAAAACCGTATACAAACTTTACTGGCCCGCGTGATATATGTAGGCTGACATCCCCCCTCTTTGAGGGAGGCCTATGCTCAGCAGTGGGTGTTAAATGGGATGAGATAATGATGATGATGATATACCTAACTAATTATTGCCGAAACATAAAACGATTATAATAATCCTGGATAATCTGAGTTTCTTGACAACCAACTTACCGAACCAGCGAAAGAATCATTTTCAAATGGTTATTTATGTACTTAATTTTGTGTTTTTATAATATTGCTTGACATAAATTGTTAAATTTTGACATTTGTATGTGCTCTTTATGTGCCTAAACGGTCGTCGTATACGGCGACAGCGTATACGACGACCGCTTTGGTCTATGGCCTAAACTGAATAAACGAAATTGATTCTTTGATTCCATTTCTTTTATTTGCGGATTAAGTAAACCACAATCCTCAAGTCAAGTTGTAGACAAGTCTTACCCGGAACGATGCATACTACATATATGTTTTTTAACCCTTTATAACGTAGTGGCAAGAATGTTGCCGTCATGGATTTAATTGATTTTTCGAAAACAGATTACAGAAATTGTTTAGGTGGCAATATAAGTGCCACTGCCCTATGTGTGCGTGGTTCTTAACTTGGTATTTGAGGTTTATTTTATGTTCTTTTAGGTAAAAATGCCATGCCACAATGTGTAATTTCGTAGTCAGCATGACTAAACATAAAATATACCAAGCATTTACATAGTTTTAAAGAGAGTGTAATTAAGTTGTTTCATAGACAGGCAGTGGCAACTATATTGCCACCAAAACTTGAAAAAATTCATCGATTTAAAAAAATCGGTTGTCTGTAAAGTCGGTTTACTGACGATAGTTGAACGTGACAACGTCATAACTGCCGAACGCGGAGGCCGATTGTGCCTCTTTGTCGCTCGTTCCGCGCTCTCGCTTGCACTTCAAGCCTTAAATGGAACGCCTCATGACGTCATGTTTTTTCGTGCGTGCAGCCGGCTCCATCGAATTATAAGACGTCGTCACGTCAAAAAAAAAAATCATCATGACAGTACTCCCCTTCAGTTTTGGTTTAGTATATATCGCTATGACCTCTAGTTTCCTCTGCCTTATAAAGGGTTAATGTGTCCTCATAAAAGCATTACGAGAGTTGTTTGTTGATCTACTGTTTAACTGACACACAAAAGGAGACTAATGGTTTTTCCCGCGTATGTGTACCTGTGTAACTTCAATTGTGACCTACCGTCAAAACCATTTGTAAAGTGGCATTCCATTTATATTCTACCCAAGAGTGTCAACTATGTATGTTTAACGACAGAAAACAACAACACGCTGTTTTAAAATTATTTGACTTCTTTTATAATTTGAATTACATTATAAACTTTATGAAGTAAATGCAAAAAAGGAAAATCAAAATAGTATGTATCTTAAGAAATTTAATTTTAAAACATGTTATTAATCATTTTGTTATGTGATCAGTAGGTAAGTATTAAATAGGCACATCTTACAATAATTAAAAGCATATTCAAAATAAATAATACATTTATTGTCTGCCTGAAGTGTCCTGGATTTGTCATAACAATATATATTATAAATTTCCGTATTTGCTTCTAAAATACGAAAAGAAACGATTCATTGAATAATTCATTCTTATTTTGCTCTGAGATCTGTGAAAACATTTTTCTTTTCAGTATTCACCCATAAGAAGTTACAAATACGGTATTTTTCCAGAATTTTGTGCATGAAAGAACATCAATATTCTATTTCAAATTAAAATTTTCCATTCGATATTTAAACCTGTTCTATAACAAAAGAAGCGCATGGGGTGGCGACACACACGACCAAGCCGTTCGTAAATAATATTGAGTTTTTTTTAAATTCCGCTCTTACGTCCGTTGCCGCAGTACACACGCAGAAATAATATCGAGTAAGTAAACCCGTGTTAGTATGACTAGTGGTTCTGTGAACCGTAGACTTCGGGAGCTTTACGACTATGTTATGTTCGGGGTTGTCACACATTTTATCAGCACAGGACTTAAAAACCGTGGGCAAGTCAATGTCTCTCAATTTAGAGTTGGTTGCTACGGTTACGGATTGCATTCTTGACAGACCGTAGACTTCGAAAGCTTTGTTTAGAAAATAGATTTTTCAATTTTCTTTATTACTCTTTAATTTTTCATCCAATCCAAAAAATATCATTCACATGTTATTCATTGTAAGCAAGGAGTGTGTGTGTAAAGTTTCATGAAAATCGGTTGATAAATACGGCCGCAAACATGATCTGACAGAACCCATAGATGTAGAGATGTAGAGGTAGGTACAGATGAAAGAAATTCTCCCCAGTCTGCAAGTTGAAACGGAGACTTCGGTCGCTTCGCTCCCTCAGTCAATAACATTAGTTGCTGAGAGTTGAGACCGAGGATTGGTTTTGTACCAAATAATGAAACCAACTAATAAGAGAATAACCAACTATACTAGTGGTTCTGTGAACCGTAGACTTCGGGAGCAGCTTTGTTTATTCTTAAATTGTATTTATTTGCATGACTTTTTATTTTATTTATATTGGTTGCTATGGTTACGGATTGCATTATTGACAGACCGTAGACTTCGGGAGCTTTGTTTAGAAAATTTATTTTACAATTTTCTTTACTACTCTTTCATTTTTCATCCAATCCAAAAAATATCATTCACATGTTATTCATTGTAAGCAAGGAGTGTGTGTGTAAAGTTTCATGAAAATCGGTTGATAAATACGGCCGCAAACATGATCTGACAGAACCCATAGATGTAGAGATGTAGAGGTAGGTACAGATGAAAGAAATTCTCCCCAGTCTGCAAGTTGAAACGGAGACTTCGGTCGCTTCGCTCCCTCAGTCAATAACATTAGTTGCTGAGAGTTGAGACCGAGGATTGGTTTTGTACCAAATAATGAAACCAACTAATAAGAGAATAACCAACTATACTAGTGGTTCTGTGAACCGTAGACTTCGGGAGCAGCTTTGTTTATTCTTAAATTGTATTTATTTGCATGACTTTTTATTTTATTTATATTGGTTGCTATGGTTACGGATTGCATTATTGACAGACCGTAGACTTCGGGAGCTTTGTTTAGAAAATTTATTTTACAATTTTCTTTACTACTCTTTCATTTTTCATCCAATCCAAAAAATATCATTCACATGTTATTCATTGTAAGCAAGGAGTGTGTGTATAAGGTTTCATGAAAATCGGTTGATAAATACGGCCGCAAACATGATCTGACAGAACCCGTAGATGTAGAGATGTAGAGATGTATGCAGACGAAAGAAATTCTCCCCAGTCTGCAAGTAGAAACGGAGACTACGGTCGCTTCGCTCCCTCAGTCAAAGAGAGACTTATTAAAATAAGTAGGTACCTACTTAAAAAAGTCGGCTTATTACCTAACTCAACCATTATACGTTTCCGCAGATTTTCCGAAGTCTGCTGCGATCCACCGTCTTTCAGAAGCGGGCCAGAAGTGTTGCGTGCTTTTTTTTAAACCCGACCCTCATATATGCGGCAGAAAGTCCGCCTGTGCCATGGGGTAATTCTCCAAGTGCGTACTCGGGGCACCCGGCAATGTGCGGATTGGTGGGGCGCGGACGCTATTTTAAAAAAGCCGTTATACGTAGTTACGTTGATTGTTATGATATAGGTACCTATGTATCCATAAATTATGTGAGTAGTAATTTTAAAAAACTTCCAAATAATATAATTTAAAAAGTTAAAAATACAAAACGTTTCAAACTCATAAACTCCAATAAAAACAAGCCGGTATAAAATCCACTGTCGTGACAATGGAATTTAATATGCTCATATTTCATTCTATCAAAACCTTCACTTGGCATTGTTGAAAATAAAAGCGTCAGTTAATTGAAAATAAAACGTACACAAGCTAGAATAAAAAGGGATTCTGTTAACTTTTCACTCAAAGATTAAAATGAAACACTCTTTTGAAAAGTAAATGAACTATTTGATGTCATACGCGTTCTCTTTGCATTAAGGTTAATCACAACTTGATATTCTCATAGACGTTAACTGAACTGAATCCAATTTTTTTTTAATTCCGCGGCTGTCATTCTGTATACATTTTAGGCTATCAGTATCTATAATATGTCATACCTCAGAATCTGATCCTGCCCCGGTCTAGAAAATTGAAAGCTAGGATGACATTTGCAGACGTGATGGGAGGGATTTCCAAAGAACTATCAACGATATAATTGGCTTCTGGCAAAGAAAATTAGAAACAATCGAGGAGTTTTTGTTCGAATTGTTATTTCCTATCGATTTGATTGTCATTTTCGCGTTGTATGGCTATTTTGATAATCAATTATGTATCGCATTGTGTCGATATAATAATATCAAGCGTCGGTAATCATAAATTAAAAAAGTCCCCCGCCACGTCAGTGTTTGAATTCAATAAACTCGAAATGCATATAGTTTTCGCCAATTCATGAGTATGTATTTTGTTTTAGTATCGAATAGTCCATTTATTAAGTAATATAGGCATAACATTATGCTACGGCCAAAAGCAGTGAATCAGCAATAAAACGTTAGTTCTGTTATATTTAGAAACAATAGCAATACGTAAACGTTTCGTTTCGTTACATATCATTATTGGTCCAAGTACAGAGAGTATGTTTTTCTTTGTGATTCTATACAAATTATGCGATGGGTACGGTCAGACTAGACGCAGGCTGACTGATAATGTTCGGCCGCTGGCACGTCCGTAGCCGGGCGTCTTTGGCTCACACGCAGATGGTATTTCCAGTGGCGCCCGGCGGAAATGAATCTACTGAGGTAGGGATCTAGCTATCTATTAGCTAGGACAGCTATAGATGAAGGTAGGCATAGTACCTACTACTGGTACTACCTCGGAGAATCAAAGACGCAAAGCTACTGAAGGTTTAGTACGTAGCCATTTCAAATACCTTCTGCGTGCGTACCAGAGACAACGGATGTTTAAGCGGCCGCGGATTAAAATAAAAAGGTTTAGTACGTATACCTTACAATTAATAATCTACACCATAATAAAACGGTAGAAATCTTGTGTCTACTAAATATGAGTTAGAGTAGATAGAGTAGGGAATAAAAAAAGATTAATAAAATCCCAAAAAAAAAGTATTTTTTCTTGCGATTTTTCGGATTTTTCACAGATAGATTAAACTAAGCTCAGGGCAATAATAGGCTTTGTTTCATCAAAATCGGATGGAAAAACTTATCGTCATATCGGCTATTACATGCGAGCGGAGCTGCGAGCATTATCTAGTTATTATAAAAATAGGTTAGACTAAGCTGAGACCATCTGAAGACGGTCTCGAGCTAAGTAAATGAGGATGTTCAGTTTTAACCTCTGGCTTGAGAGCTTCGGACGACAAAAGTCGCGGTGACGGAAAGCTCAGTAACGCTACCATGAAATGACACTTTTTCATTAACGTTATAGTGAAGAAGCTCGACCATATCAATGTAATATTCAATTAAAGTATTAATAAACTAGTGGTTCTGTGAACGTGTGAGCGTTATTTTCGCATTTTCTCCCCATTTCTCCCCCATTTTCCCCCCAATCGAAAAATCCCTTCGACAAAAGTTGCGCCATAGAATGTTAAAAGCACGATAGCTGTAGTAACACTCGGTATACTTACACGAGATTGGATGGAAATGTATTGCGTCACATATCCATTTTCATTTCAAGTCAATACATTTCAGAGATGAAACTTTAGCTCACGTGGACGAGTAAAAATACTTATAAGTATTTGTCTGAATCCCTCGACTAACTACAAAGTATTTTATGCTAAACTATTCCAAATTAAAACTGCATCAATTAAAGTGCTACAGCTGCCAACAATAAACTCGTAGCAGCAATTAGAAACAGCTGAAGACTGAATGTTGCTCGCGCTCACCACACCGCTTTGTTTTTCAACACGTAGTTGAATTATGAATCTGGCAAATGAAAACAAATATTATTACTATAACAACCTAATTGAAATACAATACATTTGATACGTAAAAGAAAATAGTCTTCACTCATCCGTATATTGCGACAGTCAGACAACATCTATAACAATATCTTATTTATTCGTTTGTAAGTAATCTTTCGAAGACCCATTTACGAATTGATTAGATACATTCGAAGATCAAGCTAAAATAAGTTATAGATAGCGAACCGACTAGGATAATAAATTCGTATTCTGAAAACATCGACAGTTACCTATTAACTAATAAAAGTCAACTTTAATCTTATATTCTTATAGTCTCAATATGCTCCTGTCTCATTATATTATATGTTTTATGAATTTTTTATATGTTAGGACAATTCACACAACGCCATCTTGTCTCAAAGTAAGCAGAGCTTGTGATATGAGTACTAGATAAACTGATATAAATACTTATATACGTTTTTTTTGTAAATACATTTATATTTTACATAGGAAACCCCCAGACTTCGGCACAAATGTATGTGTCATCACACAAAGTTTGTCCCGACCGAGAATGGAACCCGAGACTCCGGCTTCGAAAGCGGATACACTACCGACTACGCCACCGAAGCAGTATTACATGGGACCAACAAAATTACTGGCGAAAGTTAGGTTTAAAACGACTAGATCAGTCGGAATATTATAGGTATGTATGAAGGTATATAAATAATGATAATCCACGAAATAAATTTCAAAAGCCCCGTGAACCTTTGCATACATTCTTCCTTTATTCAGGTTTCCTTTTATAAGAGTGGAGTGAACCACTGAATATCAAATGTTAGCACAAAGAATTTGTGAGAGTTTTTACATTTGGTAACATATTATCACTTTTTATGCGTTGAAGGTTTTAATTGCATTTTTAATCCTAAATGTAGGTAACTAATATGTAGTTACACTACTTAAGGAACCTACTATTTAGGACTCCGTCAGCTAACCGTGTAATGATATTTCCAAATTCCTGCCAAAAATAAAAGTATCTTATTTATCCTGACATGTAACGTGCTTCCAACTATGTATATAAATAAATATTTAGGACATCTTTTACACCGTGCCATCTTACCCAAAGTAATTCAGCTAAGCTCGTACATACAGGTGATACAGGCACAGCATAGGGAATAGTATGTAAGTACTTCTTCTTCTTCTTATTTTTAAAACCTTAGCTCTATCAATGTTCATCGATGATTTCGCCAATGTCAATGTAATGCTTGATTTTTCCCGCACAGAAGAACTAGTTATTCTGAACTAGTTCGCGGTGCAGGACAAGGAAATGTTGTTGGTTATTGCAATTGGGCGGTCTGGCCAGACGTAACCTAAAAGGCAAGCAACCACGCGCTCCGCAATAACCCAAGTCCATGTTTGTACTAGATACAAGGACATAATGACAGACATATTTTTAATACAACTGCACTAAAAACTAACCGTCAACAAGACTGTTGGGGCAAATGTAAGAAGATATACTAAGTAAGTTTTAGCTTAAGGAGAGTCTATCACCCTTTAATTATAGACAAACTAATAGATGCTTTCTACGTAGGAACCCGAGCAAATACAGTTATAAGGGTACAGAGAGATTCGACCTGTTGTTCATTAATAATTAAGACCACTTAGCAAACTGTTTACGTGTATACCTACTTGAGACGGTATGAAAATGTAAACCGCTTTACTGATACCTACTTCAACAGAAATACATACAATACGCTTATAGTTAATTTTACCACGAGTAGGTAGGCACGTTTATTGAAAACGGCCGGTATCCGGACGGTGAGTCCACCGGCCGCCCCGCCTTACGAATCAGGACCAGTTTCCCCGTCCTCCACACCTTGGGAAACTGGCCCCTTTCGAGGCATGCGCTAAAGAGCCCCACCAGTCGAGGCCCGAGTTCTTCGAGAGCCAGGACCCATGCACGGCCAGGAATGCCGTCGGGTCCGGGGGCAGTGATTTTCCGGCGTTTAAGCCGGAGTACTGCCGCACCTAGCTCCCCCACCCTGACTTCGGGTACGTCGTCTTCACTGATGCTATCCGCGTCGGGCAGAGACGGAGCCATGCGCGGAGGGACGTGCTCCTCCGCGCTCGTCGGAAACAGGGAGCCCATGACCCGCTCCAGCTGCTACGGCTGGAGACTCTGGGTCAGTGGGGGCGCCCTAGGTCGGAGTTTCTCCCTGACATGTAGGTACGGGCGCCCCCATGGGTGCTGCTGCAGGGTCTCCAGGAGCTCCTCGCGGGCCGCCGTCTTGGCCCGCTTTATTGTCTCTTGGAGATTACCTTTAGCCTCCCTGTAAGCCTGATAAAGCTCCGCCTCTCGGGTTGCCGCGTCGTCTGGGCGGCGATGCCTCCGGCGAAACCTGGTGTACTGGCGGCGGGCGGAGATGCATGCTGCGCGCAGCTGTGCAATCTCCGGCGACCACCAGTACACCTGCTTCCTTGCCCGTCTGGGTGTAACCCTAGGCATCGCCGCATCACAGATTTGCGACATGGCTCTCCTGAACCACTCCGCCTCGGCATCCACATCGGCAGGCCGGTCCGGTGCCGGAATCCAGGCCTGCACGATGGATGCCTCCAGGAGAGCCTCCCGATCCAGATGGTGAAGTGCCCAACGCGGATCCGGGGGATTTTCTACCGGCTGTGGGAGGTCAGGTGGGGGGACGACATCGAATCGGATGTACCGATGGTCCGAGTCCGTCTCCTCACCCTCCTCCACGTGCCAGCCAGTAATACGGGCGGCGAGGGCAGAGGTCGCGAACGATACGTCCACGACCGAGCTGGTCCCCCGCTGCCAGAAGGTGGCGACATTCCCCCGGTTGAGGACCTCCAGACCACGTGTTCTGGTCCAGTCCTCAAGAAGCCTCCCCTTGTCCCTTGTTTCCCGGGAGCCCCACGCCTCACTCCAGGCGTTGAAGTCTCCCAGGAGCAGGACAGGGCGAGGACGGCACGCAGCGAAGACGACGTCGAGCTCAGTGAGCCATAGCTCAAACTGAGTCTCGTCCAGTGTCGGCGAGATGTAGGTGGCCGCGACTGCCAACCCATCATATTCCGCCGCAACACACCCGCGGCCCCTTGCAATGATAGCAAGGCGCGAGTTGTCTGCGGCGGACCCCCCGAAGATAAAACAGGCCGAGCCGTCCTCGTCCACCGGGCTTCCCGGGTGGACGTAGTACGGCTCGGCGACCATGGCCAAGTTTATGGACCACTGCCGGATGCTCTGGTACAGAAGATCCTGAGCAGCGCGGCAGCGGTTCAAATTCACTTGCAGGATGCGGATATGGGCGTCAGACATTAATGGACGTCCATATCAGCATCCCGCCGTGAAAAATCTGGCCGTGCAGTAGCGGCACCCCCACCGCTCTCAGCGGACGGACGAGGCTTTGGCGTCGAGGCGGCGCAGGTTGTGCTGCCAACCCGGTGGTCCGCAGTTATGCCCTCCGCCTCGCATCTAATGCAGCGAGGCGGGGCATCACAGGCACTTGCCTTGTGACCGGGCCGGCTGCAGCGGAAGCACCTATCGCCCACGGTGACTTCCGCTGTGCACTGCACTCCGACGTGCCCCACCACCATGCACTGGAAACATCTGGTTTCCCGGGCACGAAGGAGGTGCACCTGCGCCTTTAGGAAGCCCCCTACGAGGAGGCTTCGTCCGTCCGTCACTTTCAGTGCCGCCGCGACGGGGCATTGGACGACTGTCATCCCATGACCAGTGGAGCCGAAGGAGATGTCTCCAGCATTCACCTGGTCACGGGGGCAGCCGCCCGCCTCCACGACGGCGGAGATTACTTCCTCCGTCGTGGCCGCGTCATCCAGACCCGTGATGCGCAATGCAGCGCATTTGGTGCGTCTGGTGACGCGGACGGCTTCTGCGTCCAGCGCGTCCCTAAGCTGCGCTGCTAGGGCGTCAGCTTTAGGGCCGCTGGAGACGCCGGAGACCTCGAGGAGGCGAGCCCCGGTGCGTGTCGTCTTGCACCGGAGACCCCCCTGGATATCGAGGGCTGAGAGTTTGACTGAGGACTTCACGGTCCTCAGGACATCAGCGTACCCCACACCCCTCTCCACACCCTCCGTCGTCACCGTAAGGACGACGGCTGTGGAGTGAGGAGCGCGGGGCCTCTTCGGCGCCTTCGCCGCGGCGGTTTTGGCCACTTTCTTGGCCGCTTACTTGGCGGCCTTCGTCTTCCTCTTCTTGGCCCCCACTACCTCCTATCCCTCACGTCCGGAGGGATGTAAAGAAGCAGCGGGAGCGTTAGAGGAAGAGGAGGCGGCAGGGGTGCCGCTCTTCTTGCCGCGCCCCTTCGCCTTCCGCGCCTGGGCCGCGGTCTCGGCCGGCAACCGGTACGCTGGAGCGGACTGGGGCGGAGCGGGGCGGCGGACAGCGGGTGTGCCGCTTGGTCCTGGAGCGGGAGAACCGCCAACAGCGGCCGCGTATGAGAACGCGGGACGTGCTAGCGGAGGGCGGTATCGAGAGGCGCCTCCCGGTCCTCCAGGACCGCGAGGCGCCTCTCGATCGCCGTCAGGACCTGTACCATAGTCGGCACAGGCTGTGGCGGCGATCCGGGCGCCGTGTTGGGCGCCGTGGTGGGCGCCATGGTGGGCGCCTTGGTGGACGCCGTGGTAGGCGCCGTGGTGGGCGCCTTGGTGGGCGCCTTGGTGGGCGCCGTGGTGGGCGCCGTGGGTGGCGCCGTCTTCGGCACTGGTCCAGCCGTCGGAGGAGGAGGCGGCAGCATGGGACCGGGAGGCGCCTTGACCACCTTGGTCAAGTCAGCGACCTCCTGCCACAGGTCATCCATCTGCTTCCTGGAAGCAGCGAGCTCCGCCTCCAGGCTCGTCAAATGCTTCCGGAGCCTCGCCTCCTCCTTCGTGACGCTCCGCGCGAGGAGCTTGTTGAGGGAAGATTGGGCTTCATCCACCAGTGAAGCCACAATCTTCTTCCTTCCCGCCACGTTTCTGTTGCCCCGCATGGCCGCATTCATGCGGGCAAAAACGCTCATCAGCTCCCGCGCGGGCGGCCCACCGATTTCCCGGCGACTTCGCTGGGACAGTTGGACCCAGGACGGAGGAGGAGTTGGCGGCCGCCTTCTGTACGCGTCGAGACGCGTACGCACCGTCTTGACCGGCACCTCCTCCTCCGAATCGCTGGAGAGGAGGTACCCCCACCCGGAGCAGCTGGTGCTACGGTCGCGCGGCGGCCCCCCCTTCTCCTCGAGGGTCCTCTTCTTCGTCGCAGAAGAGCGGCCCTTCTTCTTCACACTGCTGGGAGCTGACCCATCGCCAGTCCCAGCAGCATCAGTTCCTTGGGGCGTCGACATCGCGCTGCGACTAGGCAGCGCGGCGCGAGCCCGCAAATCGATAGGCATCGGAATCAATATTTCGTGCATCATGTCGTCGGTTGACACTGCCCGGGAAAGGGCAGTGTCGGGACCGGAGGTCTCTTCGGGGTTATCCATAGCAGGAACACGAAAATCTCAAAGAATTTGGCCAATCGCAAGTACAGACTAGGACGTTCGGTCACCCAACTTGCCACTGCGTTACCGTGGTCAAGTTGGGGTCCAGGGCGGACGGCGAGGACGTAGTCACTAATCACTTGGGGCCCCGCCCCAAGTAAGTTTTAGCTTAAGGAGAGTCTATCACCCTTTAATTATAGACAAACTAATACATGCTTTCTACGTAGGAACCCGAGCAAATACAGTTATAAGGGTACAGAGAGATTCGACCTGTTGTTCATTAATAATTAAGACCACTTAGCAAACTGTTAACGTGTATACCTACTTGAGACGGTATGAAAATGTAAACCGCTTTACTGATACCTACTTCAACAGAAATACATACAATACGCTTATAGTTAATTTTACCACGAGTAGGTAGGTACATTTATTCAAAACTGACTATCTAGTCACTTATTTTCTTACAGAAACAGGAAAATAGGAGACCCAGTATCCTGGAGCGTTTTCCTGAACTAAGTATAGGTACCTAGTTTTCTTTCGTGTAAATGTGAGAGCAGAATTCGGAGCATAATGTGGCTTATTATTATACAATAATTCCACAATAAACATTGTACTTATATTCATAAATAGTACCTACTGTTTATATTTGCTAATATGTAAAATGATTTTATATTTCAAAGCTTTAAAAAAGATATAAATTCAACAGCTAAATACGAAACCAATTATTAGACACTATTAGACTATTACTATTGTTAAAAAATATAAAAGATAATTTTATTTAACTGAGTTATTATTTTATCAAAATAAATTCCCAGCGGCCTAAGGGGCCATTTCTATTCTGACACTCACACACCCCATTCAACTAATACCTAAATATTGGAAACATAGTTTGTTTTAGTTTAAATTCAGAAACAAAGTGCCCGGCTCCTGTCGATGTAGTAATTTATGAAGATGTCCTCATATTGATCCCATGGGATCCTTCGTTAATAAACCGACAACGGCTTAATGAAAATTCCAGAGCCTGCGGCAATCTTCGCATTCCCAGCCGACCCTGATAGGAAATTTTTAGGCGTAATTAAATTGGCATAGCTTGTACCTACTTGTTTGAAGCTTAATTAAGACAATAAACTAAGTAATTTAAGAGATTAAGATCGTTCACAATGTTACCCAGTTCACAATGGCTGTTTTATAATTTTGGCGCTTGGATAGTGTTTGTTTTAATGTATGATCAAATTAATTAAAATGTTCTTGATAATAAATTTTCAATAAAATATCTATAATATAAAAATGAATCGCTGAATGGGTTGCTAAGCGCAAATTTTGAGAGCAGCTGAACCGATTTCGCTAATTCTTTTTTTGTTGTGATCGTTAGGAGAAGGTTCTAATTGAAGAAAAAATAGTTTAGCGGAACATTAGAAAAATTTATGCGGTACGAAGTTCGCCGGGACAGCTAGGACAAGATAAAACAAAAGTTGAATTGGTTACGTTAATTATAATGTAATTTGAATGTAACTTAATGGAAATCATGAATTTTTCAGGTACAAAGAAAAGTAAAAAGAATAAGTACATAGTTGACTTATTTTTGCTTTTTCGTTGTAATCCAGAGATATAAAATCAAGCTTTCAAAATAATATACCTATCTAGGTATTTCCGTCTGCCTATGGCTTAACTTACTTATCTCTGTTTGCCGTCTGCCTATTCCATCAGGGAAACAGGCGTATAGGTAAGCATGTATACATGAATTTAGTTAGGTACTACCTACTTTTCTTTACTAATTAAAATTTCAGTTCTTAAGAGAGGTAAGTACTTTCAGTTGTTCAATTCACTTAGGTTTTTACTTCAGACTCTTTCGCATCGTTTCGAATTCAAAGAAACACTCTCGCCTTCGAATACGAGTAACTTCTTTGCTCCCTAGGTAAATCTACTGGTTGTTTATTCCTCTATGTAAAGGCAACCTGCATAATTGACTAAATAAGCAAAGCGCCCTCTTTTTAGAGTGGTCTAATTTCGCTTCGGCTCTTTTGGAAATAGGTTGCATACTCGACTGGTTTAATGTAGTTGCTATACAGTTTTTACGATTTAAAAATAACCTGGATATTTAAAAAAAAAAGAATGAGCGTGTAGTGGTGGTTGGGAGGTATTATTGTGGCGTTTACAGTAAAACAGTATGTGGATAAATGAATATTTATTGTTGACATGCATTGGCTTTTATAATAATATATACAAGTACCTATAGTGCTAGAATATTCCCGATGATACAAAACTGGTTTAGGTAGGTGTGGTTTAGACAATAGGAACAAGTTTAAATACCTATACTTATGTTGTACCTACGAGTTGTGTACTTGGATGATACTTCTGGATGCGCCTTCTTGTATTATCTAGACGTATGACGTCATAGATAAGGTATACGCCACACTACTCCCCCGGTGAGACCGTAACTACGGGCGATAGTAATCTGGAAATCGCACTCTGCGTCCACTTCTTGTTTTCCTTGTGATGTCATCTGCGGGCTGGTAGTTCTGGACCTGTAGCTGGTCGGGTGTCTCGTCAGGGAGGTCTCTGGCCAAGACAGATTAGAATTAATTTCAGGATGGATAGCACGCTATGGATGCCCTGAGCACATCACCACAGACCGCGGACGGCAGTTCGTGTCAAAAGTCTTCAGAGACCTGGTGTCGCTTCTAGGTGCTACCCAGCATGATATAAAAGCATTCACAACGGTCTCAGCTGTGATATCTTGCAGCACATATGCCTCAGGCCAGCGTGTTGCGCGGTCGACTATAGTGAGGCAGTATCTGTAGTCGGACGACAAGGGCAGCGGACCTATGAGGTCAAGGTGTATATGTCGGAAGCGACCTGATGGAGTGTCGAAGGCACGTAGTGGAGCTGATGTATGGCGAACTACTTTGCTTCGCTGGCACGCCTCACACTGCTGGGCCTATAGTCTGCAATCGCGTTTTATGCCTGGCCAAACAAATCTTTGCGTCACTAGTTGTACACTAGCTTTCGCACCGGGATGGCTCAGGTTCTGCAGAGACCGGAACACTTGCTTCCGAAACAATTTCGTGACGAATGGCCTTGTCGTTGAAGATACGTCACAATAGACTTCGGTGTTGCAGCCTGGCAGTTTGACTTTCTTCAGGTGCAGGGGCGAACCATTTTCAAGATAGTCACGTAGCTCGGAGTCTGTTAGCTGTTCTTTAGCTAAGGCATTGTAGTCTAAAGGCTGTGTCAGCTCTTCGATTCGGGATAAGGTATCGGCGACTACATTTTTCTCTCCCTTGATATACCTGATTTCAGTTGTAAATTGACTGATAAAATCAAGGTATCGAAACTGCCTTGGAGAACATTTGTCTCGGTTTGTTTTGAAGGCAAACGTTAATGGCTTGTGATCAGTGGCAACGGAGAAAACTCGTGCTTCAATCATGAACTTGAAATAGCGTATAGCCCTGTAGATAGCTAGGAGTTCTCGATCGTACGGACTATATTTCTTCTGGGATGGACCGAGTTTTCTTGAGAAGAACGCGAGAGGTTACCAATCTTGACCTTTACGTTGTTGTAAGACTGCGCCCATTGCTGTCTCAGATGCGTCCGTCTGGATTTGGAGCTCAGCTTTTGGATGGCTTCAGACAGACTTTGCTTGCACCTTCTGGAATGTTTCCAAAAGGTTTGGTGTTAGGGTAACTAGGTGAGATCCTTTGATCTTTGGTCCAGTTAGTAACCCATTGAGTGGAGCTTGAAGGGCTGCAGCTGCTGGGATGGAGCGTCGATAAAAATTAAGCATACCCAGGAAACGTCGTAGCTCTTTAACCGTCTTAGGTATTGGGAAGTCCAATATGGCTTTGACTTTGTTGTCTAGCGGTTGTATGCCTGCTGCGGAGACTGTATCCCAGGAATTCAACTGCTGGTCTCCCAAAGACGCACTTGCTAGTGTTAATGATGTCTGGGCGGCGTTGCGGAGCTCGAATCCCATAAATGGAAACTCGTACAATCCCATGGGACTCGTTATTGCAGTCTTCGGTAGGTCTTCTTCAAAGACTGGGATTTGGTTGTACGCTTTTACGAGGTCGATGGTCGAGTAAATAGTGCTGCCAGTGAGTTGGTACGTAAAATCTTGCAGGTGGATCTGGAATTGTGCGTGAGTTCAGTAGTCTGCAGTCTCCACATGGTCGCCATCCATCATTCTTCTTACGTACTAAATGGAGTGATGAAGACCATGGACTGTCGGATTTACGTGCTCAGCTTTCGCAATTTTTAGGCTTTCTGGATCCAAGCGACGTGGGCGGCTGGCTACTGGTGGGCCAGGAGTGGTGCGTATATGGTGCACCGTTGAGTGCTTCACGACCTTGGGTTTACCAGCAGGGCGCGTGACGTCCGGGTACTGTCTCAACAAACGATGGTACACGGTGTTATCAGTGACAGTGTGGACGGATGAAATACCCTCAGTTGGATGTTGATGTGGAGCGGCAACTGTTAGTGTTGTAATTCCATCAATCAGGCGTTGGTTGCGGCAGTCGACTAATAAACTGTAGTAGCCTAAAAAGTCGACGCCGATGATTGGCTTTGTGACATCAGCCACAATAAAACGCCATGTGAACGCGCGGCGAAGGCCTAAATCTAATGTCAGTGGCAAGTCACCGTAGGTGGCAATGATTGTTCCATTGGCAGCGAACAACTCATACCGGGTTTTCATACGTGGCTCCCGAACAGCGGATCGTGGGAAGACGCACAGGTCTGAACCCGTGTCAATGAGGTATTGAATCTTTGTCTTGCGATCCGTTATGAACAGGCGGCTCGAAATAGAAAGGCAGTCGTTTACCGCCACTAATGGCTGCCTGGGAAGTTTTCCGACTTCTTACATGAGCAGGGCTGTGAGCATTTGTGTGCTTTATCCCGGAACCGATTATGGTAGTAGCAATATGAGTTATCACCACTAGTACGTGAGCGCGACCTCGAGCGATTATATCTGGGAATGCTTCTGTCGTTTCTGGAACGTGAGCGGGAAAGTCTATGCAGGTCCATGCTCATTGCCTCCAATCTGCGGCTGAGGTCCAATACGGTACGAGTGAGCATGGCTACGTCAGTACTTTCGGCGGTTGTTGATGTTGTAGCTGCTACTTGCCTAGGGACTGGCGCACCTACTTGCGCGGTTACTGGAACGACGTCGTTCACGCGATCTGCTAACTCAGATAGATCCTCCAGAGTAATTTTACACTGCTGCGCTGCTATGCAGGTCTGCAAATGTGTAGGCAGCCTACTAGTCCAAATGGATTTGATGAAATCTGAAGGAACATTAGAACCAGCAAGTAGTTGTAAGTGCCGGAGGAATTGACTAGGCTTCCTGTCACTCATCTTCCCGATGATACAAAACTGGTTTAGGTAGGTGTGGTTTAGACAATAGGAACAAGTATAAATACCTATACTTATGTTGTATCTACGAGGTACTATAGGTGGAATATTATGGTAGGTACTTGAAAGTTCTGGATGCGCCTTCTTGTATTATCTAGACGTATGACGTCAGAGATAAGGTATGTGCCACAAGCGTTATACTTTGGAGTGTGACTTCGTGTTGCATCCCGGCGCCACTGGAAATACCTTCTGGTACCAGAGACGCTAGGCAATGGATGTAAGAGCGGCCGCGGCCTTGGGATGCCGAATTAAAATGAGGCCCTGTTGTTAAAATAATATAAAGTTGATTGACATATTTTTAAGCAATGATATTACAGAACCTACACGGAACCTTTAACAACAAGTTTTGAAAATCTCTACGATATCATGGGTTGAATTTGATTGACTGGAGTCGACGTAGTATGTACTATTCGGCCGCATCAATAAGGCTGGTCGAGCTACAGTAGGGTTGCCATACGTCCCGGTACGCCGGGACATGTCCCGGTTTGAAGCACGGTGTCCTGGCGTCCCGGCCGATAAGCAAATTGTCCCGATTTAAAAATCATAGTTTTATATTAGAGGGCTGGACTTGGTAAACAGTAATATACCTACAATAAACGCGACCACCTAGCAAGGCTATTAATACGTGAATAGAACGACGTAAGCGCTGACATTTGTCCGTTCACGTTTCACGAATTTACGTTAACAGTGTCAACACATTTCGGGATCGCGGACTCTCGGCGTCGACAGAGAAAGAGCGGATCAAGACCTCCTCCGTGGACCTCAAGGCCCTCGAGATACAGGGGAGGCTCCGGTGCAAGACCACCCGCACCGGGGCTCATCCACTCGAGGTCTCCGGCGCCTCCAGCGGCCCCAAAGCTGACGCCCTCGTGGCTAGGCTGAGAGACACGCTGGACGCAGAAGCCGTCCGCGTCTCCAGACCCACTAAATGCGCAGCAATGCGCATTTCGGGCCTGAACGACGCGGCCACGACGGATGAGCAAATCTCCGCCGTCGTGGAGGCGGGTGGCTATCCCCATGACCAGGTGAGGGCTGGGGAGATCTCCTTCAGCCCTACTGGTCATGGAACGACAGTCGCGGCGGCACTTAAAATTGCGGGCGGACGGAGCCTCCTCATAGGGGGATTCTTCAAGGCGCAGGTGCTCCTCCTGTGTGCCCGGGAAACCAGGTGTTTCCGGTGCATGATGGTGGGGAACGTAGGAGTGCAGTGTGCAGAATACACCGTGGGTGATCGGTGCTTCCGTTGTAGCCGGCCCGGTCACAAGTCAAAGCCTGTGACGCACCGCCTCGCTGTTATAGATGCGAGGCGGAAGACGGCGGACCATTGGGTCGGCAGCCGTTCCGTAGGCCAAAGCCTCGTCCATTGCCTGAAGGCAGCGGGGGTGTCGCTGCGCGCCCAGATGTGATAATTTTATGTTTGTTGATTACATAGTGTGCTAATTTAAAAAATGATGACAGATACTTAATACTTTAAGTTAATGTTGATTTCGTAAAAGTATTTGTAATATTATCAGTCTCAAAAGCATGCATTGAGTTTTACAAGCAAGTAAATTCCCCAAAAAAATTGCTATATTTGTTGATTAATTTATTATATTTTGTACTACCTAATTAAGAAAAAAATGCCATGCTTAGATGACGATATTACCTAGTCCAGCCATAATAAGTTTTGTTACAAATGAAAATGCAATTTTAAAAAAATGAAGTAATGTAATATTATTAAAATTTATACCTACATATTTATTAAAGTCTTAGCAAAAAATAAAAATATATTTTATTCGAAATGGCCACCTTTGGCTTTTATACAGGCCTTTAATCTGTTTGGCCACGAATCCATGGATTTACGCACTGTTTCCAAGGGAAATTTTCCCACTGCTTGCTCCAAAGATTTTTTAAGAGACTCAATGTGGCCGTGTCGTTTAGAGCAGGTCATGTCCTCTAAAATTGACCATAATTTGTAGTCTAAAGGGTTGAAGTCTGGGCTAGATAAGGGCCGGTCTTCAGCTCTTATAAAAGTCCGGAACGTTGGTTTCTAGCTAGGCTTGAGTAGTTCGTGGCTTGTGACCAGGAGCAGAGTCCTGCTGGAAATTCCACGGTATATTTTTAAAAAGTGTATTGCTGAGAGGTTTCACAACATGATCCACGACAGTATCTTGACCGACGGCTCCATACCCACTTTGTGCTGGGCGATCATTGCGATTGCGATCCTATTTTCATTAACACCCCATTCCATATTGTAATTCGATAATGAACACGAAAAATTATGTGAAATGGCGCGAATTCGAAAGAAGTTTTTAAAATAATATATGTGTTCCAAATTCAAAATAATTAAAAAGTTGAAAAAAAACGAAAAGTTTTAATGTGTGTTAATTTCAAAACTGTGCCATGTATAAACGAGAAATGATAAAATCTTTGTTAATTATATTAAATTATAATAAAAGTTCCTGTTTTTGTCCCGGTCTGAGTCCCCCCACTTATGGCAACCCTAAGCTACAGTCATATTCTCCTGCACGTAAGATAGGCACCGCTGATAGATGGCTAAGGCTGCGACAAATATATCCAAAGTAAAAGGTGGTCCAAAGTAAAGCAATAAGTGCATAATGGTAGCAGTACCAACAAATTGACGCCTGTCTAACCTTTCAGGGATAAATATGGGATTTTGGGAGTGTGTGTACAAAAAATATGCAGTAAACACTAAGTAGGATGGGTCAAGACAACCCTAAGCTGATAAACATTATCATAACAGTCCTTAAATCATTCAGAGGGCCAGAAAAAGGCGCGAATTCGCTATAAAATCTTTACCGAAGAACCGGTTTGGGTCCTAACAGAAATATCTACTACGGGAATAATAAAGATAATACCAAGTCCAGTTTATACTCAAATTATTATTATCCACATTTTATGGGCGTAACTTTTGGGAGTTGTTTCGAAGAAAATTGTTATGTTGTAACTTTATTATATAATATCATCCGCAGAATTATATTATATTACTAGCTGTTGCCCGCAGCTCCACCTGCGTGTTACTATAATAATAATAATATAATAACTGGCAACTCTGGACATCTGTACATACGTCATTTTCATCTATAAAATATTTTAATATTTTAATCTAAAATATCTTGCCTTAATTTATAAAATTCATACAGATTTCAAAATAATATTACCAAAAAGTTCATTATATATTATATTCCATAATTTATAACAAGAATCACAACAACAACAAAATCTACAAATATGAAACGAAGCTTTGACAAACGTCAACCATGAAAATATCAAAAATTTTTTGGAAAAAATTAACAGGATGAATGATGAATATGGATAAAGATGATAACAAGAGCCAGGATTAAGAATGCACACCCAACACCCCCGGACTCATCACTTAGCTCCGCCTCGCAAGCGCCGGACCGCACACCTGCGACACAAGTGCTTGCTGAGGCGTCGAGCTCATCGTCAAGTGACGAGTATTTTTCCCCGCCGACGTCGCCAACACCTGTACGCCGGCGAGGGAGAGGCCGGCCGCCGAGCAGTTTGGGGCCCCGAAGCCTACCAGCTTCGAGTAGGGTCCCCATTACCGGTGGTATTGTGCACCGCATGCGATGGACTTCATCCATCAATGAAAATGTCATGCGGGCATATTATGAGGCTACAGATGGGGAAACCAACCTGACTGCGTACCGTTCAAGGATGCTCCCTTTGTTTCAGGCTCTTGAACCAACAATAACCGTTGCCGTACAACGACTATCGGATCAAGTGCGGGCTATCCAACGATGCAAGTTGTTGGACATCCTGTGCTTGATCGACTTCGCCTGGAAGTGTTATCTACTCGACCAGCTCCAGCGTTAACGAGTGCACCATCATCTGCTACACACCCGGTTGCAACTAGTGCCACTTTAGTTGAGACCGTGCTCGACGCGGGAGATGATACGAGTAATATATCTATCCAGGTAAGCGAGCAATTAAGGAGTACTTTGGAGGATGTGATCTCTCAGTATAGGTTTGCACCTAATTCTAGGCCACGGCTACCACGCTTGCCCATGCATAGACGAAATCTGGCGTTGATGGGAGCCCTGAATGCGTTGCTAGATCCGTACTTACGGACTAGCAATGATTTGCTAGATACCCACTCGATTCTTTACTGTGGAGCTATTACCGCTTGTCGTGTTGCACGCGTTAAATTCCCTGAATTTAACCGTGCACCACGATCGGGTGGTGTGCGCGTATGGCAGGCAAGAATCGAGCGACGTATCGGCACATTTAGGACTCTCATTGCGAAGCTTATCTGTTTTAGCCGGGGAAATAATCGTCCACGGGTCATGCGTTTCGTGACTCAGGCATTCGCTGGGACCGGTATTAGCTCCCAGCAATACTTAGCTAATGTCACGGAACGTATTGACTTTCTAAAGCAGAGAGTATATGCATGGGCGAGTCGTATTCGTCGCTATAGAGAGCGTATAGACAGATACTGGCATCGTATCTTCCAAAGTGACCAAAGGAAGGTGTACCGAGAGTGGGAGGGAACTGGACAACGTTTGAGCGACGGACAACTGCCAGATGCTCGCGCCATGAATCAATTTTGGCGTGACATATGGTCGATGCCCGTCGAACATTCGGAGGGTGATTGGATCCGTGTTGTCGAGCGTGAATGCGATAACATCGAGCCCATGGAGTCTATTACAATAGACTCCGAAGACGTTAGTTGCGCAATACGTACGGCACAGAACTGGAAAAGTCCTGGGCCGGACGGATTGCACAACTTTTGGATCAAGTGGGTTCGAAGCTCGCATGAACGCTTGGCAACACAGTATCAAGAAGCCCTCGAGTCTGGTTCCTTACCCGCTTTTATGACCACTGGCATCACCTTCCTGCTCCATAAATCAGGTAGTACCACGGAACCTAAAAACTATAGACCTATCACTTGCTTACCTACTATCTACAAGCTCCTTACATCTATTCTGAGAACTAAAATAAATTCACATATAATGTCAAATAACATCTTAGATAGTGCTCAGAATGGATGTAGGGCTGGGTCACGTGGTACTAAGGAGCTACTCCTTATGGACATGGCCATTAGCCAACAAGTTAAGCGGAGTAGGGGCGCCCTCTCTACTGCCTGGATTGACTACAAGAAGGCCTATGATTCGGTGCCTCATTCATGGCTGGGGAGGATTTTAGAGTTGTATAAAATTAATCCGACTCTTAAATCCTTCTTAGTCTCATGTATGGGGCAGTGGACCACAGTCCTTCGTCAACCAGGTAGTGGTGAGTGCGCTTCTGGTCCGCATGACTTGATAAGGATTGAGCGTGGTATATTCCAGGGCGACAGTTTGAGTCCATTGTGGTTCTGTTTAGCACTGAATCCACTTAGCACATTGCTGAAGGATTCAGGGCTAGGCTATCGGTTTCGTAGAGGGGGTGAGGTTATTTCTCACCTGATGTATATGGATGACCTCAAACTGTTCACACTGAAGCACCAAGATTTAGTGACATTACTAAAAACTACGGAAGTTTTTAGTAATGCCATTAAGATGGAGTTCGGTGTTGATAAGTGTGCGGTTATGCATGTACAGCGGGGGAAGGTTGTAAATTCACCGAATTTACAACTTTCTGAGATAATAACTCTCAGATCTCTCTCCGAGACCGAAACATACAGATACCTAGGTATGTCAGAGTCATTGGGTATAGCGGTAGAGGACATTAAAAAATCGGTGAAAGAACGTTTTTTTGGCCGTCTGACAAAAGTTCTTAACAGTTTTTTGTCCGGCGGTAACAAAATGCGGGCTTTCAACGGTTGGGTAATGCCTTTATTGTTGTACTCCTTTGGCATACTTAGGTGGACTCAAACGGAACTAGACGCCCTGGATAGGCGAGTCCGTCAACAACTGACATTGCATCGAATGTTACACCCACGATCTTCTGTCATGAGACTGTACATTCCACGGAAGTTGGGGGGTCGAGGATTTTTAAATGCCAAGAACCTCCATAACCGTGAAGTGTGCAGTCTGAGGAATTACTTCCTACAGAATGGGTGTGGCATTCATTGCGATGTTGTGATGGTTGACAAGGGCCTGACACCTCTTTCCTTGGCTAACGAGAACTGGCGTAAACCAAAGGTGTTTAGTACTGAAGACCGTAAGGACGTATGGAAGAGCAAGGAGCTACACGGGCAGTTCTACCGAGTCTTAACAGGACCCGATGTAGACCTGCCCGCATCGGTGAACTGGCTACGTATCGGTGACCTCTTTGGGGAAACTGAAGGTTTTGCCTGTGCAATTGCAGATGTAGTTATTAAGACGAACAACTATCGGAAATACATCATGAAGGACGGTACGGTCGACATTTGTCGAGCATGCCACCGTCCTGGTGAATCACTTCGCCACATTATTTCCGGTTGTTCATATCTTGCTAACAGCGAGTACTTGCATAGGCACAATCAAGTAGCCAGGATCATCCATCAGCAACTTGCTCTTCAATACGGCCTTATTGAGTTCGAGGTACCATATTATAAGTACACACCAATGCCAGTTCTCGAGAATGGTCGTGCGTTGCTCTACTGGGACCGATCAATCATCACGGACAGGACTATTGTTGCCAATAGGCCTGATATCGTGTTGGTTGATCGGACCCAGCGTCGGGCAGTGCTCGTCGATGTCGCCGTCCCGCATGACGAGAATCTCGTCAAGGCAGAGAAGGACAAACTTAGCAAGTACCTTGATCTGTCCTTCGAGATAACCGCCATGTGGGACGTAGACTCGACGATCATTGTGCCGATGGTCACTTCGGCTAACGGATTAATAGCGAAGAGTCTCGACCAACATCTCAAGAGACTCTCGTTAGATTGTTGGATCAAGAGTCAGATTCAGAAGGCTGTTATCCTCGACACGTGCCGTATTGTTAGGAGGTTTCTCAGTCTGTAGCCTCCACCGCCGGTAGTTTGGGTCCTACTCCGCTACTGGTGGGTCACTATTTTTTATATTTTTTAATGTATTTGTGTTTTTTATAAATCTATTTAAAAATGTATAAAATAAGAATGTTAATGAATAAACGAAAATAATAATAATAAATAATAATGGCAACTCTCGACGTCTGTTAACACGTCATTTTTATCCGTAAAATATTTTAAATTTTTTATCAACATATCTTAACGAAATTTATACAATTACTTACAGATTTTTAAATAATAGAACCAATAAGTTTATAAATAAAATACTACAACAGTTATTACAACAATAAACCAATTTTATAAAAAGGAAACCAGTCTGTCACAACTACATACAAAAAAAACTATTGAAACGGGGATAAATTTTAATGGCTCAATATTTGTCTCACTCAATTTCTCAATCTGTCCTGTCTGTCGCTGTGGATGTCTAATCGTTATTTTCAATTTCAATAATAATGTTTTTCTTTGAATGTTATTAGTGAAATAATTGGGAGAATAGGTGAATTTTACTAAAATTTTTGTAAGACCGTTCTCTAGAAAAGACTGTTTTATACATTGTTTATTAAAATCGAATATGAAGTATGTATAGAAAGTGTGAAATATGTAGTTTAAAATCTGGAAGAAAGGACGGCACAAAACGGATTTTCATGGCCAGATTTCCTATGGATGAGAACAATAACACCGGAAGATAATAAAATATATAACTACATAGCATGAAAGAATGATGGAAAGACAAATTATCGCTCAAAACATTTGATAAATGTGTTTTTGTGTTCGAACGTGATGTAAAACCTTATCTTCATAACTAGGTAATCGCTGGAATGCGGGCGGTTACATCCAAATAATTAAGACGGAGAACCCTACCTAACCTCTAAAAAATATAATTAAATTTTCAACAATGACGCGAGCCAACGAAGCCGCGAATTGTTCAAGTGTAATTATAAAGATGCAAAGGTGACCTGATTCCTGTCGGCCTGTAAGCTATAAGTATATCAAATGAGTTCTGTTTAGTGTCTTACCTGCATGTTATAGTTGGTAGAAGCTTGATGATAAAGTTGCGGGGTAGGTTGACTTGTAATTTAAAGCTATTGCTCTGATAATTTACTTGTCAGCACATTGCAATAACCTTTCTAGCTCATTCTCATGATATTGTACGGATGGATGGAAAGTAACCTCCATCCAACCGTGAAAGTAAGTTTGACCCGTTAAAGTGATACTGAATTGAGTAACCTGTTGAGACTAATAGAATTGTAAAGAGACTAAAGAAAGAGAGTGTGAGTGACACACCAGACAGATGCCGGGACTTGATATCCTTTGTATTGGTTTCATGTAACTTACTTAATTGGGGATGGATTGAGACGTCCTATGTTCATCTAGGCGCCAAGTAAAGAGATGAGGGACGTCCTTAAAGAGTGTTGGGGACGTCCCTAAAGTAAAGTGAGCGGCTTCCTGTGACGGGGTGTATGTGACCCCCATCAGGACCGCCAGATCAGAGTGAGGAGACGTCCTCAAAGTAGAGTACGGATAGCTTCCTCTGGTGTGATGTATTGAATCCACAGCAGGGCCATCCGACCATTGAGTAGAGTGAGAGAGTTGTACAGTAAAGTGTAGACGGCCTCCGATGATCCACCAGGACCGTCTGACCATTGTGTGTAGTATAAAGTGAGTATAGTAACTTACTTGCCCTTAGATAAATCATTCCCTGGTTCATTCAATTGTATGCTAAAGAGAAAAGCCTAACCCTTCCTTTCACCTAAAGAAAAGATGAAACCAGGTTTACCATAGTTTAGAATGTAGGATACTTAGACAAGTGACAATGGTTGCTTGAGCTCTAATTTATACTTACAGAAAGGAGAACAAGAGGGACTGTTGGGTGCTATGGACTAAGGATGTATAGGAGGATCAGATAACCGGATCATCATTACACAATAGAAGCGAAGCAGATTGTAGATTATATAAAACCTTCTAGCCTACTAAAGTGAGTTTTAAATAAAAAGGGTCATAATGTTACACAGTCACCAATACTACGAGCTGCAGAATATTGATTGAAGAAGAAATTACAAATATTTTTAATATACATGTAATGTTTTTAAATAAATATTTAATTTCATGAACTTATCATTTTAAAACCCAAACTGAGCCTATACTCAGTTTTTTAATTAAATGTACTGCCTCCGGGAAATTGAACGCTTATTCATTTTAAACATGTAACTTGTATGACGCAGTACTTTAGTTGAAAAATGGAGTATAGCGTCTGCGAAAATATAAAATTATTTAAAAAAAGTACGGACCACTGCGTTTATCGATATCGATAAATGCCACTGCATTTATCGATATCGAACCATTTATCGAACCAACAATTACCGTTGCCGTCCAACGACTATCGGATCAAGTGCGGGCTATCCAACGATGTAAGTTGTTGGATCAATCTGTGCTTGATCGACTACGCCTGGAAGTATTATCTACTCGTACAGCTCCAGTGTCAACGAGAGCACCGTCACCTGTGACACAGACGGTTGCTACAAGTGCGACGTTAGCGGAACCCGCACTCGACGCAGGAAATGATACGAGTGATACATCTATCCAGGTAAGCGAGCAATTGAGGAGTACTTTGGAAGATGTGATCTCGCAGTATAGGTATATACCTAATTCTAGTCCGCGGCTATCACGCTTGCCAATGCATAAGCGAAATATGGCGTTGATGGGAGCCCTAAATGCATTGCTAGAACCGTACTTACGGACTAGCAGTGATTTGCTTGATACTCACTCGATTCTTTACTGTGGAGCGATTGCCGCTTGTCGTGTTGCACGCGTTAAATTCCCTGAAGTTAACCGTGCACCACGACCGGATGGTGTTCCCGTATGGCAGGCAAGAATCGAGCGACGTATCGGCACATTTAGGACTCTCATTGCAAAGCTTATCTCTTTCAGCCGGGGAAATAGTCGTCCCCGGGTCATGCGTTTCGTGACTCAGGCATTTGCTGGGACCGGTATTCGTCCCCAGTAATACTTAGCCAATGTCACGGAACGTATTGACTTTCTGAAACAGAAAGTGTATGCATGGGCAAGCCGTATCCGTCATTATAGAGAGCGTGTAAATAGATACTGGCAGAATCGCATCTTCCAAAGTGACCAAAGGAAGGTGTACCGAGAGTGGGAGGGAACTGGACAACGTTTGAGCGACGGACAACTACCAGATGCTCACACCATGAATCAATTTTGGCGTGACATATGGTCGGTGCCCGTCGAACATTCGGAGGGCGACTGGATCCGTGTCGTCGAGCGTGAATGCAGTATCATCGAACCCATGGAGTCTATTACCATAGACTCCGAAGACGTTAGTTGTGCAATTCGTACGGCCCCGAACTGGAAAAGTCCTGGGCCGGATGGATTGCATAACTTTTGGATAAAGTGGGTTCAGAGTTCGCATGAACGCTTGGCAACACAGTATCAAGAAGCCCTTGAGTCTGGTTCCTTACCCGCTTTCATGACCACTGGCATCACCTTCCTGCTCCAGAAATCAGGTTAAAAACTATAGACCCATCACTTGCTTACCTACCATCTACAAGCTCCTTACATCTATTCTGAGAAGTAAAATAACCTCGCACATAGTATCTAATAATATCTTAGATAACGCTCAGAATGGATGTAGGGCTGGGTCTCGTGGTACTAAGGAGCTACTCCTCATTGATATGGCCATTAGCCAACAAGTCAAGCGGAGTAGGGGCGCCCTCTCTACTGCCTGGATTGACTACAAGAAGGCCTATGATTCGGTGCCTCATTCATGGCTGAGGAGGATTTTAGAGTTGTATAAAATTAGTCTGACTCTTAAATCCTTCTTAGTCTCGTGTATGGGGCAGTGGACCACAGTCCTTCGTCAACCAGGTAGTGGTGGGCACGCCTCTGACCCGCAAGGCTTGATAAGGATCGAGCGTGGTATATTCCAGGGCGACAGTTTGAGTCCATTGTGGTTTTGTTTAGCACTGAATCCACTTAGCACATTGCTGAAGGATTCAGGGCTAGGCTATCGGTTTCGTAGAGGGGGTGAGGTTATATCTCACCTGATGTACATGGATGACCTCAAACTGTTCACATTGAAGCACCAAGATTTAGTGACATTATTAAAAACTACGGAAGTTTTTAGTAATGCCATTAAGATGGAGTTCGGTGTTGATAAGTGTGCGGTTATGCATGTACAACGGGGGAAGGTTGTAAATTCACCGAATTTACAACTTTCTGAGATAATAACTCTCAGATCTCTCTCCGAGACCGAAACATACAAATACCTAGGTATGTCAGAGTCATTGGGTATAGCGGTAGAGGATATTAAGAAATCGGTGAAAGAACGTTTTTTTGGCCGCCTGACAAAAGTTCTTAACAGTTCTTTGTCCGGTGGTAACAAAATGCGGGCTTTCAACGGTTGGGTGATACCTTTATTGTTATAATCCTTTGGCATACTTAGGTGGACTCAAACGGAACTAGACGCCCTGGATAGGCGAGTCCGTCAACAACTGACATTGCATCGAATGTTACACCCACGATCTTCTGTCATGAGACTGTACATACCGCGGAAGTGGGGGGGTCGAGGCTTTTTGAATGCCAAGAACCTCCACAACCGTGAAGTGTGCAGTCTGAGAGATTACTTTCTACAGAACGGGTGTGATATTCATTGCGATGTCGTGATGGTTGACAAGGACCTAACACCTCTTTCCTTGGCTAACGAGAACTGGCGGAAACCAAAGGTGCTAGGTACTGAAGACCGTAAGGACGTGTGGAAGAGTAAGGAGCTACACGGGCGGTTCTACCGGGTCTTAACAGGACCCGACGTAGACCTGCTCGCTTCGGTGAACTGGCTACGTTTTGGGGACCTCTTTGGGGAAACTGAAGGTTTTGCCTGTGCAATTGCAGATGAGGTTATCAAGACGAACAACTATCGGAAGTACATCATGAAGGACGGTACGGTCGACATTTGTCGAACATGCCACCATCCTGGTGAATCACTTCGCCATATTATTTCCGGTTGTTCGTATCTTGCTAACACCGAGTACTTGCATAGGCACAATCAAGTAGCCAGGATCATCCACCAGCAACTTGCTCTTCAATACGGCCTTATTGAGTTAGAAGTACTGTACTATAAGTACACACCAGTGCCAGTTCTTGAGAATGGTCGTGCATTGCTCTACTGGGACCGATCAATCATCACGGACAGGACTATTGTTGCCAACAGGCCCGATATCGTGTTGGTTGATCGGACCCAGCGTCGGGCAGTGCTCGTCGATATCGCCGTCCCGCATGACGAGAATCTCGTGAAGGCAGAGAAGGAGAAACTTAGTAAGTACCTCGATCTGTCCTTCGAGATACCGCCATGTGGGACGTAGACTCGACGATCATTGTCCCGGTGGTCGTTTCGGCAAACGGATTAATAGCGAAGAGTCTCGATCAACATCTCAAGAGACTCTCGTTAGATTGTTGGATCAAGAGTCAGATTCAGAAGGATTTTATCCTCGACACGTGCCGTATAGTTTGGGTCCTACTCCGCTACTGGTGGGTCACTATTTTTTATATTTTTAAATGTATATGTGTTTTTTATAAATGTATTTAAAAATGTATAAAATAAGAATAGAAATGAATAAACGATATAATAATAATTTATTTGCTCATAAACATGGTTACATTAAGGTCTTAAATATATTATAAACACAGCATGTTTAGCCTCAGACTGTGGCATGCAAATTTTCAACACAATTATTACATTGGTTATTACTTTAGATCTACATAACTTTTTTATTTATTTAAGTTAAGTTGAATAAACCACAAGGACAACCGCAAATTCAAATCAAAAATTAGCGTGTTCAAACATTCAGACAAACAGACATAAGTTCTAAAAACCATTGTTTTGGGTTTTATTGCGTTCATAAAGCAACAACAGTATCTCTATTATATTCTCTATTACACCATACAAATTCATCTTAAGATACGAAAATATGAAATATTATTTATTAACTTCGTCGTGTGTGATTGTCCATTGAATTGTATGGCAAGCGATATTGTATCTTAAGATAAAATCTATCGGTATCTCAGCCGTGTGCAGCGTTCCTTAGTGAACTCCACTGCGGGTGACGTAACCTACGACAAACTTATTATTTGCGGTTGGTACAGTAATCGGGTCTAAGGATTGAACCGCAAAATTAGGTTTGTTTTTTATTGTATATACTTTTCCGAGATAAAAAGTAAGCCAGTAGGTGCCCATGATACGGCCCCTGCTTGGACGTTACAGTTAAACAACGTAAACAATTAACGTAGTTTTATTCGCAGGAACCTAGGGTTTATATAATGCAATTAGCTATGAGTGTGTCGATAGTATAGGATCACAATACTGTTTTACGGAAGTGCCCGGTGCACTTAACTGGGGGTCCACAGGCGACGGGCGGTCGGCCGGCAGGATCCGCTGGTGTCCTCCAATCAATTGTGGTAGCTGACGAGTTGCTCCGGGTCGAAGGCCACAGGAGCGACGGCACAGCGTCTGGTTGCTCAGCAATCGTACATTTCTCAAATATGGCTTGTACTAAGCCCCAAGGTAGTTCCCGGGTATTGTCTCCGCTCGGTGCGCCTGCACTTTTAAAAAGATGGCCGCGGGGACGGGGTGCGGAGAGGGTACCGGATCCCTACTCGAACGCTTAGTGACAAGGCAAACTACACATCGATATCCACGCTCGCGCTCCCATTGGCCTGGCGGCTATTCCTTATCTGTTCGATCTCAACTACTTCACAGAACAATGAGCGAAGGAATTTATGTATTGTTTAAACCTCTTCCTTGGCCTTCTAGTATGTTCCATTTAGTGATGTGAACATACGTAATATATTTGATGTCGATGTTTCCACATCTTAACACTCAGGATATTAAAGAATAATATTATAGAATCAAAGAATCAAAGAATCAATTTCATTTATTCAGTTTAGGCACATAAAGAGCACATATGAATGTCAAAATTTTACAATTTTATGTCAAGCACTATTATAAAAATACTAAATTAATTACATAAATAACCATTTGAAAATGATTCTTTCGCTGGTTCGGTAAGTTGGTTCTCCTAAGAAGATACCAGCAAGAAACTCAGGTAGATTATCTATTTTCTTTTTTAATAATGTTTTGTTTACATTGTGTTACAATTTGTATTGTACGAGTGGCTAGCAACAGCAGATTAGGGTGATCATGCATTTTTGTCATTAATATATTCGTCTACATTAGATAAGATAAGATAAGATAGATAAGATAAACTTTATTTGCTAAACATGAGTGTGCACACATAAGTATTACATATAATAGTACATTATAATAGCCTTTCTTCATCAAACGTTTTTTCACTACTATTTTAAACTTATTAATAGGCATGTCAACCAAATCCTGCGAAATTTTATTAAATATTTTTATACATTTGCCTACAAACGAATTATCAACTTTATGAAGTCTAATTTTTGTCATTGCCAGTTTATTTTTATTTCTTGTATTATAATTATGGTTGTCGGATCTTTTTTTGAAGAGTTCTATGTTCTTCCGTACATATACGATGTTGTCGTAAATATATTGAGAAGCAACTGTTAAAATATTAATTTCTTTAAATAGTTCTTTCAGCAAGTCACGGGGTCCGAGTCTATAGATTGCTAGTATAGCTCGTTTCTGTAATATGAATATTGTCTCAATATCGGCTGCTGAGCCCCATAGCAGCAGACCATATGACATAACGCTATGAAAGTAGCTAAAATAAACTAATCGTGCCGTTTTTTCATCAGTCAGTGACCTTATCTTTCTAACCGCATAGGCAGCCCAACTAAGTCTTCCTGCCAAGGCTGTGATATGAGAACCCCATTGCAGTTTACTATCTAAAGTTATTCCAAGAAAAACTGTGGTATTGAGTATTTGAACTAATTCATTATTCATACTAATATGAGTATCCACTTGTCTAACTTGGGCATAGTAAATTTTACACATTTTGTTTTCTTCGCATTGAGCAGCAAGTTGTTACTTGTGAACCAATGCAGTATTTCCGAAAGGGTATTATTTACATCGTCAAGTTCTACTTTTCGTCTATCACTTTTAAAAATTAATGATGTGTCATCAGCAAATAATACTATTTCACAAAGATTTTTATTGAAATAAGGTAGATCATTTACGTATATTAAGAATAAAAGGGGTCCTAATATCGAGCCCTGGGGTACTCCCATGACTAATGAGGCGCCAGACGAGTCGGTGCCATTACCGTTAACTTTTTGTACTCTATCAGTGAGGTAAGACTCCAGTAAGCCAAGTGAGCTGTGCGAAACACCATAATACCCTAATTTTAGTAACAAAGTCTCATGATCAACACAATCAAAAGCTTTTGATAGATCACAAAAGATACCAATAGCATCCTGCTTTTCCTCCCATGCATCAAATATATGTTTCACAAGTGCAACTCCTGCATCCGTTGTGTTTCTGCCTTTAGTGAAACCAAACTGTTTGCTATGAAGTAACTTATTTTCTGTAAAATGTGAAAGCAATTGATTAAATATTATTTTTTCAAAAATTTTACTCAGTGTTGGGAGTATGGAGATAGGTCGAAAATTTGAAGGATCACTTTTGTCTCCTGCTTTGAATAAAGGAATGATTTTACTGTACTTCATAAGATTAGGAAACTGATTTTCATCTATACATTTATTGAATATGAATGCAAGGTAAGGCGCAATAGCAGGAATTATTGACTGTTTTTATTATATTGGTTGAAATGCCCCAAAGATCCTCAGTATTTTTTATATTCAGTTGTTTAAAAGTTTTAAGTATAGTGACAGAGTCAATATACTGAAAATCAAAGTTAACTCTACATTTATCAACACAAGATTTAAGAAGAGAATTGGCTACATTTTTTGAAGAATTTAACTTATTTGTCGTTATAATTGGAACATTTGTGAAATAAGATTCAAATGCATTGGCCACTGCAGAATCAGTTTTAATATGTTTATCATCTATTTTTAACTCGAAGGATCGATCACGTGGGTCGGATACGGCGGCTGGGACTGGACGTGGCACTGAATAAGTCCGAGGCTCTGTGTTTTCACGGACCTCGGCGCGGGCCACCTCCAGGATCCAGCATAAATGTAGGGAGCGTTAGCATCGGCATCGAGCCCACAATGAAGTATCTGGGGCTTGTACTCGATAGCCGGTGGAACTTCGGACCACACTTCCGAAGTTTGGTCCCCAAAGTGACGGGGGCGACAGCCGCGCTTTCGCGACTGTTGCCCAACTTAAAGGGACCCAACGCTTCCTGCAGGAGACTGTACCTGGGGATCGTGCGGAGTATGGCCGTGTACGGGGCTCCCGTATGGGCGCCGAGACTGACGGCCAACAACGCTGCCATTTTACACAGATCGTTGAGGACCTTGTCCGTCAGGACAATACGAGGGTACCGCACGATCTCCCTAGAGGCTGCATGTCTCCTAGCCGCGACCCCTCCATGGGACCTGGAAGCGAGAGCCCTTGCGTCATTGTTTCAATGGCATAAGGAGGCGCTGGAGCGGGACCACAGGCCTGCGTCTCGAGAAATCGAGGCCCAGCGGTCCCAACTCCGACAGGATCTCATGGAGACATGGAAGGTGCGACTTCAGCAACCAAAGTGGGGAACCACCACCATCGCGGCGGTGAGACCGATCATGGAGGAGTGGCTGCAGAGGCAGCACGGTGGCCTCACGTATCGTGCGACACAGATCATCACTGGGCACGGAAACTTCGGTGAGTATCTGTTTCGCATGCATCGTGAGGTCACACCCGCGTGTCAACACTGTGAGGCTTCCGGCGAGGACACGGCATTCCACACGTTGGTGGAATGCTCAGCATGGGCGAGTCAGCGCCGGGACCTCGTTGTGGGCCTGGACGTAGATACGCTCTCGCTGGAGACCATGCTACGAGCCATGGTCTCTAGCGGTAGCCAGTGGAACGCGGCCGTTTCCTTCTACGAGCAGGTAATGCTCGTGAAGGAGGCGGCCGGTAGGGTGAGGGAGCGTACCCTCCCCGCTGAGTTCCGAAGTGTGCGGCGAGGACGCCGCAGACGTGACTACGCCCAGGACCATCGACCTCCAAGATCGGGGCCTGAGGACGATGGATTAGCAACCCACCGTCCTTACAGAAGCAGGCTAGAAGGGCTGCGTGATGTGGGGCTTCACTCCACGCACGACTTCACTCACCGACGCGGGATTTAACCCGACCTCAAGGATGCGGGGTAACACCCGACCACCACGCAGTGGCCACAATGGGGGCCAAGGTCCACCGGGCGCCACTGGGAATTCTCTCAGTGTCTACCGGAGGCGCTCGGCAATGGACGTAGGTGCGGGCGCGGCCCAGGGCTGCGGAATAAAAAAAAAAAAAAAAAAAAAAAAGGATCGATCACGTGACTTTGCTTTACAGGTTTCTTTGTTAATAACAAAAACTTTTTTGAACAGTTTGGAGTACTTTTTAATCCGTTCAATTACTTGTGGCTCATTAAGTAGATGCCTTTGTCTCGTATAATTCATATAATTTCTTTCTACTTTTATAGATTCCAGGCGTAGCCCAATCACTAAATTTAATTTTGAATTGATTTACATTTATTGTTTTTTTTGTGAATATGTTATTGCATTCGTATTTGATTACTCCGAACAAATTTCCGTAAAGATCATTCGGGTTTTTGTCATTATTCAACTCCAAAAAACTTTATTATTAATGTTTACTTTAAATTTTTCTAATCGATATTTTGTGATTGTTCTACATACAATATTTTTTGATGATGGAACATGTTGGTCTAGCTAACTGACCTGCATGGTCTGAATTAATAAAATGTATTATTGATTTCTCATCTACATCGCTGTTAGAAAAAATATTGTCTAAGCAGGTAGCTGATGTGGCTGTGGTGCGAGTTGGTTCACAAAAAAGATTTTGTAAGTTAAAAGATTTAAAAAGGTTGAGGAACCTTAGCGCGTTCTGGGAGTTTTCTAAAATATTAATATTAAAATCGCCACATACCACTACAGTCTTCTTACATTTACATACTTTTTTTCAGGCTTCTTCCATAATGGACTCAAACAAGTAGTAATCTCCAGATGGAGGTCTATAGACGCTAATAATAATATATTGTTCTAGCTCTGCACATGATAGTTCAATATTTCGCTCACTTGTGAGTGCTACTACATCTTTTCTGTCTTTCGATTTTAGTTTGTCATTAATTAAAATGAGTGACCCACCTCTTATAGCGGAATCTCTAGTAAACGCACTGATGATTTTATAATTATCAATATTAACTAAGAGTTCATGTTTTTTTAACCACTGTTCAGTTAAACAAAGTACATGAATACACTTTTCATTCAAAAATAATTCTAGTTCTAACTCTTTGCCAGAAAAGCCTTCAATATTTTGATGAATAATATTCATGAACATAGACTTTTCCTTTGTCCTTAAATTTAATTTGCTAGGGAATTCCTCTATTGTCCTACAACAGTTAAAATTATTGTCACCCTTATTTGGAACAGATTCCAAGGTCACAAGACAAACATTGTCATTTTTCTGCTCAATAGAAGCAGATTGTTTAGCCAAGTTTTTGGCTGAATATTTAATAAAATATGATAGCGAAGATGCTATCTGTCTCCTAAAATATCTATTCAAATAGAATTTATCGTCCGTCAATAACAATTTATTTTCTAAATACATGTTTATGTCAATCAGATGGAATTTATTCGGATTATGAAATGTCAATGTATGTATTGTTTGATTTAGCTTATATTTAAGATTGTTTTCGGCCTGTGACAAGCCACGGCTATAAGGTAGTGTGAATAAAATAATATTTTTGACATCTAATAAGCTCAGTAATTCTAAACAATTTGCAATTACATTTCTGTCTGCATTTCCCCTATCTCCCACCAAAATTAAAAGTGTACAGTCGCTGTTTAAATTACAATTCTTAATATTTTAGGGTAAGTTAATCCCGGCATACAATAGTTAGTAACATTTTGTTCCAAATATGAACTTAGTAACCGGCCCATTGATTTCCCTAATTCATCATTTTGAAAAAAGCCGAGCTGAGTTTCTTGAGGGCTCTTCTCAGTCTCGTTGCATTTTGGAACCCTCGGTAGAGTCACACCAACTTCTGACGAATCTAAATAATTTTCTGAAAATTTCAAAGATAATAAACGTTATTTTATTTTTATTTTATTTTATTTCATCACAAAACATCACTATTTCAGATTTAACCATAATTTGTTTGTTAAAGTTACTACTGGGTTTCTTGTTTGATTCAAGTGAAGGGCTCATGTTTGAAGTCAGCGAGGACTTACAGACCGGCTGAGGACCAAGTAAATGATTGTTTGATGTCAATGTGGGATTTGCACTCATAAGATCCTTCATCGCCAGAATGTATTCCTGATACTCACTTTTAACATTACAATACCTATCAGTCATTATATCCAGTGATTTTTTTAAATTATTAATTTCTGTTTCTAACTTTAAGATATTGTTATTATAATCAGAGATATTATTTTCAATTAATAATGAATACATGTCAAGTTCATCGCCTAGGTGCCTTCTCTCATTAATATACTTGACTTTTTTGTACATAACTTGACTTTTTTGTACATAACTTGACTTTTTTGTATGCCAAGTTTCATCGTAATCGAACCGGTAGTTATTGCGTGATGCCTGAACAAACAGACAGACAAAAACTTTTTTAATCACATTTTTGGGTTCGGTGTCGGTCTAGTAACACCATTATTGCCATTTATTTTTTTGAAATTTTCAATGTACAGAATTTTCACTTCTACAGATTTATTATAAGTATAGAAGATATTATATACCTAACCCAGTGCGATACGTTTTAGAATAAGATTAGGGCAGGATATTTGTAATTCAATCACGCGTATGTTGTTTGGATGAAAACTAGAATAGATAAGTATGTACAAACTTTTATTTACTTTCACCTGTCCCGATATGTGTTCAAGTTGTAATCCTCATATTTGAAATCTCAATGAAAACGAATTTTGACAACGCTAAAAAATAGTCATGAAATATCATTATGAAGTTACCAATTTTGTACACGACTGTACTCCATACAAATGTAGATCAAACGAGAACTTTGTTTTTTCAAATTAAAGCAGTTCAAATTTATTGTAGTTCATACGACTATTTCAAGACTAATTTTTGGCATAAACTTTAAAACGAAAATCGCAGGCGTTCCGGAGAAAGTTGAAGTTTTCAAATGTTCAAGCCATAATCCTCATCAGGTTACCTTTATATCTCTGGAACCTTTTAAGGACTATTTCTGAGATTTGGCATGTCGTTACGACTATTTCATGACTATTTTTTGGAACCTAAACCAATTCGATAGGCATTACCGTTTGCTTGCATCATCAGATGAGGATTACAGCTTGACGTTCAAGCTATAATCCTCACTAACTTATACTCGTAGCTATAACGCTGAAACTATAATACGACTATTTTTTTTACATATACGACTATTTATGACTATTTCATGACTATTTTTTTGCGTTTTCAAAATTCGTTTTCATTGAGATTTCAAATATGAGGATTACAGATTGAAGCACACCGATATGTCCGTGTGTAATGAAATCTTGCAAGTTATATTTAACACACTTCCCGTTTTCTGATTGAACTGAAACCTTGCAAGCGTGTAAGTCACATGACAATGCAATATTATGATGATAAAAGCTTTAAAAAAAATGATTTTATTTATTATAAATAGACCATTTGCTGAATGACACATTGAACACTTTTATCCCAGATGTTACGCGTCCGGGCGCCACTGGAAATACCTTCTGCGTGTGAACCAGAGGCGCCCGGCAACGGACATGAGAGAGGCCGCGGCCTTGGGACGTGGTATTAAAAAAAATGCCCTCATTTCGTCATTTATTTTCTTGCTCTCACGTAATACGGAACGTCTTTAACCGTTTTCCACAACCTCTGCCGCTCATTTGCAGATTGAGGTTGACAGCGGTTGACTTGATTTAGGTACTAAGATGTTAGTGAGACAGGTAGATACCTATAATATCAACCATTTTATAGAGCGTCCACACATTTATTACAATCACGGTCAGGTTTAATTTTCCAGATAGAGCCCATAAGTAACGCAATAAAAGTTCAATTTAAGCTAAATGTCCTCTACACAATGGGGCGTAAAAAATATCAGGCTGCCTTTTGCAATATATATCCTCAATTACCTACGGGCTGGCGTCGACACGAAATATTCTGAATTTGCTATAAAGAGAGTAAAATATGAAATAGATCCTACACGAAACGGAGCAACTTTATATTTTTTGAAATTTAATGCTAATGTGTGTCAGACACAAAAGAATTTTTTACTACGAGTACTTTGAACTATTTTTTGTTCTGATAAATTGACGATTTTCCTCAATTGCATAGAACAGCTTTGATTCCGATTTTTCTTCTTATCTTATTCTTAACTGGTGTCGGAGTTGCTCAGGTGGCCCAAATTGCTCAGGTTACCCAAACTGCAAACAGATGGGACGGACTCTGAACATGCCCCCCGAAGCACAGTGACGTCATAAGGCTCCGCCCTATGATTATGGCAGTGTCGACTTATTCAACCAGTTATATCACAGGAAACGTGGGACACCCAATAAACACGTTTTTTTTTATTTTCTCCGATATTTGGTTATTGGCACATTGTGTGATGATAATAAACGTTTGTACCGAAGTCTGGTTGTTTGCTATGTAATATTTACAAAAAAAAGTTTATCTAGTACTCATATCAATTATCACAAGCACTGCTTAGTTTGAGACTAGATGGCGTTGTGTGAATTGTCCTAACACATTTATTTATTTATTTATCGATAGAAGTCGACGCTGACTGTGCTAGCCTTACAAGTGAAGGAGTTAGGTAGGTATACGTAAAAGGCGTAAGCGGAACTTTGCATTTGTGTGAGTGCAGTGTACGTGATATGTGACCTCTTTTACACACATGTGGTATTGTACACACAGCTACAAAAAGAGTTTTTACTCTACTTTTCGCGGTCTCTCACACAAATACAAAGCTTCGCTTATCCCTCGCGAACTATACCATTTTTTGTTCACATATCCATAGGATTTTTGACTTTATTATTTACGACTAATTGATTGCATCCCCAGCTAAGGATGTATGTGTAGTATAGTTATTGACTGATAATATTCATCTATTGTCTAAATCACTGAGGGTGCTAAGGGGTCCTATAAACATCTCCGTGACCCAATTCATCGTCATCTACACCCACTGACGAGGTTCTGGTATTTAACCCTAAGTTCCTGGAAACGGTAATAGGCTCGCCCCCTGTGGGAAGGAAGTGCCTGGCAACATGTGGGTGTGTGAATGATTTTGTGAGTGTGTGTAAATTACTGACCAGAAAAATGTGCAAGGATCCTCATAATTGTAACAAAAGGGTAATAATAGGCACCAACATTTAACAATTATTCAAACATTTATTGACGAAGTTCGAGTTATAAATTGCACACGTACTCGTATTTAAATGGACAGAGTTTCGGCTTATCCGACCGCACACAACAGAATGATCGCTAAAATGAGCGGGTCCGGTACTTATTAGCTCGGGTGGCAGTAGGGTGCGACGCGTACGGCTGTGACGTCACCGACAATCATGGCGGTCTTTGGCTGACAGTTCCAGCGCTAACTGTCGTGGCATGGTATAGCATTGGCTTGGCTTAGCTGACTTGGCTGGCTTGGCATGGCGTCGCGTGGCGTTACATAATAATAGATTGCTGGTGTCATATTGAAGTCCCTCAGGTTGACGGTCACGGGAGCTAATGTTCCTAACTGGCAATTTATACTGATACTGACCCTTAACTCGTGATCGTCAAAATGAAGGGACCAAGTCTTGGATTTCTGTCACACATATATATATGATTAATACCATTAATCTACTATTTGCTACCATTACTATAACTTTAGCTACCTTTACATTACGTATATAAGTATTTGAACAAACTTCTCGGTCCCTACATTATGATGTCAAGATGGAGGGACCAAACTGATGCATAGCTCCCTGGACTGTTCTACCTAGCTAGTATTTTAATACCTTAATCCTACCTTAGTAATATTCATTTTGATTGGTCGAAACATTTATCGTTATAAAAATATCGAGTAATGCAAATTGGTCCCTCCAAATTGACGGTTTAATAACTCAGTGCGACAAGTAGGTAGTTTACTTTTTTTCTATTTTGTAAGGATGAATATTTAATACCTATTTACTACCTTCAAATGATGTAATATTTCTTACCTTATAGTTTATTTTTATGAGCCAAAATCTAAAACTTCAAATGATTGAAACACAATGTAAGTATGTACATATTACTCAAATGTATGTACTTAGTTATTAACAAATGTCATCATCATTAAAACCATAAACCTGTGAAAATAATATAAAAACACAAAAATACCTACTTAGCTAATAATAAATTCTATTTAATGTTCGTAATGTCCAGCGTAGGTAACATAAATAAATAAATTGAAGGTACCTAGGCCTAAAAAAATATCGTTTGTTGCATATACAATTTGAGTGTAGAATCAGTTTGTGATAACTGAGCTCTGACTGACTGAGTGCATTCAATTTGATTTAATTATAATTTTCCCGTTGTTATTGTTATAATACTAACCCATTTATCATGAAGAGGGGAAGGAAGAGCGCAGTTGCCCTAGATATTCAGAAAACTGTTTAATATTATAATTAGTCTTGAAGTTAAAATGAAGTTAATAATGATGATGATGATTAATATAATTATAACTAAGCAAATAAAACTGGAATAACTAATCATACCAATTTTATTTTTTATTACAACCATAGACAGAAATAATTATAACTAAGCAAATAAAACTGGAATAACTAATCATACCAATTTTATTTTTTATTACAACCATAGACAGAAATAATTATAACTAAGCAAATAAAACTGGAATAACTAATCATACCAATTTTATTTTTTATTACAACCATAGACAGAAATAATTATAACTAAGCAAATAAAACTGGAATAATGTAATCATACCAATTTAATTTTTTATTACAACCATAAACAGAACCCTTCCTTCCTTTTAAGTTTTAGATTTTAGCTCATAAAAATAAACTATAAGGTAAGAAATATTACATCATTTGAAGGTAGTAAATAGGTATTAAATATTCATCCTTACAAAATAGAAAAAAAGTAAACTACCTACTTGTCGCACTGAGTTATTAAACCGTCAATTTGGAGGGACCAATTTGCATTACTCGATATTTTTATAACGATAAATGTTTCGACCAATCAAAATGAATATTACTAAGGTAGGATTAAGGTATTAAAATACTAGCTAGGTAGAACAGTCCAGGGAGCTATGCATCAGTTTGGTCCCTCCATCTTGACATCATAATGTAGGGACCAAGAAGTTTGTACAAATATATGCGTAATGTAGAGGTAGCTAAAGATATAGCAATGGTAGCAAATAGTAGATTAATGGTATTAATCATATATATATGTGTGACAGAAATCCAAGACTTGGGCCCTTCATTTTGACGATCACCTTAACTCGACTAAATCGAGATGTAAATTGATGATGCTTTGTACCTATACCTAGGTAAATGAGCCTACATGTATGTAGGTACCTACTTAAATACCATCTTCCGTGCTTCCATAGAAATGAAGTAAAATATATCCAGGATTGTCGACAGCTTTGGTATTTTATACCTGCTATTAGTCATTATTATTTAATGGATTCCAAAGCTTCTTCTGTAAGCAAACAATTTCGAGGATATTAATATAGCTTTATGAATAAGCGAATAATTCCACTGACGGCAATAACTTATCCTAGTGAAAGAGATTTACTTTAGTATTTCGAACTATTTCGATCATGGAGTTAATAATTGCTTACTAGTTTCATGCTTTCAGAAATATGAGAAACTGATTAAGATGTATTTTGATGGAGCTATTGGAGCTATAAGATATTTAAATTTAAGTAGTAATTCAATAGAATCTATATAGTACTACGTACACGTACCTAGATAGGTACGTGTACAGTCAGCGTCTAATAGTTAGTAACAGTCAAGGTACTCTTATCTATAGGCGCAACCAAATAGTCAATAATATCGGTACAAACAAAGTTTCCTTATTGTTGACAACGATATAGTCGCTTCAAAGGGCGAGACGTTTAAAGTGTCACATAGATAGGTTTAGTCAAAGTGTTTAAAAATATCGTAACATGCTAAATGAGACATCAAATGCGCACGCATACTTGTCTCTTTCATTTCGAACATGACGTCATAGACTGGTTTTTGTTTATACTCGTAACAGTTGTAAATAATGGTATAAAAGTAACTATGTTACGTCTGTCGTTCAATTCAGAGGCACTAATTTAGACATCATACAAATATCTTGAGCGTCAACATTAAAACGCAAAACTCTTTTTATTGTAGTTCGACCTTTGTACGAATGGTGTCATAAAAAAATAAGTTGAATTTGCATAGATTTATTGAGTTAAAAGTAGATTTACATTCTTTGAGACTTCAAAGAATGTAAATCTACTTAGGTTATATATATACTATAGGTTAGTGCAGTTTTACTGCGAAATAAGTAATTAAAATCGTGTGTAGCCTCCATCTGCTAGAATTACATCGGTGCCATTCATTCTTCCTCCAACCTCCACTAGCTCTTCTGGTCCGCTTTGAGTCATCCATCCCCAAAATCCTAAGGTGATTCGACCACTGCGGTTATTAGGGAGGACATTTCTTTCATCATATCTTGTGTTCAATGTCCGGTATAGAGATAAGCGTCTCTGGGCAGAAGAACAAAAAACTTTCTCATGTACAAAGATCACATTATCAAAATTAAAATTTAAAAAAAATCGTCTTAACTGTAAACGCTGCGCTTTATGCCTCGGTGTTAATATAGGTTTTTTAGCAGGAATACGATGGCGTAACCCATGTTCCCGCAGACGTCGTCTTATTGTGCTCTGTGATATGTCAAATTTCACCGACATGCTCCTGGAGTTTATAAATCGATTGCTAACAGCTCGCTGCACTATGTTTCTATCTTCATCTGTATTTGTTTGACGTGGACGACCAAACGAAACATGGTTCCGCGAAGCACCTTCACTTTGCCATCTCTATATCCAAGGGTATACTGTGTTTCTCTAAATAAAAAAACAGAATATATGTCAGTTATGTATGAATAAAAATTAGTAAGATTCAGCAAGATGGGTAACTGATCTAATTCTAATGTGAAACTTACGGATATTCCCAGTTCATTTGAAATATCTGTTATGGAGACACCTTCCTCTCTCAAATATATTATTCGATGTTTTTTAATGTCGCTAATACGATATGTAGCCATATTTATGTAATTATTGGTACAATAATAGTATTATTATTTCTAGTTGGTTTTATTGCACTTGACATTAATATGACTTATAATATAATACTAGACTATATTGTCTAAAGAGGTTTTTGGAGTTTACTCCTTAAGAATCGATTTTCATATATAAGGCGCCCGGTATGAGAAAAATCCGAGGGGTAAAACCTACTAACAAGTAACGAAAATCGTGTCACGTTTTTGGTGCGCACCTCTAGTGCGCAACTTTCTAATTTGTTATGGTTAGATACTCGTACTTAAGGAGTAAACTCCAGTCGTGCGTCGGAGCTGACACACACACTTTTTTATCTAGGGAAACCGTTTAAGTTTTAGTTGGTTGGTTTATGGTTTATTTCCATAACAATATATGCTGTGATCCTTTATTTACAACTGTTATAAACAAAAACCAGTCTACGACGTCGAAATCAAAGAGACAAGTATGCGTGCGCATTTGATGTCTCATTTAGCATGTTACGATATTTTTAAACACTTTGACTGAACCTATCTATGTGACACTTTAAACGTCTCGCCCTTTGGAGCTACTACATCGTTGTCAAGAATAAGGAAACTTTGTTTGTACCGATATCATTGACTATTTGGTTGCGCCTATAGATTAGAGTACCTTGACTGTAACTAACTATTAGACGCTGACTGTACGTAGTACTATACTATACGTTACTACGTAGGTACTTAGTAACGGTATATTTACACAGTATATTTATGAAATTTTATTGTATACCCACAAGAACAAAAGTAATTTTATGAAAAATAGTGATAATCATAATCTAAACTTAAGAAATAAGGATAAACTGGCTGTTCCTAAATTTAGGCTTCATAAAGTGAGTACCTAATTCTTTTGCGGGGAACTTTATTCGAATGTACCGAAGTACCGAAATAGCAAATTTATCTGTCAATAAATTTAAAAAACTAATAAAAAGTAAATTGTGCCAGAAAGCTTATTATAGTATTAATGATTTCTTAGATGACAAGGCTGCCTGGTTGTAACACGAATTGCTCCTTTCTAAATAACTCTGTATTAGATTTAAGATGAAATATTTTGAAAAAAGCCGAACTGAGTTTCTTGAGGGCTCTTCTCAGTCTCGTTGCATTTTGGAACCCTCGGTAGAGTCACACCAACTTTTGACGAATCTAAATAATTTTCTAAAAATTTCAAAGATGATAAACGTTATTTTATTTTATTTTACGGATCAATTTAATTTGAAAAAAAATATATACACACATAAATCACGCCTATATCCCGAAGGGGTAGGCAGAGGTGCATTACACACTCACAATTTGCCAGTATTTTTAGTACTACGTAACAGGGGGCAAGCCTATTGCCGTCACCGGGCACACATATAATGGGTTATGTCCTAAATGGCCGAATGAATTTAATTAAAAGTAACAGCTATATTGTAATTTTGCAAAAAAGTTGAAACCAGTTGCCTTGCGATGAAATGTTGATTAAAGGCAACAAAATCTTACGTGCCAGCCACTATGGCACTGCCAATTAAAGTCATGGGTGTCTCGGACTATAAAAAAAAATATTTGATATTTTCGTTTTACCTGGTTACCTTCTTGTAGGTACCTAATACACCATATTTTAATTTGAATAAGATGAAAAAAATGGTAGTTCTATACTTAGGTAAAGGTGATTTTATTTATTTAGGTAAGTACCTACCTATTTATTAAGTATTTATTTGAGGCCATCGAGAATTGAAGGACAGTGGGACTTAAAATGGACTAGTAAATCATGTATTATTATTATTATATGGGTAATTGTGTCAAAAACCATTAATCTAAGTTTATTCGGAGTTTTACGGAAATTAACTATCGCTACGCTAAATTTTGGCGCCATTTGCACAGCCATTAGTATGGCATGGGGCATCTTTACAAGTAGGTATACTATTCCCTATTCTGTGATAGTAGGTAGCTATAGTACGTAAGTATTCATTTATCCGTGGAAAAGATGTGTAGTTAAGTACCTACCCACTTCTACAACGAGTGCGAGGGTAACTACCTAAACAGCACGTTATTGGATGGAATTTTATTTCGAGATGCCTCAACTTTACTAAGGACCTACCTTCGAAAGATAGAACTTGCCCTTTTCGGTTTGCTAACATTCTTGTACCGGCAATGCAAGGGTGAACTTAATTAAAAAAGTTTCTCTGTCCAGATATCGTTCAAGCAGGTCACGTTAGCACCTACTCAAAAGGTAGCTTCTGAACAGAAATTGGACCTTACACTTGTTTATCTTAGACCAGACTTGAAGTATTTGGAGCTCGTACTCGATAGCCGACTACATTTCCGAAGTTTGGTCCCCTAATTGACGGGGGCATCAGTCAAGAAAGCGCGCGAAAAGTTGTTTTTGCGTAAGTTGATCTGCTTAGTACGCACATAGCTACATTATACCTACAATCAAAATCACGTCTTTATCCCCGAAGGGGTAGAAAGAAGTGTTCAATACTGTGGCTTATCAACTTTAGAACAGTCGAGTAGTTAATTTTTTTCTTCACCGTCACACTATCTAGTGTGAAACTATGTTGTTTTGAAAACATTTGGCGCTCTGTAGAATATTTGAAATGCTAATGTTTGACCACAGATCACACAGCTTTAAACGCCACAGCATACCCCTTAGTGTTTATTTTTATTTTCTTGTTTTAAATAACTTAGATTAAGCTATCGCTAAACCTGCACGCGGTGCCCCTGCTAACAAACGTATGAACCTCTGGGAAATTATCCGAAGTGCCAGGAAACGACAATGGAGTCGCCCCCTTTAACGTGTGACCAACAATGTGACATAGTACATTATCAAATAATTTTACAATCTTACCGGGCGGCTACACGACGCGACGAATAGCGAGGAACATCGTGTGGACACTCACTCGCCTCGTCATTCGCCTCGCCCCTAGAGTAAGGTTATATACTCGCCACTCGTCGCGCCCGGCGAGTGAAGTACTCGTACGTAATAAGACTTGCGCTCGAACCAATATCACAGCGCTCAGATCTCACTTATCACACACGAGTTAGCGAGTAAGAGCGCGTGTGGCCGGTAAATATTCGCGGCATCGCAAGGAGCAACACGAGCGGACATCGTTTGGCCGCAGCATTAGGCTGGACTTAAACTAGCGACTATTCCCTTTCCAGGAGGAACGTTATCCCAACTGACCAATAAGTCACCACTAGCCCTTGACCTTTAATATTGCGATCACTATATTGTATAAATATCGCGACTTAAAGCGTCGCCAGAGCGCCATCTACCAACAGTTGAGGAACTAACCACTATAGTAGGCTGTGTGAGCTAAAGCGAGCGGCATGCCAAGTCTCTGGCTGTGCGTAATGTTGCAATTACGTCTGGACACAGCTAGAGGGCTTTGATGCTAATTAATGAAATATTTTTTTATGACCAATGAACTATGCTAACTTATAAACTTATGCAATTTATATTGTAAAATCATTTGAGCACTGCGCCACCGAGGCAGGCAATTCAACTTTGACATAAAATATCAATAGGGGTTCTCCAATAAAACACTAATGAAACGATTAATAAAATATCATATATTAAAGCTTAACTAGCATAAATAAATAAAACACATTTAAAAAGCATACAATAATCGGCAAATGAGAATTTAAAAAGAAAATAACAGTTGTTCGGCTTTATACATTTTGAAACACATTCAATATTTTATTTACAACATACTTAGGTATATACATACATTGGAGGCATCAACATCTCTTACACACTTTACAGTAGGTACAAATTGGGAAACAGTTCATAAATAATGGTTAACATGTAATCTACACTAAAAGGTACTTGTTAGAAACAGTAAATTACCGTGTTTGCCTAATAAATTTGTCAGTAAGTCCTGGAAATAACCGGAGTATCATTCGAATTGTTTTTGACAGATATTCGAAGTATTAGGTAGTCGCAAGCATAAATATGTTACTACATAGTAACATATTTATGCTCGTGACTGTATACAAAACTAGTCGTAAAGCTGAAGCTTGTTTTTATTCTCGTATGCTAACTGCATCCACACCTTTAAACGAAATTATACACCCGGTTGTCTAGAGTCAACTTTGATGTGGTACATACGTTTTCACAATCATAATATAAGGTAAAGGCTAATAAATAAGAAATAAAGTAGGTCCACCTGCTATTTGCTAGACTTTTGAAACTACTACTACTAACAAGGCACTGTCGTTGTAATTATCTAGCTATCAAACTTACCATGATCATACACATATTTATAAATATTTGTGGACGATCTCGTGAAATTGGCTTCAGGTTTTCTGCGAGAAATTGTTATTGGAGTAAAAGCATCGATAAAATATTTCTTTATCGATGGATAAAAATTACCTGTTAATGCCATTATGTCTATTTACATGCCAATAGAACATTTATCCAGATTTATCCAAATCTGTTCAACAGTTTACACATGATTGACATTCAAACATCTTTACACTTTTCTTTACATTTATAATATTTGGAGATACATAATATGAACCTCATATAGATCAAGCTACATATCTGTAATTTTGTAATTTTAAACTACGCCAGTTTTAATTTTATGTACCTACCCTAGAGGTCGACTTTTGAACTTCTAAATAGACGTTTTCACTCGAACTTACGACTTAACGAAGATTATTACCGCGATCATTTTGTTGTAATTAGGTCGGTTTAGGATTTATTTTTTGCAGTTGCGTCACTGTCACTCCATGTGAGCGATATAGTGAGATGCAAGTAGTTCAATAGATATTAACGTCCCTATGTGTCAAAATAGCTATTATTGCTTACCGCTACTACAATATGGTCGTCATTATGTTACATCATTTTATCTAGTTTGGCGTTTAAATAGGTAGGTACATCTTTCTGTACTTCGAGACATGCATAACGTCCAGTCCAGAGATACAAAAATTTGTCCAACAAGTGGAACCTGTCAAAAAGCCAACAATATTACTAACTTGATATATTATACATTTAAACTACACTAACATATACAAAACAGCCATTACACGATTTGAGACAAGTACACACTGTACCGCCTGTCATACTCTACAGGCCTCGTGCCGGAGGCCTGGAAGGAGGCGAACGTACAACCGATCCCCAAGAAAGGGGATCGATCCGATCCAGGCAACTATCGACCCATAGCTGTCACCTCAGTCATTTGCAAGGTGCTCGAGCTTCTTATTAATAAGCAGCTCATGCGATACCTGGAGGATCACTCGCTAATCAATGATCGGCAATATGGCTTCAGGCCAAAACGATCAACGGGTGACCTCCTGGCATTCGTCACGCATGTATGGGGTGAGGCTATGGAAAAGTTCGGCGAGTCCTTGGCTATTAGCCTGGACATCGCCAAAGCTTTCGATAGGGTCTGGCATGCTTCGCTCCTTTCCAAGCTTCCGGCTGGTCTACCTCCTCAACTGTGCAGCTGGATTGCCAGTTTTTTAAACGAGCGCCGAGTGCGGGTCCTCTGCGGTGGCCAGGCTTCTCGCTTCTTGCAAGTGAAGTTCGTCGAGAGCTCAATAACACAAAATACATCGAGAGATGTATTGGGCTAGCTTCGCGGAAACTAGGAATACTGAAGAAGGTAAAGCGCTTCTTTACACCGCACCAGAGGTGTCTGCTGTACAAAACGCAGATTAGACCCTGCGTCGAATACTGCTCTCACCTCTGGGACGGCTCCGCGAAGTATTTGCTGGACGCACTCGACGCTATGCAGCGACGCGCTGTTCGCATTATAGACTGTCTAACGGGAACCCTTGAGCCGCTAGCCCAGCGCCGAACAATTGCTTCCTTGGCCTCGTTCTACCGTATTTACCACGGTTAGTGTTCTGAAGAGCTCTTCAACCTGATCCCACCCTCTCCCTTCCGATCCCGAACAACGCGTGCAAGGCCTCTGCCTTACGTATGTACGGTATGAGGGTGACATCTCTATGTCACCCTCATACCGTGGAAACCGTCTTCGCGAGAACCGAGCGTTTTAAACGATCGTTTCTCTGCCGAACGATGGTGGCTTGGAACGCCCTGCCTGCGCACGTGTTTCCTCCAACATATAACCCTGGGCTCTTTAAGCAAAGCGTGAAGAGGCACATTACTGGGTCGTCAAGTTGAGGGCCACTCTCTATAGTATTCCTGTGTACTGTTAGAGTCGCCCTCAATTGCCAGACGTCGCCTCAGCTTACCATCAGGCGGGTGGCGTCAATTTGTCGATCTAAATATAAAAAAAAAAAACACTAAATATGGAAGAGATCAGTGTTATAAAAAGTTACGTAAATCAAAGGATATAAGTTGATACAACACAAAATGTGTGCAAGTTCTGCAATTCAAATCTTTTTCACGTGCAGTAAGGTTTGAACTGTTATTGAGTAGGTATAAGTAGTTACAGTACGACGTATGATAAATTTAATCGAAAGTCCGTAAGGAGGCGTAATAAACCTATATTAAGTTACTTTAACAATGTAGTATACAGATAGCTTTAATCTGCACAAAGCCGTCAAAATTATGTGAAGAACATCAATACATTTTTATATTTATATCCTTGTAAGTGTCCAGAGTGGTCTAAATATCTTCACTTTTAGCTGTCAATTAAATGTTGGTTGTCTATGTGTTCACATGAATTGCATCGAATAGGTCGTTTAATGGTATCTAAGAATGCACAATACCAAGTCATTGTGATTAAGGTGTTAACGTACATTAATTGAATTTGTGTCCCATACGATATTTCTGTCACCTAATATATTTATGAAGCTGACTGTGCCTAGTCATTAACAGTTGTGATTAGGTCTATTAAAATCATTTCCGTCTTTGTGTAACTCGTGAAAGTGAAATATGAATAATATTCCGATCCATAAAGCTGATATGACGTCATTTACGCATGTATTGTGTTAGGTACATTTTCATTGCTCAATGGTAATACAATTACATTTGAAACGTATACATCTTTCCTTTTTAAATTGTATACACAGTTAAAGGGTTACATCCCGAAAACTTTGAAATTTTAGGTTGGTATTACCTATTAACGAAACATAAAAGTATAGCGTCAATAGGCTCGTCCCTTATTACATCAAATCAACAAAGTTACGCCTACCTATCTGCCTAACCAATCGGGGAAAAGGCATGATTATGTGCATGTAAATTGAATACATGTTTATCATAAATAACATTAATCGAATATTTATTAAATCTCAGAGCCGATTACGAGGTTTTTATTATTTATAACATAATAGACTGTTACTTAGAACTAGGTACATATACTTATAACTAAACAATTATTTAGGGCATTATTTGTCCTGTGATGCGTGTTTCCAACCATGTGCGGGTCCAGCCAGCAGCCGCAGCGACTAACAAGTAACAGGAAAAGCATGTCAACATTGTATGAAATAATAGAATCTAGGCGGCACGTATGAGGACTGGGCCCGCACACTGGTGGAATTTGGAAACACGCATGACAGGAAACGCGCCTTATAGTATTATTCATTTTATATATAAAACCTTTAAGCTCAACAACATTTAATATTATTGTATTTAGTGCCTCGCAAAATGTTATCTATCAATAACGGATACAGATTACACGGACGTCAGATGGAGCGGACTTGTTAATATGCAACCAATACAAGACTCGAGGATATCGTATTTTAAGAAAGAGACTCTGTTTCTTTGCGAACAGAACTAATATTATGACATTGTTCAATGTAATATTAGCGAAATGTGTTCTAAAAATAATTTAAAATATTAAAATGTGTTACAAAAGTGAATTGTGTGAGTGATTGAGTATGAGTAAACACCTCTGATGATGCCATAAGGCGAAACCGATCAGTTTACCAAAAATAAATATATTTGTGGAATAGTGTGTTTTTTTTTTTCAAAAATGTATTACTATAAGGTCCACCAAGGGCCGACAATTGAAAGCATAAATTATATAAGAAACAAATGAGCAGGTCGAAAACCACCGCCTCCGATTTTCGTCGATTGATAAAAAAACTGTCAAATCGCGAGCTATTGAGACAACTATTGAAATTATTAAAGCCATTGGTCACAGGTTAACTAATCCGTCTCTAATTACATATTGACTATCTATATGTATAATTATTTATATATTAACTATTGTATTAATCATTGACTTATATGTATACTACTAGACAAGCTGTAGCGAATATAAATTGTGTCTTGTGTCACCCGACCGGTGACGTCATCGGCGAAACCTATCGCCGTGATTATGCAACGCTTACGCAGAAGCGACATTAACACATATTAATGCCTATTTCCATCATTAGTACATATTACTGCAAACCAAGTGTTTTGTTTTATTTGCAGTAGTATATCGTATAATATACATCTATACTAATATTATAAAGCAGAAGAGTATATAATTCCTATAGTCGAAACTACGACCTCATGATCAGTAGTGGCATTATACAATCTCTAGAGTCACTGGACTAATGAGGCAGTAAAAAGAATAGGTACGAAAGCATTACAATAATAAAAACAATTGAAGTTCAGTTGTTTATTATATGAAATCTATGAAAAGTAATGCCATCAGTAGACTTCTTAGTTCTACGAGAATAATTTTTGTAATATCGCAGAATACAATTCGGCATTTTCGAAAAATAACAGTAAGAAGATAATATTTAAAACAAAGTAAACACAATTGAAAACCTTTTCCCACTTCGTCTGGGTGTCGGTGTGCATAATCTATGTCATGACAACTCGACCAAGCTAAGTTGGCACCTCGCGTCGATAGCGCCGCATTCCAGCGAGGTGCATACTTTGTTTGGTCGGGCTGTCGATGAGAATCGAATAACAATTTATTATTCATAATGGCGGTTGACGAATTTATTTATATTATGTGCTAGTTTGTGAATAATTACGAAATATATAAACTATTTACCGACAATAAACATCAGAAGACTGTAATCAATTAGGTATTAGGTAAATATTAAAGAGTTTATATAAAATACGTTTACTACACAGTCCGCGGTTTAGCGTAGTACTAGTCCACTCTGCTCGCTTGCTCGCAGTTGACTGAACGCGAATTTGAACGCGAATTTTGCGCACGAACGTTGCGGTGCATGCACCGCAACGTTCGTGCGCAAAATTGCAGTACTACTCGCCTTGTCTAGTAGTATACATATAAGTTTATGGTATTAATATTATATATTATAATTATATCACTTTTAGACGATGAGTTATGTGAGGCTGACATTACATATAGAACTATTTATAACTTCACCAACCACTTTGGACTTATTTTTTCAATATAAGTAGGTAATAATTAAGACGCCGAATAGAGGAATAATAATAGAATTGTGCTCCAAAATCAATACGTAACTGTTTATGCGATTAGATTAAACATTCCTAACATTTATCACAAGTTTTTTTACTAATTTTATTCAAGAAGGTAAAGAATACAGGAAGGTTAGATTTTTGAAAATACACATCGTTAAATATATTCCACATAATTTGCGCCTATTTCTAATCCATAAAAATGTTCATAATATTCTTGTAATTATTTGATATTTAAACAAAAGTAGGTACAATTCGGTTTTACGTAAAAAAACGTCTGTATAAACAGAGCGGCTATGTATTATGTATACAGACCTGCATACAATTACGTATGTAGGTCTGCATACAAAATAGTTTTGAGCCCTGTACACTCGCTTCCAGATACTTGAATCACACTCAAGGTATCAAAAGTATCGTCCTTTGAATTCACACTAAACTAGTAACAGGTCCGAATTTGTGTAGGTTGGTGGCGCGCAATATAAGACATAATGGACGATCGACTATTGAAGCTTAGGCGTATACATGAATATGGATATTTTGAACGTGTCCATGTAATTGAAACCGACTGTACAGTTTGGAAATGCAATAATTTACTCTTCACTGTACCTACCCATATTTTAACAGATATACAGTGTTTAATTAACTTGTAAAGCAATACATATTATGCAGAACTAGCAAGGCTAGAACCCACGTTAGTATTTTTATAAATAAATTAATAATAAACAGATATATATGTAATAACATTATCAAAATTTACTTTTGTTCAACAATAGTCACATAACAATTTGATGCTGTTTTGTATCCTCGAAATCTGTGTGCTTTTGATAGTGTACGAAAACATTAAGTTTTCCCTAATTTTCCGCTAGAGGTCGCTAGAATCGCAAGACAACGGGTTTAATTGTTTTTGTCAAAATTTCAATATAGCTGCTAGTTTTTATGAAATTAATTTGGCCATTTTGGACTATTGAATTATATGTGCCCGGTGACGGTAATAGGCTTGCACCCTATTACGTGGGACTAAAAATACTGGTAAATTGTGGGTGTGTAATGCACCTCTGCCTACCCCTTCGGGGATATAGGCGTGATATGTGTGTATGTGTGTTAAATTATAAAGTTTGGCCAAGAGAGACGGTATTACTAGTTTTGATACTTTAAATTTACCAAAATAAATGTTGCCAGTTGCTCACATGCGTTAGTTTAGTGTATAGAACAAAAAACCATAAAAAAAATGTTTTTCGTATACTATCATATTCAGACTTAGACCAGTTTGTATAAGTTCTGTTATTCATATAGCTATATAATATAGTAAAGAATATCACACATAGTGGCCTCACGAACTCACCGACTGTACTTGAGTTGCGGACCGTACCGACCGTTGCGGATCGCGTTACCGACCGCTGTGACGTCAACACTGCGCAGGAGCATCGCGTTTATTGTAACCGCGCATACCTGAAAATTTCGAAAGAAATTATAAGTAATTTATCTACAACCCGCGTTTGCTGGTGGCTATGAAACTTATACTACTCGTACATAAAGCTAACTACTGAAATCAGAGGTTATGAGTTCGAACGAGCGACTGTTTCCTTTCCAGGATGAACGTTCTGCCAACTGACTAAGACACCACTAACCCAAGACCTGGAAACTTGCGATCATATTTTCAATGTGCTACTTACGGCGTCGATTCCATTATCGAAATGTATTCGTATTTATATCATACAAGTATATCCCCGGCTTGAAACAAACAGGGATGAGTCTACACCTATGCATTTGTAGTAGGTACTTATAATTTATCCTTATACCTAATTGGCTAGTTCAATTATAAGGAGGTGTGGCTTATACCGTATGCGCAGTTAGAAACTGGTAGAAGCTTGTAGAAGGGACTAGAACTGCTTTCTAGTATGATATAGACGTCTCGTATATATGACGTCAGAGGTGGTGCTTCGTTGCTTGCCTACACGTCACAAATTAAAGTCATCGTTATTATTTAGGAAGTAACCCTATAAATCCAAGACAGGGTAATTCAGCTATTTCAAATCAAGTTGACTTTACGGTAACATCTTTCTCTGGATTACAAAATATGACAAAGATGTCATCACGGGTGACCTGATAATGTTAATAAAAAAAACAAAGGTTGGGTAAATGTGAACTATCAAGTAAGTACTTAATTACGAGTATTATTGGTGCACATAAAAAGTACAAGGAACTCGGAACTATTCTTATCCGTCCGCAGAAATAAACATTGACACAATAATGTAATGTACTATTTTTGGTACTAATAAAATTTCACATTAATTATGAAATAATAAGACGAATAATGAACTACAATTTATAGTACATATTAGCAGATAACGAAAGGTTACAAGTTATCTGGTATTCGATATCAGGATTCTCACATTAATAAAACGGGGATTCCTCTCCATGCGAGTAGGATTATTTTTTTGTATTGCAAAAATAAAAAAACATTACGTGCAAAATCACGTTTGTTTTGTCATATTATACTGTAGTGAAAATATGACAAAAAACGTGGTCTGTGGTAACCGACAATGTTAACACATTGCAAAGGTTAAGCAACATCGACTCAGGCCGGTGTTAGGATGGGTGACCATTTCTTAAGACATTGAGACCCCTCTGTGCCTCGGAGAGCACGTCAAGCCGGGTAGTTGGAGCCCTAAATTAAAAAAATCCGACCGGTCTAACTACAGAACATCGATATCGCCTCTGGGTTGTGGAGGTCAGATGGCAGTGGCTTCACGAAAACATCGAAGTTCAGCAGAATCGCAGTTAGACCCCAACTGCGTTGGGAAAAGGCTCCGTGAATGATGATTATACAGTAGTGTAAATAGGTTTTGAAGTTTAGCTCTCGGATTTATTTCATTATGATACATTTATTATTTGAATATATTTTAAAGTAAGTGTAAGTCTCGGTTAGTTGGTAAAACGTTCCTCCTGGAAAGAGGACAGTCTGGTCCAGCCCAAGACAATAGTTTTTGCTATGAAATTGTAAAAATATTTATTGTTTATCTAATCTCATTTTAGTGTAATATCCAAGTAGGTACTACTCGTAAATGAAAATTAAAGATTCTAATTATTTTTTGAATGGTACTACGAGAACTTAGCGGCCTTTAGATTTCTTGCCAGATCCTTACTCACAGCCTCTACCTGTTACTTTGCGAATCTCACATTACTAAATGAATCACTTGTGGCAATTTTCGAATCTATGATTTCCTTAAGCAAATCAATACAGACGAAAACCTCATTGAATTGAATTGATACAAAAAAACCGTAGATCGAATTGCTAAAGATCGATCTTCTAAAACATCTATTTAAATCGGATATAGATTACAAGGATTGTTCCAAGTAGGTGGAGCGCGATATTGTGTACATTTGTGTAAATCAAATTCTTAAACGTTATATTCTGAAATAAATTTCCGCAAGGAAAACCAAGCAGTAAAAATATGAACGAACGATGTCGGTTTACATAAATCACATAACAGTTGCTATAAAGGTGACGTCAATTGCTACACAGTAAAAGCTCAAACACTAACAGAAACGGAATGTAAAATTGATTGAAAGTTGAATGAAATAAATACTTCGTGTGCTTCAAGCTGTAATCCTCATATTTGAAAACTCAATAAAAACGAAATTTGACAACGCTAAAAAATTGTCATGAAATAGTCGTACATGTAAAGAAAATAGTCGTATTATAGTTTCGGCGTTATAGCTATAAGTTAGTGAGGATTATGGCTTGAACGTCAAGCTGTAATTGAGAACCTCCTCCTTTTCTAGAAGTCGGCTGAAAATAAGTTAACCTGTTTGGATCTGGACGTTTTATCTTTCAAAATAGGAAGCTCGATATAACAGGAGTCATCACCAGGTATTCCACGGTCGATTAAAGGCTGGAGTTTTATATCTTTGACAAGACGTAAAACAGAGAGGAATAGACTAAAAGAGTCGAGTGCATAATTGTATTTACCTGCGCTGTCTCGGCCGCTACAACTGGAACAGATCATCATGTGCCCTCTCCAGCCGTTTTAAGGATGTGTCTACCCGTCGTCCCTGCGTGAGGGCCGCTGGCGGAGGTGGTAACGGAGGCGGTATAACTTCGTTGTAGGAGGTTGATGCAGTCATCGATGCAGACTGTCGCAGTCGAGCCTGCGGCCGGTGGCGTACGAAACCATCTTCTAGGTCTTTACCGAATCTGGAAAGAAATGTTACTGATTACTACCAATGAAAATACTTAAAAAAAGGCACTTGTAGTAAATCATCTATGACCGTGATTATTTTTTTTTAAATAATACTAGCAACCGAAACTGGTTTATTCCAGTTTTTATCTTGAACCAGATTGCATAATGCTATACATATAATATGTCCATTAAGTGTGAATGTGGCGAATATTCAAATCCACGACCTCGTCGTTGATCCTCCTCCTCGCCGACCGCTCGCAAGTCCTTTACTTTACTTTACTTTACTACGCTAACAGCCTTTTTAAATACAAATTAGTTAGTTCAGAATACTACATAGAATATGGGATTGATAAACCTAAAGATTACAATCGATTAAAAAGTTTGACTATTAACTCGCAAGTTACGTTTTTAAAACGGAATATCGAGCAAACAATGCAGTACTGTGTGATTAATATTTATGTCAGCTACAGTGCCGTACTTTTCAGTGCGGAAATGCCTAATTTTGGGTCACGTCAAATCTCAAAGAATTTGCAGTCTGTTTAAAGAAAATGTATCACCAGAAATGTTTGTTAAACATACTATTTGCAGCGATAAACATTCATCAGATTGAAATTAAAATGCAGCTCAAAACATGAAGAATTCGGATGTGACGTGCGACCAGATTCAAAAGTACGTATATTTTGAAACGGACACTGGCATCAGGCCAACTAATATTTGTGATACTATATCAAGCAGTAACAAAGTAAGAACAGGATCGCTCAACGACTTGTTTACTCACACAATTTACGAGTTGGATATTTGAAATTCCATTAATAGAACATAATATGTTAATGAAATGTTTTCAAGAATTGTTTGCATCAGTATGATATTTATTCATAATTTAACTAAGTGAGTGCAGAGTTTTCTTTCACTTTGGTAAACAAGCGGCAAAAAAAATACAAATTTTCATAACAAATTACATAAATGTGTCAACTTATATGACTCACACCATTATATGCGAACGTAACTTGACCCAAATACTGAGAACCATTTCTCACGACTCCCAACTGTTCTGTTTATAAGGTGACTTTGAAACTTGCCTGTCATTGCGGCACGAAGAATATTGCGGTTTTAGGTCTGCTAGTGAGCGAGGTAAATGTTATATCATTAGCATTCAAAAGGAGTATCACATAAGAAGAAAACGTAGGAAAAGAATAGCAGCCGTCACTGTTTCCCACTCATCATTTTCTCGGTGTCAGTTCAGCCAATGCTCACGTACTTATTCACAAGCAGGCAAATATATTCAAGAAGTATGACGCTGTGGATATTTGAAGAACAATCAATATAGTTTTCAACTTAGACTTGGAACAGCCTCGCCATTTTCGAAGTCCAATTACTAAAAGACTGTCAATCTTTGTCTGTTTTGCATGCATTTAAAAGTTTGGTGTATTATATTTCAGACTCATCATATCATCATACACTCAGGATATATAGTCAGGCGGCTAGAGCTACAAGATAGGAAACAAACAGTTAAATAAACCTACGTAAAGGATATTAATTTTAGCGCAGTCGGTGTCGCTCCATACCAACTACGGAATTGTCGAATCGCGTCTGCTCAATTGAAACGAATTCGTCAACGTGTCAAATAATTTTTGCAATAATTCCATAAGACATAAGGTTACCCTTTCTAATTTCATTATTGTTGTTTAAAGGTAAAATAAAATAGAATTGTTTAACAAGTGTTAGCCATCACAAGTAGGTAAACTGAGCCACTAAATAAATAAATATTTTTGGAAATTCTCACACAATGTCATCTAACCCAAATTAAGCTAATATAAGTTTGTGCTATGGGATCTAGGCGACTGATATACTTATGTTTCTAAATACATACATACTCGTATTATACATAGAAAACACCCATACTCCGAAACAAACATTTGTGGATCACACAAATAATTTGATTCGACCCGGAATCGAACCTGGGACCTGAGGGACGGCAGTCGCATACTCATAGAACCAGCGATGCGGTGGTGGCGCGATAGCTTGTCTGTTGCTTGAACGTTCAACGGAAAGGAAACAGTCCCTGGTTCCATATTGTAAAATTATTAGAAAAAAAGGGTCGCATACGTCATTGCTTATAAAAATGTATACTTAGTCACTAAATTATCAACCTTCTTCTTTTTTTAAAAACTTGGCTCCATGGATATTCATCGATGATTTCGCCAATGTCAAGGTAATTGATTTTTCCCGCACAGAAGAACTAGTTACTCTGAACTAGTTACTCTGAACTAGTTACTCTGAACTAGTTACTCTGAACTAGTTACTCTGAACTAGTTCGCAGTGCGGGACAAGGAAACGTTGTTCGGTATTGTAAATTGAGCGTTTGGGCCTGGATTTTTGCCCACCGACAGAGGTAACCTAAAAGGCTACAAGCCACACGCTCCGCAAAAACCCAAGTCCCCCGATTATCAACCTAAAGTGGTTACTTTGAGGTCATTTGACAATGACTAGTATGTTGAGTGGAACTAATTACAAAATCAATTCTATCAATGGGTAAAACATAACGAATCGTATTGTTATCTTTCTTAGGATTGAGTTTCAAGAAATTTACAGTTCTCTGCTTTACATAACATAGAAAGTAAAGTTTTTAGAATACCTACACTAGAACACACAAAACTTTGGCATACAATAAGAACAGTCTACATTGCTAACAATCTGAGACATGGTAACATATCTATACCAATTATAAAGCTGAAGAGTTTGTTTGTTTCACAGTCAATTCAATGTATTTGCCAAAAAACCCTGAACAAGTAACAAACAAACAAAGTTACTTTCAAATGAACATTATTATGGATAATGACGTGTACACGGACATTAAATAAAGAGGATTGTTTACATGTTCTTGTCTTCAAAACAAAATAAAACATAACATAACATAACATAGCATCACGCCTTTTTCCCCGAAGGGGTAGGCAGAGGTGTGCAAACACACCCACATCTCGCCAGCTATGTTAGGTCCCATGTAATAGGGGGCGAGCCTATTGCCATTTACCGGGCACAAGTTCCAGACTCTGGGATAATTAGCTGGGTAAAATTCTAAAGAGAATTATACATTATCCACCAGACCCGGGAATCGAACCCGAGACCTCGAGCGTGGCAGTCCGTACATAGTACCATTGTGCCACCGAGGTATAGTCAAACAAAATAACAACGGTACATGTCACATAAAAGAATAGGTACGCGAAGGAGCCACATAAGACTAATGCTTATTATCTTCTAAAGATTCAACATAATAATAAAACAGTAGAAATCGTGTCTGTGCATTTGATAAAATTAACAAATAAGTGTGAAAGTTTAAAAATAGGCATTGCTTTAAACTGAAAAATATAAACTTAAACTGACGCTAAAAATTAGTACATAAACCAAGGGCTAAGTTGAATATAAAGTAAATCTTGACTACTGAAAAGCTTTTTAAATTCGTCGACACTGTGTAATGTTCCACAGTACAGAGTTTTTGCACAAACTTTTCCGCACAGCGTAAAAGTTTTATAAATTGTAATATAAATACAATAGTCGTTGTACGAGCACACTGTAATGTTATGAAAATATTTGTACAACAAACTCCTTCGTTGTCACGCCCGCGTTATTCTGGTACAAGAGAATGACATTACGAGACCTTTGAATGTCAGTGATCGAAGAGTAAACGCACGGAGTTACGGACACCTCCGTCAATGTTTGAACTTATAGCAATGTACTGTTTAAGACATACATTAATTATTACTGGGGCGATAATATGTGTTTCTTCTTTTTACTATTTATGCAGACACGCAGACACGTCTGTGAAGTCTGCATAAATAGTAGAAAAAGGAGGAAACAAGGATCGCCTCGTAGACAAGAGTACCGCATATATCTTTAGTTACTCATGGATGGGCCGCGGCCGCCACGAAGGAAGGTGTTTGTCGTTGACTTTACAGACAAATTGCAGAAGAGTGATCCAGGAAGAAGAATAGGCTTATAGATGGCTAGATTATGTACCAATAGGTTCATTGTAGGGGATAACTGAATGGGACAGAATCCCGCTCAGCAGGCCAGATAGCAGGCTTGTTGTACGTGGCCGTACGAAGTAGGTTTAGCTGTAATACACTTTGAATAAACACACTTGCACATTCCACAGTTTTAGCTCTAAATCTTGAACACACAAATTGCTCAAACAACAAGCAGTTGAGATAAAATGTCTGAAAGAGATCAATGACCATGGGTAGTACAGATTTGCAATAATTATATTTAACACCTAATATTTACATTTTTGTATTTCAAAGCAATGAGGTTGGTTAAACTATTCTTAAAATATTAAGAAAGAAATTATAAATAGCTCACAAAAACTGATGTCATCGGCGGGACTCGAACCCACGGCCTCTGCTCTGACCAACTGAGCTACGATGACCACTGTGTCATCGTAGCTTAGTTGGTCAGAGCAGTCCCCCTGTTAGGGAAAGGCCGTGGGTTCGAGTCCCGCCGATGACATCAGTTTTTGTGATCTATTTATAATTTCTTTCTTAATAACCAAATATTTACGTATAAAACGGTAATTTCGTCATAAAGAAAACCAACCTTCTGTCATTAAAACTTTGCTGAAGTTTGATAAAGAATCAATAGATCAAATCCGTGCCCGAAAAATAGTCGGAGGTATAGAGCGTAAACAATTATGTATGTAGACGACCTACTCGTACATACAATTATGTATGTAGGTCTGACATCATATCTACTGCTTGCATTCCCCATCTGCTTGCATTAGAATGATTTCAATACCTACTCATAAGCCCTCTGTCCAACTACAGTTAATTTGACTGTTAAGTACAAACATCCCATATACTTCTGATAGACAGATAACACCACAGCTGCAAGATAACGCAAATGACAACAAGCCATGATATTCGTGCATACAACTATTCTAAAACGGTAGTTAAACTCAGAACTCACACAATGATTACTTGTATTGAATAATGTAAATTTGCCATAAAGTTCGTACACAACCATTAAAGTGGTAACGGCAAATCGAATATGTGGTGCGATCTGTCGTTAAAGCTACTAGCGGACGCTTGACCAATTATATACACAAAAACCTTCCTCGAAGACTACTCTGTGCATTGGTGAAAACCGTATCAAAATCCGTTGCGTAATTTAAAAGATCTAAGCATACTTATGGACGGAAGCGACTTTGTTTTATACTATGTTATGATGATATATTAAAGACTAGCTGTTGCCCGCAGCTCCGCCTGCGTGTTACTTTAGATCTACATAACTTTTTTATTTATGAACCGATTGAAAACCAAACCTTAAATGTTAAGTTGAATAAACCACAACGCTTTACTGAAAACCACAAATTCAAATCAAAAATTCAAATCGGTTAAGCCGTTTCTGAGATTAGCGTGTTCAAACATTCAGACAAACAGACAAAAGTTCTAAAAACCATTGTTTTGGGTTTTATTGCGTTCATAAAGACCCCTACAACAGTTTCTCTCTAATATCTTCTATTATATTCTCTATTATACCATACAAATTCATCTTAAGATACGAAAATACGAATTATTATTTATTATCTTTGTCGTGTGTTTGGCATTTGAATTGTTTGGCGAGCGATATTGTATCTTAAGATAAAATATTATAGTATCTTAGCCTTGTGCAGCGCCCCTTAGTGAACTGCGGGTGACGTAACCTACGACAAACTTATTATTTGCGGTTGGTACAGTAATCGGGTCTAGGGATCGAACCGCAAAATTAAGTTTGTTTTTTATTGTATACTAGCTGTCCCGGCGAACTTCGTACCGCATTAATTTTTCCAATATTCAGACTTTTTTCTTCCATAAGATCCTTCTCCTGATAATAACGAACACAACAAAAAAATAATTAGCGAAATCGGTACAGCCGTTCACGTGTGATGGCGTGACCAAGGGAAATAGGGATTCATTTTATACACTTTTCCGAGATAAAAAGTAAGCCAGTAGGTGCTCATGATATTAAAGAATAATTATACCAAGTTTCATCGTAATCGAACCGGTAGTTATTGCGTGATGCCTGAACAAACAGACAGACAGACAAAAAAGGAACCCCCCTTGATAATGACATGAAAGCATTAAAGTTTTTTGAATCATTGTGTATATGGCATGTTGGTCTAGTGGTTATGACCGCTGCTTTGTGGACACGGCAACCGAGGTTCAAATCCTCGGACACAAGTTCTTTTTTTATTCATATAATTATTTTTTTATTTTCTTAAGCACTTTTTGTTAATTAATATTTAAGGAATCAAATTTTATAGTAGGTATGAGGTTTGTAAGAAAAGATAGGCTTATTGCATAAACAATATTAATTTATTTCTCGAATTACATTTCTAGGTTTTTTTCTTTCCTCTTTACATTCCTGGTTGAGTATACAGTTTTTCTATCTGAGTTAAATTGGGGTTACTTATTTTTAAATTTTACCTGACCTAAATTTATTGACAAAATACAATACCCTAAGTGAAGTATAAAATGTTTACTTAATATTAGATAATTCTAGAAACATAACTACAATATTTATTTACTAATTTATTTAAAGTTGCAAACATTAATTTTTTACACTCTGTATGATCTTTGAATATAAAAGAATGGTTGAAAAATGAAATGTTATTTGTTCCTGTGAATCACAAAGAAAGAACCAACATGCTAAACTATAACAGTATAGCAATATACATCTTCCTCTTTGATCACATTTTCTGATAAGTAGGTAACCCTTTTAACACAACATTAGAAAAATATGTGAGGTCAGATGGTGCATCGTTAACACATTAGAAGATTACTAAACTTGTAAACAAAAACTTGTAATGGGATTAGGTATTAATAATATAATATTATTATCATGAATGTTAGGACACTTTATACACAGCGTCATCTAGCCTAATAAGCACCTTAATGTGATATGGATACTAGACAACAGATATAATACTTATTTTAAATATTTTTGTTAGATTAATTACACCCAGACACATAACAAATAATCGTGTTCAGCATACAAAGATTTGTCCTGGGTAAGAATCGATAAACTGCATTTGCCATCCCTATCTGACTTGAAGCATTTTTCGTCGGTAAATATAACAATTTCGTTTTCCCAGTCGAAATTTAAATAACGAATAGCAAAAGAGTTTCAATTTACTCAAAAAACTGATCAAAAACTTAATAAATTGAATAATATTACGAGGAAGATTAACACCAATGCAAATTACCACGAATTATAAAGTTACCTTCAATCACAGTTTAGTAAATAAGGCAAAGAAGTATTCTAATTGCAACCTTAGCGCGCTGTCACAGATATTATAATACTATAGCCGCAGCTCATACAGCAGATAAGTTTTTGAAGTAAAACATGACGGTAGTGCAACAAGCTGTATCAAGCGTAATCTATTGAACTAAACGAGAAATCTATACTAATTTTAACCATATATTTTAGTCTATTGAGCAGTTATTATTATCACATATGGTGGAAGTTGAAATTTAAACCTTAAGGTCTAGAAAATTACACCGTAATCAACTTTGTTCGATAAAAGGAGTAATGCTATTCATATTTTCGCCATTATTATCAAGTGAACCGATAGCCTAGTGGTATAAGGCACGGCCTAGGTGATCGGCTGGCGCTGGAGATGCGAGTTCGTATCCTCAAACAGCACATAAATTAATGTGGTATTTTTTGTGAGTAAATTGTATCTTGGTATACAATTGAGCCGAAAGACGAAAAATATCAGAAAATTACAAATTAATATGAACATGCAAAAAAAAGGCAGATGAAGCTGCTCGCTCGTTCGCAGCTCAGCGAACGATCGCATCACGTGACGTCATTCGTGAGTCATGTGACGCGGCGATATTCAGTATATTAAGTAAACATTTTATACTTCACTTAGGGTATAGTATTTTGTCAATAAATTTAGGTCAGGTAAAACTTTAAAAATAAGTAACCCCAATTTAACTCAGATAGAAAAACTGTATACTCAACCAGGAATGGAAAGAGGAAAGAAAAAAACCTAGAAATGTAATTCGAGAAATAAATTAATATTGTTTATGCAATAAGGCTATCTTTTCTTACAAACCTCATACCTACTATAAAATTTGATTCCAATATTAATTAACAAAAAGTGCTTAAGAAAATAAAAAAATAATTATATGAATAAAAAAAGAACTTGTGTCCGAGGATTTGAACCTCGGTTGCCGTGTCCACAAAGCAGCGGTCATAACCACTAGCCCAACATGCCATATACACAATGATTCAAAAAACTTTAATGTTTTCATGTCATTATCAAGGGGGGTTACTTTTCTCTGAAGCTGACTGTACAAATTAGAACCATAACTTCATGCATAACAACTATTGTTAGGACCGTATGTACCAGACAAGACTTCTTTCTAATTAGGGAATGACCACGGGGTCTCGCTAGCTGTGATCTTAGAATGGAATGATGCCTCTGTACTCGATATGTGCTACAACACAGTCACTTTCGTGGCCTATGCAAAAAAAGGCAACATGCCACTCATGTGACTGCAAACGCGTATAGAAAGTATTCGAGCAAACTGTGCGCGAACGCAAACCTTGAATGATTCACTGTTGGACACAAACGAAAAGCAATCATGTATTTTATAGTCAATATTATGATGAGCAAATTTTTGTAACGAAAATAACGATCGTAATTTTTTTAAGATTACTTACTATCGATTTAGTACACTATTGCAGAACATTATTATAATTTTGTACCAACAACGGTTTAGGATGCTACCGATTAGTTTAACTCGTAAATTACATCTTTAGTTTGATTCTCCGCTACAAATATATAGTACCTACCGGTTGCACGGCGAAACTCGTGACATCTCCGCTTGGTACCAACTACTAACCAACGACATCACGGTTTATAATAGTTGCACTAGAAAAATAAGTCTAGCTACAGAGGCTGTTCAAATTTAAAATTCGCGTACTACATTTATTTATGTCTATGCGCGTGGCAGTGTCGACTAAACTCAGAAAATGTCGATCATGTGACCCGATAAACACATTATTTGAAAATTTCTACAATATCATTGATTATTGACTTAAGTCGGACTACGGTTGGTGGCTGGTAGCCTTTTAGGTTACCTCTGGGCAAAAACCCAGGTCCAGCCGCTCAATTGCAATACCGAACAACGTTTCCTTGTCCCACACCTTTAACTAGTTCAAAATCATCGATGTACATCCTTCCACGTACCTAAAAAAAGAAGTAGACTTGAGTCGACGCAGGCTGTACTAGCCCTGCTGCATAGTACAGATTCTTATCTGTACTATGCTGAAAATCTAAAGACTACATAGCAAATTGTTACGTTTTCGCATGCACGTACATACTGCACGTTTTCTTCCCTGTTTCATGGATAGTAAGCACGGATCGATTACGATACTTAGGTACACCATATCATAATAATCGTTGCATAAGACCTCATTAAAACCTAGAACTTTTGCTGTCGACATAGTAAAAAATTAATCCATAAAACAATTAAAAATTGTTATCAACTGTATGTTACGATGAGCTAGACGAATATCAGCCATGGTAATTAAAATTAAGACTTCTTCTGGTATGTGTACCTATCTAAGTATTCGTAATGTTAAGACTCAGTGAGCAAATACTACTTGTGAGAGATGGGTTTAAGCATAATTATGTATCGAGAACTTAGGACATCTCTTAACTAAAAGACAGAACAACAACAAAAAAACTCTCAATTAAATCAGAATAATTAAAAAAACAGATCGACAAAATTGAAAAAAAAAAAAAAACAGATGGACGAAATTGAATAAAAAAACCAGCCAAGTGCGTGTCGGGCCATATAAGAAAGGGTTACGTAGTTACCCATAAACGATCCTCTAGAACTCCTGAACTAACAGAGCTATACCATCCGTTATAGTTTTCCTGAAAATTTCATTACATGGACTACCATCATGATTTTTACATGACATTATATCGTATATATCTCTCTCCGTCCAAAGGTTGCCTGGAAGAGATCGCTTATTAGCGATAAGGCCCTTTGTACATTAGTTTTAAGGCATGTATGTTATATGTTACTATTTATTGCTTGTGTACGATGTACAATAAAGAGTACTTATCTTATCTTATTTTTTTCAGCTACTTAACGCCAGCCGTTTGGATTTCACTCTGTTTTCGCAAAAATATGCTCTTCAAAGGTAAATATCTCGCAAACGGACACTTAAATCAAAAAATCATTTTAGCAACCTCGCAATGTTTTTACAAGACCTATATTATGATACCCCACACGATGTAGTAGACGCGAGAAAAAAATATCATCCCCACGTTACATGTAGGTGAGGTACCATTAAAAAAAATATTTTTTTACATTTTATTGTAGCACTTTGTCGGCGTAGTAAATATACATATCCATTCAAAGTTTCATGTTTGTAGCACTAACCGTTTAGAAGGAAAGCCGAGAACGGACGGATGGACGGACATAACGAAACGCCCCCTTAAATATTTTATGTTGTTATAGCGGCAACAGAAATACATTTACACTAGAACTTCTCATGACACCTGTCAGTTTCGTGGAAATCCAATTAATTTGTTCTGCGAGTTAGACCGTAAATTATAGCTAGTACACAGACAACTTCAAGGTTAAGGCTACATATCGAGGTTAAGTAAATTACTTAGAAAGTGAATTGTGTTCGTTACTTTTGCTGTATAAATGAAAGGGTTCATTTTCAAGAGTTATTATCATAATTTCAACGTTAGGTCCAGTGGCACTTTGATGGCAGTCAACATAGTGCTAGTAATAGTTTAGAAAATAGGCCACTCGCGAGATTGTTGGACCTTCTGTATATTCAGTAAGTCATATTCAGCTAGTCCAAAAAGTTCAATAGCTAACAGGTTAAACTGATTTAAGACTCCACATTTCAGATCTACATCCATCCAATTCAAGGGTAAGCATTATAATCTCGCAGAAAATTAAATCGGACCTGATGGTAAAATAGGTCACTCGGTCGGTTTCTGAATTGAGAATTTGACGTTGAGCATCCACTCAGTACATCAAATGTCAAAATTCAGGAACAAATTTTGACATTTGACGGGCTCAACGGATACTTAACTTTTTTTTTATATTTAGGTCGACAAATTGACGCCACCCGCCTAATGGTAAGCTGAGGCGACGTCTGGCAATTGTGAGCGACTCTCACAGTACACAGGAATACTATAGAGAGTGGCCCTCAACTTGACGACCCAGTAATGTGCCTCTTCACGCTTCGCTTAAAGAACCCAGGGTTATATGTTGGAGGAAACACGTGTGCAGGCAGGGCGTTCCAAGCCACCATCGTTCGGCAGAGAAACGAACGTTTAAAACGCTCGGTACTCGCGAAGACGGTTTCCACGGTATGAGAGTGACATCTCTGCCCGGCACGCATTGTTCGGGATCGGAAGGGACCTCTCCCTGGGATCAGGTTGAAGAGCTCTTCAGAACACTCACCGTGGTAAATACGGTAGAACGCGGCCAAGGAAGCAATTGTTCGGCACTGGGCTAGCGGCTCAAGGCTTCCCGTTACCTCCGGACAGTCTATAATGCGAACAGCGCGTCGCTGCATAGCGTCGAGTGCGTCCAGCGTCGAGTAACTCCAAATTTTCAATTCAGAAACCGGCCGAGAGTAATTGGTATCAAAGGAAAGATACTTAATGGAAGTACAGATAAATATTATCCAGATAATTACCTATTACATAAATAGATTATTAACTGTATGGAAAATGACAGCGCAATACGACACAACTAGATGATTTACAATAAAAGCCACTAGGTCAGAGATATTTACAATATACTATCAATAAAGCAGATAACAGTTGCTTTATTATAGTAAATTTGTAGAAGATTTCAACAAAATAACTAATACATTAGGTGTACCTAATTGTAAGCCTGCCATCTATATATTTAATACGACAATTTGTCTGTCCGTCTGTCCGTCCGTCGCGTTTTTCAATTTACATACATTTTTTTTTTTATATTTTATATATATTTATATTTTAGGCGATACAAAGTTCGCTGGGATAACTAGTTCCCTTTACTAAAGGTCTATTCTATGCGTGTCGGGCCACGCATAATCACAGTCATCTTAGCAACCTCTCGATGTTTTTAAAAGACCTATCTATATAATGATACCCCACACTCCGGGGTAAACGCAAGAAAAAGAAACTAATTCTGGTTACATGTAGGGAAGGTACCTACTCCAAAAAAAATATTTTTCATAATTTTCTTTTAGCACTTCGTCAAAGTATTAAATACACATATCCATGCAAAGTTTCATGTTTAGGAGGAAAGCCGAAGACAGACAGACGGATATGACGAAACCAGTTCCGAAAATTTTTACTACGGAACCCTAAAAAGGATGTGTTTATTTGTATTTTTAATGCTTGAGAGGACCTATAGAACGTTTCTGGAGGGTTAAAATTGTTACGTTCGCGGCGGAGGAACGGAATAGTTTTCTGGTAGTAATGGATCCAACAGAGCCTAGTATTGCTATATGCAGATATTCAAGAAAATGGAGTAGGATTTACGAATTACGTAAACAGAAACTAAAAATTACATCTTTTCATTTATGGCGTAAGGACAACTCCAGGGCTTCACTTAGTTATTGCGAGCAATAACACGGAGAGGACTGCGTTCTCGACATGATCTTTGCGTAGCATTTAAGCACTCGATGCTAAATTATAAATTCTAATAACTTTCAAACGTGAAACTGTACTACAATATTCTAAACCGTGAATGGAAGTCTAATATATTTCGACTGATTAGTCGAAATATATTAGACTTCCATTTAGAAAACGAAATCTGCCTATAAGGTTCCTAGTTTTAATTGCATGTAACAAAATTTGATTAGATCACCTGCAAGATTCCGTAGGTACTCCTTGGAAGATTCAGATTCACACCAAAATATTGGATTTGTTATGAATTGTGTATTCATAAACGTTAATTTTCCAACAAATTACGCTCTTCTCAAGGTTACTTAATGGTCTAATTGTTAATTAAACTGTTTACAAGAAAAATGTAGCTATTTTGAAAGTATACGTCAGTGTATGCGTCCTTCTGCCGGGCGCACTGGAAATACCTTCTGGTGCGTACCAGATACGCCCGGCAGCGGACGTAGGCCCAGGGCCGCGGAGTTAAAAGAAAAAAGTGTATGCGTCCTGAATGCTCCGAAAATTTCACATTATCGTGTGACTTTTAGATCTTATTTGACCTTGCATCTTTAGATCTCGTTAAGTTGTTATTTTTTTTCCAAATGATACCTAGGTAGTTGTTTGTTGGTAGATGAACTCATCAACATACTCTGGTATATAAATCATATGGAAACAGTTCTGGGCCGAGAAAGAAAAGAACTTATAATATCAAACATGGACATAAAATTAAAAAGAAAGTATGCCTCTTGCCCTGTCCCAGATATGTATGCCAAATGTGGATATTTGATTCAACAGCCAACAGATAGCAAGGATCATCTCAAAGAGCCTTAGAATAGAATGCAGCACACTAAATCTAAAATTGAGGGACAGTCTGTCACAGGACAATAAGAGAACAGACGGGCGTAATAATGCCTTGTCCTTCGCACGAGGTCTGAAACAGAGGTAGGCGAGTCACATGGCTCGCTACACTGACACTAGGTGGATGAAGTCCGTGACTTTATGGAGAGCCTTACCGGCACAGAAGCAGGGGTCGCGCATAAGTAAGGTCGAAGGAAGAAATAGAACTATAGGAGATAGACTAATAGAACTAATAGTAGTTCCAGTAATCGTTCCAACCTTCTCTGGAAAAGGCCTTCACCTGGTCTGGGGTCCAGATGGCATACACATCAGACAAAAATTAAATACCCACTAAGCTAACACCAATTCAGATGCCGATGGTACAATAAAAGCTTTTTACTGTTATTTATTTATTTTAGATCTTAATCGATGACCAGCAGGACATTAGTCAAGTTGACTAAGACCTTTTGTCAGTTGGCCGGTATAAATGGTCAAAAAGATTTTTTGGTTCAGTATAAAAAAAATATAGTGTGTCAATCTGTGGAACTTATAGATAACATGACATTACGAACACCCCTAAATACAAATAAGCAACCCATTATCAGTGCTCCACAAACAAGCCTTATCAAAGACGACACAACTTTGATAGCTGTTACATTTGGATACCTAATGTGTGCCTTGAATATTAAATAGGATTGATATGTTTGGTTCATAGTTTATGAATTTTAATATTTGTGTTAGGTTTCTGAGACTAGTCTAAGACTGACTATGATATTCCATAATCTCCTCCATGTCAATAGGTATCTGACTGGAAATGGGAACTATTATTAGAATACTAAGCAGCCTATCTCTTCAACCCAGTCATAACTAAATAGAAAATATTTGCTGTTTTTAAGGTACCATAAAATTACATAGTTTAGAAATATATGAACCTTGTTTTCAAATGAAAAGACTTATAAATCCATTACGAACATAAATGGTCATGAAGTTAAAAGATATAAGTCATAAAATTATTTATCTAATTCAGAATTAATATCCATATTTCAAATAAATACTCTAGAAGCACATGAAATACTCTGCAGCTAAAAGGAGGTCATATTTGTCTCTCTAGAAGCAAATGAAATACTCTGCAGCTAAAAGGAGGTCATATTGGTCACAAAGTTGTAGGTAACGATAACTTAACAACTATGTTTTTATATAAGAAAGAAAGTACTTACTCGCTAGATTCCTTAGTTTTTTCTACATGCTTCTTGATATTAGCTAAAGAAGAATCCAATCTATTTAGAAACTCATCGAAAGTTTTCTTTTCATCAGGGCTACCGGGAGAAAAGTCTCTTGTAGGCATACCAGCGATTGAGGCGCGATGATTTGGAGGTGCCAACTCAGTTACCCTCTCACCATTCTCATAGAAAGGAGAATCTCTTGTCACAGGAATCAATAAGTATTCTCGCAAAAACAAACTGTCCGAGGCAAACAAACGATTCGCCCTTCGGATTTTCTCCATCTAGAACAATAAACTTCTGTATTCATCACACTGTTCTGGTAAAATCGAGTAAAATAAATAAATTGAGAACACTTATATTGCGATGTTAGTTCACTTACAGTAACACCATATTTTAGTGCGATCCCTTGCAGGGTATCGCCTTTTGCCATTACATGTTTGATGTATTCTTCGTTCCTCTTCATATGGTTACAAGTACTTCCATATTTTTTTAGAGGCCGAGCTGAATCTCGAATAGAAACTCTTTCATCGAAAAGACGTTCCTCCTCCATATTTGACGTGTGAGAATGACAGACAGACAGTGTATAAAAATTATCAAATCAACTGAAGTTAGCTGCAAGTTGGAGTGCAATGACCTAACCCTTTGAGGATGATAAGCGTTAAAAGCATTAGTTTATTATTTTATTTATTGTGTTTCATGAAAATACTAATATTGAGATTACAGAACTACCTAAATATTATTATCTATAATTAAAACACAATCATTTTAAATGTCCTACGTGCGACATCTATGTAAAAATTTAGAAAACTTTTATTCATGTGATATTCACTTTTCTAGTTACGCCTACTCACTCACAGATGGCATTGTAAACTTTGCTCACAACATAATCTAGATGGCGGTTTTATAAATTTAAGCTACAAGCTTAATATGGGCTTTTGAGTAAACTTTCAACCAATCATAACTCGGTATTCCCCAGTTCATTCACACAATCCGAATCAAATTTCAGTCACTTCACTCAATTCATTGAGTTCATTCGTTCAGTCTCATACTATATTTCGTCGGGGATGGTGCTGTGTTATGTTACTCGATTGTGATTTTTAATTGTTGTGAATTGAAAACATTTTTCTTTATAGTGTGTTCTATATAAATTTATAGAAAACTAAAAACTTGTCTTCAAGAAAACTTGACTTTCATTTCATTTTGACTATTTGCACGATTTTTAATTTATGGTTTGTGTACATGCACATGTGATCAATAAAATAATCGCAACATCGCATTTGAGAGGGTATGTATGAATGAAAGTTTCCTTTTTTTGGACATTAAAACAACACAAATATTTTTTTCGTTTAGACATTGCCGAACTTACGTCCCTAGCCTGGCGCACACCGCCCCACTGCGAAAAATATTGCGAGGGGTTGGCCTGGCCGGGCGCGCTCGACGTCGACAGTCGATCGTTTTATTACTGAGGGGTTACATTTTTTTAATGTTTATGTGTTATTTTGTGCGTTACGTAGAGAAACTATTTATTTCGTATACGCATTAACAACTACAATATATTTACTCCGCTTTACTCACTAAGACCCTAACTGAAACCCAGTAGGTACATACTTATCGAACTTTTAGGTCTAATACTTTATTGACGACGATGACGTCCAGCTTGTGACAGCCGGCTTAGCCACACTGCGGCTTTCAATGCGCGGTCGCCACTCGAGGAACTTTTTAGCCTTATCGGCCATCAGTTCTATGAGGGATGTGCCCTGCCCACCGCCAAAGCTTGGCTACTCTTTGAGCTATGTCGGTTACCCTGGTCCTCTTTCGGATTCCCAAATTCGATCAGGAAGTGACACTCCGAGCATAGCCCTTACCATTGCTCTATGGACGACAGTCAGCTTCTGCATGAGGCGCACGGTCAATGGCCACGTCTCAGTTCTGTGAGTAATCTTCGCACTTTTAAACAGTCAGCTAACGTTACTGAATAAAATAACTTTTTAATGGTAAAAACCTAACGAAAGTAGAAACTAACTTTAGGAATAGCGTGTACAAGTTTTAAAAATCCATTTTGAATCTGTAAGAAACTTTAATAATTGTAAAGGTTCATGAGTTCATGACCCTGACCTCATAATCATGTAAACAAAAGTAACGAATTCCAAACAGTTGCATCGAACCCAACTCTCCATTCAAACATTTCAAAAAAAAACAATTAAGTACATGTACGCAATTGAGTAGTAATATGAGTCAGAAGCGGAACCAGTTCAGTCGAATAGGTAGCGTATATCCTGAAGATCAGTATGTCATTATCTTGTGAATCATCGCCTTAGAATGCAACCTCCAAAGAGTCCATATCTTCCATCTCTGGATTAGAAGATACATTATACTGATGTCTGATAAGGTTCGAACTCCTTAGGTTCGTATAATCTCACAGACAAGGGAATATAGAGACCTGTGGCGGTACCTCGTATTTTCAAATTAGGAATGCATAATAAAACTGTTTCGAAAAAATCGTGTAAATATTTCCTTTTATAATTAAGTGCCTATTATTTATTTTTTATTATGTATTCAGCCAGTACCTTTTTTAATCCTAATTGTATGTCATCATTAGCTTAACTGATCCACTCTCTATCCCATTACATTTTCCTGGTAATACTAAGTACCGCGTTATTGAAACAATCCGTCCCTAATACCAAGAAACCAAAATAATCTTGTATAATTTTTACCATGCGTCATTCTAAACAAACTACCTGACGCTTGACATTCCTTGTACAAGTTATCCAACTGTACATGTTGTAAGAACTGTCGATAAATATCGATAGTTGTCTGTCATAAAAATATCAAGTCGTGTCTCTAGACAGATGGACAGCATTTCAACTGCACTTCGCCTGCCAATTTGCAGTTTGAACGAAGTTAGAGCTCAGCCACAAGACGCGTTTTTGGATCGATTGCCGTGCGGTAAAACGTGACAGCAAATCATCAGACATTGACATGTATGTCATCACTGTTTGGCTTCAGACTTAGTACGACTGTAATCAAACAATAAACCAACGACAGCACCTGTGACAGCACGCTGATTGCAAGAGCCCAGAGAGTATGCACAGCACACAATATCCGATTTGTATTCTATTAGAATCCTTCAAAACAAGAAATAAAAACCGGCCAAGTGCGAGTGTGACACGCACAAAGGGTCACTCACCAAAACGTTAAAAAAAAACACATTTGTTGTATCCCTTAAATATTTAGTTTTTAGTATTTTTTATTCAACAGAATTACATTATTCAACTTTCTTCACGGTCACTAGATACAGCGTGATGACAGACGGTAGTACAATTGGTGGTTGTAATAGGGTTCCCCTTTCGGGACTTCAAAAACATTCGTATGATAAACCTGATAAACCTTGAACTTAAAGTGTCAGATCGGATTCGGTTTGGTAACTTGACGGTTCGGTTTGGTCATGACACTAATGACGCGTTCGCGGATCCGGAGTTAGGTTTCCGAGATGGATATCGCTGACCGACTTTCTGTTATGTAATATTGCAAACGTCTCCAGACCTGAGTGTGTCGTCACGAATAGGTAATGGTGTTGAATGACTCAGCTGTTGGTTATATCGTATTTGATTATTTTTATTTTGTATCATCATTCACCGAGCCTTTTCCCAACTTAGTTGGGGTCGGCTTTCCAGTCTAACTGTGATTCGGCTGAACTTCGATATTTTCCGTGAAGCGACTGCCATCTGTCCTCCACAACCCATGGGCGATATCGAAGTTTTGTAGTTAGACCGGTCGGATTTTTCTCCAACTACCCCTAACGACTGCCATAGATGTTCGTATGACAACCGGGACCGACGGCTTAACGTGCTCTCCGAGGCACGCAGGGGTCTCAGTATCTTAAGAAATGGTCACCCATCCTAAGACCGGCCTGACTAGATGTTGCTTAACCCTTGCAATGTATTAATATTGTCGGTTATCACTAGACCACGAGCCCAAATAACCATACAATATTGTTTCTGACTGCTTCGGTGGCGTGGTCGGTAGTGCATCCGCTTTCGATGTCGGAGTCTCGGGTTCTATTCCCGGTCGGGACAAACTTTGTGTGATGACACATTACTTTGTGCCGAGGTCTGGGTGTTTCCTATGTTTAATCAGTAGTCATAAAGTATCAGTTTATCTAGTACTCATATCACAAGCTTAGTTTGAGACTAGATGGCGTTGAGTAAATTGTCTTAACATATGGTAAATACTAACTGATACCCCGCTAGCTTAGTATAGGCACAGAATACGGAATAGTACTTAAGTACATACAGAACTTGAACTCCGACGTTAATTAAAGCACATTCTTTTGTTTACAGAGAACATCATTCGAACGTTAGGGTTGTCCAGTAAAGTAAAATATATACCAGCATAATTTGACCAATAATTATGAAGTTAATGCCTCAATATCAACTCTACGGTCAATGCGCGACAAACAAGAGACAATCCTTACTGATTTACAACTTCAAGTTGTTGCTGACGTCACGTATTTTTTGCGGTTGTTAGGCGAGTGACATAGCCCAGGTATAGGTAGCTTATATGTCTATAAACATTTTTTTCCTGCCATTTAGTTTTGATTGACATAAAGCCAAACAAAGCCTGTCAATATATTGCCCTGAGACGAGCTAATAGCTGCGAAAACACGAAATCTGTTTAGTAACTTCGTATTAGCAATTAGAAAGAAAGAAAGATATCTTTAGAATAGGTACACATAGAACATAAAATAACAAACAACGAAAACAACAATAAGCTTAGAAAAAACAAGGAAAATAATATGTAATAATAATATGTGGAATAACGGCCGTCTCTCAGCGTTATGCTGTCTGCGTGGTGCAAGGCAGACAGCGCTGGTTTTCAGAGACGGCCTGATGGTGGAAATCATGACAGGAATTATGCATAGTACATGTACAAACAAACAGATCTTTACTAGTACTTTATCTATGGCGATAGTAAAGAACTAAAGAATTCCATAGTCCACAAGGTCTTACATATTTTACTTAACACATAACTTACCGATGAATGAACACATCAAATTATGTAAATAAAACTTATCTACCTTTATGTCATTTATTACATAAATAAAACTATTTCCTAAGACAATGCAATGCAACTTGCAATTCTTGCTTTCACACTATTCTGTTTGTAATTTGTTGATTGTAAATCGTGTATGTAAGTAAGTACCTACATATCATAATTTATTATTATACGTAGGTCACACTATAAGTTTTGCGTAACTTAAAAAAACAACATGTTAAAAACAAAATATGATGTTTATTGTTTTTCAAAATACTCTCATTTACATTTTAAACATTTTTTCATGCGCTCGAACCATTTTTTAAAACAGGAGGACCACAGATCTGAAGGCATGTTTTCTACGTGCTGATTGAACGCTATGACCACTGCCTCTTCGGAGTTGGTAAAAGTGAAAGCTCTCATCAAATCTTTGATTTTGGGGAAAATACAGAAAACACAGGGTGCTAGGTCGGGCCTATGCGCAGGATGGGTGACGAGTTGTACTTTTTCGGAAGCTTAAAATGACTTTGTTTTGTTGGCCGTGTGTGAAGAAGCGTTGTCATGATGTAGGAGAACGCGGCTTTTGGGTCGTCTTTCGCGAACTTTTTCTAACACCCTGGGTAAACAAATGGTAGAATACCATTAGGCGTTAACACTCTTTTGATCTTCAAGTGGAATTGTACAGATGGGACCCGTAGCTGAGAAAAAAAACGCGATCATTTTTTTACCAACGTTTCTCGCCTGCCTCACTTTTGTTGGCTTGTTCTCATTTTCAAACACCCATTCACAAGATTGCTGTTTTTTTTTCGGGTTCAAAACAATAAATCCACGTTTTGTCTACTTTGACAATGTCATAAACAGCATTAGAATGTCCGTGGTCGTACTTCAGTAGCATCTGTGAGCACCATTCCACGCGAGCCCGCTTCTGCTCCGCTGTCAGTTCATGAGGGATCCAACGACAACAAAGTTTCCGAAATTTCAATTCTTCGTGTAAAATTTTCTGGATTTGACTCATACCAATCCCCAATAGTCCTCGAATTGTCTCATAGGTAATCCGCGGGTTTTCTTCAATTAATCGCTTAACAGTAGCCACATTACTTTCGTTGACGGCAGTTGAAAGCCGCTCTTCACGAAATTCTTCATGTAAAGAAACTCGACCTCTCTCAAATTCAGCAAACCATTGCCTCACGGTGCTTAAACAAGGTGCTTCTCTCCCAAAAGCATTTTGAAGACGAGCAGCACAGTCTTGCCGAGAGAGAGAACTTTTAAAATCATAAAAAATCATCGCTCTAAAATCTTTTCGACTTAATTCCATTTTCGTTGCATACGTAGAACTTTGATGTGTGATAAAAAACAAATAACAAATGATTTTCGGCCAATTGTTTTTTTTTTATTACTGTTGCAACGTTTAAAAAAATATAACATTCCAAATTCAAATAGTTCCGATTAGCTAGAAGTGCAAAACTTTTAGTGTGCCCCATGTAGTATAGGTGTATTATTAATATTAATTGTCATTTCATGTTATTATATCCATTCTTTTTTAAGGTTGTCTGGAAGAGATTGCTCTTAGCGATAAGGCCGGCCGTATTTTAACGACCTCTTTAACATATTAGATTATTTTCTATTTTGTGTGCAAAAGAATCTCTTTACATTATCAACGCGTAAAGGTGTGTGTAAAGAAGGGGCGGTCCTTTTTAAGATCATTATTCGGCCGGGCGCCACTGGAAATGCCTACTGGTGCGTACCAGAGACACCCGGCAACAGACGTAGGAGAGTCCGCTGCCTTGGGACGCGGAATTAAAAAAAACATCATTCGAGATTCTCTTAACCGCTCTCTTCTTGTCACTCAACGAGACGCTGAAACAAAAAGAATATAAAAAGACAAATAAAACACGATTAGAAAATTACACAATAAAGTAACACCAGTTTTATATTCTGTGGCACCTAACAATAAAACGTTATTTCATTAATAGTGGTGTTAGAAAAATCTAAATAATTTATCAATCTATCGATAGGTACATACTACTCGTATTTATTTATGTTTAGGCAATTCGGCTATCAATCTTTATTCAGAGATGAATCAATAAGCTTTATTTTACTAAAACAATTTGTAACTCCAAAATTAGGACGTCCAATTTCGTTAAATTTAAAGTTAAAGGTTTTGTTAAGTGTTCGAATGATATTCGAGAAGGATGTTTGTTACTCAATCCCGCGTAAACTTTCATCGAACAGACTTGGGTACAAATTAGCACATATTTTAGCCTAGTAATGTGGTTCCATGGGAATCAAGAATTAGAACTATTCACAAAATCTCTATCTTTAAAAACTTAGTTGAACTTAGTTGAACTATTAATTTTTTTTTATCTTCTGCATTTCGATCTATGATCTACGAAACTTTGTAGGACCTCTTCTTCACTTTGGTTTAAAAATCGGTCTGATTTTTGTTTAAAAATATTTTATACAAAACCACGAAGTAAATATTGCATAACACTCTCCCGGACATGTATACCTACTTGAGATCTCTGCACGAAAAAGTTATACAAAAACATAATTCTAAAAAAAATTCATGACGTATTTCATAAATCCTTAGGTACTTTAAAAAATACGACAACTATTGTTGATCTTCACATTATAAAAGAATAATGCCTTCTTATCTAGAACATGTCAAAAGTTGAGGACGAACGGCGAGCGTTGGGTCTTGTTCTTACAAAATGCTTGTCAGTGAAGATAAAATCAAAGGTCTGTGGACTATGGCCATAATAGTCAGGCGACTGGGAGTGGACACGATTGTGACCCTGCTCGAGGCATTTGCCCTTACTATCACGACGTGGTAGGTAGTAATTTTAAGTCGCATCTTGTCGTGTACCTACTTTGTCTTGTAGATACTCGCGAATTTTGAAAGTAGTAAATGTACTAGACATTTACTACTCGCGGTAAATATGCATAGAATAAAATTAGCGTGTTAGTTTGTTTGTACGGTTAAGAACGATGTAGTTACTTATTTTTATCGAATTTAGATCATTATGTAACAATAACGAATTTAGACTATGTCAGCAAATGTTCTTTTTACCTGGCTGCGACACCTTTGTAGTTTTATTTGGCTTGACAGATTTCTATACGCCTCATGTATAGAAATCTGTCAAGCGTGTCACTCGAATGAAAGGTATTCACCTCCCGGTTAACTCCATATCGTAGCCTTAATTATATCTGTACAGTGTACACATGTAACCCTAGCTCTACTAGATTATACAAAAAGTGCCTGTGGTTTGTAAACCATAAATAAGTATAACCACAGCCCACAAACTGAGTGCTCCCATTAATTTTTACTATAAATCGGCTTAAAGCAGTGAACGGAAAAAACAGTAAGTAAGTTAGTTAACACTTAAAAAACAATAATGACTCTGTTCATTGCTCCCAATCTATTGGCACCTTGTTTCGCTTCACTTGATCAAAGGGATTGACCAAGGGGAATTGGGTACTGTACTGTTTGTGATATAACTCATTTAGACGTAGACACTTAGTAGACAGGAAAGCGGGCGAGGAACCAGTTCTTAAATTCAAATGAGTAAATGTAGGTGAACAAAAGATGCATTGTGTGGACTATTAACTTTAATGGTACAAGAAAGTAACGGGACTTAATTAGTTGCGTCCAAGATTGCATTCATTGCGTCTATTTGGAACTTTGGGATTGGTTGAATTTTAAAGTACTAAACTCTCATGTTACTAATTATTGATTTAGTATGTTTACTGATCGCATTATTAATGTCTTACCTTTTTGGGAGTATTGGTGGATACGAACCGGTAAGCCAATAATAATAACAATAGACCAGATGTGTAAGAAGCCTGCCCTACCTGCACAGATGCGCACGCGTCTAATCAGTAGGTTAGAAATGTAAGTCGTCTCGCTCCCTCGTAAACAAAATTAAAATAAAAGCGTTTGAAACAGCAGATAGCTTATTAAATATGCAACAAAAATATTTTAGGAACACCATTTGTGTTATCAACAAAATCAACGCTATCCCGACCTTTCTGTGCTGGGTCGTCATTATTTTATGTTAAGTTAATCAATACGGTTTATTATAGGTAACGTAATTATAGTTCCCTTAATTAATTTAAACCACCAGCCAACGTAAAAAAAGGTGCAGAAACGAGATTATAATAAATATTCATTTGAAAGCTTGTAGTAGGTATTTATATATTTTGTTACTTCCTAACCGCAGGTGAATACAAACTTTAATAAATATATTAAAAAAAATTATTATCGACGTTTAAAAAAAAACAGTTTTTAGTACATAATTAAGTATTTTTCAGGGCATAGGTATATAATCAGAATTCAGATACATGCAGTTTTTGGTAAATTACGAGTATTGATGGTATTTTCACCCAGCGATACGGGCAAGGTGCGCCCGCGCACATGATCGCAGGCGGCAGCTGTGTCAGATTTTGTATTTTTTGCACGAATTCTCGTTGCGAGACATCAATTTACAATTATTTTAATGTGGACCTCATCCTTGATGGTTTTTTGAAATGTGTTTGTTCAAAATATTCTGGTTGGTTCTGCTGGAGATTCCATGGCATATTTATTGAAGTATTTACCGCCAGGTTGGAGTGAGACCATGATTAATTTTTTTAAACACTAAATCTTTTTGTGCAATATGTACTTAAGCGTTTATTTATTTATCCAACTAAAAGGTCTCATAAGAAATTAGTAAAATTCGTTCGTATTTCAAAGGCAGGTGAAAGATTTTCCATCATGTTTATTTTTATAGCTGTTTCATATCGCTATTAGAATTGATATCGGAAATAATATGTGAGTAAACAATTTTCATGGCAGGACATTTTTCGTGCTTTATTTTTTTAGTGCTTTATTTGCTTACTACATAATTTCCATTGGGACTTCATCATCATCTGCTTGCCAGAATAAATGGGATTTGTATTTCCCAGAATTTAACTAACTAAATCTATTCAACCGTTAATAATAGTGTAGTAAGCTCTTCAAGTTATTCTCACAATTATTAAATTTGAAGCGGGCGCTAGTTTGTGTAACAAAATATACACAAACACCTTCCTCGAGAACCACTCTATCCATTGGTGAAAACCGCATCAAAATCCTTTGCGTAGTTTTAAAGATCTAATCTAAGCATACATAGGGACGGAAGCGACTTTGTTTTGCACTATGTTATGAGTTCACTACTAAAACTACTGCAATATGGGTATATTAAAGGTCTGTGCCTACCCCTCTGCAGATGTAAAACAAGTGTCAGTAAATATTCAGTGTCTATGGATAAATGATTTGTCAACGTCACGTACTAATGGAAGGTTCCTTCTGTTATTATCAAATTGAGGTCACCAAATAATGGCGATAGAATAAAAATAAATAATCTACCTATTAAGTAATATTTACTGGTATTTATTAATGGTTATCTATGTTTTGACGGACTGGATTTTTAACTTTTCAAATGCTTAAACTCTAATCTTCTTTAGGGTTCAGTACCGAAAGGGAAAAACGGGTACTAAGGCTCCGCCGTCCGTCCGTTTATCCCCAGGCTATCTATCATGAACCGTGATATGTAGTTAGACAGTTGTAATCCCTCTCTCCCCCCCCCTCCCCCTATTTCTGTTGCCTCTATAACAATAAATTCTAAAAACAGAGAAACATAAATATTGAAGGGGGCTCCCGTACAACAAACGTGACTTTTTTGACGTTTTGTTAGATGTACGGAACCCTTCGTGCGCGAGTGTGACTCGCAGTTGGCAGGTTTTATTTTGGTAACCTTTTTAGTGTCGTGTCGATGAGTTGTCTTTTAAATCGTAAATTTCACACCTGTTTGCCCGAAGAGGTTGGCAGAGACATAGCATACGCCCACTTGTTTTACCAGTAACGTCATTGGTCTCACATCATATGTATATTATGAGACGAGCCTATTACCGCTAAGCGGGCACATTTATCTTGCCGAAGCCTCGTCCTAAGTTTATTATGTAAATGGCTGTACAGTTCATAACCATGGATAATATCTGTCTTTGATAGCTGACATCAATCACCTACGATAGGGATGAAGGCCGAAATGATGGGTCGTTGTGATTGACCTTCGTGAATCTTATAATAGGGCAAGGGTTTTGTTATTTCTGAAGATACCCTAATAAAGTACTGTCTGCAACAACCGTCTAATATTTATGTTATTAACATTAAATAAAACAATAATTTTCTCACACTATCACACAACATTCACGACTTTCTCACAGGGCAAGGCGTTCTATCAATATACTTTTTTTCTATTTTCTAGGTGCTATCACAGTATAGAGATAACCTAAACCTACCTATGATCTTTCGACTGTGGTACTACGTCTCATAGTTAGTCTTCAATCGACGCCGCAGAATAGGGAATAGTACTTACATACAGAACTTGCACTCCGACGTTAATTAAAGCATATTCTTTTGTTTACAGAGAACATAATTCGAACGTTAGGGTTGTCAGGAAAGTACCAGCATAATTTGACCAATAATTATGACGTTAAGGGGCTCGTGGTCTAGTGGTAACCGACAATGTTAACACATTGCAAAGGTTAAGCAACATCGAGTCAGGCCGGTCTTAGGATGGGTGACCATTTCTTAAGACACTGAGACCCCTCCGTGCCTCGGAGAGCACGTTGAGCCGTCGGTTCCGGTTGTCATACAAACATCTATGACAGCCGTTAGGGGTAGTTGGAGCCCTAAATCAAAAATCCGACCGGTCTAACTACAGAACTTCCATGTCGCCCATGGGTTGTGAAGGTCAGATGGCAGTCGCTTCACGGAAAATATCGATGTTCAGCCGAATCGCAGTTAGACTGGAAAGCTGACCCCAACTTTAGTTGAGAAAAGGCTGGGTGAATGATGAATGATGAATTATGACGTTAATGCCTCAATATCAGCTCTATAGTCAATACTTCTTTAAAAAAAATTCTCTATGGTCAATGCCGTATCACAAACAAGAGACAACCCTTACTGACTTAGAACTTCAAGTTGTCGCTGACGTCACGTATTTTTTTGCGAGTGACATAGGCCTGCCGTAAGTCACACATTGATATAATTGATGACAAATTTCGAAGTCTTGGGCTAGTGGTGTCCTGGTCAGTTGGCAGAACGTTCCTTCTAGTAAGGGAACAGTTCGAGTCCAACCCGAAAATATATCCATTTTTGTCGGTTCATTATGTAAAATTATTAAAAAAAACTGTTGCCTTTTCTCATCCGAGATTCATCCATATTTCAGAAGGTGCATAACAACTGTTATGCTGCTACACTTGCACGCGCAAGTGAGAATAACTTGGCTAGCTTAGGCTTGTCCAAATGAATAAATCTTAGGTAAGTACAATGATGTGTTATACGAGTTATACCTAAACGGTCCAGGCAGGACAAAATAAGGTGAAAAACACGAGCCTATGTTAGGTACTCACAATATTAAAATTTCCTCATGCATTAGTCACAAACTCCACATAACTATAATGTTATTAATACAATAATTAATTCCTATAATAGACAGGTAGGTAGGTTATTCAGTTCATGAGTAAATTTATATCCAACTATATCCTATAACAATAAATCTTTGTTTCCACACAAAAGGACATAACATCGAGGAAGCAATGTTTTAAGATTAAATAAAAACAGTGATCAGTTCTGATATTTATGGCCTATTGGTAGGACAAGTCGTGATATAAAAATAAACGGTCACATCCCTAAAATAGGTCTGTCTGCGGCATCTGAGGCGAATCCTCTCGGATTACTTTAAAAGGACACACACTTTGCTAGAACTTGAATGATGTAGAACCGTGATTTATATTTGACGAAGTTTACTAACGAACTTATTTCTAGCAGAGAGCTTTCTAGATGAGTGGGAACAGCGAAACTGGCGACTTACAGACCGGGTATTGGACATAAATTGAGATAGTTAAACCAGGCCGTTAAGGGTTAGCTAAGCTAGCCAAGTTATTCTCACTTGCGCGTGCAAGTGTAGCAGCATAACAGTTGTTATGCACCTTCTGAAATATGGATGAATCTCGGATGAGAAAAGGCAACAGTTTTTTTTAATAATTTTACATAATGAACCGACAAAAATGGATATATTTTCGGGTTGGACTCGAACTGTTCCCTTACTAGAAGGAACGTTCTGCCAACTGACCAGGACACCACTAGCCCAAGACTTCGAAATTTGTCATCAATTATATCAATGTGTGACTTACGGCAGGCCTATGTCACTCGCAAAAAAATACGTGACGTCAGCGACAACTTGAAGTTCTAAGTCAGTAAGGGTTGTCTCTTGTTTGTGATACGGCATTGACCATAGAGAAATTTTTTTAAAGAAGTATTGACCATAGAGCTGATATTGAGGCATTAACGTCATAATTCATCATTCATCATTCACCCAGCCTTTTCTCAACTAAAGTTGGGGTCGGCTTTCCAGTCTAACTGCGATTCGGCTGAACATCGATATTTTCCGTGAAGCGACTGCCATCTGACCTTCACAACCCATGGGCGACATGGAAGTTCTGTAGTTAGACCGGTCGGATTTTTGATTTAGGGCTCCAACTACCCCTAACGGCTGTCATAGATGTTTGTATGACAACCGGAACCGACGGCTCAACGTGCTCTCCGAGGCACGGAGGGGTCTCAGTGTCTTAAGAAATGGTCACCCATCCTAAGACCGGCCTGACTCGATGTTGCTTAACCTTTGCAATGTGTTAACATTGTCGGTTACCACTAGACCACGAGCCCCTTAACGTCATAATTATTGGTCAAATTATGCTGGTACTTTCCTGACAACCCTAACGTTCGAATTATGTTCTCTGTAAACAAAAGAATATGCTTTAACTAACGTCGGAGTGCAAGTTCTGTATGTAAGTACTATTCCCTATTCTGCGGCGTCGATTGAAGACTAACTATGAGACGTAGTACCACAGTCGAAAGATCATAGGTAGGTTTAGGTTATCTCTATACTGTGATAGCACCTAGAAAATAGAAAAAAGTATATTGATAGAACGCCTTGCCCTGTGAGAAAGTCGTGAATGTTGTGTGATAGTGTGAGAAAATTATTGTTTTATTTAATGTTAATAACATAAATATTAGACGGTTGTTGCAGACAGTACTTTATTAGGGTATCTTCAGAAATAACAAAACCCTTGCCCTATTATAAGATTCACGAAGGTCAATCACAACGACCCATCATTTCGGCCTTCATCCCTATCGTAGGTGATTGATGTCAGCTATCAAAGACAGATATTATCCATGGTTATGAACTGTACAGCCATTTACATAATAAACTTAGGACGAGGCTTCGGCAAGATAAATGTGCCCGCTTAGCGGTAATAGGCTCGTCTCATAATATACATATGATGTGAGACCAATGACGTTACTGGTAAAACAAGTGGGCGTATGCTATGTCTCTGCCAACCTCTTCGGGCAAACAGGTGTGAAATTTACGATTTAAAAGACAACTCATCGACACGACACTAAAAAGGTTACCAAAATAAAACCTGCCAACTGCGAGTCACACTCGCGCACGAAGGGTTCCGTACATCTAACAAAACGTCAAAAAAGTCACGTTTGTTGTACGGGAGCCCCCTTCAATATTTATGTTTCTCTGTTTTTAGAATTTATTGTTATAGAGGCAACAGAAATAGGGGGAGGGGGGGGGGGGAGAGAGGGATTACAACTGTCTAACTACATATCACGGTTCATGATAGATAGCCTGGGGATAAACGGACGGACGGCGGAGCCTTAGTACCCGTTTTTCCCTTTCGGTACTGAACCCTAAAGAAGATTAGAGTTTAAGCATTTGAAAAGTTAAAAATCCAGTCCGTCAAAACATAGATAACCATTAATAAATACCAGTAAATATTACTTAATAGGTAGATTATTTATTTTTATTCTATCGCCATTATTTGGTGACCTCAATTTGATAATAACAGAAGGAACCTTCCATTAGTACGTGACGTTGACAAATCATTTATCCATAGACACTGAATATTTACTGACACTTGTTTTACATCTGCAGAGGGGTAGGCACAGACCTTTAATATACCCATATTGCAGTAGTTTTAGTAGTGAACTCATAACATAGTGCAAAACAAAGTCGCTTCCGTCCCTATGTATGCTTAGATTAGATCTTTAAAACTACGCAAAGGATTTTGATGCGGTTTTCACCAATGGATAGAGTGATTCTCGAGGAAGGTGTTTGTGTATATTTTGTTACACAAACTAGCGCCCGCTTCAAATTTAATAATTGTGAGAATAACTTGAAGAGCTTACTACACTATTATTAACGGTTGAATAGATTTAGTTAGTTAAATTCTGGGAAATACAAATCCCATTTATTCTGGCAAGCAGATGATGATGAAGTCCCAATGGAAATTATGTAGTAAGCAAATAAAGCACTAAAAAAATAAAGCACGAAAAATGTCCTGCCATGAAAATTGTTTACTCACATATTATTTCCGATATCAATTCTAATAGCGATATGAAACAGCTATAAAAATAAACATGACGGAAAATCTTTCACCTGCCTTTGAAATACGAACGAATTTTACTAATTTCTTATGAGACCTTTTAGTTGGATAAATAAATAAACGCTTAAGTACATGGCGATCCCGCCGTCCTCAGGCCCCGATCATGGAGGACGATAGTCTTGGGCGTAGTCACGTAGTCTGGGGCGGCCTGGCCGCCGACTACGGAACTCGGCGGGGAGGGTACGCTCCCTCTCCCTCCCGGCCGCCTCCTTCGCGAGCATGACTTGCTCGCAGAAGGACACGGCCGCGTTCCACCTACTCCCGCTGGATACCATGGCTTGAAGCATGGTCCCCAGCGAGAGGGTAACCACGGCCAGACTCACTACGAGGTCCCGGCGCTGACTCGCCCACGTTAATTAGGCACTATCCTTCTGCTGGGCAAATGCCTCGCCCAACTCCTTCCCAACCCAATGAGTATATTTACTATCAATACTTACTTTTGTATAAGTAACTAAGAGTATTATACAAAATGTCTGTCGAAATGTGGATGTGTAAAACACGTATTATAGAGATGTAACTCATCATCATCTCAACCCATTTGACTCCGACTGCTGGACATAGAGCTCCCCCAAAGAGGGGGGAATTTAGCCTACAATACCACGCTGGCTAGACGGGTTGGTATAAGGTTTTATGTCGAGTTTTCCTTCTCTAAACATATTGCGATAAACATAATTAGTTTCTATTTTTGCTTGTAACTGTACATCATGACAGTCAACATATTGCGCTATTCACAAATATTTACCATTGGTAAAATGCATTAGGGGGCGAATTTAAGTTGGCGAACCGCGCTTGTTTGCTAACCAAAGTAGGCAAAACTCTCCTAAAGTTGGCGAATCGCGCCTGTTTGCTAAACTAAAGAAGTAGGCAGACCACTCGTACTCCCTTAAACATACCTATATTTTCTAAAAACATACTAAATATACGAGTACATAGAAATCATCTAAACTCCGTAACAAACACTTGTGGATCACACAAATATTCGGAATCGAAAGCCGATGCACTAACGAAGAAGCCACAGAATAGGGAATAGTACTTGACGAAGCAGAGATGTGACTGTGTAATAAGACTAACAGCTGACAATCAGAGTACAATACAATAACTTGTACAAGTTGTCATTATTGTCCGCGGTCCGTGCTATGTAAATATGTACGAGGATAGTTAATCATTTAATACTTATTTCTAATAAGTTCGAAACGGCTTATCGCTGGGTTATTTTACTGTTGATCTGGGTAAACCAAATGGGAATGAACATTGAAATAAACTAATATCATAGTTACATTTATACTATACTAGTGGTCGCCCGCGACTTCGTCCGCGTGGTAATTTGGATTTTTTCCCGTTCCCGTCGCGCCGCGTCATATTTTGAACAATTCACACAATATCTTTATAAATTGTAGCCTATGTGTTATTCTGATGTATAAGCTATATTATTGTAAAGTTTCATTAAAATCCATTCAGTAGTTTTTACGTGAAAGAGTAACAAACATCCATTCATCCATACATACATACATACTTACATACTCACAAACTTTCGCGTTTATAATATTAGTAGGATAAACTACAATTAATTCGTCGATTGGGTTACCGATACCTACAACCCAGTCATTACTACACAAACCTCGGCATATTTTAAAACCTTACCGTACCTACCCTTGTTTAATAAGAATTTACTCTTACCCGTCCGGGCGTCATATATTAGGGTATTGTTTATCCCAAAATTGTTATCGCTAATAAAAATAGGCTAACACATGGTACGGTCAATGAACTTTCATGACAGAAAATCCTAACCCCCTCTGTGCACACGTGTTCAAAATTATGTTTGCACATCATGTACTGGCACTTGATGAGCTATCAATAAAATAGCTATTTCATTTGTAGGTCAATTATCGCCCTTGTTTGTAAGCAAGCAAGGGCATTTTAAATTGTGTTATGTCGGCAAGGACTTATCGAGGATCAGAACAGACACCGACTAATTGGTTCAGTACATTAGAGAGATAATTTGATCGAGTTCGCTGATATTATTTAATGTCAGTCTTATTATTGCTATTGAATATTGGGGCTTTGATAAGCACTTTTAATTATAATTGTCGTACGACAATTAAAATTAAGCCTAAATGAGAAACATTAATCATCCATGACGACTAATGGTCTATGGTCAAAAACTATATTACTTTTGGTCATTCAAGATAGTTACAAATCAAACCAACATGAACTAGACTGAGGTGGAATTCAGTGGACCTCTCCATTACCTGTGATTCTGCAATAACTGCAAAACGTTATCTCGTACCAGCTGATGTCCACGACGCTTCTCGTGGTATAGATTTCTCGTTCCCAACTCCCACATTACCTTGACAAAAGTTTTTAACTTTTGGCACTCATGAATAAAGCAACTCCGCTAGCCACACAGTAAAAGAACTTTCTGAACTTTCTAAATCGGAGTAGCTTAAAATATTATCTTCTTCCTACATACAAGCTGTACATTTATACGATATTTATCTATACTAGTTATTCCGACGAACTTTGTATCGCCTCAAATAAAAAAATCATCTTTTTCATTTTCAATTCATCTTTATCAATTCATGCAAATGTATGTAAATTGAAAAACGCGACCAACGGACAGACAGACGGACAAATTGTCGTATTAAATATATAGATATTTAATACGATAATTTGTCTGTCTATCCGTCCGTCGCGTTTTTTCAATTATAATTAATAATACATACATTTGCATGAAATATTAAAATATTCTTTTTTTTTATATTTGAGGCGATACAAAGTTCGCCGGGATAACTAGTAACTTTTAAAATGCCTAAAGTACCAAGCTCTAGGGGGCTTGGCACACTAACCGACTTAGATAGACAAAGCCTCATCTGGTCGGTTCAAACTTAAGGCAGTTAAAAAAAAGCGATCACCATCTAAAGAGCTATCAATTCAATATTAAATATTGCCACAGAATAGGTTATAGTACTCGCTAGTACTATAACCTATTCTGTGGCATAGTATTGCCTAGTGCCGCTCGACAGCTCTAAGTAATCACCATCATCACGCAACCGTCAAGTTATCTGACTGTATCGGTACATCATAAGAATCCTTTCTTCCAATAATATAATTATATAGTAATCTTACATCTATGTAATTATAAGTTCATTAGATTTATTTTTTTCTTTGATTATAAACAACAACACACAATATACAATACGTATTTTATACTTAGTTTTTGTACATTACTGTATGTAGTGCAACGGTAAATGTAAATAAATATGCATTAATCACGTATAGAAGTAAAGATAAATGTGTATTATATCATAATGATTACGATATTTATTAGGTAACTATTCGTTGTCAATTAACGTAAGTCTACGTGCGCACTCTGGTGCGTACCAGGAGGTATTTTCAGTGGCGCCCGGTGGACTTTGGCCATCTGTGTAGCCGCTTCGGGGGTTTGGTCGGGATCAGAATCCTCTAGCCTGCTAGTACGGCGGGATAGTCACACGCCCTCCTCTGGTCCCGATCATGGAGGTCGATGGTTTTGAGTGTAGATAAGTCTGCACTGGGCGTAGATAACACTACGAGATCCCGACGCTGAGTACGGTACGATCAACAAGCACGATTGTCCACATAGCAAAATGGATATGTGTTCGTAAACACGACGGTGGTACCGTTCACAAGTTGTCAGATTATGCAAATACTTCGGTCACAAGCTCGCAACAAATCGTGATCATCAGTCGAAGACAACGGTGACTTAAAAAGTTGAGGAATTTCTCACATACTATCGGTACTTGTCGCATGTCTACCGTCTATTACAGCTAATACTAATAATAAACCAGCATAATACTGAACAGATTTCCTGGCTGTTTTCTCCAGATGGATTAATCTCCGATCAACATACTCGTAATATAGGTCTTGTTGCATCAAAATGGGGTGGAAAGAAAAAGTTAGTGTAACTGTTCCACGCGCCCGCATGAAATATAGCGGCCAAACTTGTGCCAGAATTGCTCAGATCTCCGAAATAGACCTCTGGGTTTACTTAACCATTTCAGAATAGCCAGAACCGACTACTTACTTGTCCTCCAAAGTACGAGAAGTATTTAACTTTAAGGAACACGCATTCACTCCCTATGTGTATTAGAACTTTTACTACATTTTTGTCGAAATTTCTATACAAAATCTAAGTAAGTTTTGTGATACATATTGGCATCTTGATAAAGATACAAGTAATACTCATTATTTATTAGTTTTATAACACAATTATGATGAAATACTTGACTATTTTTAATTATAAAATGTTATTTAAAATTAATGTGTTGTGTCAATCACACTTTACGTTCCTCTGATGCGTGAACGTGTTATAGTTCTTACATAATATTAATTAAGAAATTCAAAAAATATTCCGTTAAATTGTTTGTGTATTTAAAGAAGAAATGTGGTACAGATTTTTCGCTTAATTCGCAGTTCCGCTCACGTATACTGTTACTAAGAATTTACTCTTTACTTAATTAGACTACCTACACATAAATTTGGCTTCTCCGAGGGAGTAACAGAGGTGTTTTTGTATACCCACATAATTTTGTCCGTCCCACGCATTAATGGGTGACGGATGCCATTACCTTATATTTACGAATTGTGGAAATGCTTCTAAGATAAGTCCCTCAAGCCCAAGCCAACCTCGACTTACACCAAATATAAATTTTAATAATGCTTGTTGAAATGAGAATGTATTATTTATTATGTCCACCAAGTGCCGACAATCGAAAGCATAAATAATACAGCATGAATGTTACTAAGTGTGTGCTTAAAAATTTTCTCACTTTTTTGCTTATAACTGCTTTAATTTTTAATTTAGGGCAAAAAGTTTTAAAAACATATTTGTAGGCAAAATAATTGACTACAAATTATGACTACACATTTTTTGTAAGACGTATATATAGTTTACGAGATATCGCGAAAAAAGTGTTTTCATCCCTTGCGGCCGGGGGACAAGGGTGGCGACCCCACAAACTTGAGGTTAAGCTTTTATTGACCCCCCACACATGTCCCAAAAATAAAATTGCGTCCTCTAAAAAATGCAAAGCTCATGTAACATTTCAATGGACTATATGTAGATGTAGGTAGTACCTATAGATAGTGAGAATATCGGTCTTTCGACACAACCCCTGAAGATACGTGTATTGGAGTACCTTCCTAATAGGATGTAATTAATTTGCAGACACTATCATTTATGGTTCCATTTAAACTAGTAGTGGTAATAGTTCATCTACGCCCAAGACCATCGACCTCCATGATCGGGGCCTGAGGACGGCGGGATCGCCACCCGTCGTCCTTACAGAAGCAGGCTAGAAGGGTTGCGTGCTGCGGGGCCTTTGCCCCATTGCACGCAACCAGATTCACTCACTGACGCGGGATAAAACCCTACCCCAACGACGCGGGATTCTCATCCCGACCCAACCCCCGCAGAGACCACAGGCGGTCAAAGTCCGCCGGGCGCCACTGGAAATACGTTCTGCTTGTAACCAGAGACGCCTGGCAACGGACGTTAGAGCGGCCGCGGCCTTGGTCGCGGAACTAAAAAAAAAAAAAAAAATAGTAGTGGTAATAGTTGTGTTATTTATCCTGTCTCCACTAATACCCTCCTAAAGTTCTTATGCATTATTGCAAGTAAATAGTTATGTACCTACTACTATTTTCAAGGTATTTTTTTCTGTTCCATCGTCGGTACATCTGTGTCACTATGTACCTGTCCTTTATTACAATTTTGTTTGTCTGGACACAAAGCCAGTTGTGTTAAGCCGCATACGTATAAAATGGTCGATGACCCGCTATCCCGACTTGGAATTGGTCCAACTAACCTTTTGTGGTGTTAACTAAGTTCACACTATGCAAAGTAGATTGAATATTCTTCATTAAAAAAAATTGTAGTAAGTACCTAAGACACTCACTAATAAGAGCAATATTATGTAAATGACATACCTTCTTCCCCGTAAAATCAGAGATGTTTTTTGATCATCTAGCTACCGTAATTTATTCACAAACCATATTATCATTTTCTACTATCCTATTTACTTACATGTCGAAGTTATTTCAACGCGGTGAACTCGAGTTACGCCAAAAAAATGATCTCGATTAATCAAGAATAGAAACTGCACACAAAAACGTCCAATTATTGTGAACAATCCCTCTCCGCACGCAACCTCATTAAGCTTTCATCAAGGAAGTATTCATTAAAAGTGTGGAGCAATGAGCAGTTTCCGCTGTATATCTCGCATCGATAACATAAGAGAATGCACTTCATCATTCACTACATAAATATTTGACCACCGGAATGCTACAACTGGCTACCAAGTTATGTTTTTGCGAATCAATCAAATCATATTAACTTGTACCAAGAAACCATTAACGTCTTAAGTAATTCATTTATGTCGAACAAGTGTATCTCCTTCGAATGAAGAAATCGAATTACGGAAGGAGTATTAATAAATTCGCTAAATAAAGATGATGTTTATTCGTAAATATTTGTATAGATACAGTGACTGAAGTGTTAATAGGGTGCTAACGGATAAGATATCAGCTTCGGAGTCCAAGTAATACTCAGCTGCATGCGGTGCACCTCGAGACTCTGGTACTTAAATATACCCAAGTTCCCAGAAACGACCTTAAACTCGCCCCCTATTTCGTAGGACCAACAAAGTGTCTGACAAAATGTGGGCGTATTAAACGCCTCTGTCTACCCCTTCAGGGGTAAAGCCGTAATTTTGTTTGTGTGTATGTTACCGAATTTAGACCATTTTATTCCTATTTAAATCAGTTTAAATAATGGGTGGCTTACGACATCCACACTTCCACAACACGATAAGTTACGCTCTAAAGAGTTAAATACTCCAGAACATTATGTCTTAATATTGTTATTATGATAACACCTATTTTTCTTCATACGTAACTGGTTACATAGCATATAGTGGTGTTTTGTAGGCGGTCGAAGAGCTTAATTAATTCAATAACGACTTCCACATCTGGTCCCAAAAATACATTAACAAGTTGCAATATTTAGTTCCACAGAGTGGTTCGATAATATTATTTAAATGATTGCATTTATAATCATGTCACGGGATACGACGAAACCCTCACGTGACGTCATATAATTATCCATCCGCCCTTGCTGAAAGGAGTAGTCCGTGAGGCATAAAGACGGAGAAGCTTCGGTAAATAATACAATTTTTGCGATTGAGTTCCGTTAAAAAGTATTTTATGGCATGTGGTTTTAATGTAGTACCTGAATATGCATCAATCCGATATGTTCCAATGCCGTTCTATAAAACGGATAGCAGTTGGAACATGCATTTAACTAACTACGAGGTATAGTCAGGCCAGTAAATAAAATTAAAGGAATAATGAGGAAAAGTAAACTGAAAGAACAATGATCTATTATGAACGACCTACCTCTTGTAGTTACTTACTATATTATTTGTTTTGAACATATTTATTAATGTGATTGGCGGCAAGTCGATAGCTAAGGTACTTAGTACCATCGCTATTCCTTTAAACTCTTCTCTACATAGGTAAATATAAAATGGTATGAATAGTATGATAAATTTGATTTGCTTGATCAAATATCAGGTTAGGACCTAGACTGAGCGAACTCAAAAGTTACTTTTGGTCTCGCTAATATACGAGTACATACTCGTGACAATTTGGGAATGAGAATCTATTCCACGCGGACGCAGCTGTAGTTATCAGTTTCTTTCTTATATAATTTAGTCGTAAAACTACATACCGACTGTATCGAAAAGAAATTAACTACCAGAACTCAAAGCCTACAACACAATACCTTCACTGTCAGGTAATAAAAAGTGACCGAATTTACTAAATTGCAACTTTTAAGTCTGTTAAATTTTGCAGTGTAGCAATTAAGATGCTTTTTTTACGAGGTGGAACGCATCTACGCGCACTATAAAACTATCTTATTACATAATGTAACGATGATGATATATAGGTATTAACAATATCTAGTTCAGTACTTAAATTACCATATTCATAAATAATTTCTTGAGTCATTATAATATGTTACCTATAAAAACAAACAGTAAACTAGTCAGCGGAGTAATAAAATATTAATTGAATATGCATACATTTTATATTCCCTTATGTAGTAAGTAATATTTAAATTGTGTTAATTGTCTTTTATTAAGTAAGCATTTACAACATTTTGTACAAAATGTGGCAATAAATGAATCTATCAACATTGATAACCAAGATAGGGTTTAGTAGTTACCCGTTAAAGCCTCTTTCTTTAACTCCTGAACTAATAGAGTTATATCATCCGTTACAGTTTTCCTTCAAAGTTCATTTTACATGGGCCAGCCGCTTAGATTTTAGAGGAGGGGGACGCCCTGTTTTGTAAAAACATGCTGTTCATAGCTAAATATCTCGCAAACGAATACTTAAATCAAAAAATAATCTTAGCAACCTCTCAATGTCTTTAAAAGACCTATCTAATAATACCTAACACGATAGAGTAGACGCGTGAAATAAATATCACCCAGCTTTACGTGTAGGGGTGGTATGTACCCAATTTTTTTTAATTTGTTTAAAAAAAAACACTGCTCTTTGTCAGCGTAGTAAATATACATATCCATGCAAAGTTTCATGTTTCTAGCACTAACCGTTTGGGAGTAAAGCTGAGGATGGACATGACGAAATTATAAGGGTTCCGAGACTTTTACTACGGAACCCTAAAACGCTTCAAATATACGATGGACGCGTTTGGAAGTGAAACTACAAGTAAAGCAATTTATTGAGCGGGGCAAAGCGAAGCTCAATCTTAGACGACAAGTGTGATCGTTTGTGTGTCAACTCCTCCGAAACGGCTCGACCGATTTTGACCAGATTTGGCATGCTGGTCGACATCATACCCGGGAGTGCATATCTCTGAAATCATGAAAATAGAGCATAAAAAAATTAAAAAATTTGATCCGCTCAACATTTGCAATTAGTAGCATGCATTGCATACCTAGTTAATATACAGCCTATTATTATTGCGCCGTCTAAAATGTTTGTTTTTTTTCAGATCACATTTAAGATGAAGACGACCGTGACGATTTGAATTCAGAACGCAAACTCATCGAAACAGGTGCGTATTTTGTGAGTTCTACACCTGCTCGGTCGAGAGCCATAATCTGTTATATTATAATGTAGCACGTTACCCTTCGGCCAGGTGTTTTTACTCTTTATATTAACACTTGTTGATACCCACGGCTACGCTCGTGTGAAGTTGTTTTTAGTTCCAAACTCCCACGGGAACACATTTCCAAGATAAAAAGAAGCCTTACTCCTTATAACATCAGCTATCTGCCCGTGAAGGTCCCGTTAAAATCGGTCCAGCCATTTAAGATTAGTCGTAATAAAAAAGGCAGACAGAATTTTTGGAACGAAGTTCTCTAACGCGGCTTACGGGTAGTGCGATTTAGTAGAAATCGTCACGTTACGCTTATCTGTAGTTCCTAACCGTCCGCAGAAGCAAAATACATATATAGTCCGCTTTTTTTTTATTTAGCGTCGGCTTCGTTAGTAAAACGAAGAGTAACCCAAACCCATGTTGGTTTGTGTTGCCGTTCCGTAAAGAACTTCGTTCCTGACAAGGGGTCCCCCGATCGCACAATTTTTTTTATACTATAAGTACCGTATAATACTTTCATGCATATCTTTATATATATAATTCTACTGTACGTGTATATGTAATTGAACTCCTCCTAAACGGCTATACCGATGTTGATGAAATTTTTGGTGTTTGTTCAAGGGGATTCACACAATTTGGTTCTTATTTTTTTTTAGCGGACCCGACAGACGTCCTGCAAAAAAAAGAAAAAAAAGAACCAAATTGTGAATCTAAACCATTCTCGAATCCCCTTGAACACACACAAATAATTTCATCAACATCGGTCCAGCCGTTTAGTAGGAGTTCAATTACAACGTCTGTCGGGTTTGCAGGACAACGTCTGTCGGGTCCGCTAGTCTGTATACATATATAAAACAAAGTCGTGTTGGGTAAGAGATTAATGGCTCGAGAACGGCTGGACCGATTTTGCTAATTCTTTTTTTGTTGTGTTCTTTATTATCAGGAGAAGGATCCTTTAAGAAAAAAAATAAAAATCTGCGGAACATTAGAAAAATTATTGCAGTACGAAGTTCGTCGGGACAGCTAGTAATAATATTAATACAAACTATACACTTCAATTTTATTTATTTGTATTATGTAGATAAACAGACACAGATATGATTATTATACTTAGGTATGTACTTATTAATTAGAAATACAAAATATTTTAAGGAAAACCACAGGAATAATAAACATAGGTAAAAATAATAGACGACACAAACGTAATAAGTAATTTAGCAATTTAGTTTCTGCAACCAACACATAAATAGTTTAATATCTCGTGTTAGGGAAATTATAAATACATATAAATATTGTGTATCACACTTTGTATGTACGTACGTACGGTCAGCCTCAAAGTCCAGTAATTAGTATCATGTGGTCAAGTAAGGTAACTAACTTGCCCATAATAACGGACTGTAGGTATTCGTATGCAACAAATGACTAACACATCCGCATATTCTTTATTTAAATATTGACATTATAGGCAAACTACATAAGACATTGTTACTTGAAACAATTATTATACAGGTACAGACGTACTTATCTAAAATCTTCGCTTTCTATGGGGTGCGCGTGTCGCTATAGCTCAGTACAATACACAATAGTTGATTGTAATTCCAGATGGCACGTCTTGAGGAAGTTGTATCGTGTCATACTTCGTCCGCAGTCTATACTTGTTATGGATTCATTGACATAATTCTATAACTTCCATTATTTTTTTGGAACATCTATGCTGTAAAGAAACAAATTCAAATTAAAAAATATATTTTAAAACAAACTTTTGCATAAATGATCTAAAAAGAAAAAGAGTCAACATGAATCAAACTAGTCCCAACTCCAACGGGTGGCGTCGTTTTGTTACGAAGTTCCTATTGGCATTGTCCTGCTGCAGCATATCATTTAAAGACAGAGTACTTGTCAATACAAATCAAATGTGTCCATACTCGGGTTGTGTTATTTAATTACAAAGTTGCTGTGACCACCTTCCAGCTCCAACATCAGATCGATTCGCTATTGAATCCCCGATCAAATACTGCATTGTCATGCTACTTTGTGCAAAGCTTCAGCTCAATCGGAAACCGGGAAGTGTGTTAAATTTAACTTGCAAGATTTGATTACACACGGACATCGGGACATGTGAAAGTAAATAAAAGCTTGTAAAAATGCTTAAGAAATAGAATGTTTAAAGAACATTGTCTACAACAAACAATTTATAATTCTGATTTTTTTCTCATAAATTTATTTCAAATTTAATCGTAATAATATTAAAGGTCCCTTAATTATTACTCTTCAGTTAAAAAGCACTGCAATTACTGTGGTCACTTCATCATTTCGGAAAGTTTTTGAACCTATCTATATATTTATTACGACAATTTGTCTGTCTGTCCGTCCGTCGCGTTTCAATTATAATTAATAATATACAAAGTTCACTGGGATAACTAGTAAATATTTAAATCCCTCGAATACTTCTTTCCAAAACTATTAACTGGAAGTCTTAAATATGTGTAAAGTATAGTACATACATAAAAAAAATACATGCGACATAAAGTTCAGTAACCCTAAACTCACCATACCATAAGTATAATAGGCCCGTGCATACTGCCTCGGAGACCACTCGACTGTCCCAGATTTTGTTCTTCATGCACAAGCCACTCTTTCTATTTATTACTCCATATAAGATCTGTGTTCCCATCATTAATGGTATCTGTACTTGCAATCAGTACGCTAATAGAGGAGGGTTGCTACTGATGCACTTTAACAATTAAAAGTTATAGGAGTTTCATGTGAAAATCACATACCATCGTTGTTACAGCGTAGTATACACGACTTCTTTTTTGGCGTAGGTAAGCTCTGCAAAATAAATTGACCGTCACGGGGACGATAGCACTTCCAAAATGTAAAATTTTCATGAGTACATTCGCTTATAATTTCCAGAAATCACTATTTTCGACTCAGGAGAGCTCAGGAACCACGGAAAGCTCAAAATCGATTTATGACACGATCCATATGTAAAATAATATACATGTAAAATAATAATTTGCTAGGTACCTACTTAGACTGAACCCACATTTATTTTTTACGAATTGCATAACATCATTAACCCTAACATGCTATAAGAATCTGGAAACCTACATGTTAAGTATCTTCGACCTATTTCTGGCGGTCTCGACCGAGCTCAGTCAACTCGTCCTCTGATTAGTTTAAGAGACTGTTGTAATGTTGTATGTAAATTATAAAATACTAGTCGTTTCAATTTAAGAGTTCAAATATTGGTTTTGGCCTGTGAGAGGTGAGGTTATTACTTTGAGTATTTTGTATCCCATGCAAGGAATTTTAAGCCTCTTCGTACATTTCACTGTAGTGTTACTCGTAGATATGCTATGTCTGTATTGATTCTACGAACTTTTTGGTGGACTATGTCCAAAAAATGTTTGACTATTGAGCCCATAGTTCCTCTATTCCCCGTTAATAAAAATGCTTTTTCCCCAAATAAAATGTACCTATGGAATAGATATATACTATATTCTTATAATATTAGTAACAGTTATTCTCATAAATAATATAACTAAGTAATATTCTGACTCATCAAACAATAAAAAACGAAAATATAACTAACTAATGTATAATTTGAATTCTAATATGCAACGAACTATTTGTGTGCTAATTTTTATTAATTACGTATACCGCACCGATTTACTTGACAGAATAAGAAATACTTACAAACTGGTATTTATACTAAGATTGTAGGTAATCTACTTCGTTACCATTAATGTGACACTAACTTCCACGATACGTACGAATAATACTTCAATTCAAGAGCTTCGAAACCTTTAGTTAATAACCCGATAAATCAGGCAACAAATCCGTCAACGCGTCGGCAGTTAAATCCTGCAGCTGGTGGAAGTGTTGCAAAATAGGACACGCTTTGAGTGTGAAACCAAGTGCACTGCAGGCTATCAAATGCGGGTGCCGTCACTCTTGTTGACAGTTGTTTACGTGTGCAAGACTTGGTTAATACTCAATGCTTTCTTTGTACCCTACGTCTATTTTGGCTTTTGGGATCCTAGCACTACTGAGGAAGTAGGGTTTTTATTAGTTTAGGTAAACTTAAGACAAATTATTTTTAGAAAAAAAAAATTACTCCGAAATTTCGATACCTACCTTTGCTATGTACGAGTATTCATGTTATGTAAGTTTATTTACCAACGCATCCCATCCAAAGGTTGTCTAGCAGAAATTGCTGTATACAATAAGACCGGCCATTGTACTGCTACTAGAATTTTAAGCTCCTTGTAAAAATACAACCAATAGCAACGTCGAATTGGTAACTAAACTGTATCATCGGTGCAACGTTAATCGATTTCAAATCAAGTCGCGTTGAGATTACCAACACTCGTTGAACTAAATTGATTCAAAAGTAATGTGGGTGTTATGACATGAAACGCCTAATTATTAAACATTTAACAACAGAGATATAATATGCCCTTAATTGTTTTGGTGGTTTCAACTTTATACTTGCGACCGACTGGAATAAATACAGCACTATTATGTTAAACATTAATTAACAGTTAAAGACTTCTGTAATTTCGCTTTCGGGCGGTCTTTAATTCTCATAAAAAAATGTGATAATGGTGTCGCTTTCGCTCCTCCCTTTCGGACTTTTTTCTGGCAACTTTCGCCCTCTATGCCTTTACCACATATTTAGTAATAGATATTTTTTCTAACTCCTAGTTTCGAACCATTCAGAGGCACGTTTTCAGGGCGTTTAACCTATTGTTTATAATAACTGTGAAATACACTCCATCAATATTATTTCACAGTTATAACACTGTAACTTTTATTACCAATTAGATGTTTACTACGTAAGTAATGTAGATTGTAATGTGAGAATTTAGGAATGTAGAATCGGTACTGGTATATCGGTTTGCCCACATGCTCGCCAGTCACTGTTGGACCCACGTAAAAGGTGCCTTCCTTTTTGCCTATTGCTGTTTCCGGGCTTTTAAGTATTCTTGCCAAAACTTGGGGCCTGCAGATGTTGATACGGCCCAAAGCATTGTTTTAAGCTATAAAGTCCCTTTAATATGTAACATGTTTTGTTTATGGCACCTGTCAGCAGTTCGTGCTGTGTATAGGTGTGGCCGACAATTCTAGGGTTATATAAAATGTCCCTTCATTATGCGTGTACTAATTCTGCGTAATCATTTCACCTGTTGACCTCATTGCAACTTGCCTATAATCCCTTAAGGTTAGATTTCGTAATTGTTGCTGATTCTTTGAATTTATTTCAATTAGGCATGTTTATATCGTTTTATTTATTTTCAAAATCGATCACGGGGTTCTTCTTGTTTTTTTAAGTGTGTGGCTCCATCGTTCATCGATGATTTTGCCAATGTCAAGGTAATATTTGTTCCCGGCAAGGAAGAACTAGTTACTTCGAACTAGGTCTCGGTGTGGGATAAGATATGGAACGTTGTTCGATATTGCAAGTGAGCATCTGGAACTCGGTGTTTGCTGAGCGCCAGAGGTAACTTAAAAGCCACCAGCCATTCGCTCACCAAATACCGGACTCTGATCAAGGGCTTAATAACCGTCAACGTAGCATTGCATAGTTTAAAAGCTATCCTACTCGTACGTTGACGTTGGTAAATTCATCAGTATACCATGATGCTATTCAACTAAAATAAGAAGCACGTACGACAGTAAATATAAAAGGGTGCAGCAGGCGGACGGAAACATTATCTCCTTTTTGGGTCAGTCGGGTAAATATTAATAAAATTAGTTGTGCAATACCTGCATTAAAATTTGGTATAACTCAACGAGGTCACATGCCGCACTTACTTTGCCACGAACATTGACAACTTCCGACCTAATTTTTCGGTAGAAAAAGGAATTCTATAAATATAGGCAGTGTATTTTACTAAGCGAGCCACTGCGTATATTATACTCGTATTAAACTTACTGATTAACTCGGCTCCTCCCGTGTGATATAGTTTTTTAGTCCCCAATTCTCACGGGAACACATTCACAGGATAAACAGCAGCCTTAGTTACTCCATATGATATTACTTATGTGCCAGTGAAAGTTCCCTTAAAAACGAGACAGACAAATAAAAAATTTAAACACTAGTATTTTTAGAAGGTACCTACTTTAATATGCAATTAGTAAAAAGCAGTTAATTTAAAATCTAAATGGGATACTTCTTTTTAATTTATTTTAATAGAGCTTAATAAATGACGTCATTTATTGCAGTACTTGTGTATCTTCATCTCATTTAATAAAAGAAGAACTACATTTCTTCGATAACTCGCTACCGCATTTCCTCTCCCGTTTACCTTACCCTTGATTGAAGTGATTGAAGTCAACAATAGTACTATGTAGCAGGCGATGGTACTACACTACTCCAAGTCAACAAACTTTCTAAATTGACTTGCTGCACGCCATCAGATCACCATTGTTACGAACTTACGACAGTTCCAACACGCAAACCAGTTCTCCTCCTTCAAAATTCTTACATTATCAGGTAATAAATAACTATGCCAAAAGGGCTATGTAATAAAGTGGTAAGAATACATAGTTTTTATTGCTATCTTATAAGCTATCAAAGGCTAAGTACGCTATCAGAATAATTTATGACGATTGGTGTTCAGCGCATCCGACCTTTTTATGCCTTGTGGTCAAAGTGATTTCTTTTAATCTGCAGCGGTGACAGTAATATCGACTTACTAGTGATGGCCACCACTGGCAAATGGTCTAAAATGTGCTTATAAAGGGATGGTCAAACTCACCCAGCACATGGACGTACACCACGCATTATGTATGACATCTATGCTATCCCACGCGTACGACGCTGTCACACACGTTTAGAGCCATCGCAAACTAGGCGACATGTCGCCGCGTCTACTCGCAGCGTCTTGTTGCGGCGTTGTCGTTTGCATTTGGCGTCTTGTCGTCGCGACTAGACGCGGAGCTGGCGTCGGCGACTAGTCGTTACGACAGACGTCGTGCAGGAAGCGATCATTAGTAGTGGAGTATTCGAGAGAGACTGTTGTGGTTCATCTTGTGAGTGAATATGGAGCCTCTAGTTGCACTTAGCTTGGTGCTTATAATGCGAAGGCGTAGATGATAGTAGGAATAGGTAGAATCATTTATATACTACACTAGCGGACCCGACAGACGTTGTCCTGCAAAAAAAAGGAACTAAATTGTGAATCTAAACCATTCTCGAATCCCCTTGAGAAAAAAAAAATTACAACATCGGCCCAGCCGTTTATGAGTTCAGTGACATACACGTACAGTAGAATTATATATATAAAGACTTAGATCAAAAATACCTAGATTACCGATCAGTGCTTTAAAACCGGCACCACTTCAACTCGGTCCCTACTCCCTATCGCTAGTGTAGTGGACCGACTTGAGCGCTTCAGTCGCTTTGAGACCGCGCTGGGTAGTAAGACGTTTCACGATGACAAAGTTTTCGCTTAAAGATAGCAAAAAAACTACTCTTTTAGAGGATGGAGTATCATACTTTCGACAAGTAAAAATCAGTTCACATTGTTAATTGCTATTCATGTGCAATAATGCACTGCTTAAGAATATTATGGTTATTTTTAACTGTGCAAACTACGCGCTTGCTCGGTGAAGTTTAACAACTTCACACCTAACAAGCGCGCAACTTCACACCGCAATGTTAGAACAAGTCTCATACAGAAAGATAGAGTCGTCATTTATTTATTTTAAATTTTTGATTACTGTTTGATATATTTTTTGAATATTTCTCATTTTGTTTTAAGTTTTCCCCATAATGCAATAAGACAAGAAAAATGGAGGCGTATTATAGCAGTCCCCCTGTTAGGGAAAGGCCGTGGGTTCGAGTCCCGCCGATGACATCAGTTTTTGTGATCTATTTATAATTTCTTTCTTAATGCTTAAATACTTTGTATTCTTAATACCAAATGAGTGATCAAATTAAATCGACTTCATAATACCACCTAGTATTTTCAAATATTTCATAAGTATCGTAGGTATGTGTACCTACCCATAAATTAATTTGATTGATTGTTTGTTTTAGGTTACAGGTTGTGTGTGGGTAAATATAATTATTGATTTTATTTCGTACTAGCGTTTTTGTAATCTTTTATCTATATAATTTATTTTATACGTGAATAAAACAATGTGAATGTAAGTTTATCTTTCTCATCATATTTCATTAAAAAAAAGTTTTATATGCAATGTGCTCCACATTCCTTTTATAACCTTAGCGTATGGAATCCGTACCAAGTTCCTATTCCGCTTGCTGACTTTCGAGGGATGCGACAACAGCGCTGTACATTGATGTTTTTGTATTATTTATTATTAATTATTTCTATGTCAACCATCAATGTACAATCTTGTTTATTTTATAGATGGTATTTGTAATAATTACCTATATAGTATTCGAGTGCCAACATTCCGCGTTGTATTTGTACTGAATCCAATATCTATAGTATTTTTGATCTAAGTATAAAGAAGATAAAATAGAGTAATACATTAAGAGAATAATTAAATTAAAGACCGTATGATTAGGTACGTAGGTATTTATATATTAAATAAGAATTTAACAAAAAGATATTTAACATAAAAGACGCAGAGCTGTCGCGCGACTGTCGTCGTGTGTGCGCGTGCACAGCGCATCTAGACGCGGCGACAAGTAGCGAGCGCGCGCGACTCCCCTAGCTTATCGCGACTCCGCGACTCTGTCGCCAAGTGTGCGAAGCTTTGAACAACAAAATATATGAAATTGACGGCCGCAGCCTGTCGTCGCGTCTAGTCGCCGAGCTGTCGCTGTCGCGTGTCGCCTAGTGTGTGCCTAGACTAAAAGTGTCATAGCGCGTAGACAATGTAAACGTAAGACGTAGAACCAGTGTGTCGCTGTTTCCCACGTCGCGTGGCATACGTCGTATGTGAAGGACCAGTGTGTTTAAGCTTTAATATCGTTTATAGAACTTTAGACTGTAGGAGCAAAGGAACGAGTACCTATCCTCCTACAGTCTTGAGTACACTTGTGTAATAATTAGCTACTACTATCACGTCTTATCATTACAACACACATATTTTGATGAATTAAAAATATTGACATAAGTACCTACATTGTTTCACATAACAGTTTTACGCAATCTATATATTTAATACGACAATTTGTCTGTCTGTCTGCCTGTCTGTCGCGTTTTTCAATTTACATACATAAGCATGATATTTTTTTTTTTTTTGAGGCGATACAAAGTTCGTCGGGTTTACTAGTATAATTTATTATCACTATAATATATTGTGTTCTGCATAAACCCATCAATTACTTCAACCATTAATCAACACTCAACTATTAAAATATAAATAAAAGACTGATAAAACCTTAAATAATCTTATTTCTAAAACTATTACTTTTTGCGCGATGAAACTTGGTTTCGACGTTTCATGCAAATTATCTGAGGGAGTTATTGCTTGATGAAATTGAGAAATGGCCGGTTACACGTACAGTAAGGACGTACCCAATAAACTTTAGTAAATTGTCCCGGTAAGTCTTTCAATAGGGAAACAAAAGTTAAAATATATTGTGTGTATCTCAATACTAGATCTATCTAAAAGATGCTTCTAGGGTTCCGTATCCAAAGTGTAAAACGGGAACCCTATTACTGAGACTTCGCTTGCCGTCCGTCCGTCCATCCGTCTGTCTTACGCTGTATCTCCCGAACCGTGATAGTTAGTAAGTTGAAATTTTCACAGATGTATAACAAACAAAGATGTATAACAAAGTGGCACAGAAAAAAAATTGGTAGTATCTTTCTTCTGGGGTGGTGGGTCCCTAATGTTTGAAACTACTGAACTGAATCAGAAAATTCTTTACCTTATATTTTTTGTCCTGGTAAATTGGGAATGAGAACACTAAACCAAGTGAGTGAAGTCTCGGACATCAGCTAGTAATTTAACAGCCAATTGCGGATCTAAATTAAGCAGTGTACTAGCAGTAGTCTAGCAAATGTGACTTTCATAACCCTCTTTATAATTGTACCGATTATTTGAGTATTTCAAGGCGAGCCCATCGAGATGGTGCTCGTATCTCGAAATGCAAACTAAAAGACGTCGTCGTTCTATTGTGCTCGAAGCAAACCAAACAATAGTGCGCCCAGACTCCAGCCAGACTACCGACTTTTATCTACTATCTAAATGATTACACTTAAATACTAGGTCCTAGGTACTGCCAGTACTGCGAAGTCTCATACTGTTTATATTCACAATCACAACTAGCGACTCGCGACTTCATTCTCATAAAATATGTATTACTCTTTTATTAAATCTGTGAGTTGACAAAGACAGATTTTTACAAAATGTAAAATATTTTTACAGAGAGCTCCTGAGATGATAATATGATTTGTATAGACTGTACTATACAATCAAATCACCTGATTTGCTAGATAGGACACATCCTTACGTTTCTCCCAATCGGCAAGGCATATAGTGTACCTAACAGGTACATATTTTCGCGCAATACTTGGTACTTTACCAAGTCCTTTGTATCAAAATCGCACGCCTATTCAATCCTTGCTTTTTTCTCCTATTCAACCACACTGCCTGTTATTACTACGTACGTCACTGATTGCTATGTATTCTGTGACATGTCTACTTAGCTTATACCTATATAATGTCAGATGCACATTTCTGTAGCTTAGTAGTAAGTTGAATTTTTTTTTTTATTTCGCGTCGTGAACTTTTTTTAATTGGGGGGGGGTAAAAGCCCTAACCATTCACCGAGCCTTTTCCCAACTTAGTTGGGGTCAACTAAAACGCAGTTAGACTGTATTGACCTGGGATGCTTAGTTTTCGAAATATCGGGTACGGGTATCTTGGGTATTCTTGTGGGATGGGAATTCCCGGGGATTTTTTTGTAGGCGAATGGAACTCGTGATAGGTGGGGGTGCATGGAGAACAAAAAAATTGCTGAGAATTTAGCTGGGAAGCTCGGTTCCCGGGATATAGGGGTTGGGAAGTTGGTAATAATGGTGGTAATGTTGGTAATAATGATTGTACTCTGCAGTCACTCGGTTTGGTGCGTTTCTTTCGTTGCTTGTGAATTTAGCAGACTACCGATTTTTTTACCAATTGCAGTTATAACGAAGTAGTATAGCGTTTTACGTTCATTTACGCGACTTGGACACTGTGTTTATTCTAAACTTGTGGTTGACCGCACGCAGGTTAGGTAACTTCAAGACGAGATACCAAATGTCAATTTTATACGGGACTTCAACCACCGTTATAAATCCATTATAATATGTACCATTACCTACTGACTATGCAACCCTTGCCATGCAAATAACGATTTAATGTAGTCCTTAATACCTTTGATTAGAGGCATGTCTAATATAAAAAAGTTTTTGCAAGCTCTTAAGAAAGATCGCATGCGTAAATTCCTATGTGGGTTTCATGAATGAAGAGTAATGTTAATGTTCAACTGCCAAATACCAGGTCACGTGCCATTTTTTTTAGATTAGGACAAATTAGGCGTCTGCCATACTACGAGTATAATATAGAATTTTAAGTAGGTTACATTGAACTATGCTTTGTACATTTCATACGATGTTTCTCATATTTATTTGTATTGGTATACAATAAAGTTTATTCTATTATATTCTATGCTATACTGTTATACGTGTTTTATGTCTTATTTGAAACTTTTTTTTTCGTTTTTTTATTAATTGGAATTGGAACTTAGATTGATTAGTTGATCACTTAGGTCATCGCACTAACCAATCATTGTATTGACCTTGATAAGCATGCCCTAACATTGATCCTTTGAGAATGCAGTGACGAAATAACACAAGTATATTTAGTTTTGTTACTAATAATATTGGATAGAATCAGGCGTTACCTGGCGAAAATCCATGACAAAGTAATGGTAAGTATGATGTTCAAACTTCTTACAATAATTGCATTATTTTCACAAAAATAGAAGACATAAAAACGTCGAAAAATATTTCACCTCTAAACGAGGCATTATCGAGACTGTCTCAGAGAGAACAGCCGGGTTCTGACTAGCTGTTCTATGAAGCTTAAAGAACTTTATACATAATTTGGCCTGGATAGTTATGCTAACTGATCTCAAATATTGTATGGAATCAGGCGTTACCTGGCGAAAATCCATGACAAAGTAATGGTAAGTATAGTGTTCAAACTTTTTAAAATAATTGCATTATTTTCACAAAAATAGAAGACATTAAAACGTCGACAAATGTTTCACCTCTAAACGTAGGAACGCAAGATTTTCAACCGACTTCCAGAAAAGGGGGAGGTTCTCAATTCGACTGTATGTTTTTTCTTGTTTGTTACTTTATATCTTTGAACTGGGTGCAACGATTTTAAAAATGTGTTTTTTTAATTGAAAGCGACTACTTCAAATGTGGTTCCATTTCGACTATTATTTGGTACCAATTCCGTAGTTAGTCGATTTTTGTGTCAAGTTTTGACGTGCATTTTATTTTAAAATCACTCCAAGTTAAATAGTAATCAAATCATCGTTCTGATCAAAGATATCGGCTCAATCCATAGAGCAACGCGGACGTCGTATACGCTGTCGTCGTATACTGCCCAATCAAAGGCAATTTAATTACACAAAGACAAAATACAGACATAACCGAAATAAAATTCATATTTATGTAGATTTTATGGTCTGAAATTGTTGTTAAAGTCCAATGAATGAAATACAACTCAATTATATCACGCCTAAAAGCCATAAAGACTCAATAATACACTTGTAGTAGCATTCTGTGTCTATTTTGTACCACAGCACGTGCCAGTTTTTACGGCCAGTAGATAAAAGGAGATAAATTATGGGCGTGTGGCTGCGCGTGAGCACCCGACGTTCTCCGACCCAGGAAATTATAAAAATAAATATCTAACTTTTAAAGTTAAACGGATGTTTAATTCTGTAACCATTAAAATTGCTATAATCGGTCGTGTCGTATTGATTATATTTAATTGATTTGCACGGGAAAGTGGAAATGTTGGTTTGTTTTGTGGCACTTTAAGAAAGTTATAGACGTAAAACCATAAAGATAGCAGTTAAGTAAGTCAGTTTTACTTTAAATTATTGTCGCGGTTTCGTCGTTTTTGAACTAAAACGATATTTTAAGCAAGAAAGTAAGTACTGGCACGTGTAAGTACTTATTTTTTTAGTAGTTTATTTTTTTTTAAGTAAATTTAATGTCGTCTGAGGCACTGGTTATTGCAGCTTTATACATTATGTGTTGGTACTTTGGTACTATATTGTGAACATGCACTTGCAACAACGCTGATGGCTGAGATAACGAAGGCTCGTTTCAACATGTCCATGGTAGTGTTAAAATATTAAGAAAGAAATTATAAATAGATCACAAGAACTGATGTCATCGGCATGACTCGAACCCACGACCTTTCCCTAACAGGAGGAATGCTCTGACCACTGAGCTACGATGACCAATACCGACAACGATACGAATTTTTGCTTCATATCATATTCATAATTTCTAGATCGCGCTATTAAGGTTAGGTTAGATCAGATCTATCTATGTTATTCTATGGAAATTAAGTACATACCTTATTTTACTGAAGTTTCGAGCAGGTTGCACACCTCCGACTACGAGGCAGAACCAACGCATATTTTACACACCAGTAACTGTATTAGTCCCACGTAATAGGAGGCAAACCTATTAGCGTTCCTAAGGAACGTTTATTTTTACGAGAGCTTTTATTGTTATTCGATAGTTGCCATGGTTGAATTAGGCCTCAGATCTTGGTAGTGGCCCTATAAGTACACAATTTTTTCATTAACATTCAACAATTAAAGACCAATGTATGCACTTATCCTTGTTATTGTAGTATCAGCTGAGATAGCTGGGATAACGCTAGTGGATAAAGTAAGGAACAGCGTGATACGGGAACGTTGTGGTGTGACAGAAGATGTAGTGACCAAAATTGAAAAAGAGATGGTTAGATGGTTCGGTCATGTAGAAAGATGGATAATAGGAGACTAACAATACAGATATATGAAGTGTGTGTGAATGGACAAGCTAGTGAGGGTCGACCTAGGCGGACTTATGGCGACCAAATCGCAATGTCTTAATAAAGGCCAGGTTAAAAGCACCCATAACCGGCGAGCATGCATGAATACATAAATGAAAGTTGAGGAAGCGAAAGAAGTATGCCAGGAACGTACTAAGTGGAAGTCCGTGGTCTCTTCCTACCCACTGGAAAAGAGGCGTGATTTTATGTGTGTAACAACTGAGAACCTTCCAATCGAACCCTAAAATAAAAATATGTAATAAAAGCTATTCTAATCGATATCCATATTATTTATAATTATTCTTTCACTTTCTAAATAAATAATCGATTGTAATGGTTTTCTCCGAAATCATGCACTTCATTACAAATCCAAGTAATTTTTAAAAGTTCAATCTTGCGTTTATTCACACGGTATGTTTACCGTGGGACTTCTAATAGCTTTTCAAAACTAAGTACTTACCCTAAGGGTAAAACGGATTCCGACGACGACACCGCACTCCACACGTTGGTGGAGTGCTCAGCGTGGGCGAGTCAGCGCCGGGACCTCGTAGTGGGTCTGGGCGTGGATACCCTCTCGCTGGGGACCATGCTTCAAGCCATGGTCTCCAGCGCGAGTAGGTGGAACGCGGCCGTGTCCTTCTGCGAGTAAGTCATGCTCGCGAAGGAGGCGGCCGGGAGGGAGAGGGAGCGTACCCTCCCCGCCGAGTTCCGTAGTCGGCGGCCCGGGCGCCCCAGACTCCGCGACTACGCCCAGGACCATCTACCTCATGACCGGGGCCTGAGGACGGCGAGATCGCCACCCGCCGTCCTTACAGAAGCAGGCTAGAAGGGTTGCGGGGCCTTTGCCCCATAGCACGCAACCAGATTCACTCACTGACGCGGGATAAAACCCTAACCCAACGACGCGGGATTCTCGTCCCGACCAAACACCCGCAGAGACCACAGAGGTGGTCAAAGTCCGCTGGGCGCCACTGGACATACCCTCTTCTAGTAACCAGAGACGCCCGGCAACGGACGTTAGAGCGGCCGAGGCCTCGTGCCGCGGAATTAAAAAAAAAAAAAAAGGGTAAAACGGAAGCCCTATTAGGTACTGAGACTTCGCTGTCCGTCCGTCTGTCTGTCCTGGGCTGTAGCTCATTAACCGTGATAGTAAGAACGTTGAAATTTTTCACAGATCATGTATTTCTGTTGCCTTTATACTCGTAACAACACATACTAAAAAACAGAATATAATTATTATTTAAGGGGGCTCCCACATTTTTTTGCCTTTTTGGCACGGAACCCTTTGTAAGAGAGTCCGACTCGCACTTGGCCGGTTTTAGAATGTCAGGTGTATCGGTATCCATCGTGAAGTCACACCCCGGTGTCAACACTGCGAGGTTTCCGACGACGACACCGCACTCCACACGTTGGTGGAGTGCTCTGCGTGGGCGAGTCAGCGCCGGGACCTCGCAGTGGGTCTGGGCGTAGATATCCTCTCGCTGGAAACCATGCTCAAAGCCATGGTCTCCAGCGCGAGTAGGTGGAACGCGGCCGTGTCCTTCTGCGAGCAAGTCATGCTCGCGAAGGAGGCGGCGAGGGCGCCGCAGACTCATCTACGCCCAAGACCATCGACCTCCATGATCGGGCCTGAGGACGGCGGGATCGCCACCCGCCGTCCTTACAGAAGCAGGCTAGAAGGGTTGCGTGCTGCGGAGCCTTTGCCCCATAGCACGCAACCAGATTCACTCACTGACACGGGATAAAACCCTACCCCAACGACGCGGGATTCTCATCCCGACCAAACCACGCAGAGACTACAGAGGTGGTCAAAGTCCGCCGGGCGCCACTGGAAATACCTGCTTGTAACCAGAGACGCCCGGCAATGGAATTAAAAATTAAAAAAAAAAATCGTCGGAATTAAAAAAAAAAACAAAAAAAAAAAAAAAAAAAGGTATCGGTAACCTCCCGAAACCGTAAAAGAACTGACGAAGTGTAGGCGTATTATATTATCTGCTTCACCCGTTCAGGAAAACAGGCGTGTTAATAATGTACTTATGTAACGAGCAACTCACCCAAGCATCCTTCGTCAGATTTTAAATGTTGACAGGACGATGACAAGAATATTTTAACCGTATAATAAGTCAATTATGTTCGTAATCAGAGCAGAAACATTTAAAAGTCTTACGCATGGCATGTTTTCTTACACATTACACTAGTAAGGCAATCAGAAAACCAATATATCAACATCCCGAGGGCTGTAATTACGTTGTGCGACTAGCTCGTCCTCAGGCGTTTATTGTTTGCCATACAACATTGTAATCGGTTATTTTAATAGTTCGATTATTAATTTCCACTTTATAATAGGTACCTATGTACATCAAACCAAGCCAGTTTTGTATTTGCAAGTAGCACACACCTACATGTCAACGGACGAGGCTATTGCAAAAATATAGAAACCAAAAAAATTATCGTCAAAAAGTGGGTGTATAATGGTGAACACATACGAGTACTTGTCCAAGCCGAACGAAACAGAATTTTAGAATTCTGTAGGTACCTCTATGAAATGTCATGTAACGTCGTACACTTTCTACGTCGAATCGTCGGAATCTGGATCCTGGTTTGGCTATGATAAGTTTACCAAGCGTCTGCGTACCCCTACGAGAAAACTGATCATCAATGCAATAAAATTTGCAAAGAGAACTTTATCTTCAATCACGATTATCTATGATTTTGAATTGTTTGAAATGTTCCATGTGAAAAGACGATCACCCGTCATCGCCCACCAGTTTTCTTTGTAATTCTCAAGTGTCACCATTGTTTACATTAGTACATTAGTTTTTTTGGAAAATTTTTCATAAAAGTATTGCTTATTGTATTTCAAAAGTAAAAAGTAAAGCTCTCAATATAGCGTAATAAAAAGCACACTGAGTGCTTTGATCTAAATATATGTATAAGATATACTTGTGTTGATTCGACGCCACGTCTGACAAAGTTCAGCTATGTGTCGTACAGAGAGACTAATGAATGGAAATGCCGCAGCTTATTGCGCTAATTGTCAAGAAGGTAGGTGTACCTAGTTGTTCCTTGTTCCTTTAGCTAGGCGCATGTTTAGTATATTATATTATTACAATATCTGCCTACCCTTTCAAGCAAAAGGTGAACATCAATGGCCCTGTGGCAAAAAGAAAGTAATATTAGCTTGTTCCATGTCCCCAACAAAAAGTTAGTTAACGCATCCGCCAGATCTCGTCAGAAAATAGCAAGCAGACGTGAATGCGACGCTTTTATGGCTTGGAGATTATGCATACCAATGACCTCACTAAAATGGCCTAAAACTGTAGATAAGGTAATATGTAGATAAAGCGTTTTGAATTCAAGACTTCAGTATGAACTTGCCACTCTTTTAAACATAAGTTTTCATCACTTTTTCTATGTGAGAAAACCGAAGCAGCAGGTACTTGATGATAGCCTTCAGGTGAATGTGCCAAAGAATATTCCAATTTGTTGCGAAATACTGGAAACACGGGTAAACTACTGAAGCTTCATGCAAACATTGTTTAAGTAATCCAATATTCTGCCATCAATTAAACTCGTAGCGTTTGGCTCTGGAGCTAATACCTTTCGAAATGTTACACCTTAAGCTTGTTGATCCACAATAAAGATCGTTCAACGCAAGCCACCGTGAGCCCGCACAAACACCGTTAATCTTGCCCTGACACTGCTGTTACTTGTAAAAAATAAATGTAAAGTGTTTTAAATTGCGACAATGCCCGGGATAAAAGGAAGGTTTTTTTTTTCATTTAACACCAGTTGGGATCACACAGCCAACGAGTTACGCTAAATGTTTTTATATGTATTGTTTAAATTCCATTAGTCTATAACTTTCCCTTCATGGTATCATAAATATGTTCGAAATACCAATCAGCCTGATGGAAAACATAAAGCTTAATAAAATACCCGTTCAATCATAGCATGACAGCGTGACATCAATTTAATGATGCGATAATACTAAGAAATTATATCTTTGTTGTGTTGTTTGCAAGAAGTTTTGTACTCTCTAGTAGTAGTGTAAATTAAATGGTGATGTGTTGTGAAATTTAATAACGATGTAATTAATACCTTATGTTTAGTTTAAAGATGACACTTCGTGCCTCGGAGAGCACGTTAAGCCGTCGTCGGTCCCGGTTGTCATACAAACATCTATGGCTGTCGTTAGGGGTAGTTGGAGCCCTAAATCAAAAATCCGACCGGTCTAACTACAGAACTTCGATATCGCCCATGAGTTATCAGATGGCAGTCGTTTCACGGAAAACATCGAAGTTCAGCTGAATCGCAATTAGACTGGAAAGCTGACCCCAACTGCGTTGGGAAAAGGCATATTGCATTGACCAAACGAGTCCCGACATTTTCCTTTCTTCTCATCCGTCGAAAACATTATAGTAAACTAACTCTTTAAATTTTTCTACACCCACTGTAATGTAAAATTTAAAACCTTATTCGATCGTCGCTGTCGTCGCTAATGACCCTTTCTTTAAATTCTGAACTAGTTTTTATTGTATTATTTCGACGGTTGCGGTTCGTCGCGTCCCGAAATAACTTTGTAACTACAGTCCTTGAAAGTCGCATTGTCTTCCACATTAGGTAAAGGCATGTTTCTCCTTCCCCCACACCCTCCACCCTCTCGGGGAAGTGTCGTCTCATCTTGCGAACTCACGTGTCCTTACTGTAGCCAGTAAATTATGGATACTTCTTATAGGAATACTCACGCTAGTGTAAGGTAGAAAATACCATTTTTTTTTATTTTATGTTTATCAATTGATTAATATAAAACTATTAATAAGTTATCATATCATGAACATATAAAAAATCTTCGTAATAGGCCGTTCTATTTATTCACATTGTGCCTTTTATTTTAAACATCGAAGCCTATTAAAATTTAATACGAGCGGCAGTTAATTGATTTGCCCATATAAATAATATTTTTCCACCGATATTATCTCTAGTAAGTCCCTAATTAAGCTCAAGAGGGCTATATAAGTATTTAATACTACTCGGCTTACGTTGACTATGAGACTTAACTAAAGCATTCCTTTATAAGGCGTTCACAAGGTCGTGTTCAGTAGTGACCCGATTTTCACATTTTGAGGGTTAAATTGTCCTGTAGTCCTACGTAACATAGGTACTTATAAATCAATCTGCTGCTGATTGATTTCATGAATGAGATTAATGAATTACAGGTTTACAGAACCTGTAATTCATTAATCATTCATCTCGTCAGATTTCGTCTCGATTAGGTACTTATAGATTCTGATGGTTGTATTGTTAATTCCTAATCTTCATTTAGGTAGCGTTTGAGATGGTTATATTGTTAATTCCTAATCTTCATTTAGGTAGCGTTTGAGCCGATATTACCAGTGGTCGTAATGTCAAGGAAGCTTAATGAGTTTGGTCATGTTGTTTATACCTACTTACTGTATTTTTCTAGAAACTAAAGGAAATTATTGTCTAATCATCTAGTAGCTATGTTAACCACAAGTATCTGGTCAGTAATGGAGTCATACCGTTTAGAATATGAACACATATGGAAGGCAAACCATAATGCATGTATAATTTTCAGTTTAATTAACCATTCATTACCATATTGTGTCAATGGTTCAACTTTTTATCTGCAATGCAGATTTCTCTACGATCTTTGTTTACTTTTTCTATTATTTTAGTATACAAAAAATCTGTGAGAAATACCACAAAGCAAATAATATACCCAAGCAGTAAAACAGATCCTCGAGCCCTTGATAATTTAAGTGTTGATGACATTACAAATGTACTTCTACGATTTAAAAACTTTATTCTCAAGGGGCAGAGACATGCTTGGATACGCTCACTGGCGTCCGTGTGAACCTTTGAATACCATAGTCTATTTATTATTAAGTAGGTACGTTGTTTATCCACATTAATGTACGCAATTTCTCCTTTTAATGGTTCTCGTCGAATGAAATGTTTTGTTTGTTCTCAGTTGTTTCAGTGTTGACATAGTTCAAAATTAACAGAGACACACAAAGTTGTGCATTTTTTTCGCAAAGTGGTAAATACAGGCATTATATATATATATTTAAAGTTAATACTATCAGGCGTTACTTTTCGGAAGTCCATAGTTAAATTAAATAAATCTAACTACTTTGCAATATTCCGCCACATGCAAATTACCCAACTCTCGTATTTATTCATGCACATAACCGCCCTCCAAACCCAAATAATAAAAACCCTCAGAGGTTTTTTATTATTTTTTGCACGATAACAACTCATATTTATTCTATTTTCAAAATTATTTCTCTATTCTTTCGACCTAATTGACTGAGGGAACGAAGCGACCGAAGTCTCCGTTTCAACTTGCGGACTGGGGAAAATTTATTTCGTCTGTACCTCTACATGTCTACATCTCTACATCTACGGGTTCCGTCAGATCATGTTTGCGGCCGTATTTATCAACCGATTTTCATGAAACTTTACACACACACACTCCTTGCTTACAATGAATAACATATGAATGATATTTTTTGGATTGGATGAAAAATGAAAGAGTAATAAAGAAAATTGAAAAATAAATGTTCTAAACAAAGCTCCCAGTCTACGGTCTTTCAAGAATGCAATCCGTAACCATAGCAACCCATATAAATAAAATCAAAAGTCATGCAAATAAATACAATTTAAGAATAAACAAAGCCGCTCCCGAAGTCTACGGTTCACAGAACCACTAGTTTTAAGTGGGTTTGGAGGGCGGTTATTGCATGAATAAATACGAGAGTTGGGTAATTTGCATGTGGCGGAATATTGCAAAGTAGTTAGATTTATTTAATTATATATATTTCGCTTGGCATTTCCTTATCCTTAAGAGCATGTCATAAATACTACTTCTAAGCATTTATTATAAAGCGTGTCGCGAATGCTAATTAAGTTTAATTAACTTACCATTCAGTGTTCAATTATTCAACAAGAGCACCATTATCAAGTCCATGTACACGATCTAATAAATGTCAAACAATTTAACAGATACTCCTTCTTCTTCTTTTTTTAAAAACGTGGCTCCATCGTTATTATCGATGATTTCGCCAATGTCAAAGTAATGCTTGATACACAGAAGAACTAGTTATTCCGAACTAGCTCGAGGTGCAGGACAGTATAAAAAACGTTGTTCGGTATGTGAGGGTCTGGAACCCGATTTTTAAAAGATTTTAATTTTAGAAGTTACCTACTTTGGAGATATTTTCTTGTTATGTTGACAAGAAGTTGATGGAAATGTTAGCATTTTACTAGATTTATTACTTACCAGCTCTGCGCCTTCTGACAGATACTATAATTCACCAAGAGTAGTACTTATTGGATATTGTCCATAGCAGTTGTTAGTTCCTTCAGTGTCCATAAATTCCAACAATAAATGCGTACCAAGATAGATGAAATGTCCTTATAAGGGGGAGTTGTGATCTGCAATTGAATATTCAATTCAAAATCACACCATAAATCGACTAAGTCCTGTATTCTAGTCGCAATAATAAATTGGAATACATACTGATATATTGATAGACATTAATATAGTTGCAGTAGACGTAAGATCGCATATTAAAACTTTCAAGCTCTCGAGTCTCACTCCCTAGAGTAATTCGCATGTCCTTTCAAAATCACAATGTCATCACCTTATTTTGCTCGTTTAATGGTCAACGCCCCAGCCAGACGTTAGCTATTTTCTTGACGCCTACGTTCTAGAATTGCAGTCCACCAAAATAAGAAGTATGAAACGTCCCTAGCGGCGGCGGTTGTTGATCATGTTATACTGATTTAGATAACGAGCTGGCACAATCTAGTGTGGCTGTATGTATACTATGACTTGTCAATGTACACATGACTAATGTGTTAATTTTTCGATAAGAAGATAAAAATAATTATTATACTTTGAGATGACAGCTAAACGTGTTTGCGTGTTCGCGTTTGTTTGTTGTTTTTTTTACGCTTTCTTGTTCTAAGAGCAAGTTTATTAGGACAATAAACAAAAGTACAGTAGAGTGGTTTTATGCTTGCCCCAATGGGAAAAGGTAGTGAAAGTGATGAACAAGGTGTTCCTGTAGGATATAAAAACGTGCAGAATCATTTCGATTCATTAACTGGGAGACACTGGGAGTTACTTGACTATATAGCTCTTTTGGTCTGTATGAGGTCTTGTTACTTGACGGACTGTTACCATATATGTCGCTTTTTTAAGCTTATTAATACCGTTATCATTGCTTTTATCTGATATCGTAGCTCACTCTCAATTTTCCAGTATCTGTTTTTCTCCTTGCAGCTCTCATGACCTTTGGCATTATCCGCAACAAGGCTTTTCATCATCTAGCACTAGCAATTGCCATTGCCAAAATCATAGTATTTCGGCACCAAGTAAAATAAAGATTATTGGAGTAAACTTACTCTTAACAGTGTGTAAACGACGCAATAAGCTCTGGAATCACGTTACTAAGTAACGGCAGTGTTATTGAGTAAATAAGCAATTGCTCCCGGCCTTATAAATGTTACTTTATTATTGAACTCCCACGCGCGCCCTGGAATCTCGTACGCCATTCTTTTTACACGCAATCCTAACCTAAGTTAGCCTGTGGGCCCTTTCGCCCACCAGGCTTTTATTTTTTTTGTGATTCAATGAAATGTGGCAATGTGTACTGTGTTCAGAATAGCTTGGAACTTTGTCTGTAGATTATAATAAGGTTGAGTTGAGAACTTTCGCCTTGTTTATTATCAATCTGAATACTGTCGAGTCATTTCAGCTAATAGATTTTATCCGACAAATGTGTTAGGGGGATGTCCCCTAATGATATAAAAGCATCTAAGCACGCTAGTGCGTGTCCACAGTACTTAGCTTGTATACAGGGTTGTCTATGTTGTTTAAAAAATTTAATACTGTTGGTAGAACATATTTAGTTACTAGTTGATTCCCGCAGCTCCACTCGCGTGGAATGCTTCATCCGATTTTGATATAACAAAGCCTATAAATGTTGCCTGGGGTTAAGCTTCGTCTATCAAAAACCACACAAAAATCCATTAACGATCTTCCCTGGTTTCTGAATGTTTTCTACACGATCTCGAAAACATTCAGAAAGTCAAGAAGATTCGAGAAGATCAAGAATTTAAAAACCTATGTTCTGTTTTATTAGTCTTCTTATATCGTTCAAGTTAGACCAAGTTCTTTTTTATGGTTCCGTACCCAAAGGGTAAAACGGGACCTTATTTCTAAGGTTCCGCTGTCCACCAAGCTATATCTCATGAATCGTAATAGCTAGACAGTCTTTTTTTCACAGATGATGTATTTCTGGTGTTGCTATACTTAACAAGATATACTAAAAAACAGAATAAAATAAATAAGTGGTTTCCCATACAACAAACGTGATTCTTTTGCCGCTAACTAGTACAAGCCAAATGCACCACAAACTTTTTTTGTTAGATCTAACCTAACTTGGCATAAAATAACATAATTATGATCTTAATCAAAGCATTTGATGACCCTGGCCCTGGATGCAGAATAATTCTCATCGATATCTATTCCCAACATTGTGACAAGCTAACGGCGCCGAACCTACGATAAAATCGTTTGCGAAGGGTTTAAGTTGTCAATGTAATTGTCGATAAAACGACATAAATATGTACTAAGGGTGCCAATTTCGTAATGGAAGGATACCTACATACATGAGACATGACACGTCAGAATAGCCACTAAATAATTTTCTTGGTTTTGTCATGGATGCCATTGTCAGAACAAATTAAAATAGGACGACAAAGAAAGCACCTATAAAAAAAAAAAAATTATAATTTAAAAGCAATTTTAAAAAAAAATTTTTTTCGGGATAGTTCCCCTAAACACAAAGTGGGGACAATTTTAGATTCCTATATACTACTCTGTCAAGAACGTACCGGGAAAAGATCAATAATACACTATTTTTTTGTTATTCATCCAATTGTATCACCTTTAAAGTAAGTATGTTCCTTCAGAAACGATACACTTACGCCAACGAATAATCCAATTATCAAAACTTTTTTGAACGCTGTAATGCTGAATAGAGTTCAGTTCTCGCCGAGAATACTCCTTTATGTCTTCTACCGATTGAAAACGGGTGCCACGAAGTGGTAATTTCAGTTTAGGAAAAAGACAGAAGTCAGCTGGAGCCATATCTGGTGAATATGTTGGTTGCTCGATGGTATTTGTTGAGTGTTTGGACAAAAATTCCTTCACAATAATGGCCTTGTGCGAAGGCGCATTATCGTGGTGCAAAATCCAAGAATTTTCTTTCCACAAATCTGGCCTTTTTTGTCGAATTTGCTCTCTTAAACGCCGCATAACGCTCAAATAATATTCTTTATTTACCGTTTGACCTTCCGGCAAGAATTCTGAGTGCACAACACCGCTATAGTCAAAGAAAACAGTCAACATGACTTTGACTTTAGATCGACTTTGGCGTGGTTTTTTCGGTTTTGGTTCAGTTGGAAGGCGCCATCGCGCCACTCCGAAGCTTGTTGACTAGTTTGCATGTCAAACTCGTAAACCCACGCCATGTGTCGTCACCAGTAACAATGCGTTTCATGAATGTTGGGTCGGAATTGACTCGTTCTAGCATGTCCTCAGCGACTCTCGCGATTGAGTTTTTGAAGAAAATTTAGGTCTTTTGGGACTAGCCGAGCGGCAACTCGTTTCATACCCAAATGATTAGTTAAAATGGCACGGATCGACTCGTGAGATACAGAAAGTTCGGCGGCTATCTCCCTCAAACTTGAATGAGGATTTTCAGTCACTATTTCCTTCACTTGCGAATGTTAACTTCAGTTGCAGACGTTAATGGCCTACCAGAGCGAGGCAAATCTTCCATCACATCTCGGCCGCTTTTGACTGCTTTGTACCACTCATAAGCACATGTTTTGATAAAGTCGATTCACCGTAAGCCTTCTATAACATTTTCAGTGTCTCCGAACACGAAATTCCATTGGTGATGCAAAATTTAAGACAAACTCTTTGTTAGATGTTTTTGTCCATTATGAAATTCGCAATACACACAAGATATGATATAACTAAAAACACTGTATTTAATATAAATAACAGATGCCACTCAAAGTCCGCGCCAAAATGGAAAACAGTTGTGCCAATCTAACAACAAAAAAAACCAAAAATTTGAATTTGCAACCATAAACAAATCATCCATTCTCGATACTTTGTTGACTGAATGTATGTAATAGATTATTTAAGAATCCGTCCGCGAGATATACAACTTTAAAGCCCATTTTTTTTGTTAAAACAGGGTGTCGTCGTGCCCCCCCGCCGCCTAAAAGCTAAACGGTTAGCTCGAAAAGGCTATTATGGGTGACTGTGGAACTCTATTCTATGCGTGGCCCGCACGGCCGGTTTTTTTGAAGTTCGGCCTTTAGTTAGGTTACATTACAGAGGTAGCTCCATCTCGAGTTCTAAAATTAAATTTCGGAAGCTAAAACAAGCATTCTCTTTGACAATAAGTTCATATCAATGCGGATGTCGGATATGGCAGTCTTTACTATCGTTTAATATCCCGCACATCCTGCAAAAGTGTTGTCTTCGCAACTGCTATGAATCACGGACATAACATTATAATGGAACAGTTGGTAATTGTGCAAATAATATATTATTATTATGTTGATAACTGCGAGGGCTCTCGGGGAGCGCAAGTGATATTTCCGTCCGATAAGTTGTTTCTCTCCATATTAAGTGTCGCTTTGTGAACATACTTTTCTATTAAGTACTCATATTGGTTCTTTGAATCTTATGATTTTACGCATACGCACGTGTTCGTTTAACACCACTGATGTACAGCTTGAATGCAACTCACGTGCTTAGGTACTTCCCGACTCCAGCTCGATTTATATTTTGAGACAATATCTGTCTCTTTTCTCAAAGTTTTGCCCTACCAAATTTCATCAAAATCAATCATAAATATTATTATGCCCTAACAATAAAAAAAGTATTACTTAAAAATGTGTTGAGTATACAATACAGCCGTTGAGCACGAGCTGAACAATATACATTACCGATTGTTTAGTGTTACCACATGTTATAAAACACGTGCTTTTCTCGTGATATGTCTTTGACTTAATTTCAACTTGGGCCTATGAGAAAATAATCGATAGGCAACTATACACTCTACCCCCTATGTCATATGGCGTGAAACCTAAAGTAAAATGAAAATATTGGGAGATGGTCACCATAAATCCTATCATATCTGAGTTTTGCCCACAACTTGGCCTATGCAAAAGTAGTCGATAAGCAGCTATACCACAGGCTATATACCCTTGTATCATATGGCGTGTAACCAAAAGTATATTTAAAACATTGGGAGATGGTCACCATAAATCATATCAGATCTGAGTTTTGTCAACTGACTGTCCAATTACAACTACAGCTAATAGCAATCAACATAATTTTTCATACCCAGATACCGTAGAACTTTCAGAGGTTTCAGTAACTAAATGCATAATGACTATTAACCAGATAAAGGTAATCCCACGTTCGGTAGTGTTCTGGGTAAAATGGGTGAATGTGTTGCACAAAATTAGTTCAAGGACTTTTTCCGGTTACGGCTAAAAGTGACCTGTATGTCTGACTCATTGTCTAGACCTCATTCACGTGCACTGAGCCACTTCATCGTAGAGCTATCAAAATTCTTGAGATTCGTAATTTAATCTGATAATAGCGGTCATCCAACTGAAAAAAATGTTGGTTTCATTCGTCCTTACTTTGACCTAGAATTTGAGCAGTTTTTTGGACATAAATTACAAGTACCTACCTAATTTATGGAGTGTGAACGTAAGTTAGTATATTTTTGTTATGACTAGTGATTGTACTGAACGAATTTATTATTTAGCAATTACGCAAACTGTATGTATCCGTATGTGAGGGGTTATTTCCGTTCCGTTATGCTTTTTTTATGTTTGTAGAGGACTTGCGATGCGGTATCACAGATTAGAAAAGGTAATAATAAAACATTTTCTTGTTTCAGACAAGATGGAAGAGCGGGAGAACGACACGGACCATGGGGTCCCGGACATGACGATGATGCCGCAAATCACTGAACAGGCCATAAACGACAACCTCAAGCAGCGATACATTAACGATTTAATTTACGTATCCTTTTATCATTATATATTATCATTATGAGTGATATAAATCGGCAAAGTAAATCCCTTGAGTAAAGTTGGTCGCTAATACTCGTAGTAAACAATATGAAGCAACAGCGGCGGCCTTACCCATTGCGACGCCCCGGGCGGCAGGTCTTTGCGAGGCCTCTTTTTTTATACCGCGGCCCAATGCCTCGGCCCTACGTCCATTGCTGGGCGCCCCAGGTACGCACTCGAAAATATTCCCTGTGGCGCCGGTGGACTTTGGTCAACTACGTGGCCTCTTTCTGGGGTTGGGTGGGGTTTGATCCCGCATCATTGGGGTGGGGTTTGATCCCGCATCATTGGGGTCGGGTTTTATCCAGGGTCGGTTAGTAAATGTGCGTTCTGCGGGGTTTCAGCACTGCAGCTGACCGTAATTGAGTCTGCGGCGCCCTGGCCACCGACTTCGGACAGCTGGGAGGATATGCTCCCTCTCCCTCTCGGCCACCACCTTCGCGAGTATGACGTGCTCGAAGAATCACACGGTCACGTTCCAGCTACTCCCGCTGGAGACCAAGGCTCATAGCATGGTTTCCACTGAGAGGGTATTCACGCCTAGACGCACAACGAGGTCCCAGCGCTGACTCGTCCACGCTGAGCGCTCCACAAGCGTGTGGAGTGCGGTGCCTTCGCCGGACTCCTTCCAGTGTTGACACTGGAGCGTGACCTCACGATGGATCGGTCACCGTGGCGCCTGCACAGCCACTCGTCCATGATCGGTCCTACCGCTGCGATGGTGGTGGTTCCCGGTGGTCTCCCGCTTCCGAACCCCCCTTGAGCCATTGAAACAATGACGCAAAGTCTCATGGAGGGGTTAGCCTACAATCTGGCCGCCCATACTAGGGCGTTTAAGGCCATAATCCGACTCCGTACCCCGGGACATACGGTGAGGACCTTTTTCTTTCTTGAAAGTGGTCTGGGCGTGGATATACTCTCGCTGGAGACCATGCTTACAGCCATGGTCTGCAGCGGGAGTGGGCGGAACGCGGTCGTGTCCTTCTGCGGGCAGGTCATGCTCGAGAGACCCGTGACCCATGACCGGCAACGGATGTGGGAGTGGCCCCAGCCTTGGGCCGGGGAATTAAAAAAAACTACAGTAAAGACTTTGAAGTCATTGCAAGCAGTATAAATAAATTCAATTAGGTATGTTTTGAATAAATTAAGTTTAATTTACTGTTATGTTATAATTTTAAAAAAATTTTTGAAAATTGATTTTTTTTTAAAATTTTTTGGGACTAAAGGTGAGTTGAAGTTCGAGAATTTTCTAAGGGTCGAGCAAGTCTGGAGCGGGACCACAGGCCTGCGTCTCGAGAAATCGAGGACCAGCGGTCCCAACTCCGCCAGGATCTCATGGAGTCATGGAGGGTGCGACTTGAGCAACCCAAGGGGGGTGCCATCTTCATCGCGGCGGTGAGACCGATCATGGACGATTGGCTGCAGAGGCAGCATGGTGACCTCACGTACCGTGCGACGCAGATCGTTGCCGGGCATGGATGCTTCGGTAGCTATGTGTTTCGCATGCATCGTGAGGTCACACCCCGGTGTCAACACTGCGAGGTTTCCGACGACGACACCGCACTCCACACGTTGGTGGAGTGCTCAGCGTGGGCGAGTCAGCGCCGGGACCTCGTAGTGGGTCTGGACGTGGATACCCTCTCGCTGGGACCATGCTTCAAGCCATGGTATCCAGCGGGAGTAGGTGGAACGCGGCCGTGTCCTTCTGCGAGCAAGTCATGCTCGCGAAGGAGGCGGCCGGGAGGGAGAGGGAGCGTACCCTCCCCGCCGAGTTCCGTAGTCGGCGGCCAGGCCGCCCCAGACTACGCGACTACGCTCAAGACTATCGTCCTCCATGATCGGGGCCTGAGGACGGCGGGATCGCCACCCACCGTTCTTACAGAAGCAGGCTAGAAGGGTTGCTTGCTGCGGGGCCTTTGCCCCATAGCACGCAACCAGATTCACTCACTGACGCGGGATAAAACCCTAACCCAACGACGCGGGATTCTCGTCCCGACCAAACACCCGCAGAGACCACAGAGGTGGTCAAAGTCCGCCGGGCGCCACTGGATATACCCTCTGCTAGTAACCAGAGACGCCCGGCAACGGACGTTAGAGCGGCCGCGGCCTTGGGCCGCGTAATTAAAAAAAAAAAAAAAAAAAGGGTCGAGCAAGTCACGTTTAAATTAAGTAACGGGATTTAACAGTAACACGTTATTCACTTGATATTCGATCAGTGAATTGACGCGAGTGCCATGATGCTTACTAACTGATAACAAGCTTTAACATCAGGGCTAGTCTCGGACACATCATTCAGTTCAATCAAACTTCAGTGACCTTAGTCCCATTACTGTTTGAAAGTTATCTTTGCTCTTTGGTTATGATTGAATTTTCTTAACGATATTTGTACAGACATACACAGGATCCATTCTAGTCGCAGTTAATCCTTACAAAGAGTTAGGATGCTACACAACGGTAAGTTGTGATGTTTTTTTTTAGTATAATTTTTCTTACACAAGTCTAATTTATAAAAATAGAACAAAGCTTTAAAGGCTTACACACGTGATTTAACTTCGGAACTATCTATGCTATGCAACAGACTGAACTTGTCAGTTTAATCCATAGCTTTTTTGTATCATGATTACCATTGAATGTACAGGAACAGATGAAGGAGTACCGAGGCAAAGCCTTTGGTACAATGGCACCACACGTATTTGCATTGGCTGAATCGGCGTACAGCTCACTTCAGGTATGTTGTAGGTATTAGTTATTACGAGGTAGGTAATTTTTTACGAGTAATCTCTATATATAAAAATGAATCCCTATTTCCCTTGGTCACGACATCACGCGTGAACGGCTGGACCCATTTGGATAATTTGGGTCTTAAAATATTCGTGGAGGTTCAGGGAAGGTTTATAAGCAAAATTTCAGGCGATACGAAGTTCGCTGGGACCACTAGTAATCAATAAATCCCTTACAAATTTGGTAATGATCTGTATTTATCCCTTATTCCACTGAAATCCAGACATGGATTAGACTGAACCAAAGTAGAAATAAAGCCAGTAAAATTTTCGTGTCTATATTACCTGCGTCGCCTTTTGGTTCTGATTAATATTTTGTTTACTTCAAGAATAGAAAGACGACATGTAATCACTTCCTTACAGAATGGCGAAAAGAACCAATCTGTAGTGATATCTGGCGAGAGTGGTGCCGGTAAAACGGAGACTACAAAGTTAATTCTGCAGTACTTGTGCGCCGCGGGCGGACAGGCCTCTTGGGCAGAGCAGCAGATATTAGAGGCCAACACTGTGCTAGAAGCGTTTGGTAAGTGATACATCTACACGTGATGCATTCCTGGCAAATCAAAACATTTTAACAGTTACTTTCACACGATTGTTCACAGGTAACGCTAAGACAGTCCGCAATGACAATTCATCCCGTTTCGGAAAATTCGTCGAAGTACGGTTAGACCACCGCGGTGGCATCAAGGGCGCCGTGCTCAGAGACTTCTTGCTGGAGCGAGCAAGAATTACGGGCCCTGCACCTAAAGAGACTAACTATCACGTGTTCTATCAACTCGTTGAGGGTGCTAAGGTATGGAATCCCTTAATAATCAATCAATATGGAATCCAGATAGATCTTGCAGAAGTTTCTTTAATTCATTTTAATTTACCTCTCTCAACAGCATAATACTGAACTCCGTACCAACCTTCGTCTTCGGGAAGACGTGCAGTTCAAATATTTACGGCCTGAGGACGAAGAGGCTCACAAAGGGCGTGGAGGTGAACAAGGCAAGCTAGAAGCTTTGCAACTCGCACTCACCGTGTTACAAGTTCCGCCGCATATGTGCGAAGGCTTGTTCAAGGTGCTTGCGGCAATTCTATGGCTTGGGAACATATATTTTGAGGTATGTCACTTAACGTTTTTTAGTGTAAGGGGATGTAAAGAAAAGAGAAGAAAGCGTGCAGTTTCATTTTTGATTAACTAACTGGAGTTCACTTGATTTTAGGATGTGGATGGTGAACGCACAACATTATCTGCAGAAGACACTGAGGCGGTGGATGCTGTTGCCAATCTGTTGGGACTTCCTCTGCCTACTGCGCGAAGAGTGTTGCTTGAGAGACAGATCAATGTGCGGGGCAATGTCACGGATATTCCACTACGGTTGCCCGAGGTAATTGTTAGATTTGATATATTGTACTAATTACCAATGCATCGTTTTGTTGTTGTCGCCCAATTTCACGTAATTTACTCCCATTAAATGTGTCTCCAGGCTCGTGAGAACCGGCACGCGATGGCTAGAGCGCTGTACTCTCGTACATTCGCGTGGCTGGTGCGGCACGTGAACAGCTGCTCAGCCCCGGGTCGGGCGGCTCGAGCGCTCGGCGTGCTCGACATATTCGGCTTCGAGAATTTTCGTACCAACTCGCTCGAGCAGCTCTGCATCAACTACGCTAACGAGAAGCTCCACTGCTTCTTCAATAACTACGTTTTCGCTCTTGAACAGGAGATTGTAAGTAGAATCAGTGCAATCTATTGTAGGTAATCTAAATAACTTAGCACAATATAAAAATTTGCTTAATTTTGTGTTAATTATTGTTAGTCCATGTAACCAGGTTAGAATTAATGTGCCGTGTCGTGACAAATGCCTTTTTGTAAAATTATACAATGATATTGATGATTGTATTAACAAAATTCTATTCTATTTAATTCCAGTACCGTCAAGAAGGAATCGTGTACAATCAGATTCCTTTCACGGACAATGCCGTCTGCCTCGAATTATTGGAAAAACCGCCTCGAAGCTTGCTCAAACTTCTCAGTGAACAATGTCATATGCCAAAGGTATGCAAATATTTACCATTTTATTAAATCTAGCTGGTACCATTATATTTCTTAGTGTTGATACGAAGTCATGTCTTAGTTCGTCTTGTTCCTGATGAAGTAGACAGGTGTTGTATACAGCATATATTTCGCCAGCAATTTCATTAGTTCCATCCATGTAATATCATGTAAGTCTATTGCCGTAACTGGAAACTACAGTTATATTTGGACTTGAACCCTGAAGATCTTGGTGGACTCGGCATTCCCCCTTAAATATGATTATTGTTCCTTCCAGGGTTCAGACAGCGCATACCTAACAAACATCCAAGGCGAATTCGGCGAACACCAGAGCTTCGTGAAAGGTTCTCGACGGAAATGGGAGGAAGAGTTCGGCGTCCAACACTACGCCGGTACAGTCAGCTACAGTGTGAACGGCTTCGTCGACAAGAACAGGGACACGCAGCAGGACGCCTTCATAGACCATCTGTCGCGTTCTGCCAACCCGTTTGTGAGGGAGCTGGCGGATTATGTACATGATTTGGCACCGCCTGGACACGTTAGTATGTTTATTAAATTGGAAAAAGATCAGGACGTCATAGTACAGTTTACTACTTTTACTTACCATAGAACAGAGACCATAAGTTTGTGGTCTATATCCCAGAACATTTCGGGCAAATGACCAATACGTTTTTGAAATTTGAATTGACTAAGGTCTGGCTTTCGGTGAATAACAATTTCATGAACATCCAGTTCTAACAAAGGTTCCCTATATTCATTAATTTGTAGGACATATCACTGTCAAGTCCAAACTCGACCAGCACAACACAACGCGGCACCTCAAAGGGACGGCCGACTGTTGTGGACACGTTCAGAGCTCAGTTGCAATCTCTCGTCGATATGCTGCAAGCTACTGATGTATGGTTAGTAAAAAAATTATAAGTTACATATCCTATTGCTAGGCTAAGGTATATTTTAGTATCTTTTTAAACAATTCTACTAATACTCTCAAAAATATTATTAATGTCCACGATTGAGGAAAGAGAACGTTAAAATTTGATGCATAGGATAAGCTGATGACTGGGAAGAATTCCAAGGGTAATATGAAACTAAATCACGCATCTACTAATGCATAATAGATTGCACCATTTAGGTGTCGATTACAATGATGGGATACCTACACGATCACTTCAAGTGTCAGTGTGGAGTAAAATTACTCTGGACTGATTTTATTGTACTATTTATATTTAATAATAAATAAATAAATATTTTGGACATTCTCACACAACGTCGTCTAGTCCAAACTAAGCTATAAGCCCGTGCTATGGAATCTAGACAACTGATAAACATACTTATATGTATATTTCCCATTATATACATCATAGAAAACACCCAAACTCCTAAACAAACGTTTGTGGGTCACACAAATTTTTGAGTCGACCCGGAAATCGAACCTGAGACTCCCGAGTTGAAAGCCGATGCACTACCGACCACACCACCGAAGCAGTATTTATGTAGCTTCCTTATTTAATTAAATAAAATTATTGATTAATCATTTGCTTCAAGGTATGTCCGCTGCATAAAACCAAATGAGAAGAAAGAAGCGGGCTCATACAGCGACCAACTAGTGTTAGAACAGCTGCGATACCTGGGCATGAACGAGATAGTCCGTATACGCAGGGACGGATACCCCATACACCTGCCTAAGCCACACTTCCAGGCCAGATATAGATGTCTGTTGTGTCATCCAAGACCTAAGAATCCGGAGATCAAGTAAGTTCATCAAACAGTACAAATATTAAGTTAAAAAGATTTCTACCTATCTATGGTATGTCTGTGTATTTTTACTTATATGAATTATGTATATAGTCTGCCTGTATGTATGTATAATTGTATCAGTACTTTTATTATCTTCTTTTAGCTTCATTATTAATTATCATTACCTATATTAGTTTATTTCATTGTTTACTAAGCTTTATTCTTCTTTCTCCTTAGTGTGATAGTTGTACACTACCCCTTTTAATTTCATGTCTCCTGAGGCACAAACTTTCATTTTTTTTGTAACCAAATATCTTGTTTACCCCCAGTACAATAACAAGTATAGTGGATGCTCCCAAGAACGACTGGCAAATCGGTCACACGAAGATATTCATGCGGAGGTCGGTTCACGCGCCGCTAGAAGCGAAACGAACTGCGCTGTTGCAGTCCTCTGCTTTACGTATACAGAAGGTAATGTCAAATAATTTTACAATATTAATCAGAAAAACTATAGTCTTGGGCTGGACTTGAACGGTATCAGTCCCTGCTACCTTTTCCAGGAAGAACGTTCTGCCAAATGACCAAGACACCACTAGCCCAAGACATCTAATATTGCGATCATATTGTGTTAATATCGCGACTTACGCCGTCGCTAGAGCGCCATCTACCAGTAGTTGAGGGAACTAACTACTGTTAGATGGCGATTTTGTGATTCATATTGTATAATTATTTGGGAATAAGTAAGCATACTTATTGCTTATAAAACATATTCACAGAAGGTTGCGTTTGCAATCAATATGTATAAGTCAGTATAAGAACGGGCAATGACTCTCGGTAAATAAGATGCGAGAAAATAATATAAAGCTTAGGCAAAGATTTCGCACATCGAGTTATAATGATTGAAGTATGTAATGTGTCCTGACATTTATTTGATCAAATAACTTACTTACCTATTTTTAAACGAGTTTCTGATTTCGTCGGACGTTCACTGATCATTCGAAATCACCCAAACCGATTTGGTAAATTATATAAAGCTTATGGTTATAATACAGTAGGTATTCCAATATTCCGAAGTCTGGATGTTTCCTATGTATAATATGTATGTATTTACAAAAAAAAAAGTGTGTGTGTCAGGTCCGACGCACGACTGGAGTTTACTCCTTAAGTACGAGTATCTAACCATAACAAATTAGAAAGTTGCGCACTAGAGGTGCGCACCAAAAACGTGACACGATTTTCGTTACTTGTTAGTAGGTTTTACCCCTCGGATTTTTCTCATACCGGGCGCCTTATATATGAAAATCGATTCTTAAGGAGTAAACTCCAAAATGTATATAAGTATTTATATCAGTTTATCAAGTACTCATATCACAAGCTCTGCTTAGTTTGAGACTAGATGGCGTTGTGTGGATTGTCCTAACATATTTATTTATTTATTTACTATAAAAAAAATTAAAAAGTTATTTTATGATACAGATTTTCTATAAGATTTTACTGTACTTTATCATAAGCAATAGGCTTTATATTATGTCAAATTTTGCAATTATAATCTGAATGTTTCGACATGAGATTAGATAAACTACTATTATTTTTTAAGTAGATACTTTCCAGATGGTCACATGTTATGTAAAGTTTTCCTTCGTACAGTGGTACAAGGGCTGCGTCCGTCGCGTGCAGTACCGCATGGTGCGGCGCGCGGCCGTGGTGCTGCAGGCGGCGTGGCGCGGCTGGGTGGAGCGCGCCGCCTTCCTGCGCACGCGCCGCGCCGCGCTCACGCTGCAGCGACACCTGCGCGGCGCCTTCGCGCGGGAGGTGGCCGCCGCGCTCCGGGAGATGAAGCGCGTCAACCTGGAGATGAAGCTGCGCGAGGAGAGGAACAGGTCGGTGTTGGGCGATTGGGAATATGCCAAACGATAAATGTATCTGCCAAATAGTACCCCAATGTATTAAATGGTATTTCGTTAGAACTTGGTTGGAATTTCGTACACAGGCAATAGGTCCTTGAAAAAAATGGGAATGATAGAACTTAAATAATACCTACTTTCAAAAATACGAGTTCCCTTTACCAGTTAAACGAAAAGTGCTTACTTTCACATACACAGAGCACTAGCAACTGCTACTTTGGTTGCCATATCAGACCAAGCCATCTCATTTGTCTGTAAATAAATTTCTTCTTTCCAGTTTACAAGAAAAAGCAAACTTGGAACGGGCCGAGTTAGAGAACATTACAGACCAGCTTCGCGGCCTGTCCTGCCCGACGAGTACTCGGGCAGAGTCCGTGAACTTAGACAATTTGTTCGACTTCCTGGCTGATGTTCCGACGCAACGGGGTGCTCCGGACGGTCAGCCCGACTCGCATCAACCCACGATAGCCGAGATAGGAGACTCTATGGAACGACTCGCCGATGATCTGCATCAAGAGGTAAGTTCTTATGATCTCTGTTATCTAATATGGGACTTTAAAAATTACACATTGGTCCTTCGAGCCATATAAATGTACCACAACATATAGCATGTAGCAACTTATAAATGATTTCTAATTGACGTCCATCAAGATCTGTTTTCCTATTATCCCAAATATTTATGGTATGATAGTCCATTAGAAATTAATAAGTATTTATTAGATATACATTGGTCTTTCGAGCCAGATATATATCAGAGATTTGTAAATTATTTCTTGACATCCATCAAGATCGTCTTCATAACCCTTCATACTTTGGTTTGGTCCACTGTTTTTTTTTTTGTATTTCTTGGCCGTGCAGTTGATCAACCTTATAAAGGCCGATTTCCTTCCGATATCCCTCATAGACCAAAGGTGCTGACAGTTTTTTAATGGTTTTGCGAGTAAACGTCTTTTCAAGGTTGCCCGATGTGTGAAGGATTATTATCCCAAATGTTTATGCTATGTTAGTCCATTTAAATTAGTAGGTATGTGTTCGATACACATTGGTCCTTCGAGCCGGATATGTAGCGGTGTCTAAGATGATTTCTATCAAAGTGTTCTAAAATGTTGTTGAAAATGTGAGCTTTACAAACTTAACACTTTAACATCCAGTTGGAGCACGTGCTGGCTGCAGAGATGGACGAGCTCAGTAAAAGTCACACTGAAGCCCAACGCAAGCCGGACGGCGCTCCTTCTGACGCGATACCGCCACCGCCGCCCTGCACGCTGCCCATACAAGCGCACATGCCGCCTCTGCCGCCGCCGCCACCCATTATGACGGCTTCCATGAACGGTATGTACAGTTCAATACGCTTAATTAGGCATTTTTTAGGTTTCGATTTATGTCCGTTACAAAAAAAAGGAGAAGATTCTCAATTCGACTGTATTTTTTGGAGTTTACTCCTTAAGAATCGATTTTCATATATAAGGCGCCCGGTATGAGAAAAATCCGAGGGGTAAAACCTACTAACAAGTAAAGAAAATCGTGTCACGTTTTTGGTGCGCACCTCTAGTGCGCAACTTTCTAATTTGTTATGGTTAGATACTCGTACTTAAGGAGTAAACTCCAGTCGTGCGTCGGAGCTGGCACACACACTTTTTTTGTTAATGTTTGTTATCTCGAAATATTAATTGAAAGCTACTGCCCAAGTGGTCCAATTCCGAAAATTATTTGGTCCCATTTCGGTAATTTTAAGTCAGTTTTTGTGAAAATGTTTGACGTGATTACGTAATAATGCAATTTTAATCTTTGTATGCAAATACATAGCTTAATAAAACAAATATTTAAAATGTAAATGAGTATCGACGTAACAGGTATGATGTCTACGTCGTTAACCAACGGCATATCACCGATGTCGAACGGCGATGCGATGACGTCATCCCTGATATTGCCCCCGCCGCCTCCTCACGAGCCAATCACAGAGGAGTCTCCTGTGTTCCCACCGCCGCCGCCTGTCACGTGTACTCTGCCCGAACCGGCTGGACCACCTCCACCGCCACCATCGGCTACCAAAGGTATGAGAATACTATCGATCCAATTTAAAAAAAGAAACATTTCATGTTCGCTGCTTGTATTTTCTTTTGGGAGTATGACAAAAAAAACATGATCACGCAATAGTACCAGCCCTACGAACGAGCTTGGCAATGTCGACTAAAGGCGGTGATCCACTATGCAACATTCGGCGCACGACATTTTGACTCGGAGATTAACTCGGAACTTTTGTTTGTTTGGAACAACAAGCCGCGCTTCATGTTGGCAACGACGCAAACAGTCGATCGACTTATTCAACCAACGATGTCGCATAAAATTTAGGTCGCATGAATTGATTTTTTTTTTTTAATTTTGCGATGTCATTGGTTATCATCTAAAGCCGACGCCGGCTGTGCTAGCCCTGCATGTTCATTCATTCTTAACTAGCGAAACAGAGTACTGACAAATGCTAATATTTCAGATAAAACGCCACTCGAGCTCACGAACGGTATAATTCCTAATGGGAAGCTGACTGTTGTGAATGGGAAAGAGCCGATCTACGAGTCTGTGATACCGCGACCTGGGACTGATAATGTACGACCGATGTTGTCGCCACCACCCACCGACAATGGGTATGTACTGTAGCGTTCAAAAGACCGTTCTCAAAACGTAATGGCTTGAAAATAGTTTTTACTTACGACCTTTGTATTACAAGAACTAGACACTAAATACTTTCAATAACAATTCGTGATACAAGCTGTCCGAATAGTTAAGCTGAACAGAAATGTAATTCTAATGCTGAGAATCGACTCTACAATCCCACTTCTGATGTCGTATTCGTCGCCTTGTTCATCAGAAAACATTGTAGTTTCCAAATACATTTGCATACAACGCTATGGAGTTTCAAAGCAAAAAAGCATAAAAAGCATTTACAATATATTTTGAACCAGTGTATTGCGTCGATTAAGTGCAAATTGACTGCACCAACTTATACAAAGCGTTTTATTTGTATTTTTTAGATGAACAATATTGATTTATTGTCTATGTTCTGTCAGGTTTATTCCCCACAAAGCCAAAGAACCGGAGGTGGTGGCAGAACCTATGGACGCTCCACTCCCGCCGCCGCCGCCGGTGCCGGAGCCGTTAGCGCCGCCCCCACCCGTGCCGGTGCCGGTGCCGGTGCCCATGGACACGTGCATGAGCCCGCCGCCCACTATGAATGGAGATGCTAATGTGAGTTACACATTACATTACCTTCATCTTCTACTTCTTATCGTTTAAATGGACACCATTTTTTTTAGCAAAAAGATCAATTTATTGATGGAACAGATATTGAATTGTTTTGTGAGCAACACATTAGTGCTTCACTAATTTGTAGGAACTGAATGTTCAACTAAAATATCAGCTCTCATTACTACGCTTTTATTAGCTTCACTTGTATGTATGGTTGTAACAGACTCTTTTGGGTTCGATTTTGCCCTACTTTGAACGATCAGATTTAATTCATACACCTGTCAAAGACCGATGACAATGCAATAATTCGATTGAAAATAAATAAAAAATGAAAAATAATAGTTTTAGATTCTCTATAAAAGCGTGGTTTTTTTATTTGTTTTTTTTTTCTCCTCCATCCTTTGTAACATATTCTCTTTCATATTTTGCTATTCGGGACGGATTATTCAATCAATTTCCAAAAAACCGGCTGTTAGTGACCTTAAATATTAGTATATATAATTATTGACGAACTTGAGGACAGTTATTTAGATCACCCTAATATAACAGCTTGACTGTTGAACAGTCGTCCTTGGGCTACAAGTACCTCTCCATTTTTACCATAAATAACTATTACAAACTGAAGAATAGTTTCATCAAACAGTTAAATTTAGAAGTAGTTGTATACATGAGTATTTCGTCACAGGGTTACGATCGTAACGCGCGTCGTAAAGAACGCGTAGAACGTCGTCTCCACCAACTGGAAGCTCCTCCACCCACCACGCCACCGGCTGATCCTGTCAACGACATAACCGAGTTCGCCAAACTGTACTTCAATGACCATCCGAGGTCACCCGAAGGTAACCGAATACACCCGAAAATACTATAGGTTCTCGATCATACTATACTCGGGTCAGACCAAATCATTAAAAGCTTGAGTGACATACACATTTACACTTATATCACAATGAGACATTGTAAAGGTTGTAAAGGGGCCCATCAAGATCTTAGGGTTCCAAGTCAACCTCATCTGCTAGTGGTGCATCTGCCGATCAACAGACGAGCCTCCTACAGTGATAAAATTTCCCGATAAGCGGCAAAAGGCTCGCCATGTATTACATGGGACCAACAAAGTTCCTAGCTGAGATAAGTAGCTTAGTATAATTACTCTGCTTACTCCTTTGGGAAACTGAGGTAATCTATGTATGTATGACGCGTTTGAAACGGTTGAAGCGGGTTAGAAGAAATTGTTTTAGCTCTCCCATTGCAAATCTAGTTCTATGTCTCACTATGCGCTGTTTAACTTTAGGCACAATAATCGCGACGTTGACACGTAAAAGCAAATCTATGGAGCTGCTGACCAAGGAGGAGATGATTACATACCATAAGGGCAACAATATCCCTACGTCACACATACAGTTACACGATCCCGATAGCGTCACTGCTGCGGTCAATATATTCAGGGTAAGTGCTCAACTTTATAATATAATTTCTCGTTCATTCAATATATTGAAATAAATGTACAACCGTGTAAAAGCCGCGCATTATGACAATGGGATTGGCGGCCATATTGGTGACGTGGATTAACTCACAATACTGTTTTGTTATCCGCACTTTTCAGCGATTGATGACGTCACGGAGCGGTTATTGTGACAAGGTTCTATCCCACTCACATTATTGCACGGCTTATACAGACCTGTAAGACGCATCCTGAGTCCTGACGTATGCGACTCTCATTGGCTGATTCCGTCAACAGCCAATGACAGTCTGTTCAGTTCTGAGAATCTCATTGGTGGATTGGGAAATCCGTAAATCAGAGTTCGCAAGTCTATTGGCTACGCACGGACATCTGATAGGTGTGAATGCAGCGTGTACGACAAAAGCTTCCATATTATCGTTACATGCGTCATATCAATTATTTTGAGCCAAGACTGCGACCAGGAACTCATAAGTGGTGTGAATTATTCGACACGACCAAGTAAATGAATAAGATGCAGACTTGAAGAACAAGCATCTAATTTTTTTTATTTTATTTTTAGGAATTGTGTCGTTACATGCGAGGCGAGTTGACACCGGATAAGGAAACTCAAGTCATACAGTCTATTATAGGCAAAGGCATCGAGCGGGAGGAGTTGAGAGATGAAATTCTTGTACAGTGTGTGAGACAGGTAACAATAATTTTCGGTTATAAATTCCAATATATAAAGAAAGTCACTGATTTGAAAATAAACACGTCAAAAATTTACACAAAAAGCGACTTCAAATGACCAATTGGGAAGTAGTAGCTTTCAATTAAAAATAAAATCAAAATCGGTTCACTCAGTCTAAAGATATAGATAACAAACATAAAAAAAACCTGATTCAATCACTCGCAAAAGACTGTGTATCTATATATTTAATACGACAATTTGTCTGTCTGTCTGTCTATCTGTCTGTCCGTCCGTCGCGTTTTTCAATTTCCATACATTTGCATGAAATATTAAAATAAATATTTTTATTTTTTTATTTATATTTGAGGCGATACAAAGTTCGCCGTGATAACTAGTAGTCTTTAATGGTATATAACGTATGAATAGCATCTTCTAAGGCCTGATTTACACGTCGCTGTAGTGCATGTAGTTTTTACAGGATTAAGGCTAAGGGAAATATTCTAACAGCATTGCTGAGTTGGAGCCATTGCCGTTCAATTATATCCTTCAACCCTAATCCTGCAAAATAACGTACACCACAGCGCCGTCAAAATCAGGCCTGAGATGTATTAAACAGAAAGAAGACTATATTGGGTTACGATGTTAACGTAATTGCGATTCAGTTTCTAAGAATAGCGCCATCTAGTAACGAGTAGTAGTACTAAAACAATTGACATCGTGTACAGATAACGGAGTGTCCATCAGAGGAGTGGGCGGAGCGGGTTTGGTTAGTTCTCTGCCTGTGTGCGGTCGCGTGGCAACCGTCGCGCGGTCTGGCGCGTTACTACAGCGCGTGGCTGCGCTCACGCGCGCGCGTGTCGGCCAGCGGCACGGGCAGCAGTCCGCAGTCGCCCGTGTCGCCGGCAACACGCGCGGCTCACTGCGCGCAGTGGTGCCTCGATAACTGTCGTGGAGCTGCTCCCAGGCAACTGCCGCCCAGTACTGTTGAGATTGCTGTGAGTATTAATGTTCGGAATGTCTTTAAACTAGAAATCTTTGCTAGTTATAAGAAATAAGGTTATGTATTAGATCTAGTACGCTGACTTTATCGTTAACTTACTAGGGGACAGTTAGTACAAGTTTTCATAAAAATCTGATTGCTGATTCACTAGGCAACATTTGGCGCGTGATATGTTGCCCAAAATGATCTTCAAAATGTTGAAAGTAACGCGTAACTTTTGTTTGTTGGGAACAAAAATCCGCTTCATACAATCTTCATGAAAGTGCGCGTTCATTTACCTTGTTAGGTTTTGACCCTTTAAAAGAGGGGGTAAAAAAACGGATCCAATATCTTTATGTAATAAATTGGTAGACTAGATATTATTGAAACTATAAATTTTTATAATACTTTGTTAAAACAGTGTACAAGATTTCATAAACCAATAACAAGCCGTCACGAAAATGATTTGGCTCGAAGTCAGAAGTTCCTTTGGGATATAAGTTGCAAAACTGGTCCGAAATACATGAGATTTAGAAATGAACTCGCTTTGTTTAGATATGATGGCACACGGCGCAAGGTATTCTATGTTTACATGCTCTGTACAATGTAGACATTTGTGTAGTGTGTATAATGCAGACAATTTTATCGTTTAACAATTCCTGCCACTATAACTTCATTTGTCGTAGTTAATGGTAGCATTACTACCATTAGACTTCTCATGCAATTCTGTTAATTATTTTCCAATAATTTTGGTCGCCTTTTGTCCGATAAATCTAAAATAATTTAGCCTAACGAAACATATAATTTATTCAGGCTATGCGTCGTCTCGGCACAATAGTGTGTCGCTTCTTCTTCCTGGATGGTCGCACGAAAGCGATAGATGTTCACCCGGCGGACACAGCCGCTGCAGCAGCTGCCCGCCTGGCGGACAAGCTGGGCCTCTCCGCCCACTCCCGCTCTGGCTGGGCTGTGTATCAGCAACGGGCTGGCACTGAGGAGCATGTGCGAGCCACGCAGTATCTATATGACGTCATTGCTGCCTGGGAAATGTGAGTGTTAACCACGTAACTGCGATTAGTGAAAGGCGTTTGACTGTATACATCATGAAATACTGATCAAGAAATTAATAGTTACAAAATGACTTAGGCACCACCTCTCTACTTCTGTCTTTACATTCCAACAATAGTGTTTAGAGCGTCGATAGTAAAGAAACTCATTTGATGAGATCTTTAATTATTATAGGAGTTCCACAGGGACATTTTCGGCCCATAGCTCGCCATTCAAATTACTTTCAATAGTGTTCTTATTCTAGTATACCACCCGTTGAATAACCCGCGCAACTATTATGTTTAGGCAACAAGGTCCAGGCGGTGGTTCGGCAGACAATCGTTTCGTGTTCAAACGTCGTTTGTTCCGCGGAGGTCGCGAGTTACCGCATGATCCAGTCGAAGTTGCCCTGCTGTATGCACAGGCCGTTCACAGCGTCGTCAAGGTAAGATCTCTCGATTTCCTATACAAAAACTGAAAAAATCGGACAAAGTGCGCGTCGAAGCGAATGCATGCGCACAATGGGTTCCGTACACGTATTTGAGGGGTCTTCCAAAGAGGTATAATGGGGCCAATACGGGAAAAAGTAACTTTATCCACTCGCTATTTCTAGTATTTGCAATGTAAAACCATTCACAATCAGGAAAGTCAGTTTCTTCATATCATGCTCTCGTTTCCTCACGTAGATGGACGAGTTCCCAGTATCAGAGAAGGTAGCCCTCCAACTGGCGGGTCTCCAAGCCCAAGTATCCCTGGGCGAGCCTCCGCCCAGCCCGCCGCCTCCTCACACGCGGGCCTACTACGCGCAGCCCGAACAGTTCCTGCCGCAGAGGATTGCTCGAGCTAGGCCTGCACATCAGTGGGTGAGTGAATTCTAATTATATTTAACCAAAGAAGAGATGGATGGAATGCGTGAAAGAGGATATGACTAGAAAACGAGTGACTTAGGAGATGACGTGTGACCGGGATGTGTCAGTGAAAGACATATTGAGCCATCACAAATTATAGATAAGGGCAGGTAAATGCTGATAACTAACATAAGCTTAACTACCATCCTATAATTTCTAGTAATATTCTTTCCATCCTAAGGTTGTCTGGAAGAAATTGCTCTTTAGCCTGTTGTACTTTAAAATTTAAAACGTGTGCAAAATATAAGATTTTTTTGCGTGATATATAATTTAGTATTTCATTTAAGTACTGTTGTAGTCATTTTAATTTTCTATTTCAATGAAAGGTATAAAGTGGTCGGTTTTTTTTTTTCAAATTTACATTATTAAAGGCTTCCTTGAACCCAGATGCTTAATTCTCAATTGAATATGTATTGTAAGAAATCTATTTCCAATCTAATATCCTCGTAAATAAAATGAGTGTCTCATGGATCAGGCAACGATCCTCGCGCAAGCGCACCGGCAGTACGGCGCGGGCCGCGCGGAGCTCACGGCCAAGGCGCTGTACCTGTCGTGCGTGATGCAGTACCCGCTGTACGGGGTCACGCTGTTCCCCGTCACCTACAAGGGCTACTGGGCACACGGTGAGTCCGCCTATACCTGATAAATCGTATAAACTGCGTGGGATAGAACCTTGTCACAATAACCGCTCCGTGACGTCATCAATCGCTGAAAAGTAGTTCAACAAAACAGTATTGTAGGTTAATCTACGTCACTATGACGTCACCAACATGGCTGCCAATTCCATTGTCATCTTACGCGGCTTATAATTATTTCTAAAGGCTCAAGACGACTCCATTTAGTTGAAGGCGCTCACAACAACTGGCATGCGGGGGGAACCATTTACACTGGTCGGATGCAAAAATGCAAGTCAATTTGTCTTTTACCCCGCATGCGCCCGGTTTCACCCTTAACCACATTGGCGGCATACATATAATCATTTTGACGGTACCGAACGGTGCAAGTTCCAAGTTTCTATTATCAATTCTGTCCCAGGTCCCACCGTGTTACTGGGCGTGGGTTCCGAAGGCGTGGTACTAGTGCGACCGACAGACAAGGTGGTGTTGGCCGAGTACCCGTACAGTAACATCGCGGCCTTGCTTATGGACCCCGTGGACAACGGGCTGACCATCAGTCTGACACACCATGGCCAACATGATGGGCACAGGTAAGTCGGCAACAGTGACGGAATACTGAAGTGCTTACGTTGTTAGAGTTACCACAGAATGTATACCAATTCACCAAGAATTCTCCACTCTTTGCAATGTTCAAGGTTTATGGCCATGTTTGGGACACGAAACGAACAACCGCTTGTACTGGAAGTATAAATGTGTCACTTCTTACAAGTTTTCAGAAAATTCTGGAGATTCACTCTCATATCCCTCCATACAATGTGTGATGCAAGTTACTGATCAGTAATTCCTCATATTCATATTACGAGTATTTGTGTCGATGAAACCACGAGCAAGGTCAATCTGTCTCATACTACGTGGGTGCTCTTGAGTGGTCTGGACCTATATGGCGCTCGTGGGTACACACACGACACGACATTTTCGACATCTAATCCTAGAGCCGAATGACACAAACGAGTGTTATGTTGCTTTATCTTCTACATTAATTATGATGGTCAGGTGCATTGTACTGGAATGCGCTACAAAATACGAGGCGGCATGGCTAATGGCGGCGTACAGCCCTGTACTAGGCAACGGTCTAGCCGACGAGCCTCCTCGCAGAGCCGCCCCAGCGTCTGAACGCTCGCGTCTAGCCGCCGCACTGCGGAGCGCGAGGCGGGCGATAGTCGACGCTGGACTGCTGAGGCGACCCGCCGATATTACACCTGGAAACTTCTTGAGGAATACTTTACGCAGGTATGTGATACTAAATATATGTAGCAGATAATTAAAATAACGGATAGATTACCACGGCACAACTACAAACTCCTACGCTGAGGAAACCACATTTAAAACTACCCCCATTTTGTTTGTACATACGTAATTGTAATAGATACATTTTGTAAGGTGCTTATCAACACCTTCGAGACGAAGTCATCCTGGCTTGTCCCCTATTAGGTGGGGACCAACAATGTGATTGGTGAAATTGAGCATAATAAACGTCTCTGTCCAGCCCTTCGGGGTTAAAGACTTGATTTCGTGTTTAGTTTATAATTATTATTACTAACGTTATCTACAGGTGACTTCGAGGTCTGATCAGAATGACACCCAGTATGATGTCCTATCTTAAGTAACTCCTCACATCTTTCCTTGATGTTAATTAATACAAAGGTTGGGGGGTCCCGCTACAGCCAATAGCGATAGATTTGGTGAATTTGTAGCTAGGGAGCAAGATGCTAGGAACTTGTGCTAATCTTTTTTTTATGAAATACGGGATTAGTGCATGTAGTCGATACATACATTAATTATATCAATGGGTACTACTCACAACCACCAAATTAACTGCATTTATCATTGATAGGTACATACATTGATAATCAATATTCACTCACAAGGAACTAGCCAACTGACGAGACACGACAAGAACTGCCAAGAATTGTAGGTAGGTGTAACTCTCTCACTTTTAGTTTCATTCAATTGCTTCTGAAAGCAATTGAATGAACTCTTAACTATATAATCAAATGAACAAAGTGAGTGGTGACCGATTTCTTACACCTACCTACATGTAGGTGTAAGGAATCGGTAATTAATACGACTTTACAACAGTTTTTGTAGTCTACTAATATGATCGTGAATTAATTTCGAGTAGCTTCCAAATGCTGTTGTAGAGTCCCGGAGTGTTATAGAGAGGAGTTGTCTCGGTGGACTTCAAATCGCAAAAAAAACAATTTTGAATACTTTTATAGGCTTTGTTTTAAGAAAAATATATAATACCTTACTGAAACTCTTATATATTTTAAATGCTATTTGTGTCTTATTTACTCTAATTGTTCATCAACATCAACACATAACACAATTACGAAAGTAACATATACAGGAGATGCACATAATCACCAGTCTATTCGCAATTGGCTGGTATTACCCACGTACTGAGATATCTGTTGTCTCCTAGGTTAAGTAAGCATAGACCAGAGAAGATGCGGCTAGACATAGCTGCGGAAGCTTCCGGGGAGAGTTACAAGAACTTCCCGGCAGGGTACTGGTGTTGGTCACGCACGTTGCCGCACAGTCTTACGAAACTTAACGAGGCCGAAGAAGTTGCTGCTATGCAGATATTTAAAGTAAGTATTTATTTAAAGTACAAATACAAAAATTACAAGATATTTATTGAGTAAACAAAAAGGTTCATACAATAGGTTTCCACAGGTTGCAATATAGATACATTATAGTTAGGTACAATAAAAATGTAGTACTCATGCTAACATTTAATACTTCAACTAGCGGACCTGACAGACGTTGCCCTGCAAAAAAGAAAAAAGAACCAAATTGTGAATCTAAACCATTCTCGAATCCTCTTAATATATAATTCAGATAAAGAAGATAGCAGACCCGACAGACGTTGCCCTGCAAAAAAGAAAAAAGAACCAAATTGTGAATCTAAATCATTCTCGAATACTCTTAATATATAATTCAGATAAAGAAGATAGCAGACCCGACAGACGTTGCCCTGCAAAAAAGAAAAAAGAACCAAATTGTGAATCTAAACCATTCTCGAATCCTCTTAATATATAATTCAGATAAAGAAGATAGCAGACCTGACATACGTTGCCCTGCAAAAAAGAAAAAAGAACCAAATTGTGAATCTAAACCATTCTCGAATCCTCTTAATATATAATTCAGATAAAGAAGATAGCAGACCCGACAGACGTTGCCCTGCAAAAAAGAAAAAAGAACCAAATTGTGAATCTAAACCATTCTCGAATCCTCTTAATATATAATTCAGATAAAGAAGATAGCAGACCCGACAGACGTTGCCCTGCAAAAAAGAAAAAAGAACCAAATTGTGAATCTAAATCATTCTCGAATACTCTTAATATATAATTCAGATAAAGAAGATAGCAGACCCGACAGACGTTGCCCTGCAAAAAAGAAAAAAGAACCAAATTGTGAATCTAAACCATTCTCGAATCCTCTTAATATATAATTCAGATAAAGAAGATAGCAGACCCGACAGACGTTGCCCTGCAAAAAAGAAAAAAGAACCAAATTGTGAATCTAAACCATTCTCGAATCCTCTTAATATATAATTCAGATAAAGAAGATAGCAGACCCGACAGACGTTGCCCTGCAAAAAAGAAAAAAGAACCAAATTGTGAATCTAAACCATTCTCGAATCCTCTTAATATATAATTCAGATAAAGAAGATAGCAGACCCGACAGACGTTGCCCTGCAAAAAAGAACCAAATTGTGAATCTAAACCATTCTCGAATCCTCTTAATATATAATTCAGATAAAGAAGATAGCAGACCCGACAGACGTTGTAATTGAACTCCTCCTAAACGGCTGGACCGATGTTGATGAAATTTTTTGTGTGTTTAAAGAGGATTCGAGAATGGTTTAGATTCACAATTTGAATCTTCTTTTTTCTTTTTAGCGGACTCGACAGACGTTGTCCTGCAAAAAAAAATAAAAAAAAGAACCAAATTGTGAATCTAAACCATTCTCACCTCTACTATTTATCAAAATTTCTTTATTTTCATGCAATTAAATGAAACTAAATGAAAAACGGTTCATGTTTATGTAGATAGAAACATCAGTTGCGTTAGCCTTTTCATTTAGTAAACAATATGCTATCGTGATGCAGGATATAATGAGTCACGCGGGCCTGACCACCAACGAGTCCGGCAGCAACACGAACCTGAGCAACAACAGCTCGAGCGCCAGTATCAGCGAGAACGAGAGCGACGACCCCACGGCGCTTGCGCAGTCGCTGCTGCAGCGATGTCTACAGAAGGATACGCTCTTGTGTGAGCTGTACATGCAACTTATTAAACAGGTTTGTGGCTCGAATAAGATTTATTGCTTGAGTGTCAACAAACAGTCAGGCTGCACATGCAAGAGGCATGCTTAGCGCCTAGATATTTATCTACCAAGAACGAACATACTAAAATTGTCCTTCACGGCGTACACGTTCGATGCCTGAGCGTGTATAGACTGCAAGCCACTAGGCGCTTAGTTGGGGGCCTTAGCCTTAATTACTTTTTTTTGTTTTTGTCAATTATTTATAATTATTTATAATTATGTTGTATATTTTGTCACGTCTGTTGTTGACTACCCTCACATTTATGTTAAACAAGATATAATTGAGCGATTAAACAATAAATGATTGTTGGTCCATCAGACGACAGACCACCCCGAGCCGTCATCGCGCGTGTCGGCCCGCCACTGGGCGCTGCTGACCGCGGCGGTGGGCGCCGCGCTGCCGCCCGTGAAGCCGCTGCGGCGCCTGCTGCTGGCGCACCTGCGCTACAGGGGCACCGCGCTGCACGCTGGCGAGGAGGGCAAGTTCGCGAGGAGGGCCGAACAGGTAAAATGCATTAAAAAACTTCGACCACCAACCACCACCACTTAATTCGGCTGTAGTCTTATCCACTTAATTCGGCTGTTGTCTTATCTACTTAATTTGACTGTAGTCTTATCCATTTAATTCGGCTGTTGTCTTATCTACTTAATTTGACTGTAGTCTTATCCACTTAATTCGGCTGTTGTCTTATCTACTTAATTTGACTGTAGTCTTATCCATTTAATTCGGCTGTTGTCTTATCTACTTAATTTGACTGTAGTCTTATCCATTTAATTCGGCTGTTGTCTTATCTACTTAATTTGACTGTAGTCTTATCCACTTAATTCGGCTGTTGTCTTATCTACTTAATTTGACTGTAGTCTTATCCACTTAATTCGGCTGTAGTCTTATCCACTTAATTCGGCTGTTGTCTTATCTACTTAATTTGACTGTAGTCTTATCCATTTAATTCGGCTGTTGTCTTATCTACTTAATTTGACTGTAGTCTTATCCACTTAATTCGGCTGTTGTCTTATCTACTTAATTTGACTGTAGTCTTATCCACTTAATTCGGCTGTAGTCTTATCCACTTAATTCGGCTGTTGTCTTATCTACTTAATTTGACTGTAGTCTTATCCATTTAATTCGGCTGTTGTCTTATCTACTTAATTTGACTGTAGTCTTATCCATTTAATTCGGCTGTTGTCTTATCTACTTAATTTGACTGTAGTCTTATCCACTTAATTCGGCTGTTGTCTTATCTACTTAATTTGACTGTAGTCTTATCCACTTAATTCGGCTGTTGTCTTATCTACTTAATTTGACTGTAGTCTTATCCACTTAATTCGGCTGTTGTCTTATCTACTTAATTTGACTGTAGTCTTATCCACTTAATTCGGCTGTTGTCTTATCTACTTAATTTGACTGTAGTCTTATCCACTTAATTCGGCTGTTGTCTTATCTACTTAATTTGACTGTAGTCTTATCCACTTAATTCGGCTGTTGTCTTATCTACTTAATTTGACTGTAGTCTTATCCACTTAATTCGGCTGTTGTCTTATCTACTTAATTTGACTGTAGTCTTATCCACTTAATTCGGCTGTTGTCTTATCTACTTAATTTGACTGTAGTCTTATCCACTTAATTCGGCTGTTGTCTTATCTACTTAATTTGACTGTAGTCTTATCCACTTAATTCGGCTGTTGTCTTATCTACTTAATTTGACTGTAGTCTTATCCACTTAATTCGGCTGTTGTCTTATCTACTTACTTAGATTGTAGTCTTATCCACTTAATTTGACTGTAGTCTTATCTACTTAATTCGACTGTAATATAATCCACTTAATTCGGCTGTAGTCGACGTTAGGGTCCAGTTAAACTAAGCAATTATGACGATTTGTGAAATCCACTCCCGCCAAATCTTCCTTTCTGGATGTTTGTATTTAGACTTTTATTTTTAAGTCTATTTCTAGTAAAGCCCGGTCGTATTTATGTATTTGCCGTGTGTCACTTGTCAGAAAAAAAATTATCTATGCTACACCAAAATTATTTAACAAACAAATAAATAATCGATACCTGAAATTGGTATGTGCAATGGGCGGCCTTATCCCCCTTACAGCGATCTCTTCCAGGCAACCTTTGGATGACTGGAATGAGGTTTACCTCCTGTATAACCTGGTCCGTGTGCATCGTCCGCTAGGTGGCGCTCAGCATAGCTCAGGTTCCGCGGCGGCTGACGGCGCCGTCCCAGGAGGAGATCCTGTGCGCGGCAGCTCGCCGGCCGCTGCACGTGCGAGTGTTGCTGCTGGACGGGAAACAGCACGGCCTGGTGTTCGGGCCGGCCGCCACCGCCGACCATCTCGTCAACATGCTGCGGGAGAAGATCGGTCTCAGCGAGGCTGCCACCGGTCAGTCGGAATGTGATTGTTTGTAACATATAGTAACCAAGGTGGAAAAAGGGATGCTTAGATGATTCTAACCTGTAGAGATAATGGATGAAAGAAGATGGACAAAATAGATATATGAAACGAGTGTAGATAATAATAAGTAAATGAATATGTTAGGACAATTCACACAACGACATCTAGTCTCAAACTAAGCAGAGCTTGTGATATGAGTACTAAATAAACTGATATAAATAAAGTAAGGATCGACGAAGACCTGAATGTATAAAAATTTATAATAAAATTCCTCAGGATTTGGTTGACATGCCTCTTAATAAGTTTAAAATAGTAGTTAAAAAATGTTTGATGATGAAAGGCTACTATAATGTAGACGAATATCTTAATGATAAAAATGCATGGTCACTCTAATCTTCTGTTGTTGGCCACTCGTATAATACAATAGAAACTAATTGTAACAATGTAAACAAAACAATATTAAAAAAGAAAATGGATAATCTACCTGAGTTTCTTGCTGGTATCTTCTCAGGAGAACCAACTTACCGAACCAGCGAAAGAATCATTTTCTAATGGTTATTTATATACTTACTTAATTTAGTATTTTTATAATATTACTTGACAAAATTGTAAAATTTTGACATTCATATGTGCTCTTTATGTGCCTAAACTGAATAAATGAAATTGATTCTTTGATTGTTCTTCTTTGATTGACCAACATATTATTGTCTTGAATAAAGTCCATATATATTCGTAATCGGCGAGGATGTATGAAGACACTAATTAAAGTTGAGGAACGAAAGAAGTAGCCCAGTCTTGTAGCAAGTGGAATGTCGTGGTCTCTGACTACCCCAGTGGGATAGAGGCGTGATATTATGTATTTGTTTTATTTTTCCCTGACCAAAAATACATTATAGGGAACAAAAAATCGATTGCAAATATTTTTGGAGTAAATAATTATAACTACACTACGCAATGCTTCTGTATATTATTGGTAGTGTGACAGGTCACTAACAGGGTATGTCCATTATTGTCCATACAGGATACGCGCTGTACGAGGTGTGTGCGAACTCCCTGCCAGGCGGAGCGGGCGAGCGCGCGTTGGGCGCCAGCGAGCGCGTGGGCGACGTGCTGGCGCGCTGGGAGAAGGCTGGAGCCACGGCCGCCGCCTGCAGGTATTTACGCTACGCCCACGGAGCGCTCGGATATGTTCGGGTTTCCGAATAGACACGAACTGGTGACCGTCGGACTCGGCGTCGCCGCACTCCGCATCAAAGAGGGCCTGATGTTCATGACAAATTATATTGCAGTGAGCCAACTTGCCATCCAAATGCCAACATATCATTCCACAAACGCAGTGCGACTATTTTCTTTATTCTTTTAAAGCCTTCCACTGTAGGTAGATTTAATTATTTTTGTAGGTTGGTGTTCAAAAAACGCTTGTTCCTTGGTGACCGTCCTCTCCAGACGACTTGTGCTGCAGAAATGGAACTTTTGTATTATCAAGTGCTGCACTCGGTGCGACACGACAGACTACCCATCGAGACGGACGAAGCTGTAAGTGTTGTATCACGTGCAACAAATATTTATAAGCACTAACTTTATTTGAAACCTGTTCTGTAATTGATGATTTTGTAGATGAGTTGGCATATAAAAAAAAGCAAAATATCCTGTAGCTTTTGGTAGTAAGGTTGTGTTGTATATTGTGCAGGTAATGTTAGCGGCGCTCCACGCACAAGTGGTTAAAGGTGAATGTACCGGCGGCGAGGACTGCGTGGCGGCGGCGGGGGCAGTACTGCCGCCGCGACTGACGGCACCCGCGCTACCGGCCCCGGCTGTCCGACTGCACCATCTAGCTCTACGAGGGACTCCAGCGTCGGCCGCGATGCAGCGAGCGTTAACGTTGGCGTCGTCGTGGCCGCTGACACGTGCGACCATCTTCGACGTGATGCAGTCGTTCACGTCCAACTGGCCGCGAGCGTTATGGCTGGGAGTGGACGCGCGCTCGCTCACGTTGTTGCGGCGCGGCTCGCGGGTGGCGCTAGTGTCGCACGACCACGACCAATTGCTCGCCGTGTCGCCCGCGCCTAGAGCGCTACTACTCGTCACGCGAGCCGATAGGAAACACGCCAAACTAGTACTCTCCACCGATCAGGTATTTTATACTTTGTTATTGTCATCTTGTACTAGTTGACTTTATAAGCCGCGCAAGATGACAATGGGATTGGCAGCCATGTTGGTGACGTCATAGCGCCGTAGGTAGAAGATCCTACAATACTGTTTTGTTATCCGTACTTATCAGCGATTGATGATGACGTCACGGAGCGATTATTGGACAAGGTCCTATCCCACTCACATGGTGCGCAGCTTATACAGTTTTATATTTTGAAGATTATTTAGCTGTAAAATCTTTGTTTAAACTAGACATTGTGACAGTGAGGAGGAGGAGAAGACTTCATAAACTTCATCATACAATTTTTCCAATTTGTTTGTTTTCAGGCGTACCAGATCGCGACCCTGATCAAGGACTACATCGAGGCTGTCCGCGGGCCGGTATCCCCCGCCGTGGCCGGGCCGGGCGCGTGCGGGCCGGCGCCCGCGTGACCCGGGGCCGCCTAGTGCCAGTGCTTCCACGTCCGGCAGTAGGGGCCCGAGCCCTGCCCCTCAGCCACGGTATAGAGTCATAGACCACACCACCACTCCAACACACACGATATTACATACAGACTCACCCGATACTCTTAAGGGACCCACACAAGAACAGTCCGTCTGCAGTCTCTGATTGTTCAGACAATCAATTAAGTTAACTTTAGTGGATAAACTTAGAAATCGAATAAAAAAGTTCATCTGAACGATCTGAGCCTGCAGTCGATCTGACAGTATGTGATCTGCTTTATATCACAATTCAAATTAGTAACGGTCATAGGTTGACTGTACATTTTGTTTATACTATTTCCTGTTCGAGTCTTCCAGTATGGAGTAAATTGAGTTTGTATGAAATATAAATCGTGTTGTATTGGAGTTGGCTTGCGGTCGAACAGTTGGTAACGTCTGTCACTTTGAGAAGGAAAATGTTGATAGTGACGAGGGTAAACTACCACTAGCTCAAATGTATTAATCATTTACACTAAATCTGTAATACAATAGTCACAATTTGAGAAACAACTCGGTTACTTCACAAGCAACAGGTCAGGACAAGTGGTGTTTGGTTTTGTGTGTCAGAATGGACGATTTCAGTTGACGGATAAGACGGGGAAGCAAAAATTATACTACAAATTAATAGTCATTAAATTAATAAAACAGTTTCATCCCATTACCATAAAATAGTTATTATATTCCAATCTATTGAACCCCCCACATATAGAATTAACACCAGTATTATTACTGTTAAATTGTGTACCTATATTAGAATAAATATTACAATTATTCGGCTGGTCACACTTACTAAATACGAACGAAATACATTATGAATTGTAACCATTACAAGGACTCATTGTTCTGTGTATTAATAATAAAATCCATATGTACGATATTTGTACCAAATAATAATGTGACCGGTCGAAAAAATATACATTGGTCGTTGATATTTAATAAATAGTAGATATTAATCAAATCTTATCCCCTATCGTGTTTGGTGTTTTAAGATCTATGTGTATCGACATTTAGCTAGATAGGTTTTAATCAAAACAAAATAGGTAATTTTTGTCGATACCATCGGCTGAGCCAACCCGCTGTACTCCCTATACCATATATCGTGTAAATAATACTATAAATATGTAATAGTGGCTGTACAAGTCACAGTCTACTATTGAAATAAGAATACGTATGAAATAATGATGTGTGATAGTTTAAAAGATTGTGGGTTCCATTCTATTTTAGTCCCGATGTTAAGGGAAAATTGATTACAACTTTGATTAGTAGTATTCTTATTTCCGACTGTGGCTTACACATACCACAGCACGTTCGCAGAGCAGAAAGAAATTCGGTCATTGACCCTTCACTACCTATCTCTGTCACTCGCGCACAATTATCTTTCCGTCTCGCTTTGGCACCACTCCTATGTAAGCGAGACGGAAAGATAATTGTGCGGATAAACGGGTCAATGACCGAATATCTTTCTACTTCGCGACCGCACTTAAATCCTTCCGATTTCTACTCTGTATTCTACGCAATATATCTCGAAATATATTAGATTTCAATACTATACATAAGTGTATATTTCCTATAGAACTCTTATGTTGTGCCTTGTATTAAAGCTGAGGTAATGTCGCTGATTAGTAACATATTTTCATTGTCATTTGAATCTCTATTAAATTGCTTATGGCAATTAAAATAATGAGTTTTAAACTAAATATATAACGGCTGTCGGCGCATTATTTAGGCGAAATTCTGTGAGCATTTGTGCAAATTTATTATGACTGCAAAATAATTACCGATTGTTTAAAAATATAACTTCTATAATGCATACTAGTCTATAATGCACAATGTTATGTCTCAATATTTTATTATAATAGATATATTATTGATATTGTAGACTTGATTGGAAAAAAAACGTGAAATAGGGCGCTATTACTCTATAAAATTAACTTGTATTACTGGTTGCACGGTACTATTAGTTGCACTTGCAATGCTAAATGCATTACGCGAATGTAATGGAGCAATTCTTCGATCCAATTCCACTTCTCCGAATCCTTGTAATATAAGGGAAATACACATTACAGGCTAGCACATTTTGTTAGACAGGTAGTGTGTATGTCCCCCTAAAATATACAAAGTGGGATCCGATCAATAATTATCTTGAATGAGTTGATGACGAAGTCTCGGTGTTTCGTCGACATGGCTTCGATCCAATTCCACTTCTCAGAATCTTTGTTATATAAGGGAACATATGTCCTAGCTAGTAGTGTGTACACACTACGAGCTAGGACATATGTTGTATAGTATGTGTATTGCCCCCTAAGATATATATACGAAGTGGGATCAGATTGATCCATTTGCTTGAATGAGTTGAACGATGTGTCTTCGATGGTGTTATGTGAGGAGCTCTTTGGTGCTTCGTCCCCAAGTTGCTTGGCTTGTTTCTGATCTCATATCGAGTATTATTTATTTAGATGCCATATTTTGATTTACGAGCAATATTTGATTAGGTATTATTTATTTTTAATTATGTATTTTGATAGCTTTGTATATAATTGGTGAACCAAAGACTTGACTCGTTCATTTGGATATTTTATTTAACTTTTACCAATTCCAATAAGACATGTAAATAATTATAGACACATTATTATATTATATATATTGACGTGAAATTCTCGTAAATATCATAGAGGCTGAAATTAATCTAACTTTTGGCATTCATTATGGATTATATTAAGGCAAATATATTAGTATTATAATGGCTATTTTATCATTGAGACAACACGATTTACAAAATTATAATGTGCACTGTTAATATCTGACGATGGAATCTGTTATGAAATGTTCAGAAGTTAAGGTACTTGTCCACTTAACTAACCAAAATGACATAACGACTTCACCTTTCGAATTTAAGGGAGAAATACAGTTTAAAACAGATTTTTGCTTAGCCAGCAAAAATCTGTTTTAAACTGTATTTCTTATGTCTGTATTTCATGGTTTAAAACCAGCAGTCTTATATTATGAGTATAACCTAATTTGGTTTAAAACAACTGTCTACACTATTTTTAAACTATGTATTTCTCCATTTAATAAAACAACCTTTGGTATTTAAATCATTATAATAAAGACAGGTAAGTAAAAAAACTCCCTGTGTTAGTAGCTCTATATGTATTACTGGTCATTGGCCAGTTGTTGCAAAAGCATGGAGGTCATAAGAAAAATTTGATTCAAGACATTAGACAGTGGACAAAATACCTTGACTTCTGTACTTACATACATTAGCAAAATATAATTGTTTCTTGTAGGAATAAGTTTAAAAACTAATTAATAACATAGAATAATGTATGTCAGTGAAGCGTGGAGCGTACGTTAGTTAATAGTTACAACTTACTACTGATACTGCCCAAAATAGACTGATGTGTCCAAATATTTTAACAATTTGATGGATTGTTTTTGTTACATTGTGTATGGAATTTTACCCCAATTATTTGAATGCCAAATAAATGATTACAAGATTATTGGTGTTTTATTTTTTATTTGAAAATATTTATTACATATAGTATACAAAATAAATTATCTATCACTGTGTCACTAATCCTAAGTAGTCGTCCATCAATGTACCGATGGCGAACTGGAAAAGAAAATAAAAAATTTAATTACTTGTGCCATCAGTAACTAAGGATATAAGGATATAGGAAGACACTTCAGATTCCACATTGGATGTGAAATCTATTAAAGCTGTTGAAGCAACGCAAGGGGTGGAAGGAGCCTTAGATTACACACACATTTCGGTCACTAGTCCCACGTAATGGCTCATTTACATTGTGTAACTCTGTCGTTCGTTACTATCGGATTTCCTCTAAAGATTTTAAACATATCCGCTATGGGCAGCACTGGTGGGAGGTACATAAGTTTTGATTTCTAAGAACAAAATTAGTGTGATGCTAACTATATCAATACTATATAGTTTTATTTTAATAGCTTAATATTTTAATAATACCTACCCTATTATTCTATATAAATTTTATAAAGTTATTTTTCTTGCTTACCGAATTTAATAAGTGCAGGGAGCATCACACCAAAATTAGATTTATTAGCATTTCTTAAACTTTCGCAAAAACTTACACTGTTGTAACATTTCGTACATTTTGTAGCAAATCATTCAAAATTTGAAATGTTCCGCATTTAGTCGCAAATTATACACTTTCGCAAAATATCAACTTTATTTATTGTTGGTTCATTTATTAGGATTTATCCACTTAGTTATACTATTAGTTATACGATATAACAAAATGGACTGAAAAAGTCCAAATAGTTATACGGCTCAGTATAACTATATGGATTTGATTAATTTGGGTTGTTTTAGTCCAAATTGTTATACTGCTCCGTATAACTATATGGATTCGATTAATTTTAAATGAATAAATAAATGGATGAATCCGATCCATATTAATCGGATCCATGTAGTTATACTGAGCAGTATAACAATTTGGACTAAAACAACCCAAATTAATCAAATCCATATAGTTATACCGAGCCGTATAACTATTTGGACTTTTTCAGTCCATTTTGTTATATCGTATAACTAATAGTATAACTAAGTGGATAAACCCATTTATTATCGTAATCTTAAAAAATTTTTATCACTTATGTAAAATGTATCATTTCATACACTGAACGTACAGTAGTACACAAATTTCATAAACTTAAAATTACCTTTTTCACTTCCTACCTACCAAAAATACCTTTAATTAAAATAAACCTTTTTAAAAGCATTCACCAAGCGTTTTCCCAACTCGTTGGGGTCGGCTTTCCAGTCTAACTACGATTCGGCTGAACTTCGATATTTTCCGTGAAGCAACTGCCATCTGACCTTCACAACCCATGGGCGATATCGAAGTTTGTAGTTAGACCGCGAGGATTTTTGATTTAGGGCTCCAACTACCCCTAACGACTGCCATAGATGTTTGTAACACAACCGGGACCCACAGCTTAACGTGCTCTCCGAGGCACTGAAGGGTCTCAGTGTCTTAAGAAATGGTCACCCATCCTAAGACCGGCCTGAGTCGATGTTGCTTAACCTTTGCAATGTGTTAACATTGTCGGTTACCACTAGTCCACGAGCCACCCCAGCGAATATGTCGTAAACTTTTTGAAGCTCCTAGAATTCCATACTGCAGATGGTATTTAAGTAGTAACCTTTACAGTTTTATAACTATTTCAATTCATCAAAATACACTTTGAGTTAAAAAAAAACAATAATCTTCATTTCTTGGTTTCATACCTTTGTCTAGAAATTGTAAGTGACTGTACAATCATAGCTGTTTTGATAATGATCCCAAAATGGGTTACAATAGTTACCAAACTGCTAATGACTCAAAATAACATATCATAGAGTATATAATTTGTGACTAAATGCGGAACGTTTCAAATTTTGTATGATTCGCTACAAAATGTACGAAATGTTACAACAGTGTAAGTTTTGCGAAAGTTTAAGAAATGCTAATAAATCATCATTGATGCTGATAGGCACCTTAGTACCCAAATTACTCCGACTGCAGCATACTTTTGTAATGTTAACGATACAATGTCATGATTAACTCACAATGCCAGTGGCGTCCACCCTGGTGCCTACTATCTTCAACCGGATGACATCCTCTTCCTGGATTACATTGTCTTCCTGTTTGCTCTTGTAGCACGGCGGGTTCACGTTCGGACAGAATTCCATGTCAGCTGGAATGGACTTTTACAACAAATAATTTTAATACCGAATTCAAAAAATACAAAATGGATTACTAAATAAATAAAATTATTTTGTTTTTTGTCAAAATCCTAGTGTAAGTTGGTCTTATATGGACTTCGAAATAATCAACTGCTTAGCTATTGGAACAACTCAAACATCTATGACAATACTAGGCTTATTAGCAGTGCTTACTAGCAAGTATTAAATATTATGAATTATGGCTGTTACTTTACAGCAAATTCAGTAGAAGATGAATACTTACATGATGTGAAATAAAACAACTCAGTGGGCCAATCTGTGCAAACATTCCAACCTGAAATTTAGTAATTTTTTTATTATTTCTTAAGTCTCTTATGACCGAATAATGAAATGTTACTGTTAAAATGCTTGAGCAGCATTTAAACTTAAATTTTTCATACCCAAACATCACTTTTGAGTATCTGAAATAATCTGAATATTTGAATGACATTTCAGTATTCCGACATTAATTTTAATTAAAATTTTACTACTTGTATTTTTATTTTCTAAAATCTTATATTGTTGTTGTTGTTGGATGATTATCAAGAAATATTCTTACACAATCATTGAAAATAAATCATTGGTTACCTTATTGACTTGGGTGACAATGGCATCTAATACTTCTCCTTTGAATGGTCGAAACACTATAGCTTTGTACTTGACTGGGTACACTACAAATCCTTGGCCTGGCTGTATCAGTCCTGCACCTATGCTGTCTATTGCTGTTACTGCTATGACAAACCCATACCTAAAAATAGGAAAAAGTTTCCTGTATGGTCTCTCATAATATAAACACATAGTTAGCTTATTTATTAAAATATTTATTAGTGTTGTGTTGAGTATCCTACAGTTCTGCGTCTTACTCAACACAACGGTTAGGTTTGGATAATAGTATATTTAATGTATTTCTTGACCTCTAAAGAGGGTAAAGGTTTGCACTCTATTACATGGGTCCACAGACCTAGAAGGTCACACACTTCGCTCCGTGGTACTGACAAAATGTCAGTCAAAATGTGTATTTTTACTGCACTACTGCCTGCCCCCTTGAGGATATAGACGTCATTGCATGTGTTTTTACAGTACTGTGATGAATTATCTTATTCTCTATTTCTGGCCCAAAGAATAAGTAGGTATTGCCATACAATGTGGCAACACAGCCAGCATTCTGGGAACATTCCCAGTCGGCAATGACTTGGAGGATTTTTTAAACTATTTTTGTAATGTAAATATTTTTAGTAAATAATTATGTATATTGTAATTCTTATTGTAAATAAAGTTCCCCTTCTCTACTTTAAATATTCAATTTATTCTGTTTGTAATAAATATGTATAATTTAATATTAGTATTTCAATAGTTATACGTGTTAATATATATATTCTCTACTTGAATAAAGTTTCAGAAACGATTTAAAAATGGACTGATCTACTTTATTTATGCACAAGTTTGATAACCTCCAAATTAAACTCGAGATTTATACTTACTTTCCTGTGCAAGTGCCTTCTACTTCAGTATATAGTTTCTGTTTAACGATATCCAGTAATTGCGGTCCAAAATATCTAGGGTGCAGAAGAATTTCGTGCTCTAAAGATATCTGAAATATTTGTTTACAAAACAAGTACATGAACAATATGAACATAAAAGTATGTGAATTGAATTTAAACTAAAGGCCTTACTTACGTGATAAAACATTGTGAAATTAAATTCGTTCTTCGCACTTTCATTTAGAAAAATGTGATTTTATAGAAAATTTATTCAAAATCAATGCAACAAACACAACACAAAGCCGCCCAACAACAAAAAACAAAACTAACTTTGACAGTGGACAGGCAGAAGTGACAGAAACAAGACAAGCCATCAATAATGACAACCGTGACATTTGACATTTATCGCTGCGATTGTTTGCATTGCAACGATTGGCACTAGGGCAGCAACTACTCACTATCGATCGATCACTACGTTAATAAATCGAATATAAAATTGCAAGTCCTAAATGTCACCATTTACGTTGGCATATATAACCCAGAAATTACTTTACTTTATGCTAAGCCATCGTGAGACATAGGTTTGACTATAATGTTGAATAAAAAATAAATACCCATTCGTGAAATAGAAAATCATAACTATTAAATAACTACTTATGATTTTCTATTTATATGTTAGAATGATTTTCGTACCATATTTGAAGAGTATCCCAAAGATATGGGGGTTAGGGGGAGAAATATTAATATACACACTCAAATTGCAAATGAAAAGTACAGGCTGCCTTGAAGCAGATTTAAGTTCATTAATAGTACCTATGATTTATATATACGTAGTATCTCTATTAGATCTGTGATTTATATCTTAATCTTAACAACACCATCATGTTTAAAATAAATTAAATGTAGCAACGAGAGTTTAAAAATTTAAAAAATTCTGAAGTTTTTTTAGAAAAGGAAAGACCAAATCATACCAAACAAAGTATCACAATCAAAAATTGAATCGATGAATGTCAATCGTATGCTTCTTGATAAACAGGATTTAGTCATCCCATCCCTAGGATAAATACTCAAAAAAAAAATCAAAAATGCCAAATGAATGGCAGACCTATGTGTATCGTAATCAGATTCTTGTAAAAAATGGCAAAAACTTACGATTATTTATTTAAATTACTGCTGATTGGTGATTCTGGAGTGGGTAAAACATCTATACTGTTCAGATTTTCGGAGGATGCTTTCAATATTTCATTTATATCGACTATTGGTGAGTACTTGATCCATGTCTGTAAATCAAAGGTTACTGTCAGATAATTTTTTGTATAAATTTGTCATGAACAGGATTTTTTGCTTCGATGTCCATTGTGTCTATTTTTTATCAGTTTACTTGTCAGCAGCGGATAGGGCGCGGTGCCGTCATAAATGGAACCCTTATCGAATTAAATGAATCAAGAGTTCATGACATCATACGTACTAATTAATTAGCTGCCTCCCAAATAACAGTTGTATGTTTGTTTGTTGCAGGTATTGACTTTAAAATTCGTACAATAGACCTTGACGGTAAAAAAGTAAAATTACAGATATGGTAAGTTCATTTATATTGTTTGTGTTGTTTATAACAATTTTAAAAACAAAACATAAATCTCAAAATTTTACAAAATTTATGCATTTCTCAGTAATTTAGGCTGAGATATATACATCATATTTTGACCTTACTCCTTACGATAGAGATTTGATAAGGATGTTTATTACTCGAACACAGTTAAACTTTTTGTGGATAAATGTTTACACATAGATTACCATGTCTTCAATATTGCATATAGAAAATTATTCCATGGAATGGCATCCCATTCTATCTCCGTAGCATGTGTACTATGAGAGTCACCCACAATTGTAGAAGTCATCACAATTTCTCGGTGTCAATTTAGCGAACCCAATATAAAATGAGTCTCAAAAATTCAAAAGTATTAACTTTTATTTAAATTACTTAAAATATCAAATTTCTATTTCATACACAAAGAGTGAAGTATGTAGGTATTAATATATATTTTTAATTTTTAGTAATATATTTATACATATATAAATATAAAATAAAAATAATTTATGGTCTCAGGGACACAGCAGGCCAAGAAAGATTCCGTACCATCACAACAGCATACTACAGAGGTTCAATGGGCATAATGCTAGTTTATGACGTAACAAATGAAAAGAGCTTTGAAAATATTAAGAATTGGATTAGAAATATTGAAGAAAATGCCAGTGCTGATGTCGAAAAGATGATCCTCGGTAACAAGTGTGATTTAGAAGCTAAGAGACAGGTATAGTGTTATACTATTTATACCTCTACTAGCAGACACCTGCAGCTTCGCCCGCTTGACAATTATAAACATACAAACCTTCCTCGAGAACCACTCTATCCATTGCGGAAAACGGCATCAAAATCCGTTGTGTAGTTTTAAAGATCTAAGCATACATATGGACAGAAATGTAGTGATGATATACAACTAAACTCGGTTACAAGCCACAAGGATAAATTAGAGCAATACTTGACAAGTAAATTACAAAAATGTTAGATTGGGCTGAATAATAAGGCTTGCCTTTGTCTAATTCTCTTAAAATTTCCTTTAAACAAGTGCAGTATGTGTCTAATTTAAACGATTTAATGTTAGTATTTTTCTTAGCCCGGATTGCAGAGCTTGTATGGTGCCTGGTGTGTGCTAAGTTATTCAGACATACTATACTATAATATTAACTGAAACAATTTAATCTGAAGTATTCTGTTTCCTTCCTATAAAGCCTACTAATATTATAAAGAAAGCCTGTGTTTATTTGTCAATCAATTGCACTCAACCAAACAAAAAAATAAAAAAGTAATTCTTCAAAACTACAAATATGTAGTTTACTGCATTTCAATTTGCTTGTATACTGTTTAAACAAATTAGAGGAATCCAAATCCATATGTTGTATATTATAGTCCTGACGCCCAGAACTTTAATAACGGCTGGCACGTACGATTTTGATGCCTTTCATCAAAATTACATCACAAGGCAACGGGATTCTTTTTTTGGCTCAATTATGGATCAACAATGTAGCTCCTACTTTTTATTAAATTCATACGGCCATTTTTGACATAACCTATTATATGTGTGCCCTGTGACGGCAATAGGCTTGCCCCCTATTACGTGGTAAGATAAATACTGGCATATTGTGGGTGTGTAATGCACCTCTGCCTACCTGCACACCTATATCACCTTTGGGGGTATAGGCGTGATATGTGTGTGTGTGTGTGTGTATATATTAAGGCTACACAAATAAACTGGTAAGGAAATAATGAACAATTTTAATTGTGGTTCCTACTTGCAATAAATTATGAAATTCACTTACTTACTGCATTGGAATAAGTATTTGCAACTGAATTTCATACAGTAGCGTCGATATACACATACTCGCAGTTATCGTTGTGCAAATATTCAAGGAACGTATAAGTCTGCGTATGCATACGTATAAGAATGATGGACATAAGTCTGCGTATGCGTCTATGTGCACTCATCCGCGTTTCATAGTCAATGGAATTTAAATTTATAAAAGTCTTTAAAAATGTGAATGAAACTGTTTTTACGCGTACGTGACGTCATTTAATTGTTATGTGTTTATTTCAGGTATCAAAGGAACGAGGTGAACAATTAGCTGTAGAGTATCAGATAAAATTTGTAGAAACGTCAGCGAAAGACGCATTAAACGTTGAATCAGCGTTTTATACATTAGCGAGAGATATCAAAGCGAAGATGGAGAAAAAACAGGTACAGATTTTTTTTTAATATAGAAAAATCTCTAAACATTCTAGCAAAATCCAAGCCCGTTACCATTGGGGACAGTTTATCGGGATGATTATCTATCCCTATTAGCCTGTATCAGTCCGGAGTACAACACTATCTCTTCACAAAATTTCGAAACAACAGTATTTCTAGTTCATACCTTTTTTTATTCTATGAGAGTCGCCCACAATTCCCCGACGTCGCCACAGCTTACCGAACTTAATATTTTTTTTAAATCAGTTACAATACGGAGGAGCCATTTTTTTTATCAATAACCTTAATAATGTAGTGATACTGTGCTAAATAACACCGACCTCGAAAAATCTGAGCATTCATAATGATATTCAAGGATATCATTATGAAAGCTCAGATTTTTCGAGGTTCAATAAGGGGTCAATTTAATATGGTACTTAATTGAAATTGTGCCAATAAAAAGTTTAAACATTTTCTATACAAACTGTATTCACTCACATATTATTATGTTTAAATTCATTATTATTTCTCTATCAATACAATTATCTTATTTTAAGTAGACTAAAATACGTCCAAATCCCAGCGCAATCTCCGTTTTTTAAATTTCCCGAAGCGAATTAAAAGGTTTCCCGAACGTTTCGATCGGATTTCATCAACGTCGCGAAATCGGTTAGACATACCTTTAATACGATTAAGTTCCGTTTTATAATAGTTGTGCGTAAAACTCGCGAAAGTCTTGGTAATTATTGTACAGTTAGAGTTGTGAGTCACCTTTCATTATAAAGTATGGGTCACTTCCTCGTGTTTTTAAACCTACAATTAATCAATTACTTAGCGGGCGCCAGCGACTTCGCGATTCCATGCCATAATTTTTCATTGCTGCTGCGCTCCTATTTGGTCGTAGCGTGATATCTTAGCCTATAGCCTTCCCCAATATACTAACACAAAAATATTTTACAAGTTTTTATTTACTTCACCTGTCCCGATGTCCGTGTGTAATCAAATCTTGCAAGTTAAATTTAACACACTTCTCGGTTTCCGATTGAACTGAAACCTTGCCCGCGTATGTAAGTCGCATGACAATGCAATATTATGATTATAAAAGCTTGATTTAAAAAAATGTTTATTGTTAATTCAAGTTAGTAGTTTTTGAGATCAGCGCATTCAATGCAAAAAAAAATCTTGAACTTTATAATATTACTAGCGCGACTTCGTCCGTGTTCAAATTTCATACAACACTGCTCCACTCCTATTGACCATAGCGTGATGTTATACTATGGCCTATATCCTTCCCCGATAAATGCACTATTCAACACAAAAAAAAATTCAATTCGAACCCAGTTACTTTCTGAAATTAGAGCGTTCAAACTTTAAACATTTATATCAATATCAATCAATACATAATCTATTATATAAAATTCTCGTGTCACAGTTTTCGTTGCCATACTCCTCCGAAACGGCTTGACCGATTCTCATGAAATTTTGTTTGCATATTGGGTGGGTCTGAGAATCGGACAACATCTATTTTTCATCCCCCTAAATGTTAAGGGTAGTCCACCCCTAAAGCAAATCAACGTTTGCCAGGTCAGCTAGTAATATAATAAAATTGTAAGTGGTCGATGTCTGTACATCGAAGATATAATAGAGAAACTGTTGTAGGGGGGCTTTATGAACGCAATAGTACCCAAAACAATGGTTTTTTTAGAATTTTTATCTGTTTGTCTGTGTGTCTGTTTGAACACGTTAATCTCAGAAACGGCCCAACCGATTTGAATGCGGTTTTTAGTAATGCGTTGTGGTTTATTCAACTTAACATTTAACGTTTGTTTTATTTCAACCGGTTCATAAATAAAAAAGTTATGTCGATCTAAAGAACCACGCAGGCGGAGCTGCGGGCAACAGCTATACATAATAAATCAGTAACTGGTGATCAAGAAAACTATAACACGCAGGCGGAGCTGCAGGCAACAGCTAGTTATTAATATAGCAATAGTACAGAGTAGGTAAAGATATTCTTTGAGGAAAACTAGCTTATAAACTCCCGATGAGCTGTCCCGTCAGGGTGTAGTAGGGTGACCGATTGATGATGATAATGTTTATTTTTAAACATAAATTAGTATCGATAAGGATGGTGTTAAACGAAATGGCCTAGTTCATTGTTCAGTTTGTAACAATTATATTATATAAAGGTCATATTCATATATGGGTGTTAGGTAGATGTTCTGTTGTGTCTATATCTATTGGATGAATTATTCTGTGGGCTTTGTTTAGTATTTACGAGACATGAGTACCAGCAGTCGCGTCCTTGATACGTAAGTGGGTAGCCAGAGATGTATCTATGCCTATACTCGTATTTTACTCTTCACTTCGTAGAGCAATATCTCTCATTTATCATAATCATTACATAGTATAAAACAAAGTCGCATCCGTTCCGTATGTAAGCTTAGATCTTTAAAACTACGCAACGAATTTTGAGGCGGTTTTCATCAATGGGTAGAGTGGTTCTCGAGGAAGGTTTTTGTGTAAGTATTTCTATAATTTATCAAGCGGGTGAAGCTAGAACATTATAAATTCAAAATCATTATAAGTTTACGAACAACAAAAATAATCAGTCCAGATTTACTGCCTGGAGGAATTTACGTGGTTACACTTTTGTGTATGTGAACTTGTAACAGCGAAACGATAGACAAATCGTAGTCTAGCTGTCCAGTATTATCGATAATACTTTCTAAAACTAAAATATGTGTCCGATCAGTTGCACCCGAGATTCTTTATCTTTTAGTTTTGTTGCTGTTTCCCTATTCTGTGGTTTTGTGAAGATTTATCAGCAACTATCTCCTTAACGGCCCAAGACAATACGCTTTACGTATCGTTGACCGGTCGGTATCGATTCAACATTGCATGTCATTTTAACAACGGGGAATGGGCTTATCGAATACTTGCATATATCCGACAGCGAGTGACTAATAGCTGATTTCAACGACTCACACTAGCCATTGAGTGGTCTAATGACTCGACAGCGATTAAATCTTATTGTTTCACTTCAAATAAATGTATATTTTGGCTCAAATCTTATAATATTATACATAATGTACACAAACAAAACTTAAATAGATTACAATCATATTGATATCGGTATTACATGAAATTACTCAACCGATTTGTGCAAACCACATGCTTTTAGTTATTTTGTCGTGAAAATACAGACTGTGGGCGTTTTTTTAGGGTTCCGTACCAAAAGCAAGGGTAAAACGGGACCCTATTACAATACTCCGATTTCTATCCGCCTGTCACCATCGGTTTTACATGAACAGTGAGACATTTTCACAGATCATGTATTTCTTTTCTCTTCTATACATTTGCATAGATAAAATTATAATAATATTTATTTTCTTTCTATTACATCTTCTAAAATATCTTCTTTTGTTCCATGACATTCTATGCGAAAACAGAAGGTAACGTTCTATGTGTGTCTTGTGGTTTTTGTATTGTTTTTTGTTGCTTGTTTAGTTATAAATAAATTAGTACTTTACAGCAAAACATCATGGTTGCCGAGTTAGATTAATTAACGCTAACATGTTTTGAGAGTTTATTCACAAAAATACTAGTGTAATTTATTATTCATTTTATTTATCATTCCAATATGTAGCTAAGTAATAACTAGATACCTACTTTGACTTGGCAGTATGTTTTCATCGTCATAACTATGCATTTTTTTCTAAATCCCGCTATAATGGTATAGGGGCCGAATAGTAGTAGGGATACGGGACAGAATTAAATAGTGAATATTTATTTATTTCTTCCACAAAGGTGGACATGTATTCTAGTCTAGTCTAAGGGTGAGATTTATAAAGCGTACTTGGACTTAACTTAGCCTTTACTTTACACTTGAGACAAAATCGGGATTTATAATGCGATCTTCGTCTTTGTCTTAGCTTAAAATAAGCCAAGTCTAAGTTCCCAAAAACGTTGACTTCGAAAAGCTCCGAAATAACTGTACAAAAATAATGTTCTGAAATATACGTTACCATATTCTTTATTATTATTATAGAAGTATCAGATATAAATGGCAAAATTACACTTATAACCACTTGTTTAGAACTTAGCTTAAGCCAAACCAAGTCAGACTATAAATTCCAAATCAAAGATTGTACTTAGCATATGCTTAGCTAAGATTTTGCTTAGCCGATCTTGAGCTATAAATCTCACCCTTAGAATTCATTCGATCGATACATTCAGTCATCGCTAAACTAACGACTCCCCGTAGGTAATAGTAATTGTAGATTATGTAGTCCCATTCTGTCCCATCCTTAAGAGCTTGGCAGGGTCGACGTTGGTCGATCAATTTTAAGTTTATTAAAATGTCGCGGGCAACTAAAATTACGACTTCAGATTAATGCACTGTTCACATTCATCGGACATAACTCTCATTGGCCGATTCTCAAATCAGCCGCTTAAAGTCGCTCAGTCACAAAATAATATTGGTAATAGCTTTAGGAATCGTCCAATGTACTCTTAGGGATGTGGCCTGTACGAGTCACAGTAACAAAGAGTAGGTATTAGTAGTTCAGTTTTGACTACTATTTGTTCAATGTACGTTCTATTTATATTTCATCACATTCATCCTTAGTTTCCTTAGTACTTTACTCTGGATCCAATTTACAATGATAATTATGATGAAAATATTAATATTGTCTTACTTACCTACTACCTACTACTTAGTCAATAGTTGCATGATAATTGAATAGTATTGTAGATGTCTCTCTAATTTCTCGACCAATTAAAATACTAAAAAACCTACCTCCTATCACTTCAGGAATATTTTTCATAGCTAGTCCGGACCCCGCTGTTCTTCCCGCATGGTATAGTCTTCTCGTTATCAATTCCGACGGGAACACACATAGTACTGGGATAGATATAATACCTATAACAAACTATCAGTGAAAGAATTTTCAAAATAGATGGATTATTGGTCGAATAACTTCGACAGACAGTAGATTCATAGTAAAACTAACTGTTTAGTTTTAGTATGGTACTCGGTATCGAATACCGTACGGTATTCAGGTTTTAGCTAGGTACGTATAAGTACGCTTTTCGTATTCCGTAATCTTTGTTTGACCTTTAGTTGCATGCATAGAACTTATCTAACACTAATCTGTGGTTTCGAAGGTCTGTTTCAGTAGTAATGGTATAGACAAAGTTCCCGAGAACTAAATTGATATGCATCCATAGCTATTGTTCGGAATTCATTATGGTAATTGAGGCTGTTCACACTACTTACTTACATAAATTACTGTATAATTTATATATTATTATGCCTAACTATAGATCGGTACTCAATGTACCTATATTATCCGTCTACCTATATTATCGTGATGTTAGGTATAGTCTAGCATTCCTTAATAAAAGGACACTATTCAACACAAAAAGAATATCCATTCGAACCAGTAGTTTCTGCGATATAGCGTGTTCAACCAAACTAACTCTTCAGCTTTATAATATTACTTACTTAGTCTCATCATTTTTTATGGTATTATATGAACCATTCATAGGTATGTAACTGTATAATAATATAATATTTTCTTCTATATTTTTCCATACTTTGTTGAATTATTGATTAGGAAAACTTATAGATAACGTTAGTACATGATCGGTCTTAAGTGTTTGTTATAGTAGTGACATAATCTTACAGATTAGCCAGCTAATACATTTACTTAGTTGTACTGCGCGATCAATATTACACAGTCTCGGTCATGCTTACGAAAATAGATTTTGCTAGTTATATTTTCCGGTTTTCGAAACTCAGGAAGAAACTTGTTTAGGTACTGAATTTCAACCAAATCCTCCAGTGGTTGGAGCGTGTTCATAATATAATATTATGTTATAGGATTGTCACAAAGACCATGAGCTTTGGGCTGCTGTACCAGTTGTCCAATGCTGCTTTGTAACCATAGAGTGGAAGGTCCAACTGGAGCCATCTCGGTTTCACTACCTACACTACTGGTGGCACTGGGATGGCTCCAGTCATTGTAGAAAATTGCATTGAATGGAAATTAATTTTAACAAAAACCTGTCCAAAGAGTGTACTGTTCAGGCTCGAAGTAGCATCAGATTGTTGTGTGCATGTAGTGTAGTAGTTTCGAGTGTTTAGTGTGAGCGCGTACTTAGTATTTAGGAAGTAACAGTTGCATGACGTGTGCAGGAGGCGAGCAACCCTGGCGGCGCTCGCGGCGCGGGCGGGCACCAGCTGCGCGCCAACGAGCAGCAGCGCAAGCCGACCTCGTGGCTCTCGCGCTGTGCCCTGCTCTGACGACCGACCCTCCACATCTGACACCCACCTCCAGCTGTCACCCGACTAACTAAACTGGTGCGAACACTCCGTACGGGGATCAGACTTGCTTTTGTATTTTTATATCCGCGACTTTGGATACCTTCGACTTCGGTTGATGTGGAACAGTATTTTTAATGTAAATTTGTTTATTCTAAAAGTGACGACGATTTATTTTTTATATCAGGGCGAAATTATTGTGTTGAACCCCACAAACGACGGTTGATAGGTTTATTCTATAGATTGTTTAGCTGTACTTTTCTTTTTGCAGTTAATTAAGATATATATTTTAATGTAATATAATATTTAATTTGAATAAAGTGCTTTTTTACAAGATGTATTTGTAAATGAAACTCCTTGTGATTATAAAGAAATAACATTTTAATTACCAACTTTATATACAAAATACATGTTTTCTGCATTACAGGAGAATACACTATTTATTTTCTGTGTTCCTAACATCAGTTTCAGTCTCTGTACCGGGAAGCACAAACAACTAGAATTTGAACAACAGTAACAATATATATACCGGGTGTTACATAAGGGTTATATCAACCCGAAGATAGCCCCATCAGCTGGTCGACCAGAACCCGTTTCGATATGTGGCGACCACCAAAGAAGAAAAAAAAAGTTCATCAAAAAAACATTATTGCCGAATAAAATACACACTAGCTAAAATCAGCTGATTCGGTCATCGACATCAAATAGGTAGTACAAATAATGCGCTCCTGCGAAAAGCCTTCCGTCTCTCTCCTGGTAGGAACATTTTGTCTCTGTTTCGCATCAAACGATGCCGCACGATGCGCTCGGTCGCCCGGTCGGTCGCCGTTTGAAGTTTCCTAGAATTTTATTTAAAATTATTTAGCAAGGTCACAGGTCAGTTCAGTTGCATTCAGTGCTTTATGCAGTGAGGTAGGTAAATAGTTGTTTAGTGTGTTAATTTGTGAGTTGTGTCAAGTTGTGTGTGATAGTGATTGTGTTGTGTAGTAATGGCTCTGAGTAACTAAGAGTATTACGAGATGATGCTTTGTGTAGGAGCATCAGAAGGCAATTTGAGCGCTGCCCGGGAGTTGTACCGTGAGCGTTGATACCTAAAAATACTGTGTACGCAGTCGAGTGCGAAACAGAGCAAAAAAAGAAATGAAATTATGGATTGAAGCCGCATTTAGCACTGTTACACAAGAAATGCTACGAGCTGTGCGGAGCTATACGCGCCGGCGAGTATCTTTGTGCATCGGACGGGAAGCCGGCCATTTTGAACCTTTCCTGTAAACAGGTAAGATTTTTTTTTTTGGGGTGAATAAAACAGAGATTTTACTATCACTTGCACGTGGTGCACCTGTCGAACCACGGACTTGGATCTGGGGAAACATAACTGTGTTGGTCAAAATTTATTTACATAAACAGAAATAATCCTTTAAGGATGCCCACACCGCCGCGCGCGACGTCCGCGCCACCTCCAAGGGCATTGTACATACGTACCACGCGTTCATTGTCTAATAGTAGCTACGTCAAGCCGTAGCGTTGGGACACGTTTGTTTTGATTTGAAATATCTTTTTAAATTTTTTGATGAACTTTTTTTTTCTTCTTTGGCGGTCGCCACATGTCGAAACGGGTTCTGGTCGACCAGCTGATGGGGCTGTCTTCGGGTTGATATAACCCTTACGTAACATCCTGTATAAACACTTTCATGTTGTTTGGACTTGTTTGCGCGAGGACCTGAACGGCCACAATACTACTGTCTTCAATCCTATTAGAACACCTTTTGAACTGAACACTAAAAGACGTAATAGCTGCTTTGCAGACAAAACAAGAATGTCTCCCGTGAACCGAGACCCTTTCCTCCAAAGCACAATATGTCGCGGCAACGGTGGCAGACAGTCCGACCAAATGCCATTGCGATAATTCTTGGCGTAAGCTTCTGCTGACAGAATGGCTGGCGCTAATTGTGATTCTATTGTATTTTTCTTGATATTTTCAGGCACAGATGCTTTGGCATATCCCAATTCAACCAGCTTTTGCCCAATATCCAGTGTTTCCACTGTTTTTACCTGAAATATGTACATCATAATTTTATTTAAATAATGCTTGTACAGTATTATACGATAAATAAAGATGCCTACTTAGTTCTTATTAGTACACAATAAATCTAAATAGGAATGGCAGCCATCTGATCAAAATACATGGTGGAAAACTATGTCTTATTATTTACAGTAGACAAGAGACTACAGAAGCTTTAGAAGAAAATTTTAATAAAATTGATATTCTCATGATGGGACTACCTGTCAAACATCTTAAACAACATAATGGATTCTATTTGGGTCAAGTCCTTCCTATCAGACAACATTGAAGAACAATACCTTGGGTTGTGGTAAATGCAGTAAAACCATAGAAACAAGGTCATCTTTATCTCTTCCTATTGGTTTGAGTGTGACTTCATGTCCTTTTGCCACACACTCTAACCAATTTACCGCATTTCCACTCACAATCTCCACTCCCCATAGCTGAAAATAACTATCATCAGAAACAGATCTCATATTTGTCATTTATTAATCCATAAAAATAAATGCTCGGTTGGACTGCCGAGAATGTGTTTAGTAGTACATACGTCCTGGCTGTTGTAGTAGACTAATGAAATTACTGGCAGAGTCAGTGTGTAATGCACCTCTGCCTATATAGTAGTCACGGGCTGATCTCCGCAAGTCCACGTCTAGTGCGCGGGTTTTGCGTCTGCCTATATAGATAGGGATATAGGTGTGATGTATGTTGTCTAAAATAAATAAACATTGTGTACTAACCTTGACTGGAAGTGGTGGTTTACTTGAATGCCAAATAGGTAAATATATAGGTGCTCTATGGTTGACAAGGAGACGGACTGGTGAATGTTGCACGCCTGCATACGCCCCTTGCAATGGTTCATGATTGCGTATGAAATGGTCAGGAACTTTGGCTGCCTTTGAGAACTTACTAACCTAATCATATCAACAATTAGTTACAAAGTTATGTAATGTCAATATTTTCAACATAAAAAGCATGCTCACGTACCGGTCGAATCCTATGAATAGATACCGCTAGGCCTGCAGTTGCAAGAGCATACACTGCTATCTGTAAGTAATGATCAGGTGATAATAATCAGAATTCCATTGACACACACACAAGTTCTAAGCACTGCACTTACATTGACTCCGCGGTAATCTTGTTGTAATAAATTCTGAACATTATAAAACAAACCACCTTCTTGATTCATTTTTACTTACACTCCACCAAACTATCATAATTTTCCTAAAATTAGCTCATCAATATTTTCAGATTTGAGATTTTGTCGGATTTTGATCTTGCCCTCTTTCACAATTTTTGACATTTCACATTACAGTGTTTACAGAATTATTAACCTTTTCATAAATTATGTAAGGCTGGTAAAATATAATAATTTGTTTAACCTTCCCAGTCGGCAATGACACGGAGGATGTTTTAAACGATATTTAAAAAATCCTCCGCGTGTTATATATATTGTATAATATTTATTGTAATTCTTAACGGTTTGAACTAATAAATAATTTATACGTAGATAATAAGAAAGTACAATTCCAATTCTACTGAGACATCTTTAACAAAATAATATTTTGTTTATCCATTCAAATCATGGTGGGGTCATGGGTTAGGTCAAAGTTGGGTGGGACATAATTATTTCACACGACTGAATACGCTAGCAACATTAATATTCCACGTCAAGACGTCAACCGTTTTGACAGCTGCCAGTAAAATAGATATTGCGGTGTTCATGTTTCGTGTTCAGTCTGTTCAGTTTGTTTTTTGAGGAATTTAAAAATGATTACTGTTCTAAATACAATCGACACGGGTCACGAGGATATGATACATGATGCTGAGCTAGATTACTACGGACTACGACTAGCAACATGTTCGTCAGATAATTCAGTGAAAATTTACGACATCAAGAATGGAACACAGACTCTTGCTGCCGATCTAAAGGGACACTTTGGACCTGTGTGGCAAGTAGCGTGGGCACATCCCAAGTACGGCAATCTTCTAGCATCATGTTCTTATGATAGAAAAGTTATCATATGGAAGGAAGCGGGCGAGTGGACAAAACTATACGAATACACTGGGCACGAAAGCTCTGTGAACTCTATTGCATGGGCACCAGCGGAGTACGGTCTTATATTGGCCTGTTGTAGCTCCGACGGGTCTGTTTCCATTATAACATACTCTCAAGATAGTGGTAACTGGGATGTTAGGAAGATATCAAGTGCACATGCAATCGGCGTGAACTCTGTTAGTTGGTGCCCTGCGATATCCGCAGATTTGAATCTGGATCCATTAAGCAATAAGGAAGCTCCAAAAAGAATAGTCACTGGAGGCTGTGACAACCTCATAAAGGTATGTATGACAAGATATTTACATTGTTATTACATTCTTATCCATCTATTTGAAAACTATTTGGTTTCCAAACTAAATATTTCAAATATGTTTTCAAATCTCTGAACTTGCCAAGTTACGTTAATAGCCTATGCATCTGGAAGATAGGTTAGTTTGTAAGAATTTCTTACAAGTTGATGTTAAAACAAAAAATAGAAAGGTAATTAAAATGGATGAAATAAAAAAAAATATTTTGGACATTCTTGTCATCTTGCCCAAACTAAGCTTAGATGATCATGGATTGCCAGCTTTTTTTAGCATGTTCACAATGTTCATCTAAATCCTGATTGACAACCATTAAGATATATCTTTTTTTTTATATATTTCAGATTTGGAGAGAGCAAGGTGAACAATGGGTGGAAGAAAACAAACTGGAAATGCACTTGGATTGGGTGCGAGATGTGGCATGGGCCCCATCATTAGGACTGCAGTGTTCTATGATTGCAAGCTGCTCTCAAGATAAACGAGTAGTGATATGGACAAGTGATGACAATGTCTCCTGGAATTCCACCATTCTGAATACATTTGACGATGTTGTATGGAGTGTCAGCTGGTCATTAACTGGTAATATCCTGGCTGTTTCTGGAGGTGATAATAAAGTAAGCCTCTGGCGAGAAGGTGCAGATGGACAATGGCTATGCATCAGTGAAGTTGCCAAAGGTTTGGGGCAATCCTCTAATGATGAGAGGAGCACACTTTGAATATGCATCATTTTTGTTGTCTAATAATAATCTGTGAATAAATTCTTTATAGTACTAATTTCATAATATACATACAAATACCATTAATGTTTCAATGTTTTATTTATTCACGGAACCTCGAAAGTATGTTGATTGCATTTAATAGAGGGTGAGTAGGGTGACCCTAATGAATGTCTGGGAATCTAGGGTACAGGCGTCCCCAAAAGTCGCTGAACACATTCAAACTTCCAAAACATCTGAACACTAAGAATGTCATAAGTCAGTGACGCAACAAGAGAACAAAATAAACTCAACATACAAAAGGTCCATAAAACGCTGAACACTAGTATTCCAAAAGTAGCTGAACACTTGTATTCCAAAAGTAGCTGAACATCATTAACATCATAAGTAGATTAACAACTCATATTTTCAATTTTGTTGCCTGTTAATCTAATTTTGGTGTTCTTGATGTTACAAGACTTTTGGTCTTTTGACATGTAGGATAATTTGAGAAAAGTTTTAAAGCTAATATTAATCTCCATTGGTGCAGTGTTCCCTAAGCCTAGGTTATGGGCACAGCAGGAAGTACTACAAGAGTACCGAGCCCACGTGCAGCCACTGCGCCGGCCTTTATATTATGAGGAACATAGCCTTCCTGTTGTAACTGCCGTCGGGAGGGGCTGATCGACACATGGCACAGCGCGATGTATAACACATGCCCAGTAAGAATGAGATGGGATGAAATAGCACAGACAACCACTCTGTACTGCTAAGGGCGTCCCGGGCATTGCTACCCTATACAGATTTTTTTTTATGTACGCTCCTCTACCAATGGCAGATCCTATTCTACAGCTTTATGTTATTCTATCTAGTCTACCTAATTTTATCGACAGCCCTCTCGGGGCTCCACAGGCCTGCGTCTCGAGAAATCGAGACTCAGCGGTCCCAACTCCGCCAGGATCTCATGGAGACATAGAAGGTGTGACTTCAGCAACCGAAGTGGGGAACCACCACCATAGCGGTGGTGAGACCGATCGTGGAGTAGCTGCAGAGGCAGCACGGTGGCCTCACGTATCGTTCGACACAGATCATCACCGGGCACGGAAGCTTCGGTGAGTATCTGTTTCGCATGCATCGTGAGGTCGCACCCGCGTGTCAACACTGCGACGCTTCCGGCGTAGACACGGCATTATACACGTTAGTGGAAAGCTCAGCCTGGGCGAGTCGTTGGAGGCCTGGGCGTAGATACGCTCTCGCTGGAGACCATGCTACGAGGCATGGTCTCTAGTGGGAGCCAGTGGAACACGGCCTTTTCTTCTGCGAGCAGGTAATGCTCGTGAAGGAGGCGGCCGGTAGGGAGAGGGAGCGTACCCTCCCCGCTGAGTTCCGAAGTGTGCGGCGAGGGCGCCGCAGACGTGACTACGCCCATGACCATCGACCTCCATGATCGGGGCCTCAGGGTGATGGATTAGCAAGCCACCGTCCTTACAGAAGCAAGCTAGAAGGGCTGCGTGATGTGGGGCTGCACCCCACACGCCTTCACTCACCGACGCGGGATAAAACCTAAAGATGCGGGGTAACATCCGACCACCACGCAGTGGCCACGCTGGTGGCCAAGGTTTGCCGGGCACCACCGGGAATTCTCTGTCTCTACCGGAGGCACTTGGCAATGGACGTAGGTGGGACCGCGACATCGGGCCGCGGATTAAAAAAAACCCTCTCGGGGCTCCTTCTTTAACTACACTTACACGCCACGAGGAGCACGGACGCCATGCACTGGAAAAACAATGTTTTAACAGCCCACAGCCACGCACCCCCGTGGCGCCGCCCGTGAATACGTCGTTTTTAATATTAATCATCTTTCACTGTGTTCCTCTAGTACCATTCCATTTCTTGTTTTATGTCTCTCGCACTTTCATACTACCTTTCATTCTTTTCTATGGGGTGATAAGGATGCATAAGGATGAATAAAGAAATAAAGCGCGTTAGCATGAATTCTGAGGTCCAGAGGGAGCAGGCTAGACAGGACCAGTGCTGAGTTCAGGGAGACCGTCCGGTAGGCCTTACACAATTTCTGGGCGAAACCGCGCTGTACCGCTGCTTTTGGACGCCAAGCTTGTTCGCCGTTGTGTGCCAAGCACTGGCTGCGTACAATATCGTCGGCTCCACGGCAGCTACGTAGATCGTCGATTATACGAGTATAGGAAGCCGCCTTTGCAGTCCCATATCCTTGTCCAGCGTTCTGGAAGACCTTGACGCCCTGGTATCCTCACATCCTCTTCCCATTGCCCACGTACGGCTCCTGTACGAGTGCTATGGATGCCTTACGCCTGGAGGCCTCGAGTAGGAAGTCTTGGGTTACCACCTGTTTCTTCATTAGGTTTGCCGCCTGCACGATTCTGTATGGGGTAGCAATGCCCGGGACGCCCTTAGCAGTACTGAGTGGTTGTCCGTGCTATTTCGTCCCATCTCATTCTTACTGGGCATGTGTTATACATTGCGCTGTGCCATGTGTCGCTCAGCCCTTCCCGACGGCAGTTACAACAGGAAGGCTGTGTTCCTACCTGCAGCTCCGGGCCTTCATAATATGAAGGCCGGCGCAGTGGCTGCACGTGGGCTCGGTACTCTTGCAGTACTTCCTGCTGTGCCCATAACCTAGGCATAGGGAACACTGCACCAATGGAGATTAATATTAGCTTTAAAACTTTTCTCAAGAACACCAAAATTAGATTAACAGGTAACAACATTGAAAATATGATTTGTTAATCTACTTATGAAGTAATGATGTTCAGCTACTTTTGGAATACTAGTGTTCAGCTACTTTTGGAATACTAGTGTTCAGCTACTTTTGGAATACTAGTGTTCAGCGTTTTATGGACCTTTTGTATTTTGAGTTTATTTTGTTCTCTTGTTGCGTCACTGACTTATGACATTTTTAGTGTTCAGATGTTTTGGAAGTTTGAATGTGTTCAGCGACTTTTGGGGCCGACTGTACATTCGTCCACATTTAGTCTTAACAAAATGTGTAAATTAGTCAATTATTGTAAAAGAGTGACCGAGAGTTTTCCCTAGCACCTTTTCTGTCTTTTAAGAGGTGAGAATGACTTCAACTCCCTTCTTGGTGTTCCTGTACCCATTTTATATCCAATAATCAATAATTAATGAAATCAAAATAATTTTGAAATAAAGATGAACATTATTAAAAATATTTTAATTATACACTTAAAATAATATTTTAACAAGATTAAAATTAAATATCACATATTACTCAGGTGGAACTCAATCAGTTCAAGCAGTAATGGCATATTGTAATATTCAGCTATTGTCTTGAACGTAGTGAGTTGTGCTTTGATTTCTTTAGTAGACACCATGAGAGCGAATGCGCCCGCGCATTCACATACAGTGGTCATGTTATCGCGTTTGACCTGCAACAAACTCATATTCATATTACACAATCTATAAAACACACTAGTGATCACGGCGAACTTTGTATGGCCTAAATATTAAAAAAAAAAAATAATTCAAAAAAATGTCAAAAATTGATACAGCAATCGACATCAAATTACCGAAATTTGACCAAATAATTGTCGGAATGTCACTTTGGAAGAAGTAGCCTTCGATTAAAATCTTAGGGTCCCAAGTCAACCTCACCCATCTGCCGATCAACTGACGTGGCTGTGATAAACATAAAAGTTCCTGTTAAGCAGCAATATGTTCACCACTTATAACGTGGGACCAACAGTGTTACCGGCGATAAGTGGGTATATAACATGCCTCCGCCTGTCCCTACGAATATACGGGCGTAATTATATGTATGTATTTCTCATCTCTATATATAAAAATGAATCCCTATTTCCCTTGGTCACGACATCACGCGTGAACGGCTGGACCGATTTCGCTTATTCTTTTTTTATTGTGTTCGTAATTATCAGGAGAAGGATCTTATGGAAGAAAAAAAAGTTATGCAGAACATTAGAAAAATGAATGCGGTACGAAGTTCGCCGGGACAGCTTGTTCATTATATTTATTGTATAGTTGACATTAGAGACATGTTGAAATGTTTTAGAGTTAGCCAATAAAGTATTTTCAGTATCATATCTAGACGAGAAATGAAAATTATAACTTTTTTCTTATTCTGAAATGAAGAAAAATATGCTCAAAATAAAAAAAAAAACATTTTATAGAACACAGTGACTGAGTTTAGTTGTAACGGGAGTAAATAGTATTGGTAAAATGAAGTGATGTGTTACATAGACATACCTCATGACACCTCGTACAGACAAGGTCCTGTAACGTGTAAGCCATGGTGCGGCGGTTCATGATCTCCACCAGTCGCCACTCCAGCTCCTGGTTCTCGTAGGGAGTGCCGCACGTCGGGCATAGACATACTGCTCTGTACAAACAAACTTACACTTTAATATCGAGTTATAATATTGGTCTTAGTACATCGCCATCTATCGAGATTAAGAGAACCGCTGCCGAGATAAAACTAGCGTAAGTTACTCCTTATACATCGGCTATCTACCAGTGAAAGTAGTGTTAAAATTAGTTAAGCTATTTCAGAGATTAGCTGGAACAAACAGACAAAGAAAAATATTTTTTCTTTTATGTAAAAGCTGTTCATTTGAAATTACAAACAGATACTTCAATTTTATTTATGTGTATCCAGTCCGAGTATAGAAATGGTGCAGTTTGATGATGTGATAAACCCCCCGGGGACAATCAGTATTTATTGACAATTGCACGTTAATATCAAGTTTACGTTATTGACGGAGTCTTGACGCCATTGAAGGTGTCGTCAAGTGCGCACGTCACAGTCGTCGACTTTAATAAAACACAAGTGCTACCAACTCCCCGAAATATTTATCCCTGAACCTTATAATAATAATATTAGTGAAAGAATTTTCAAAATCGGTTTAGCAGTTAGTAAATGAAAAATAAGACAATCTAATCTTTTTCTTTATAATATTTTTTCTTCCAAATAATTTATAATATAGATGTGATAGTAAAATGTTTTAATTGACAGCAGCGTCAAGCGTCGTCAATAATGTAGACTTGTCAATAAAAATTGATCGTCCCCGGGATCCTTTAATAAAAGTTAGAAGTGTTCAGTACTAACTCTTGGTGTATGGTCGCGGTCTGGTCGTGGCGGCACAGGTCCAGGTCGCGGCAGTGGTTGCACACGCGGCAGATGAGCTCCCCGAGCGCACACGAGGCGCACGCGTCCCGCCACTCCGCCACCGAGCTGAACTCGCCCACGCCTATCAGACGCAGCAGGTTGCGACGCAGCAGCGTCACCTATACATAAAATACTATATTAATAAAATTGTACCAATTAAAGTGACATCTGAAACTGAAGATATCATAAGGTGTTACAAGGATGGCTTTATCAGTGTGGAAAAGAAGAAGAGGAAGCCTCCTTGACGAAACAAGTGCGGTCCAGGCCAGGCAGGGTCTGACATGCTGTTACGCTACTGTACGTGTCCCGACTTCATCACTTCACGAAGGACAACGAGGTTATGATGGAGTATATCAGGACGAGGACCAACTGTACTCGAGAGTCGAGAGGTTGGAGTCGCGTCACAACACAAACTTCAAATAGTTCGTGACTAGGGTGCCGACTGCCGACTCATCATCTCGACATGTACATCTTCCGTAACAAAGAGTTTTGGGCGAAAGGTGTGGTTTGATGGGGACGTTTGCGGTACGTTATCTAACGCGAAGTATCTATGAGTCGTAGAAAAGTTAATTCCATCCTATAACTTTTCTGATGCCACACAACCCACCTCATCTTCCAAGTTCGGCTCCAAGGAGAACAGTTTGCAGATAGCGTTGACGTAGAGCAGTGCGGGCGACATGTCGCTGCTGAAGGCGTCCGCCCGCAGGCCCGGCTGCGGCTCGATGTCTGAGGGGCGCAGTGCTGGGTAGCGGGAGTGGATTTTTTCTGTTACCCTAATAAGACACAAACTTTTATAACGTGCGCATGTATGCCAACAATAAATAATAATGAGCAAGAAGAAAAGATTTTTAGGTAACACAATAAAAATGGCGGTAGACGTGCTATTGACACTGTCAACCGCACACACACACACATACACGCACGCACACACACACATATCACGTCTATATCCCCGAAGGGGTAGCCAGAGGTGCATTACACACCCACAATTTGCCAGTATTTTTAGTCCCACGTAATAGGGGGCAAGCCTATTGCCGTCACCGGGCACATTTATATTGGGTTATGTCCAAAATGCCCGAACGAATTTAAAAAATGAAACCCATGCCTTGTGTTACAATGTTGATGAAAGGCAACAAAATCTTACATGCCAGCCGCTATGGCACAGCCAATTAAAATCCTAAGCGTCTCGGACTATTCCGCCGAGCTATTGAGCAGTATTACTTTTAAGCGTACATACGTGACAATGTCAAAAGTATTTCAGCCGCCATTTTGGCTGTTAACCACCTAAAGGAACAGAGTATACATACTGGAAGAGTTTCTGCGAGATCTCGCCCTGCAGCAGCGAGGCCAGGTCCTGCGGCCGCGAGTAGGCCGCACTGAGCAGGCCCGCCACCGCCGCGCCGAAGGGCTCGCGCACGGCCGCCGGCAGGAACTTGCACAGGTTCCAGTGCATCGTGATTGAGTTCTCCTGGGTCAAGGTGTCACATCTAGTCAATACTTACATGGGGCACACTAAAAGTTTTGCACTTCTAGCTAATCGGAACTATTTGAATTTGGAATGTTATATTTTTTTAAACGTTGCAACCTTCTTAGTAATAAAAAAAACAGTTGGCGGGAAATCATTTGTCAATCTCCGCAAGACTGTGCCGCTCGTCTTCAAAATGCTTTTGGGAGAGAAACACCTTGTTTGAGCACCGTAAGGCGATGGTTTGCTGAATTTAAGAGAGGTCGAGTTTCTTTACATGACGAATTTCGTGAACGGCGGCCTTCAACTGCCGTCAACGAAAATAATGTGGCTATTGTTAAACGGTTAATTGAAGAAAACCCGCGGATTCCCTATGAGACAATTCGAGGACTATTGGGGATTGGTATGAGTGAAATCCAGGAAATTTTACACGAAGAATTGAAAGTTCGGAAACTTTGTTGTCGTTGGATCCCTCAGGAACTGACAGCGGAGCAGAAGCGGGCTCGCGTGGAATGGTGCTCACAGATGCTACTGAAGTACGACCACGGACATTCTAATGCTGTTTATGACATTGTCACAGGAGACGAAACATGGATTTATTGTTTTGAATCCGAAAAAAAAACAGCAATCTGGTGAATGGGTGTTTGAAAACGAGAACAAGCCAACAAAAGTGAGGCAGGGGAGAAACGTTGGTAAAAAAATGATCGCGTTTTTTTTTCTCAGCTACGGGTCCCAGCTGTACAATTCCACTTGAAGATCAAAAGAGTGGTATTCTACCATTTGTTTACCCAGGGTGTTAGAAAAAGTTCGCGAAAGACGACCCAAAAGCCGCGTTCTCCTCATGACAACGCTTCTTCACACACGGCGAACAAAACAAAGTCATTTTTAGGTTCCGAAAAAGTACCTACAACTCGTCACCCATCCTGCGCATAGCCCCGACTTAGCACCCTGTGATTTCTGTATTTTCCCCAAAATCAAAGATTCGATGAGAGGTTTCACTTTTAGCAACTCCGAAGAGGCAGTGATAGCGTTCAATCAGCACGTAGAAAATATGCCTTCAGATCTGTGGTCCTCCTGTTTTAAAAATGGTTCGATCGCATGAAAAAATGTTTAAAACGTAAAGGAGAGTATTTTGAAAAGCAATAAACATAATATTTTGGTTTTAACATGTTGTTTTTTTAAGTTACGCAAAACTTATAGTGTGACCTACGTATAAGGAGCATACATAACATATTACATGGAGTCGATTAAAATTGGTTCTATATTTTATTCCGAGTAAAAATAATTTATAACCTCACCTCATCATCACCATTTTCTTCACTGGCGGGGAGCACCTGGGATGATCCAACTTCTGTCAAACCTTCTGGTAGTTTACCCTGGAAATTAGTTAAAACTTCATATCTGACACTAGCGGACGCCAGCGACTGTGCGCTTGAGAGCTAAAGTTACAAGCAAGATACAACAAAAGAGAAATAAGAGTTTGAATTCAAAACATAATTCTGTTTAATAGTGGATTCATAGAAGAAGGCTATAGGCTAGGACTAAGTGTGAAGCAATTAAATATATTTCAAGATCGGAATCGCGAATGAAGTCGCGGGCTTCCGCTAGTACAAATAAGCGGGCGGAGCCGCGGTCGTTGACTAGTATATTACCTGCACCCCCGCGTAGTTGACCTCGTCCAGCCACAGCAGGTAGGCCCAGCACTGCTTGTACCTGATGTCGATGCCGTGGAACAACTCCTTGTTCCTGATGCTTTGTACCACGAACTCCACGTAGCCTAGATTGTTACAATACAACTATTCTTAAAATATTCAGAAAGAAATTATAAATAAATTACAAAAACTGATGTTTCGGCATGACTCGAACCCATGGCATTTCCCTAACAGGAGGAATGCTCCGACCACTGAGCTACGATGACCAGTAATTCATTTCACTTCAATCATAATTTGGTTGGATCCATCTACCGGAGTTCTGCCGAATTAACGGTAGGTTATTCCTGTTAGGGAAAGACCGTGGGTTCGAGTCCTGCCGATGACATCAGTTTTGTGATATATTTCTTAATATGAAATTAAATATATTAATCTCCTGCCAAAAGCCTTCAAGCATCTAATGACAAAACTACGACGCTCTAGCAAGTACATTTAACCAAGATTACCAGAAGTGAAAATCTTTCGGGAACAAAAGAGTTAATTATTGGTAATATCAGAATGCTGTCACGTCTTCTATACTATAAACTTAAGACAAACGGGTATTTTAATTTTACGCGATTATTGTCCACCCGTGACCGGCTCTTGTAACAGGGCCGAAACGTCGGGTAATAAAGAGGTATGTATATATCTCAATAATCGCGTAAAAGACCCGTTAGTCTTAAGTTTATAATGAGTACAAATCGCGAAAGTTTAAATAAACCGTATTCTATACTTTAGCAAAAATAATTATTTATACATGTAAGTTTTATTTTCCCACTTTTTGGGGTAAAAATGTATGTTTTATATTTTACATTATTTTCATCTCCCTACACACATAACATGACGTATTATTATTATTAAGTGTGTGATTTGATGTTATAATTTGGGACCGTGTGGCGAAACCGGTCAGTATAAAATAAGAATAACTAGTGTAAAAGTACGTGACGTGTTTCTGTACAATATCTACAGTACTTTCTTCCTTATCCATATAATCTAATGTGTTTATTGCGTGCCAATGAAACAATAAAGATTGTATTTGGTAATGACTATATATAATATCTGACTGATTGACTGAACTTATATTATTATTATATCTAGCTTATATAATAGTAACAAACAAAAGTAATTGTACATGAGCAAGGTGGGGTGAAAATCTTAGGTTCGTAACTATTTACTTTAGTGCACGTACCAAAATAATAATATAATTTGCTGAGGTAGCAATGACGGAATATTATACAAGTTACATTCTATGGCTCCGCCATATGGTCATTAGGAAGTCTCACCAATTCCATCCATGACAGTATTCTTCTTAGTACTGAGCAGTATTCTGTTGAAGTCGGCGAACACAATCTGTGAGCCGAGACGTTTGAACTCCGCGACCAACATGAGGAACAGTTTCTTCATTAAATTGTACAGAGTTCTTCGTAGCCCAGGGTCGTACAGCAGTGATGACGAGGTTTTTAGCCATCTAATGGAAATTAGGAAACATTTAGAAAAAATTATTAGATTTTATTTTAGTTTCCCACAGTCCGCCAAAATGTGGAGCATGAGGGGGAATAAAATGACAATTCGAACCGTTATTATATTATCCAAACCTTTAGCCTCAAGTTGACCTCTCATGAGCAACCAAAACTATACTCCACATGCGGCACCAATAAAGTCAGTACAATGTCCCTTCATCATTCTGCACTGAGCCACCACTTTATAATAATTCAAATTAACATTTGCGAGTCAGCTTATTACCTATAGAAGTGTGATATCTGGAAGTCTGCGAAGACATTTTTGTACTGTGTGACGTCACGCAGCCAGGACGCGACCATCGTCCGCAATATCTTGAAGGCTGCGCTGCACTGCGCTGTCTCGTCATAGCTCAGAGATGCATTAACACCTGACAATATTGAAAAAAAATACGTTACATAACACACAAAAATGCCGCCATTATCTCCGAAGGGCACTTGTGTGCATACCAGTGTTGGACAGCGCGTCCTGTATGGAGTGGTGCTGGGGCCCGAAGGCGGTGGCGGCGGAGGTGCCCTCGAGCTGCAGCACGTGGTGCGCCTGCAGCAGCGCGCACACGCCCAGCGCGTCCGTGTGCAGCTCCACGCACACGTGCGCGTAGGCGCCGCTGCTGTTGTGCGTGCAGCCCGGCAGCTCCTCCACCTCGCTCACCAGCCTGGGGGACGGGGGTGGTATCTTATTAAGAATAAGAAACAGTTTACATTACATGTTATGTACCTACATACTTATTACATTAACAGACCTGTTGTCGTCGTTCTCCCTGCCGCCCAGGTCGGGACGGTCGCTGGAGGAGCACCACAGCACGAAGTTGTGCTTGAGCAGGTGTCGCGCGTAGAACACGTCCGCGCCGAACAGCCCCGGGTCGGCCGGCACGTTGCCGAGGGGCACGTGGAAGTACCTGCCCACACATCACACACCAGTCTATCTAGGGTGCTAAGTCCACCCGCGAGTACCATTGTACCCAACCTTAAAATAGTATCATCTCTTTGTTGGTAACGCAACCAGATTTATTTTATTACTATCACTACCTACTAAACTGTGGTAAATGTCGTTGGCTTTAAATTTTGTATACATCGTGGATTTACGAACGTTTTGGAAAAAAATTGTTAGCACTCAGTTTCAATAACAGAACCAACGGAAAGTATTAATTTGAAAAAACAGGTACAACAAAGCCGGACAAAGCTCCAGCAAATATGCCCGCCGAACAAACTGACCGGAAACGGCAATAGATTCTATTTAACGGCATCAGGTTGTATTTTTGACAATTAATATGACAGAACGTGGTTAAAGGCAGGTCCTGTAGTGTCGTATAAAGGAGTACTCACCTGCACTGTTCCACAGTAAGGTGCAGCAGAGCGTCCAGTCCGAGGTAATGTCTCACAACCGCGCGCGCCCCTACGCGCTGCCAGTCCAGCCCGCTGTACAGCGTCTCTACGTCCCGCACGTGCAGACGCACTACTGGGAACTCTGATATCACTGGAAGGTGAACACAACATCAATTAACATCTTGTTCCTGATCACATAGCATCAGTAAAAAAATAAGAGATTAAATGTGCGCTACTAATGTTGTGTTGCAAAGGTCTTGGGATGGATTACCATTTCGAAAGCACGTATATAAACATCTATGGCAATCGCTGAATTACGGATCTTCGATATCGTCAATTGGTTGTGGTTCGATATCGTCAAACTTGAATTTTCTTCCCGATGGCAGTCGCTTCATAGAAAATATCGAAGTTTAGACGCTTCGCAGTTTCACTGGCAAGTCGAAAGGGGAAAATGCCGATGTCTCAAGGTGAGGTAGCGGTCTCACATGGCATATGGGTGACGAGTGCGTGCGTGGTGAGCGCGGCCTGCAGCGCCAGCAGCGTGGGCCCGCAGCGCTCGTCGCGGTACCGCTGCAGCGCGCGCTGGAGCTGCCGCGCCACGGCCCGCACGTCCGTCTCCACGAACACCTCCCACGACATTGAGCCCGCCAGGGCACTCTCCTCTGTGCCCGTGTTTATCCTACACACATACATTATTTGTATTGCTCTTTTATTTTTTAATCACCCACACAGATAAACATAATCACGTCTTTATCCTCGAAAGGGTAGACGAAGCGTTCATTCCCACACTTCACCAGTTTGTGTAGTGGAACCTACCTATAATATGGAGGAGCCCTCAATTATGTTGGTCTCAACAAGTTCTTAGAGACCCAAGCTAACCCCACCTGCACTGCTAAGGCTCTAGCTATCATAAAAGTGCCCAGTTAGCGGGAGTGGGTCCAGCAAATTTATGCCAATGCCAACCCTCCCGGGATTCCGGGAGGGGGGCCTCTTCTCATCGTTCTCATCAGGCGTGATTTTATTATTATGTATATAGGTAGGTACACTGTAGTAATTTTGTTTTTAATTTTTTGTGTTAGGATCCTTTTAACCTTTCAACAGCTCATATTAGGAATCTCCGTCCTTCTTTAACATATTTTTAAGCCACCCTACCTGACTTGATACTTACATATTGAATGTGGCTAGAAAACGCTCTAATCGGTAAACGATTCGGTTAAAAATGTATCCTACAGATTGAAAATTAAAACTTTATTTCTCGACAGCGACAAAATCTAAAAGTCACGTATCTCAAAGTGACTTACTTGGCAGTTCTCTCAACCTGATACAGGGTGTTCATATTGGGCACTTGGTTAGTCTTGACGGTGTCCAGTACGTATAAGTACGCGCGTTTGACAGGCGGCAGTATCAGCGCCCATATGCTGCGACTTGAGTTGGGCGCGGAATGTTGGTAGATGTAGATATGCTTTACTGGCGCTACACCGTCCTGGTAGCAAATAATACACGATGAAAAAATAACCGTTTAAAAAAAAAGACTCAATAGCCGATTCGACTATATTACTCCGAGTTGGAGCCTGTCGGGTCCAAAACGACTATAAATTCACCGTGTATACTAGTGGTCGTCCACTCATGACCAAACAGTATACTCGTAATTTACTTTAAAAACATTATTTGGACTTTGCCTCCCCTATGAGCCAAGTTCGTGGAGACCGGATCAAAAAATGTGGCCGCTAGCCTGCAACACACGTACAAACAGACAGACAGACAAAAGAAACTTTGTCTAGTATGGTCACGAAATATAGACTTTTCGCTCGCTCGGACAATTATTTCATTCATTCAGAATGAAGATAGCCTATCGAAAATTAAAACCAAACACCAGAGATCCGGAATATTGATGTGTTACTGATGTTAGTTACCAAAGCTGGACATTAACTCGTTAATCCGTTAATCGTTCATTAACGAAGTTAACGGTTTCGTTAACTTCCGTTACATTTTCCCAAGTCCGTTAATCGTTAATCCAGCTCCCATGGTCGCGTTGTGTCCAGTCACACTGCGACCAAGCGTCGCAATATTCGCGTGTCCCAAAGACTACGTAACTATGAGTACAAACCGCAAAAGTCTAATTAATTAATTTCGTCGAATTAGTGTTTCGTCCAGAACGCAACTAGTCTATCATCCAAATGAATGAAAAAGTATTGTTTGTCAACATGCCTATATTATACACTCTAATAATTATACCCGCCTTTTTAGGGTTCCGTACCTATCCAAAGGGTAAAATGGGAACCCTATTACTAAGACTCCGCCGTCCGTCCGTCCCTCTGTCACCAGGACTGTATCTTATAAACCGTGATAGCTAGAACGTTGAAATTTCACAGATGACGTATTTCTGTTGCCGCCATCACAAAAAAAAAAGGTCAAGTGCGTGTCGGGCCACGCATAAACTAGGGTTCCGAGGTCACCAATAGAAGCCATGTCCACTCCATGGATCATGATTTTTCCAGATTTATCGAATCAGCTTCTAGGGGGGGGTGGGACTCTGTTTTATCAAAAAACTAAGCTGTAAAGTTAAATATCTCGAAAATGGATACTTAAATCAAAAATTTGACTTAGCAACCTCTCAATGTTTTTAACAGACCTATATCTATTGATACTCCACACTATATAGGGTAGGTGCGATTCTCTACGTAACCACTTTACGTGTACAGATACAACAAAAAAAAAACTATTTTTTTTTAAATTTTGTTCTAGCACTTTGTCGGCGTCGTAAATATACATAGCCATGCAAAGTTTTATGTTTGCCGTTTGGGAGGAAAGCCAGAAGGATAGACGGACATGCCGAAACTATAAAGGTTCCGAGACTTGAACTATGGAACCTTAAAATAGAATAAAGTCAATATTTCAGGAGACTCTCATACAACAAACGTATTTCTCTTTGCCTTTTTATTGGTAAGGTTTTTGTTTCTAACCTGTTAACTTCCAGAAATAAGTTTTTATAAGAAGATGCAATTTTCGTTACATATTAACGATTAACGTTAACTTGCGTTAAGATTTCTAAAAAGTAACGCATTAACTTTTTCAGTAACGGATTAGCGATTAACGAAGTTAACTATTTAAGTTAACTATCATAATAGCCCATATCCCGAAGAGATGGCGTGACATATTCAGTGAAAAGGTTGGATCAGATTGGATGAGAATGACAAGGGAAAGAGAGGCATGGAGACTGTTAGGGGAGGCCTATGCCAAGAGGCAACTTCTACATAACATTGCTTATTTTTTAGTGTTAATTTTTTAATTGTATATGCAACATGTAGTAGTAATAAAGGCTTTTTTATTTTATTAATAGCCCATGGTATGCTGGGTACCGCGGCTACACCCAGGACCAATGTTTTTCTCGTAGCGGTTTTTCACGGAAACCAGCAATCAAATCTCATCATGATCGATGCAGCAGTTTTACATTTTTACATAAAACAAAAGTATTAGGGGTTCACGCCACTGGTCTTCCTGTCAGCCTATATGACATGTAAAGTATTCAGGACCCTAGTTAAAGGTAATGTGGTGTGTAGGCAACCAACGAACCACCTCTGACGTCATATATACGAGACGTCTATATCATACTAGAAGGCGGTTCTAGTCCCTTCTACAAGCTGCTACCAATTTCCAGCTGCGCATACGCCATAAGCCACACCTCCTTATAATTGAACTAGCCAATTAGGTATAAGGATAAATTATAAGTACCTGTTACAAATGTATAGGTATATATTATACTCGTCTTTTGTTTAAACCTGTTAGTGACAAGCCGGGGATATTGTTATGATATAAATACGAATACATCTCGATAATAAAATTAATCACATACACTCCCAACAACCACTCCAGTAACATCCTTATAATCTATTAGGACAAACTAAACGTACAATATACGTATACGTGTACGTTTGCACACGTACACGTATACGCCTCTACCAACCTAATTAGAAAAAGGCGTAAGCTATATTTTAAATACATACCTGTTTCTGTAAGTAAGGCTGAAGTGCAACACTTTTAAATTGGAGTTGATTTAGTGTAAATGAATCCATTGTAGTGGAACCAAATTGTATTTGCCTGAAATGATAAATATTTGTTTAGATAATGGTCACGTTTTCAACCGACTTCCAAAAAGGAGGAGGTTCTAAATTCTACAGTTTTTTTTTAATGTTAGTTATCTCATATATTTGAACTGGATGAACCGATTTAGATTTTTTTTTATTGAAAGCTACTTCCCAGGTTGTCCCAGTTATTTGGTCCCTTTTCGGTAATTTGAAGTTAGTTATTGTGTCAATTTTTGTCTACTAAGTAGGTCGTCAAGTTGAGGGCCACTCTCTATAGTATAGTGTGCTGTGAGAGTGGCCCACAATCGCTAGACGTCGTCACGACTTACCACCAGGCGGGCGGCAATTCAAAATATGGAAAATACCATAATAATAATAAGAATAATCACGACCCCTGACAGTTCAAATCCACTGAACTGCCTTTCATACAGATTTTGGCCAATTGATAGAGTGATTCATAACTTCATAAGGCTTTACGTGTAACAAAAATAAATGTAATTACAATAATTTGAGCAAGTCATGTCTAGTTGTACAATAAACTGCCTCCAAACTAGGCAAAAGCCTGTATTTTGGAGAACAATGTGAGATGGGACCATTTTTGTGAGCATGGCTCACTATTTGCAGTAACATGCATGTGTGCGTTTCTCTTATATGTTTATTTGTGTGTTCATGGATGTGCGTGTGTGTGTGTGTGTGTGTTGTGGTATTTAGGCCATTTTAGAAACATTCCAGAAAAATTAGCAGCTCCTATGTTTTCTGGTAGTCAAGTTGCCAAATTTGTCAAGCATTTTTTTGTGGTAAGTTTAATTATGTTGAGGTATTTATTAGCGTTGTACAGCTTTCTACCCAAATTATGGGATAGATGGCGATATAATTATGTATTCAGTTTGGAAGCTATAAAAACGGTTTCTTACTTCCTTGCTTCAGCTGGGTCCACAGTACATATACAGCCGAGTTGTACTAGCGCCCTGAACTCTAAACTCATCTGAGTTTCATATATTCCCTCTATTTCTGGAGCGCATAATTCTGCCATTAGTTGTCTGAAACGTATAATATAAATGTGATATTTGTCAGTTAATAGCCTCACTATTAAATTATATCATCCAGACATAAACTCGCTATTTTCATAAAAAGTGATTTAGAGCCATCTAGCGAAGACGGGTTATACTACACCAAATTAGCAAACAATTCTGCATCGCGATTCTTAAGTTATTAAACTGAAACGAACTCCTAAAATGCATTCTAGCAGTTCCAATTACATGTTTCTCTTCAATATTTAGGGCGTGTATCCCACCAGATCTATGAATGCGTTTAATATCCACCAATCATAATTCACATGCTAAGTAGACGAATGAATATGATTGGTAGATATCAAACGCATCTATATCAACGTAGCATAGCAAATATTTGGTGGAAAAGCACCCTAGGCCTAGCCAGTACACTTACTCCTGATGCTCCGAATAGAGCTCTTAAAATTGCACACTAGGTGCTTGAGTTACACATGTTTCTCTTCGGTATAGTTCCTTACGTGGGCGTATACAGGACGGACGTCAAAGCGGACATTAAAACGAAAAGGCTATATGCAAGTTTCTCGGTACTTACTCCTGATGTTCCCTGTACACGTTCTCAGGCACACAGTACTGGTACAGATGCAGTACGGGATGCGAGCGCGGCAGTATCCTGTTGCACTTGCGCCAGTACTGGCCGCTGTCACTAGCGCGAGCGACTCGCTGGTTCACGTAGAAGATCCGCGGTACTGACAACTTGACGCAGTGTAACTCTGTACCTACTAACGCCCATACTTTGAATAATCCTGACTCTGCTGTTTCTGCTACCTGAAAGGTAAAGTTTGAAAAAAGAGACGTAAATATTGACACCACAAAAACCCACTTCAAATTAATGAGATGGGACCAAATTTGTAATAGGACCACTAGGTACGCAGATTTCAATAAAAAAAAATAAAAATAGGTTCACGCGATCGATAGAAATGGGTAACAAAAAGTAAAAAATAACTGTTTAATTGAAATCCTCTTCTTTTTATAAGTTGGTTAAAAAACAAAACAAACTTGTAAACTGATGACGTGAGTACGAATACCGGACATACTGCTGCAGTATATACATTTTAAAGTAGCTAGGTAATACATACATACATAACCTATGTACATAAAAAGACATAAAGCTAGTAAGGGTCCAATAAAGCGAACATTATGCGACCAAATTGCAGATGTCCTGAAAAAAGGCCAGGCATTCATGAAAACACTTATGAAAGTTGAGGAGGAAGCTATACAAATATCGTACTAAGTGGGAACTGTTTTCCCCAGTGGGAAAGGGATGTGCTATGTAAAAGACACCCACCCAGACTATACAAAAATTTGAACCAACCCGTCAATTAAGGGATACCGGATAACTCATAAACATTGGACAAAGACGAAAGCGGAGTTAACAAATCCAGCATCGACTTCAATCGATAGCAAATGATATCACAGAAAATTTCAAAAATTTGTTAATTTGGTCACGTGACTGACCTTTCCTGCGATCTCATTGGTTAATAATCGATCGACTTAAGTCGACACTACCACGCCTAATAAAAAGTGGTGAGGGCTGCATTGTTATACCTGTATGATCTGCCACGGAGTGTTAAGTAAAGTGCGTTGTGCTCGTCTGATGAACCCGCCCAGTGTAGTCGCGGGGCCCGTACTGGCGGGAAGTTTTGCCGGCTCTTGGTCTATTTTACCTGGATTATTCGACAAAAAAATGCTTCGTAGATTTTTGTATCCACTATCTGCAGTGTCGATACTACAAACTTTTGGAGTAAAACTTTTTTTCTACTTATCGACTTTTATTTTTTATGTAAGAGACTAAAAATAATGCTACTCCCAAGATTTTCTCAGATCAGACTTAGATTTATCTGTGCAAAACCTAAGATCTATTCTGTAGTTTCAGAGATAATCGTGTGCATAGAGACATATACACGATTAGTACTATTTTATTATAGTAGTAGAATTAGAATAGAGGAATATAAGCCACTCTATTGTCTACTCTATCGTATCGTTGTTTATGGTGAAAATACTGGCGATATATAATTTCTGTCATTATAATTATCATACTATGGGTCTTGTCTTATCTTATCTTACCTCGTTTATTACGATTCCTTAGACCACGTTGCTCCATTTGCCATAGCCATTTTTTCTTTTGAAATAATATCCATTTCTTCCGCTCTTCCTATTTAAAAAGGATAATATACTAAAATTAGATCAATAGCCAACAACATTATCTAAATTAAAAAGAAATAAACATAAAAAGTTAAAGCTTAATAAATCCAGCTAAAAGGTTGTAGAACAAATATGACTCATACGTAAATACTGAGTTACAGATTACTAAATAGTTACTACGTAACAGATACTTCACTCAGTAGAAAATTTCCAATACCTACTGCTATAATAGCCTACTCCGTCGCGTCAGCAACCAATGCATGCTAAAATGTGCCTAAATGCTCAAGCTTACAGTTGTGATTGCTACGCACCGCGTGTTCCCACAGCAATCGCAGGGCTGCCTCTTGTGGCGCGACTTGTGTTGGAAGTTTCGTAGGTAGGTATTTGCGCGACTGTCCGTCAAATATTATCACAATTTTATTCTAATCAAAATAGCTTTTTAAACGTTGTTAAAATAAAGTATAACGTTTCTATGTAACAAAAATATGTAAATCTGTGTCTGAAAGGCAAGCTAATGCTCAGTATTAAAACCTATTAAAAATAATTTTTAAACGACAAAAAATAGTAATAGTTTTTTATTCTTACCTTTGTACCAATTGTTCTTACCTTTCGTCATTGACAGGTAATTGGAAAAATGTTAAGTGTTTATCCATTCTTTTACTTGTTTTGCACCCATCTACAGCACATAAGGCACCGGACGGCATCGTAGGTACGCGTACGAACGATTGGAACTATTAAAATTGAACAACGTGCGTGCGCTTCGCTTGCGAAAACCGCACTGAATTTGGTCCTCAAACGGCCCGACGGGCGGTAGGTAATTATAGCGCGTAAGTACATGGAGTGACGGAGGCCTGACTGAGTGCACAGCAAAATGAACCTTATGGCCACAGTTTTAACAACTGTTATTATAGTAGTGGTGACGAATTGTAATCTATCTATATATTTAATACGACAATTTGTCTGTCTGTCTGTCCGTCCGTCGCGTTTTACAATTTACATACATTTGCATGAAATATTAAAATATTTTTTATTTTAGGCGATACAAAGTTCGTCAGGATAACTAGTACCTATAATTTTAGGTGGTACTAATGTTGGTGGGTGATAATTTAGGTAACCTCATTCTATGCCTTAACTATTAGTTGCGTGAATGCCAGAAGAAGAAATCTCATTCACCCTTAAAAATCGGCCAAATGCGAATCGGACTCGCACACTAAGGGTTCCGTACCAAAACGACAAAAAGATATAATAAATCATGTTTGTTGTATGGGGATACAACAAACGTGATTTATTATATTTCCCTTAAATATTTATTATATTCCGTTTTTTAGTATTTGTTGTTATAGAGGCAACAGAAATACATCATCTGTGAAAATTTCAACTTTCTAACTATCACGGTTCATGAGATCAGCCCAAGACAGACGGACGCACAGCAAAGTCTCAGTAATAGGGTTCCCGTTTTACTGTTTGGGTACGGAATCCTAAAAAGTACCTACTTGAATATTATTTTAAGTTCTAAATTTTAAATTCTAAAGTGCCTACCGGTGCTATTACAGGGTTTGTTAATTGATAATAATTATAGTTAATGTAGGTACACTAACACCTATGGACACGTACCGAAATAAAAAAATATCTATTCAATTCAATTTCAATTATAAACAGCTAAATTCTCACACACACACACAATTTACCAGTATTTTAAGTCCCACGTAATAGGGAGCAAGCCTATTGCCGTCACCGGGCACACATATAATGGGTTATGTCCAAAATGGACGAATGAATTTATTGAAAGTAGCAGCTATATTGTAATTTTTGAAAAAAAAAAAAAAACAAAATCTTACGTGCCAGCCCCTGTGGCACCGCCAATTAAAGTCCTGGGTGTGTCCGAAATTCTCAATACACCAAAATTAAATCATACGTACCTTGGTATTACCAAACGGCGGTGGTGACCCCATGGCTTCCTTCCAAGTGGTAGGTTTAGTTGGTGACTCCTCACGTTTACGTTTCACTGTGTGGACTATCGGTCGAATTGTGTGCTCTTTATCTGAATTTTCTTTTCCTATATCTTCTATATCTATTTCGGTAATCTATGAAAAAAAAAAGATACATAAAACTAAATGTTCTCTTTGAGACAGTCTTGATAATGCCTCGTGAGTAGGTGAAACATAATGTCGACGTTTATAATGTCTTCTATTTAGCGAAATCATTGCACTAAAAATTCAACATCATATTTTCCATTGTTTTATCATCGTCTTTCGCCAGGTAACGCCTGACTCCATTCAGTATTTAAAAACATTGTCTTTAATTTGTTCAAATAATGAGTACATGCTTCAATTATTGATTCAAGAATCAAATAATCAATTTCGTTTTTTCAGTTTAGGCACATAAAGAGCACATATGAATGTCAAAATTTTACAATTTTATGTGAAGCAATATTATAAAAATACTATATTAAGTACATAAATAACTATTTGAAAATGATTCTTTCGCTGGTTCGGTAAGTTGGTTCTCCTGAGAAGATACCAGCAAGAAACTCAGGTAGATTATCCATTTTCTTTTTTAATATAGTTTTGTTTACATTATGTTACAATTTATATTTTACGAGTGGCTAACAACAGAAGATGAGGGTGACCATGCATTTTTATCATTAAGATATTCGTCTACATTATAATAGCCTTTCTTCATCAAACGTTTTTTCACTACTATTTAAAGCTTATTAAGAGGTATTAAACGTATGAAGACTAGTTGAGTACCGCAGCTCCGCCCGCGTCTAATAGTTTCCTCGCTCCGAATCCCTACGGTAACAAATTATAAGAAAGCAATGGTAAGTAAAATATTAAAAAAAAAACGTTTTAAACTTATTTTAAATTTCTTAATAGCACTATTTTTCGCAGGATTAAAAAGACAACAAAACGTCGACAATTGTTTCGCCTCTAAACGAAGCATTATCAAGACTGTCTCAGAGAGAACAGCAAAATTTGTGGTTAGAACATATTTGCTTATAAGTAAACGTGTGCAAATTTCATTATCGCGATGTAGGATTTTTTCACAATAACTAACGTGGGTAGAAACCTCAGATCTTGCTAACTAAGTACCCAAAAATAGGTATTCACCAATACAAGACTTTATCTTATTAATTTTCAACAAATTGTGTAGAAATGCCCAATGACACATACAAACCAACAACCAACTAATGTGTCTGTCTGTTTACAACCAGATTATGTAATGGAGACGTGTGAAAATCTATTTGTTCATTGAGTAAGGTGTCCGCATCTCTTCTAACTATTTCTAGCCTTTCCCAAACACTCAGCTTGAACCCTTTCTCACATAAACGTAAAACTTTAAAGGTGTTACTATTGTTCAAGGGGTGACCAGTGTCAAGGAGGTGCTTCGCGAAGAGGGACTTCTCAGGACAACCGTTGCGGAACGCCGCCATATGCTCCTTATATTTGATCTCAAAGGACCTGCCCATCTGCCCCACATACTTCATATCACATCCATCACAACTCAGCAAATAAACACCCGATCTGCGTGAAACCGACACCGAGTCCTTGCCATTACACAGCTCCCTCAAGGTGTTCTGTGTTCTAAAAGCCACGAATATCCTATTGTCCCTCATGATCTTAGCTATACTCAACGAAACGGGACCCACGAATGGCAAACAGGTAGTGTACTTCTTAGGTGGATCTTGAGTTGGATACAATAAATGAAAACTAGCATTTCTGCGTTTTTTATTTAGTAATGAGTGGACCATACCTACGTTGTAGCCATTACTGTGTGCTATATAACAAATGATAGACAATTCCTCATTAAATGCCTGTGGGCTCAACGGTACCGTCAGTAACCTGCTCAGTAAGCTGTGGAAAGCTGCCATTTTATGTTGCCATGGGTGGTTAGATGATCGCCTCTGAGCCCACTAATAGCTGAAATATTTATGGATGCGTTCGAGACTAACCACATAGTTGGGAACGTCCATGTCTTGTACTACTTTAGATACGTGGATGACATTATCATCTGCTGGACGGGAACAAAGCGTCAGCTCAGTATCCTCGTCTCCAAGTTGAATTCAGTACACCCTACAGTACCCACCTTTTACTTACCATTGCTTTGTCATGGATTTTCGCCAAGTAACGCCTGGTTCCATCCAATATTTAAAATTATAAGAAGTACATAGCCCTTAGATTAAAAATACTATTGATATTGGATTCAGTACAAACACAACGCGGAATCTTGGCACTCGAATACTATATAGGTAAATATTACTACAACCATCTATAAAATAAACAAGATTGTACATTGATGGTTGACATAGAAATAATTCGTAATAATAAATACAGGCGCATCAATGTACAGCGCCGTTGTCGCATCCCTCGAGATTCAGCAAGCGCAATAGGAACTTAGTACGGCGCGCGGTTGAAGCGCGCAGGTGTGCAATGTACAGCGCCGTTGTCGCATCCCTCGAGAGTCAGCAAGCGCAATAGGAACTTGGTACGGCGCGCGGTTGAAGCGCGCAGGTGTGCAATGTACAGCGCCGTTGTCGCATCCTCCGAGATTCAGCAAGCGCAATAGGAACTTAGTACGGCGCGCGGTTGAAGCGCGCAGGTGTGCAATGTACAGCGCCGTTGTCGCATCCCCCGAGATTCAGCAAGCGCAATAGGAACTTAGTACGGCGCGCGGTTGAAGCGCGCAGGTGTGCAATGTACAGCGCCGTTGTCTTATCCCCCGAGATTCTGCAAGCGCAATAGGAACTTAGTACGGCGCGCGGTTGAAGCGCGCAGGTGTGCAATGTACAGCGCCGTTGTCGCATCCCTGGAGAGTCAGCAAGCGCAATAGGAACTTAGTACGGCGCGCGGTTGAAGCGCGCAGGTGTGCAATGTACAGCGCCGTTGTCGCATCCCTCGAGATTCAGCAAGCGCAATAGGAACTTAGTACGGCGCGCGGTTGAAGCGCGCAGGTGTGCAATGTACAGCGCCGTTGTCGCATCCCTGGAGAGTCAGCAAGCGCAATAGGAACTTAGTACGGCGCGCGGTTGAAGCGCGCAGGTGTGCAATGTACAGCGCCGTTGTCTTATCCCCCGAGATTCAGCAAGCGCAATAGGAACTTAGTACGGCGCGCGGTTGAAGCGCGCAGGTGTGCAATGTACAGCGCCGTTGTCGCATCCCTCGAGATTCAGCAAGCGCAATAGGAACTTAGTACGGCGCGCGGTTGAAGCGCGCAGGTGTGCAATGTACAGCGCCGTTGTCGCATCCCCCGAGATTCAGCAAGCGCAATAGGAACTTAGTACGGCGCGCGGTTGAAGCGCGCAGGTGTGCAATGTACAGCGCCGTTGTCTTATCCCCCGAGATTCAGCAAGCGCAATAGGAACTTAGTACGGCGCGCGGTTGAAGCGCGCAGGTGTGCAATGTACAGCGCCGTTGTCGCATCCCTGGAGAGTCAGCAAGCGCAATAGGAACTTAGTACGGCGCGCGGTTGAAGCGCGCAGGTGTGCAATGTACAGCGCCGTTGTCGCATCCCTGGAGAGTCAGCAAGCGCAATAGGAACTTAGTACGGCGCGCGGTTGAAGCGCGCAGGTGTGCAATGTACAGCGCCGTTGTCTTATCCCCCGAGATTCAGCAAGCGCAATAGGAACTTAGTACGGCGCGCGGTTGAAGCGCGCAGGTGTGCAATGTACAGCGCCGTTGTCGCATCCCTGGAGAGTCAGCAAGCGCAATAGGAACTTAGTACGGCGCGCGGTTGAAGCGCGCAGGTGTGCAATGTACAGCGCCGTTGTCGCATCCCTCGAGATTCAGCAAGCGCAATAGGAACTTAGTACGGCGCGCGGTTGAAGCGCGCAGGTGTGCAATGTACAGCGCCGTTGTCGCATCCCTGGAGAGTCAGCAAGCGCAATAGGAACTTAGTACGGCGCGCGGTTGAAGCGCGCAGGTGTGCAATGTACAGCGCCGTTGTCGCATCCCTGGAGAGTCAGCAAGCGCAATAGGAACTTAGTACGGCGCGCGGTTGAAGCGCGCAGGTGTGCAATGTACAGCGCCGTTGTCTTATCCCCCGAGATTCAGCAAGCGCAATAGGAACTTAGTACGGCGCGCGGTTGAAGCGCGCAGGTGTGCAATGTACAGCGCCGTTGTCGCATCCCTCGAGATTCAGCAAGCGCAATAGGAACTTAGTACGGCGCGCGGTTGAAGCGCGCAGGTGTGCAATGTACAGCGCCGTTGTCGCATCCCTCGAGATTCAGCAAGCGCAATAGGAACTTAGTACGGCGCGCGGTTGAAGCGCGCAGGTGTGCAATGTACAGCGCCGTTGTCGCATCCCTCGAGATTCAGCAAGCGCAATAGGAACTTAGTACGGCGCGCGGTTGAAGCGCGTAGGTGTGCAATGTACAGCGCCGTTGTCGCATCCCTCGAGATTCAGCAAGCGCAATAGGAACTTAGTACGGCGCGCGGTTGAAGCGCGCAGGTGTGCAATGTACAGCGCCGTTGTCGCATCCCTCGAGATACAGCAAGCGCAATAGGAACTTAGTACGGCGCGCGGTTGAAGCGCGCAGGTGTGCAATGTACAGCGCCGTTGTCGCATCCCTCGAGATTCAGCAAGCGCAATAGGAACTTAGTACGGCGCGCGGTTGAAGCGCGCAGGTGTGCAATGTACAGCGCCGTTGTCGCATCCCTCGAGATTCAGCAAGCGCAATAGGAACTTAGTACGGCGCGCGGTTGAAGCGCGCAGGTGTGCAATGTACAGCGCCGTTGTCGCATCCCTGGAGAGTCAGCAAGCGCAATAGGAACTTAGTACGGCGCGCGGTTGAAGCGCGCAGGTGTGCAATGTACAGCGCCGTTGTCGCATCCCTCGAGATTCAGCAAGCGCAATAGGAACTTAGTACGGCGCGCGGTTGAAGCGCGCAGGTGTGCAATGTACAGCGCCGTTGTCGCATCCCTCGAGATTCAGCAAGCGCAATAGGAACTTAGTACGGCGCGCGGTTGAAGCGCGCAGGTGTGCAATGACCGAGGTGAAGTGGTGCCGGTTTTAAAGCACTGATCGGTAATCTAGGTATTTTTGATCTAAGAAGTAGCCACCAGTACTCAGGGATAATGTAACAACATAATAGTGAAAGAATTTTTTAAATCGGTAAAGGAGTTTTGGAGCTTATTCAATGCAAACAAACAATTCAAAAAACATCAATTTAGACGGTATTGATATAGATTTGTAACTTTAATGATTTTTTTTAATAATACACCAAAATAACAGTTAAGCTTCTTCTTATCCTGGTAATGTGTTCCTGGTAACAGATAAGTCTTTTATAGTTCTCTTAATAAAATTTTAAGCAACAGTACTAACAGCATCAGAAGTGGAAGGTTCCTCATCTTCTGCACTCTTGAGCTCCTTCTGTTGTACACTGAACATGTCCGTGATCTTCCTGGTCTTGAACTTGTCAGTCTTCGCCAACATCTTCTTGTGGAGCCAGTCCGGGTATTGGCAACGTGGGACCGGGTTGTCCAGCTGGAATTATAATGTCGTTAGGACACTGATAAAGTAAGATGTGTCCTACACAAAAAGACATAAGCTAAAAGTATACATATTTTATAGTATAGTATATTATATATACTATACTATAAAATATAGTTCCCTTATTAAAATGGCCGGCGTCGAAGATTCGTTAGAAGAGTCCTAATCAGACGTGTTTATGACGTGTGAAATGTTGACAACTACGGTACTAAATGTCCAGTAACACGCAAAGACAGCTCTCGTCGACCAAGTTACGCCATTACTGTGTACGAGTGATAAGGACAGAGATAATAATCGTTCGCTATCGCAATGTAACTTAGTAACGGTCCGTTTGTTAACAAAGAATATCCCGTCTCGATGGCCTTATTTAACTAATATTATAAATGTAAAAGTTTGTGAAGATATTTATTTAAATAAATAATAATAAATGTTTTTGGACATTCTTAAACAAGGTCATCTAGCCCATACCAAGCTATAAGCTTGTGCTATGGGATCTAGACAACTAATAAACATACTTATATATTTCTAAATACATACATTATATACATAGAAAACACCCAAACTACGAAACAAACATTTGTGGATCTCACAAATATTTGAATCGACCCGGGAATCGAACCCGGGACTCCGGAGTCGAAAGCCGATGCACTACCGACCACGCCACCGAAGCAGTTTGTTAAACGTAATCCGTTGAAAATGAATTTGGATTTAATTGGCCCTTTTCGGGATCGTTATGTTTTGTCGATCCATCCCTATGATCATGGCTTCAGTCGATAACCAATAATATAGCAGAAAATGTGACCCAACTGTAAAACTTTTTTTTTTTCTGGAGTTTATCGTTTTGATATTTAATAAAAAGAAGCTGAATTGATTTGACAGTCATCGACCCTATTGTTGAGGTTATCGACTAAAGTCAACACTGGCTGTACAATCCCTACTGACTCTCTACAACTCACCCCTTGCATAGCAGCTGGAATAGTAATAATTTTCTGTATGGCCCCGCTCAGTCTCTCGATATAATATCCCCAGTCGAGTACATCTCTAATATCGATATGTTCAGTAATACTGTTATCCTTGAGCCAGCGACGTAGGTGGTGACGTTTGACCGACGCGGGAGACTGGAATATCGCGAGAGGGATCGCGCGCTCCGTCACTGGGGCGCCCTCTGGTTTCTTCGATATTATAAATCTGGATAAAAAGATAGGAAAGAGGAATATTTAACAAAAACGCATGTGCTTTTTCACTAGTTTTTCTTGTTTTACAATGACTGGTTTAATATATGTATTGTGTACATACAATCGACTGTATAAATACGATATGAAACGAGAAAATGTGTTTAAAAAGAACATTACAAGACTTGTAGAAAAACATATATATGTGCGTACGTGCCACGTGCGTGTGTGCGTGCGAATACGTAATCATTTAGATTCATATTTATGTAAATATACCATTATCTAGTTACCGATAATGTCCATACCTGCAAGCTAAACCAGCGTCCTTCACCATCTGATCCCCCAGAAACTCCGCCAGCCGTTTCGCTGTAGATATCGAAGTAGACTTCTGGCCACCATAGTCTTCCAGCTTCTTCGACATGGACCTATTCTCCGAGATCAGTTCAAACAGTTCCGTGTCTGGCATGTTGCAGCCTTTCGAGTACAATACGTCCAGCCAATAGTCAGCTACTTTGGCGACTGCTCCGTAACAAGACTTCAAGTCGTTTCCTTTGAGGAAAGCCTCGAATACTGAGGACTGGAAGATTTTTATGAGTTGCAGCTCGCCTCTGCGTTTTACTTCGAAACCTGGTGAATAGTTTACATTTATAAAAAACTATTTACCAATTTGTTCATAGACCTTCAACCTATAGACTGGCAGTATCAAAAAAAAATCAAAAAAGGGGAAATTACGAAATAGAGTAATATAATAGATATCATCATTCACCGAGCCTTTTTACAACTCAGTTGGGGTCGGCTTTCCAGTCTAACTGCGATTCGGCTGAACTTCGATATTTTCCGTGAAGCGACTGCCATCTGACCGCCACGACCCATGGGCGATATCGAAGTTAATAATATAATAGATAATAAGACATTAATCGCGTAATAAATGTGTAAGAAATATTATAGAAATTAAGCAATAAAATTAAATAAGTTTATATGAAAATACGCCCACTTGACTACTTGAGATGTTGCCAATTGGCAACAACGACGTGAACAATTTTTCAGTACTACTCTTCCTGTCTATTTATTGAAAGTCTTTGAATTTGTCTATGGTTAAAAGTTGTACATCTACCCTACATTTTAATTCAGCCTAGATATGAGGTAGGATATCTAGATTTTTGTGAGAAACGGAAAAACAAAATTGAGGCTAATGTCTAGTAAAGGTTTAAACTAACTAAAAAAGTTTTAACTAAGAAAGTTTAAACATTTTCGTCAATGAGAATAAAAATAATGATTTACAGCAACCCTACCTTTTAATTCAGCAACCCTACCTTTTAATTCAGCAAGTGACCCATCAAAGTTGAACACGGCATATCGTTTCTTGAGCCTCTTGCCTTCCTCCTTAGACGCGGGCAACACCATCGCTAAGTAAGGTCCGTCCACTTCGAAGAATATAGAGTTCTCTGAACGTTGCTCATACTTCTTCCCTACGGGGTCGGTCAATTCGTAGTATTGGTCGTTTGTGAAATGGTCCTGGATACACGAAATTAATTTAATGAAAGTAGGTAGCAAAGTAGGCAGACGCCTAGTTTTTTTTATTTTTTCTCCACCGCCGGGCGTCCCGGGTACGCCCTCGAAAGCTTAACCCCCGGGCGCTGGCGATCTTTGGCCACCTATGCTGCCTCTATCAAGAGGAGGAGGGCCTATATAGAATCAGTTTTCACCAGTAATTCACCCGACCTTATTATTATAAATTATGTTTTATTGCCCCTAATATCAAGCACTTTTATAATTACCAGAGCCTTAGGGCAATAATTGATCAGTAGTTACACCACTTGAAGAGGTCGACTTGGGACGTGAAGAAGACCTAGGTTGGAGATTATATAAAAGCAAAGATAAAATAATACTATACTAGTACAGATGTCCCATCCCATGCTAAGAAATGGGGTGGTTCTCTATTATGGCTATTTCCATAGCGACTGTTATTTACGTAAAATTCTCAATAGATGTAAGCAGTATATTAACGGTCGTTCGACAGCGTCTATATACATTGGGGAACCTAATAGGATGTAATTATTTGGCAGATACGATTATTTACCATTTTAAATGTTCCCGATTGGCTTCCAAATAATAATATAGTAAAAGACACAAAAATAAACTCGACCCATATAATTAACTTACTTTGACCATAGAGTTAAGTACCGCGTTGGGGAAGGACACGTTGATTTTCTTCTTCTTGGCGTGTGTCGTGTGAACTGTTACGTTCTCTGGGAACGACGACGGCAGAATGCACCAGATACCTAGTAGCAGACATTTACATCTTATGTCGACCATTCAACAGGTACTTTTCCAGTTTTGTTTTTTTTACTCTGACGGGTTTCGCCTCACGGTATCATAAGATATGGATATATTGATGATAATTAGATAGATGATTAGATAGAGATGGATAATTAGGACTAAATTAGAATATAAAAATAGATTATGTAATTGTATTTTTTGGATTTGACAAACTCCCTCTTGAATCACTATATCTATTGCTGAAAACTCCATCAAGATCCGTCGAGTAGTTTTAGAGATTAGAGAGAACTACGCAACGGATTTTAATGCGGATTTCGCCAATGGATAGTGTTTTTCGAGGAAGGTTTTTATGTATATAATTTGCTAATGTCCGCTAGTTTTTTACAAACTACATAAAATATGAACCGCGAAATATTAAGGTAGTGAGTCAAGCGTATTGTCCCATAGGTGCTCAAAGATCGCTGGCGCCCTGGGTTAATCTGTCCGAGGCCGTAGGATGTTAAGGCGGCCATAAAAAATAAATAAAGGCTAGTATTCACCATCGGTATCGAGCTCGAGCGGTCGTCCCACCTGCTCGATGATCTCTCTCGCTTTCATGATGATGTTAGCGCCCGTGTAGCACACTATACCCGCCATCTCCATACTGTGCCAGCGAGCGCTGGGGAAATAACCAGTACGTTTAACTAATTTATATAATACTAGTGGTCGCCCGCGACTTCGTCCGCGTGGTAATTTGGATTTTTACCCGTTCCCGTCGCGCCGCGTCATATTTTGAACAATTCACACAATATCTTTATAAATTGTAGCCTATGTGTTATTCTGATGTATAAGCTATATTATTGTAAAGTTTCATTAAAATCCATTCACTAGTTTTTACGTGAAAGAGTAACAAACATCCATCCATCCATACATACATACGTATGTATGGATGGATACATGTTACAGACTTACATACTTACATACTCACAAACTTTCGCGTTTATAATATTAGTAGGATTTCTAGCATAAAAAAGCTATCTGATGAAAAATGTATTATGAAAATCGATTAGGTAACACAACAACGACAAAACAACGCAAACACGTGGTCAAGCACAATTTTGTATGAAAATATATCAGTTTCATTCACACTACCCACATTTTGTCGACGAACACTACGATGTGGCAACGTGTAGCAACGACATCGCAGTCACCATCGACATCGCGTCGATATTTTTTTTACTATGTACCTACAAAACTGCAAAAAGCTGTGGTTGTCGTGTCGCTGTCGTACGTGTGCTTGGAGCCTTAGTTTTACAGATTTAAAAACACAACACACAACTTTATAATGATAGTATTGATTGAATAAGCTCAACTTCAAAATGTAGGATCTTAGTGGGCCTTTATAGAGGTTTTTAATAATGAAGTAGTCAACTCACCCTCTCCTCATGACGTATCCGTAGAAAGAGTTAAGGATACATTTGTGTGCGAGTTGCAGCGAGTCGTACAACACTTCGCGACTCTTGGCCGACTTGACCTCGGCCGCGTCGCCGCTCGCCACCGCCTCGGACACTTTCGCCTTCGCTTGCTTGTTCAGAGCCTTATACTCGTACCGACGATCTCTGTAGTTTCATACTAGAATTCTTACTCGCCAAATAAATATCCCCTCTTCATACTTGGTGGAGATTTTTTTTTATTTGTATTTGAAACTTGTGCACAAATAATGTACAGTAAGCTTCAGAGAAAAGGAACCCCCCTTGATAATGACATGAAAGCACTAAAGTTTTTTGAATCATTGTGTATATGGCATGTTGGTCTAGTGGTTATGACCGATGCTTTGTGGACACGACAACCGGGGTGAACCCTGGTTGACGTGAATCCTCGGACACAAGTTCTTTTTTTATTCATATAATTATTTTTTTATTTTCTTAAGCACTTTTTGTTAATTAATATTTAAGGAATCAAATTTTATAGTAGGTATGAGGTTTGTAAGAAAAGATAGGCTTATTGCATAAACAATATTAATTTATTTCTCGAATTACATTTCTAGGTATTTTTTTTTCCTCTTTCCATTCCTGGTTGAGTATACAGTTTTTCTATCTGAGTTAAATTGGGGTTACTTATTTTTAAATTTTACCTAACCTAAATTTATTGACAAAATACAATACCCTAAGTGAAGTATAAAATGTTTACTTAATATTAGATACTTCTAGAAACATAACTACAATATTTATTTACTTATTTATTTAAAGTTGCAAACATTAATTTTTTACACTCTGTATAATCTTTGAATATAGAAGAATGGTTGAAAAATTAAATGTTATTTGTTCCTGTGAATCACAAAGAAAGAACCAACATGCTAAACTATAACAGTATAGCAATATACATCTTCCTCTTTGATCACATTTTCTGATAAGTAGGGAACCCTTTTAACACAACATTAGAAAAATATGTGAGGTCAGATGGTGCATCGTTAACACATTAGAAGATTACTAAACTTGTAAACAAAAACTTGTAATGGGATTAGGTACTAATAATATAATATTATTATTATGAATGTTAGGACACTTTATACACAGCGTCATCTAGCCTAAAATAAACACCTTAATGTGATATGGATACTACACAACGGATATAATACTTATTTTGAATATTTTTTTTAGATTAAGTACACCCAGACACATAACAAATAATCATGTTCAGCACACAAAGATTTGTCCTGGGTTAGAATCGATAAACTGCATTAATAACGGAGAGGATGGCCCTCACTGTCTATCACTTCTTGAAGACGACTTTTCATCCCCGACACCATATTAAAACATGCGGCACTATTTCGCATTAGTTCCCAAGTTCTGTTTACCTCTTCATCCAATTTTTTTTTTGACTTTATTTCACTTGAGTCCCAGTTTAAAACCATCTGACCCCATAAGTTTTCTATAGGGTTAAGATCCGGGTTTTTAGCCGGCCACTCAAACACCATTATATCTTCTTGTGAATTTAGCCAGTCTTGCACGATTCGGGACCGATGCACTGAAGAGTTATCCTGAACCAGGTAAATTTGTCCTTCTGAATATGCGACCCGCACTGAAGGCAGCATTACGTCATTCAACACTTCAAGGTATCGCTCACTGTTCATGCGGCCACCTATTTCCACTAGCTCGCCTGGGCCCATTGAAGACATCCATCCCCAGTAACCTAAAATAATAAACCTTTTCAAATCTGTTGCAATATGTAAAACAATGTCAGCAGCAATAATAATTAGAAAAATATTATATATATATATATTTATTTATTATTGTTTTATGTTATTATTAATTTATTTTATGTTAAAGAATATAATCATTTACTTACCTAATGTTAACCGCCCGCTTGTTCTCAAGTCTAATACGTTTTTAGGGTTGAACCGTTGGCCACTTCTTCTCCATAAAATTTTTCGGCCATCCCTATCTGACTTGAAGCATTTTTCGTCGGTAAATATAACAATTTCGTTTTCCCAGTCGAAATTTAAATAACGAGTAGCAAAATTTACTCGGTTGGTGGGATGATCGTCAGTAAGTTGAATCTTTCTGGCTGGCTTATAATTATGGATATTCGCAGCGTGTAGATGTCGTCGAACAGTACTCAGCGACACTCCAAAAGTTTCAGCACTTGAGCGCGTAAAGAAATTCCAAAAAACTAACTTGAAAATGTAACATGATTAAGCAATAAATAGGTATATAATATATTTTTATCGTTACTCTTACCGTTATGCCCATATCTCGTGCTATTTTATTTATGCTTTGTTCTTGCTCCCAGAGAACAATAATTTTAGCTTTCAAAAATGTTGTTAATCGAACCATACTTTCAATTTACTCAAAAAACTGATCAAAAACTTAATAAATTGAATAATATTACGAGGAGGATTAACACTAATGCAAATTACCACAAATTATAAAGTTACCTTCAATCACAGTTTAGTAAATAAGGCAAAGAAGTATTCTAATTGCAACCTTAGCGCGCTGTCACAGATATTATAATACTATAGCCGCAGCTCATACAGCAGATAAGTTTTTGAAGTAAAACATGACGGTAGTGCAACTGTATCAAGCGTAATCTATTGAACTAAACGAGAAATCTATACTAATTTTAACCTTATCTTTTAGTCTATTGAGCAGTTATTATTAACACATATGGTGGAAGTTAAAATTTAAACCTTAAGGTCTAGAAAATTACACCGTAATCAACTTTGTTCGATACAAGGAGTAATGCTATTCATATTTTCGCCATTATTATCAAGTGAACCGATAGCCTAGTGGTATAAGGCACGGCCTAGGTGATCGGCTGGCGCTGGAGATGCGAGTTCGTATCCTCAAACAGCACATAAATTAATGTGGTATTTTGTTGTGAGTAAATTGTATCTTGATATACAATTGAGCCGAAAGACGAAAAATATCAGAAAATTACAAATTAATATGAACATGCAAAAAAAGGCAGATGAAGCTGCTCGCTCGTTCGCAGCTCAGCGAACGATCTCATCACGTGACGTCATTCGTGAGTCATGTAACGCGGCGATGTTCAGTACATTAAGTAAACATTTTATACTTCACTTATTCATTTTGTCAATAAATTTAGGTCAGGTAAAATTTAAAAATAAGTAACCCCAATTTAACTCAGATAGAAAAACTGTATACTCAACCAGGAATGGAAAGAGGAAAGAAAAAAGCCTAGAAATGTAATTCGAGAAATAAATTAATATTGTTTATGCAATAAGGCTATCTTTTCTTACAAACCTCATACCTACTATAAAATTTGATTCCAATATTAATTAACAAAAAGTGCTTAAGAAAATAAAAAAATAATTATATGAATAAAAAAAGAACTTGTGTCCGAGGATTTGAACCTCGGTTGCCGTGTCCACAAAGCAGCGGTCATAACCACTAGACCAACATGCCATATACACAATGATTCAAAAAACTTTAATGCTTTCATGTCATTATCAAGGGGGGTTCCTTTTCTCTGAAGCTGACTGTACAAAGGCGTACTTAATGCCATAGGCATTATCTACCAGTCAACCTTCGGGTGATGCAAAGAGAGTTTGTACTAGGTGCTCAGAATTTGTAAGAAAATTAAAGACAATAGAGTGACTGAGAGATGAAGCGATACTTAACAAGTAGGTATTACTCAAATGATAGTCAATAAACTTAAATACTAATACGTACACAAATAACCAATACTAGTATACTATAAATATCTGCATACTCAAACATACATAAACTAATATAAATATGTATACACACAAAATAAATGTGTATAAAGTTAGGTACGACTATGTTGAGTAATTTTATAGAATTATTGTTAATCATTTACGCAGATCTCAAAAGATATTATTTTATCTGTTTAACTCTTTTACTCGCTGCTCTGATTCTATTCCTCACAACGAGGTGTTATTAGCCTATTTCGATGAAGGCTTATTATATAAAAAGAAAGGCACCACATCAAAAGGCGTCATTGAAGTCAATAGGGATCAAAATTGCTAAATACAAAATATTAGCCACATCGTATTTTAAGAGTACAATAAATAACACAATATTTCTAGCTCTTTTAATTAAACATATATTGTCCTCCTACTAAGGACTGACTCACCTGAAAGCTCTCACAGTATCGACATAGAAGGAGTTCTCCTTCTGACAAATAGTAGTGGTCCTCACTTCGGTGCGAGTCACTTTCGTCTTCTTGTACGCGACCCTGCAGTAGTCGGCGAGACGTTTCTTTTCATATGCTGCCTGTACCATGCCGTTTTAATAAAAAATTGTGTGTTTTAATGGTACTAATATTATAAACCAATGGGTGTAACTCGTTTCAAATTCCCATGGGAAAATATAGCAGGAATACAAAGTAGCCTACGTATGAGCTATATTAATGTTAAGTTTCATTATATTTGCAATATTATTTGCTAGAACGATTTTCTTCGGCAGGTATGGCTTTCGGGTCGAATAAAAAAATACGGGGAATACTCTACCACTTAGGTACACTACATAAATACGAATAACATTATTCCGTCAGTCACAAATACGAATTTCAAAATACCGATTTTCATAATTCCGACTGGTTCCAAATTCCGAATATAACAACTCCGATTGATCATTATTCCTATTTTTATAATTCCTAAATTTCAATATTCCTAACATTTATAATTACTACTCTCAAAATACCGAGCTTTAATAGATCGAATAACAAAAAGTCCGACTTAATGATATTTCGAAACATCAACAATACGAATTCTGATTTCGCTTTCGATTTCAATACGATTTCCCAAATTTTTTATATAATATAGATCAATTCCGGCGCTTCGCCGGTCGCTGCCGCGGCACGCTTGCTTCGCTCGCTCGGCTCGCGCTCTGTTGTGGTCACAGTTCTAACCTATCCTAACCCACTTTTACCCATTCCAGATACCCAGACCAGACTGCGTGAAGTTGGTTGTGCAGCGATTTCTTTCTGTCACTAAACTCTAGAACAAATATGTTGACTTTTAGTTTATTCGAAGCAGTAAAAATCGGAATGTCGTGTTCGGACCGAGAACCCTTCGAGCATTTGACTCTTCGAACGTATGAAAATCAGAAAACTAACATATCGCATTAATGGCTTTCGGTAAAATAAGTTTCGTGATTTTTAATAATAGACATTACAATTCTTAGGTATTATGAAATTCGGACTTTTGAAAATCGGAACATCGAAATTCGGAATAAGTTTTTCGGAGTATTTGGGTGTTCCCCTACCACTGGCTTGCCATTCAATTTGGTACGCCTGCTGATCAACAGACGAGGCTCTGTCAAATTACTGACGATGAAAGGAGGTTATCCTTTTTTTTTTTTAGTTCTCCCACTCAAGGCCTCGGCCATATGCCGGCTACGTCCATTGCCGAGCGCCTCTGATTAGCACTAGGAAGAATTTCCAGCGGCGGCGGCGCCCGGAGGACTTTCGCGAACTGTGTAGCCTCTATCGTGTTGGTCGGGTTTTACCACACATCTTTGGGGTCGAGATTTTTCCCCTGTCGGTACTGCCTACCCTTGGAGGAAACAAGCGAGATTTCATTGTAAGTATAATAAGCTGATTATTACTGACCTGGTCTTCCTTAGGTAGTGCATGAAAAGCTCTGGTAGGTCCACCGGGATGTAGTGGAGGGAACTTTTCCGTTTCTAATTGCTGTTGAATGCGCTGGTATTCACTCCTAGTCGCTGGCACTACAGATGATAATGAACACTCGATTTAAATAATCGACAATGAATCGCATCGAAATCGGATCACAACGAATTTTTTAATAAGCTTCCAAAGATCGCAGTTTGGTAACGTTTAGTTTATTGTATTTATGTAAAATCCGTTCAGTATCTGAAGAGATTAACCTGTTTTGTATTTTATTAGACTTTTTAATTCACCCACACTTATTTTTCCCTGTCACAGAATAAACCATAGTACTTATCACACAAAGTGTTTTTCCTGGATTCGGCAGCAGTCACTAACCTCTAGTCCACAAAGGTTGTCATTGTAAGTGTTTAGATGAAACTCACAGTAATCTCCTCGCCACATCCACTCCATGTGCCTCTGACAGGTGGCTCCGGGCCGGTTGTAGTCGCACACAGCACACACACTCGTGTTCACCATCGCAGACGGCTGCAACCTGCCACAACAATAGAACCATAAGCACCGACTTCCCATGGAGGAAGGCACAGAATAAGCTACGATAGTATTAATACAGAATGCATTATGGTATGTGTTTGTAAAAATCTTAGTGTTATTCTTATTGTCGTGTCGAACGTTTCTCCCCTCAAAAAATGACATGAAAGGATTTCTTCCCTCTCTGGGGTGTAGCTGTGTACCCGTTTCATTGACCTATGTAGTCAGATATGAGACTATAGCAGTTTCCAATAATTTGAGTTCTTTAAGGCGGTGGTCCCACCAAAGGCAAGTAAACGAGTAAATAATAAACGACAATAACACTATTGTATTTGTAAACAAAAAAGATACAATTAATCGGTAACTGTTCACACCCCCCGCGCCCCGGCAAGTGGATTATTTATATAATGCATCTCAGATACATCGTAGGTATTCATAAGAACGACATTATTGAAGCAGAGACAATTTGTAAGGGAAACGACAAGTATAAATTACCTATTAGTTAATATAATGTTAGGGTACATAGCACCGACATCGAGATGGTATATGAGTGGGTTCTCATCTCTCCTTGGGTGATCCTTCATGTGTTGTAGCTTCGCCTTAATCTCAGCACAGACCTCGTCGAAGTTCGTCACCAAGTCCAGGGGAATCCCCTCTTCGACCTCTATGGCATGCTTCATGGTTTTTTCCGTGGTCTCCATCAGTTTGTCTATGGCCGATGGAACGATTTTGAATTTGCACTTTAAATCTGCTCTGAAAACGCCTGGAATTTCAAAATTCAATTTATGATAAGTACATTCAAATAGTTTCTTTTTTTGGAATAGTTAGTTCCAGTGACTAAGTGGTAACTGGTTAGGTTAACACATTGCAAAGGTTAAGCAAATACTAGCTAGGTCGATCTCAGGATGGGTGACTATTTCTTAAGACACTGAGACCCCTACGTGTCTCCGAGAGCACGTGAAACCATAGGTCCTGGTTGCCATACGAACATCTATGACAGACATTACGAGAAGTTAGTGCTGCAAAAATCCGTCTGGTCTAATTACAGAACTTCGATATCGCCAATGGGATGTGGAATTCAAATGAAAGGCTCAGTAGATAATTAGAAAGTATCTAGTTTAAACCAGGCTTTCCAACGGGATACTTTAACAAATAACAACTTTATCTTATATATAAAATTCTCGTATCGCGGTGTTTGTAGTTAAACTCCTCCGAAACGGCTTGACCGATTTTCATGAAATTTTGTGTGCATATTGGGTAGTCTATTTTTCATCCCCCTAAATGTTAAGGGTAGTCCACCCCTAAAGCAAAACAACGTTTGCCGGGTCAGCTAGTCTACATATAAAATTTGTTTACACTTAAAACATACAATCTTGACTGCCTCGGTGGCTCAGTGGTACGAGTATGCGACTGCCGCCCCTGAGGTCCCAGGTTCGATTCCGGGTCGATTCAAATTATTTGTGTGATCCACAAATGTTTGTTTCGGAGTTTGGCTATTTTCTATGTATAATATGTATGTATTTAGAAATATATAAGTATGTTTATCAGTCGTCTAGATACCATAGTACAAGGTTATATTAGCTTAATTTGGGCTAGATGACGTTGTGTGAGAATGTCCATAAATATTTAATTATATTTAATTAATTTAATACAATCAAAATTTACTCGATTTAAATAAAAGTTACAATCGATTACTGTAGCTATCAAATATATCTATTATAAGCCACTTACAATGATAGTGGGATGGAACGTGGTCACAATAACCGCTTTGTGACGTCATCTATCGATAAAAAGTACGGATAGCAAAACGTTATCCGTACTTTTAGCGATGAATAACGTTACGACGCAGTTATTATGACAAGGTTCCCACTGTCATTGTGCGCGGCTCATACCTCACATTACCGTACGTACCAGATTCCAAAGCCTCAACATGCCCACCGACGTACGTCTCAGTCTCGAGCACGTGTCCGTCATTGGTCAGCTTGTTGAGCTCCTCCACTTGCTTGTTCGGGAACACAATGTTCGCGTGGAACGCTTGCACCATTAGTAGCGACTCGCATAGTGTGCCAGAGCCTTTGCGAAGTACCTGGATATTCAAAAAAAAGTTTAATAATATGTTAATATACTTTGTCTAAATAATTAAATAGTGTTTCGCTTTGACATTGAATAATGATCTAAAGGCTCACCTCGTCAGGCTCCAAGGGGATGATGGTACAGAGCGCGAATATAAACGGATGGACATACTTCATGTATAGATAGTACGTAGCCACCGCGTCTGATACTGAGTAGTTCGATAGCACCTGCAATATTGACATCTTTACATTACAAAGTTTAAGTTTAAACTAGGCAACGGATGATTTTAGTGCTGTTTTCAGCAATAAACTGAATCAAGAGTTTATTATTTTATTTATTAAAAAAATTTGCATTGCATATAATATGTACAGTTAAGGTTCAAAAGTGCATTCCCATTATTACAATGCAATAACTATACAATAAAACAATAGAACTCTGCCGACAAGTTATTGCATTATTACAATGGGAATGCACTTTTGAACCTTGACTGTACAATACGTCAGATTTGATAACCACATATTTTAGCAATAATGCAAGCCCCCTGTACCATAAAATGCATATATTATATTATATATGTATGTTTGTTATGGTATAGAAGTTACCTGGGACTGCCTCGGTGGCTCAGTGGTATGAGTATGCGACTGCGCCCCTGAGATCCCAGGTTCGATTCCGGGTCGATTCAAATTATTTGTGTGATCCACAAATGTTTGTTTCGGAGTTTGGGTATTTTCTATGTATAATATGTATGTATTTAGAAATATATAAGTATGTTTATCAGTCGTCTAGATCCCATAACACAAGCTTATATTAGCTTAATTTGGGCTAGATGACGTTGTGTGAGAATGTCCAAAAATATTTATTTATTTATTACCTGTGGTTGTTCAGCCGCCATTCGACACATATCCTCTGGGTCCAGTTCGACTGGGTCATACCTCAGCTTGGCCTTGGCCACCGCCTTCAAACCTTGCGAACCCACTGGTAAGTACGAGTCTCTTTTTACCCAACTGGAAATATACACAAGACGAATTTATATGTCTGCCCTAAAGTCCATAGTCGCGCGTCCCGGGTACGCCCTCGGAAGAATACCCAGGGCGCCGGCAGACTTAGGCTACCCAATGAGGCTAGAGTTTCTACATACATATCTATGATGTTATATGCAATATTTTACTTTAACTGGGTAATTATCACAAAGTACAGAGTAGATATGCACATACATTTCATTACCTGACGTTTCGACTAGAATACACCAGCCGTGATCGCAGGGTAAGCCTTTCATGTTAATGCCAGTGTTAAAGTTAAAGATAGATAATGAAAGTATAAAAGTTAGTTTAATATGAATGCATGCATTTTCCAACGTTAATAATATTTTTGATTAGTGTAATAATAATAGGGAAATGGGTTGACATGTGGGTGTATAATGCACCTCTGCTTACCCCCTTGTACTTGTACTTGTACTTACCCCCTTTAAGATATAGACGTAATCATATTATGTATGTTAAAATAAAAAGACTAATTATTGCAGAAACCGATGGGAAATGAATTAAAAATATTCCTTAAAAAGTATTAATAATCTCCTTACCACAAGCAATCCATATGCATAGCTGGTCGACAAGCGTACGTGCCATCCCTCGCAGCTATCTTACTGAACCCTATCTCTTGCTTCATGTCGAGCCCCACGGCCGCCGCACGAGCTTCTACGAACGGCCAGTCGAAGAAATCACCTGCAATTAACACATAGCCTGCATTAGACTGAACCTTCAACACTTGCATTTTATCTGACATGATCACCGCGGCTCCACCCGCGTGACATAGTCTTCCAGTTCCCGATTCCCGTGGGAACACATTACCGGGGTAAAGAGATTTTCAAAAGCAGTTCAGTAGATACGGGCCCTATTCAAATCAATCGAACAAACATACATACTCGAACATTCAAACCAACAAACAAACAAACTTTATAATATTAGTTTGACATATTGTAAAGGTTCAAAAGTGCATACCTGTTATTACAATGCAATAACTAGACTGTATGCTGATGCTTAGACTGCAGAGATTATATGGTGATTAATGGGAATGCACTTTTGTACCTTGACTGTACCCCTAGCAAAATAATTAAGTATACAGACAGGGCACACTACCAAAGAAATTCACAGAGGTCGAAACAATTCTTAAGTAGTACATAGTGTCTCACATGCTTGGATTTGTGCTAACAAAGTCTTATCGTCGTCATTACGGATAAATGCGCGTGCATTTTTTCTTTGTAGTTTCTTTTCATTGCAGTGCATTTCTTTGTAGTGCTGTAGTGCAGTTTTTTTTGTAGTGCATAATGCTATTCCTTAGTGTGAACTACTCACAATAACAATTCAAGATATATTTACCGTTATAAGTAACAAATATATGTGGCTTGACATCCATGATGTGATCGAAAAATTTTTGTATGAGACCAAGCTCATTCTCTTCATTGAACACTATGAACTGACTGAAAAGAAGACAAATAGAAAACACGTCAAAACCGACTTCAAATTACCGGAACTGGAGCAAATAGTAGTCGGAATGGGACCAAAACGGTAATTGCTTTCAGTTAAAGAAAAACTCGAAATTGGTTCTCTCAGTCGAAAGTGAGGAGGTAGGGAACAAACATGATTAAATAAAAATCCGGCCAAGTGCGTGTCGGCTGCCGCATAATATAGGGTTCCGTAGTTAATAGGTAACTACGGATAGGCGATATAGGCTCTATAACTCCTAAACTATCAAAGTAATCGGGTCCATTCTAGTTGTCGTTCCAAGTTCATCATTCGTTTTTACAGATTCTTCGAGCTAGCCGTTTAGATTTTAGAGGGGGTGGACAAAAAAAAGCTTTAAAGTTTATTATCTCGCAAACGGATACTTAAATCAAAAAATCATCTTAGCAACCTCTCTATGTTTTTTTACCTAATGATACCCCACACGAAAGGGGGGACGCGAGAAAATAAAAATTATCCCCACTTTGCTTGCAGGGGAGGTACCCCAGAAAAAAATATTTTTCATAATTTTATTTTAGCAGTTCATCGAAATAGTAAATACACATATCCATGCAAAATTTCATCTTTCTAGCACTAACCGTTTGGGAGGAAAGCCGCGGACGGACGGACGAATATGACGAAACTATAAGGGTTCCGAGACTTTTACTACGAACTATAAAAAACAGTCGAATTGAGAACCTCCTATTTTGCAGTTTGTAATAATTTAAAAATTACACAATAATATTGTATTCCTAATACTAAATGCACCAAAAACCTAGTACTTACTATAGAAATAACTTTACTGTACAATCATGTAAAAGTTATTTCTATATCAAGTGCTCGGAAACGGAAATAGGCTTGCCCCTATGTTGGCCCAATAAAGTGACTGGCGAAATGTGAGCGTAATAAACGCCCCTATCTCTTCCTGTAATGCTATTGTGTTAATAATACTGCTTACCCTTCAAACTCAGGCTTTGGAGTATACTCAAAATCCTCAACATCTACAGATATAATCTGTCGATTGGTAATTAAATATCCTTGGCCATCAATCATATAGGAGATCATCATAATCTGGTCAGTCTGTGAGTCTGGAAACTTCAGGGGCAACTTTGTGGTCTCTATGTCAAAGGCCAACACTATTGGGTCCGGTCTTTCAATGATGTCGTCTCTTTTTGATATTACAGGTGTTTCTGTTCCCCTGCTCTTGACTGTGTACCAAGTGCCACAGAAAATTTGGATGTCAGTGGACACTCTGACATGGTAAGGTACATCATGTTCTCTGTAATAGCCACAATAATAGAGTACAAGCACTAAAGTCAAATACTAACAAAAAAAAAAAGGAGGGGCAATTTAGGGATTGTGACTACCAACTAACTTGTCGCCGATCACGTTACACACGCAGCTATGACAGGGTCAATCTAGTAACCAACAAGCTCACACTGTCCTCACGCGGTTCATTTAGGAAATTGCCCCTGCTAGCATGTCACACTAAAGGAAGCAATTTAGAGTCTTCAATAAGTGTGTATTGTATATGTAGGCCCCTTTAGTGAAAATTTTAATAATTTTATCTCAGTAAATTTGGTTATTTCAAAATGTATTTACATACCGGATATCCAGAATATTTTCCATGTGGTCTGTAGTCTTTTTCGCATGCTCTACAGCTGCTGCACTTGTTAAAGCATTTGCTAATAGCTCTGTATAGATATGATCTTTTTTTTCCCTTTCTTTATTTTTGTTGACTGCTGTCAGTATCTCTCTCCTGACTTTCATCATTTCTGTTTGAGACATGAATGAGAGCTTTATGTAGCGCTGCTTTAAGCCAGACAGGTGATTGAGCTAATAAAACATACACAAGGAATGATAAACCTCACACAAACACATAATAATACATATCTCCATAGGCATTTCAAATAAATTATTTACTGGGTAGTGGGTATTATATTCCAATTGTAAACTGACCACCAAAACCAAGTGTTCCCCCCAGGCTATAATACACCCACACAGTGCTTAATGTGGTTATGTTCTTATTAGGCTGTCTGCACAGTGAAATTTTATGGATTTTAAAGATATTATATATACATACTGATACCCTATATGTCGGTCAGTACACATAATACCTTTGTGCTCTGTACATGACCAGGGTGTCTTGAATAGTTTCTCCTTTATTCTAATGAGAAACTGAAAATGAATAAACTTACCAAATCCAAATCTTCCTTCTCCAATACTGTAATTTTATGTATAGTGCCTGCAAACCGTTTTGATAAAAACTGTATGACCTCTTGTTCACAATCTTTTCTAGCCAGAATAAGAAAGTATGGTTGAAAAGTCAATGACACCTTGAACCTGGTGCCATCCATCTCTATGAAGTAGTAGTCCATTGCTGCAACTAATCTCTTGTCCTCATCTAATATTTCAGCCTGTAGGTAATTATAGCACAGTTAAAATCATGTCATTACAATCTATTAATTGGTAATAATTACCGATACTCACTGTATGCATGTTTATTAAGTAGCCCGTCCTTTCCTTAACATCTCGAACCCGATCAAAACCATATTTTGAGTCAACCCTGTCATTCTCCAAAGCCCCGCGAATGCGTGACTCAGAAGATTCTTCTCTGTAAAATATAACAGTCAAGTCATACATTAATATCAGATCAGCCGGTCGTATGGTGCCTGCAAAAAGTGAAGCTAAGTAACATACTTAATATCAGGATTTACACATAGTGCAAAGAACACAATGATGTTACTACTTAAATTGTAGGCGTTAACCGCCACCATCAAATAACAACAAAGGAGAATTATAAATATTAAATAATATATTTTATTAGATTATTTATTTAATTATTAGATAAATAATTACCTAGGTCCTGAAGATGAACCTCCTTCATTCTTGTTGAAATCCCCTCTATCAGCTCGATATTTTCCTGTGTTTTGCCACACCATTTTAGACTAATTTAATAAGTATAAACCACTATCACTCCTAATAATTATTAAGTTAAAGTTAAATAAAAAACAAACTTGATAAAAGACCATGGAAACATTAGCTCCGGCCAGCATCTGTCATAATTTCGCGCCATTTTTGCAGACACTTGACAGTTCTTTGAATTTTTTTAAAGGGACCCACTGACAGCGTTACGAATATCGGCTTGACAGGCCATTTTTGATAATATAGGCATAAAGAACTGATGCCAATTAAATATACTTAAAAAAAATTGATGACGATATTGTTTACAAATTGAAGAATTTAAAAAACTGAAAATAAAAAAAAAATCTTATGGAAAACTAATGACTAGGCGGTATGGTCGAAAGACTTTAGCTTGCCTACAATTAGGCGAAGAAGAAAAAAAATTGTTGACATTAGTTGACAAATACCTTCAGATTCAGAAAACAATTCTTTCCAATTTTTGTTTTGAAATATTTTGAATACTGCTAATTACTGCTTGTCCATAGTTCTTCGAGAATTGCTAATTTTAGCTTCTAAAGATGAATAGCAGTTACGAATTAAGTTTCGGCAGCTATGACAATTCTATCCAACATAATTCCACTCGCAAAGGCGGTATAAACATCAGCAACGAGCTCGATGACATGTGTGAAAGGTTACGCGTTTCGGCTCTGACAAATGCCGCTGAAATTAGTCCACTAGTTAATGAAATCACCATAGGACCAAATAGTCCGGTGAAAAAATATGATTACAAGGATACAACACCGGTCATCAAGGAGGAAATACCGCCAATTAACTTACTTGAAGACACTCTTAGAGAAGATCTGAGGTATACTCTTTTGCTAAAGAAATGCGAGAAACAGATTCAGGAGTCATCTTATGAATTGTTCAACGATATTCTAGGGAATATGTTAACCAAACATGCTGAGACTATCAAACAATTCTGGGAGACTCAGGAGCAGACTTGCCAAAGAAGAAATTTGCAATTCAAAGAAAGAAAGGTGAAAATGTTAAAATGTTTAAAAGACAGTGACAATATGTCTCTCTTGGCACAGGCTCGTAATGATGAACAACACTATCAAATTATAACCAATAACACCATAGAGAACATGAATAAGATTCTAGAACAAAATCGGTTTGCAGCCATCTCAGAAAGTTATGCAAAAATCTATAAATATTACGATGAGATATGTAATCTCATTAAAACTGAGCCACTTGCAAAAACTGTGTGTGATAAATATGTAGTTGGTATAAATGTAGTAGTAGAGAATATGAATGCTATCATGGATTGTTGCAGTACTGGCTCTGTGCTAGATAAAGATGTCAAGCAAGCTATGCTTTTAGCATTGAATATTGAAAATATTAGAATAAAGATAAATAATGACTTGGAGACTGTTAAGAAAGAGGAAATTATTAATAAACAAAAGCAGGAGGAAATGCAGAAAAAACAGGAATTACTAGAGAGAGAACAGAAGGCTCAAGCATTAAAGTTAGCAGCAGAAGCAGCCGCTGTAGAAAAACAGAAGATTAAAGAGGCAAAGAAGACAAAGCCAATGTTTTATTCTAGTAAAAACTACAACTATTATGAAGAGCTTCAGAATTACTTGGATCAGTATGAAGCCCAGTATCAAGACCTGTTGCAAAATGTAAATTTAAAAAAATTCAGATTTGACTGCCAAAAAGCTGTAAATACACCAGTAAATGCCATATCTTCTGTCAGTGCATTGCACATGAGAGATAAATATGAGAAGCTTTCAAAACTGCTAAAAGGAGAGCAGGTACAAGTATTAGATGTCTATGTTACAGCAACCCAACATCCACAAGGGTTAGCATACTGTACTGCTCTATTGGCTAAAAAGATTGTAAGACAAGGAGATCTTTTAGTGTCCAGTAACACGGAAGCTGCATATCCCCTTGCAGCTGTTGCTGTGGCTCTGTGGGCACAGTTCCCTCATTTTGGTAAATTAGTAGAAGCCTACTTCCACAGATTGTGTCCTTACCTTGTACCTATGTTTTTGCCCCAAAAACAAGGGCAGTCAGATAAGGAATTTTACCTGTCAAGAGGCTACACATATAACGATGATGGTGTTGTCGAGAAGCAAGATAAATTTCTGAAAAGAATGTCTGGAATATTTAGACTACGATGTGCAATATGGACAGCCAAAATGCCCAGATTCTTAAATGCACCACACCCTCATGGTCTGCAAAACGCTTGGCAATGGCTTGCTTCGTTTGTTAATCTGAAAGCTGAACCTGACATATCTGCGACATTGCTCCATGATTTTTATATTATGTGTGGGTCTACATGTCATAAGTACTATGGCATACAGTTTAAAAAAATTCTCTTCCTGACTAGTTCTCAGTATCTTAAAGTATTGGAAAGTATTGATGAGGGTGGACCTAAAACAAGGTTAGAAGTTTATCTCCAGACAGTGCTACGATCTAATGATATACCTCAACCACCTACTCCAGCACAGCCAATAACTTGGTAAAGAATATTGTCATGTGCCTAAATGTAGTATGTAAGGATAATTAAATATGACTTTGGTATGCATGACTTAGCATTAGTAAATCAATCGAGACTGACTTGTTCAATATGTAAATTAGTTTTATAAGATTACTTTTCATTTCAATACATTTGTTCTTGTGATCATGAAGTAATGTTTAAATTGTATTTAAAAGTTTAAAAATAATAAAATGGTCTTTAACATAAATCTAGATTATATGCTTGTATTTCAAAGCAATGAGTTTGCTTAAACTAGTCTTAAAATATTAAGGTAGAAATTATAAACAGATCAGAAAAACTAGTGTCATCGGCAGGACTCGAACCCACGGCCTTTTCCTTACAGGGGGAATGCTCTGACCACTGAACTATGATGACCAATACCAACGACATTCAATTTTTGCTTCATATCATAATTTCTAGGTCGTGTTATTATGCTGGGTTTAGACATTCGTCTACCGGTTTGCCTCGAGTCTCGTCGAAACGTACGTACACGAGTGCGGCCACGAACATTCGTGAACTTTCAGTGTCATCATAATTTTTGGGGTTCTGTACCTTAACAGTAAACCGGGAACCCTTTTACTAAGACTCCGCTTTCCGTTCGGTCCGTCTGTCACCAGGCTGTATCTTATGAGTCGAGATAGTTTGAAAGTTGAAACTTTCACAAATGATTCTGGAGCCTCTATTGGACCACTAAAAACTGAATATAATAAATATATATAAGGCATTTTGGTACGGAATGCTTTGTGCGCGAGTGCGACTCGCACTTGACCGGTTTTTTTGTTTGTCCTTACTGAATCAACGCGAATGTCTAAACAGCTAGTTCGCATTGACCACGAATCCCTTTGACTCGCGTCCCAAAGACCGCCACCGAGGCGAGCGCCACTCGCGAGCTATGACGAGCAAGCGGCGAGCCTGCACGAGCGCCCTGTTTACACGCTCGTGCTCGTCTTAGTTCGCCTATGTTCACATAAGTTCGCACGAATGTGTAAACGCGCTATTAAGGTTGGCGTTGGCTCCATCTACCGGAACTCTTCTTCGAATCTTAATATAAATCTATATTTATTTACCCTAGTCCATTCCTGCTTTTGCATTAGGTACATGTAGCCTGCCCTACATTACGCGGCCCGACGCAGAAGATGGCGCTCCTGAGAGTAGGTATAGCGTGGATGGGTCTACGCCGGTTCCTCGTTGTGGGTATGTATTACGCGCCGTAAATTATTTCAGGGCTGGGGGTCACAGGAGGAGAGTATCCACGCCCAGACATACAAACGAGGTCCCGGCATTGACTCGCCACCGGTCGACACTCCATACACTTGTTGAACGCTGGGGATATGCTGGGTTTAGACACTCTTCTCGTGGTTCGTCTCACGTCTCGTCAAACGTTCGTGACGAGACGTTCGTACACGTGTGTCGAACATTCGTGAATATTCAGTGCCATCATAATTTTAGGGTTCCGTACCCAAACGGAAACCCTTTTACTAATACTCTGCTTTCCGTTCGGTCCGTTCCGTCTTACCGTTTGGGTACGGACCCCTAAAAATTATGATGCATGGTGCTGAATAAGTCAGATTTTAAAACAAGCCAGTGAGGGATCTAAAAGCTAAGAAAAATTCACTAACGGCCACTTTTCGGTTGCATATGCGTCTAACAAAAGCATCTATAAAATCCGGTGCGGGATTGGATAATATTTTTATAAGCTAATCGTTTCCATTTGAACCTATGGCAGCGTTTCAATTATTATATTTTCAATACTTTTTTTGTAAAATGCTAAAACAATAGTGATGTTGCTACAATTTCCACGTCATCATGGTTGAGTTTAAATTTTCAACTGAATGTTCAAGAATGTGTAAAAGGCAGTGCATGGCCGTGCTTGTGCACGAACGACTGGTCAAGACGATGAGACGCGAGACGAGTGTCTAAACCCAGCATTAGCGTTTCGTTTCATCATAGCGGCCGTAAAGCGATGCGGTCTTCCTGCGCGGGCAGTACTAAAAATGTGTCCCTTCGTCCAGCATACTCACCATGGAATCCTGATATTTCATGAATGCCCAAAAATAGTGCTGAAATAGTGCCCAAAGGAAAAAAATAGTGCTCTTGTACTTAAGAAATTACAGCCATAGTTCGATGAGTATGCTGGACGAAGGTTTCGCCCAGCATACTCACCTCCGTTTGTGGAATCTGTGTACGCTTCAACCATAATTCATACTTAAAAAAATTGTACCCAAATAGTGCCAAATGGTGGCCAAAAAGAAAAAACGGTGCTCTAATAACTCCAGAGTTATAGGCTTCGTTAAGTGAGTATGCTGGGCGTAGGTTCTACGCCCAGCATACTCACTTCACCACGCGAATACAGAACGAGCTATAGGTACAATTTATGGCTTAAAAAATTGTGCTTGAAATAGTGCCCAATATCAGTCCAATTTTCGCTAGACTTTTGACCTAGAAAACCATTAAATTTAATTGTAAACTTTTACATAACATTAGATTTAGTACAGTCGAGTTCAAAACTTTCTAATAACTTACATTTTGTATTACAATATTTTAACCCCCGACGCAAAAACGACGAAAATTTGACGTGTTTGTGTTTATGTTTATTTATTTATTTATATAAATCATACAAGAAAAACACATACATATGAATTGCAATAATACGATGCAACAAAAACTCCTTCGAGTTTTACCGTGCATTCGGGTCGTCAATCTTATTAATTCTAATGTAGGTATTCTAAGCACAATTTTTTACGTTAAGCACCTAATGAATATTATCATGGGAGGTACAAAAATATAAAGTTGGCCCACATCGGTGACGAGTGAGTCGACACCACACTGGACGCAACCGCCCGCCGCCACTTCGAGCAACAGCCACACATAGATGTAGGTACCATAGTACAGCGCATAGCTGTGACTATACACGATGCTCCATCACTAAAAAGTCACATTTGGTAATTATTTATTTTAATTTGCAAGAAAATATTTTTTGAGATTTCGTTTTAAATTTTTGTTGGTGATTCTATCTTTGAGGGACAGGAAGTTGGTTTATTAAATGGGGTGCATACATACTATATGTTTAAGTGTTCTTTTCCCGTACAGGTTCGTATAGCGAGGTAGTGAAAGTTTCTTATTAGTGACACTACGGGTTACACGATTAGTGTCCCCCGATGATTTAAGGTTTTTAAAATTCTCATTGAAATACTCTTCGTTGAGTATGTTCAATTTCACTTTCTCATGTATCGGTATTATGTTGCAGAACTGGAAGAGTTGATTATAGTCATTTGCGTAATTATTTTTTATATTTTCAGGAACAATTTCTTGTAGGATTCTTAATTGAAGTACGTATATTTGGTCAAGGTGGCTTTTAAATGTCCTTCCGTAGCTTGATATCATTTACCGAGGCTTTTCCCAACTCAGTTGGGGTCGGCTTTCCAGTCTAACTAGGATTCGGCTGAACTGATATTTTCTGTGAAGCGACTGCCATCTGACCTTCACAACCCATGGGCGATATCGAAGTTCTGTAGTTCGACCGGTCGGATTTTCGATTTAGGGCTCCAACTACCCCTAACGACTGCCATATAGATGTTTGTATGACAACCGGGACCGACGGCTTAACGTGCTCTCCGAGGTACGGAGGGGTCTCTGTATCTTAAGAAATGGTCACCCATCCTAAGACCGGCCTGAGTCGATGTTGCTTAACCTTGGCAATGTGTTAATATTGTCGGTTACCACTAGGCCAAGAGACCCTCAAGTCCGAGTCCTTCCGTAGCTTGATAATCCTTATGAAATTATGGATTCTGCTAGCGATTTATAGAGAATGAGGAGGGTTTTATAAGGAAGTTTATATTTAATTATAGAAAATTTTGCTAGAATTGCTCTTAGTTTATTACACACTGGGTTAATATGATCTTTCCAGTTAAAGCGGTTATCCATCGTTAAACCGAGGTACATTTGATTTTCGACGTGTTCAATAAGGTCACAGTTACAGGGCGTATTTGAATTTTTTAGATTATTCTTATGTAAACATTCGTGACTGTGTGCTATAGCACAGAAAACCTTTTACTCCCAATCTTATAAGATTGGGAGTAAAAGGTTTTCTGTTTTGGCTGGAGCAAATATACATAACCTTAGTCTGTTGTGCATTCAAAACCAGCCCAGCATCATGTGACCATGTTAAGAGTCTCTCAAAGTCCCCTTGAAGACGATTTTGGGCTTCGATAACACTAGTCCCGGCGGACACTATGCAAGTATCGTCTGCACAAAGGATGATCCGATTTGGATTTTGTATTTTTTGTAAGGTGACGGGATGTGGGGTATGGTTTTAACATGTTGTTTTATTTTTAAGTTCTTTTAAGGACTACCTCGGTGGCATAATGGTACTATGTACGGACTGCCACGCTCGAGGTCTCGGGTTCGATTCCCGGTCTGGTGGATAATGTATAATTCTCTTTAGAATTTTACCCAGATAATTATCCCAGAGTCTGGAACTTGTGCCCGGTAAATGGCAATAGGCTCGCCCCCTATTACATGGGACCTAACATAGCTGGCGAGATGTGGGTGTGTTTGCACACCTCTGCCTACCCCTTCGGGGAAAAAGCATGATGCTATGTATGTTTTTTAAGTTACGCAAAATTTATAGTGTGACCTACGTATTTCCTTTTTACAAATTTTCAAGATCTCAACTAGATCTAAAATTAATAAAATAGGTAGGTACCTATTTTATTAATTTTATTGGCTGCAATAGACTTAGTGCCCAGACTTCTTTTTTTTGGAAATATTTTACCCTACAAGCAATGAAGTAGTACGAGTAGATTTCATTTACGCTTACAATTTCATTAATTTATAAAAAAAAAACAAAAGAATTAAAATAAATTAATTTAGCATTTAATCGACAGTTTTTGATATGTGAGAAAATACCACAATTATTCGCAATCACATAACCACCCACAATAAGAATTTTTAATATGTATATCTTAAAACATGAACGACTGTACCTCATTTAGCGTTAGTATGTAGAAGTTTACAATTAAATTTAATGGTTTTCTAGGTCAAAAGTCAAGCGAAAATTGGACTGATATTGGGCACTATTTCAAGCACAATTTTTTAAACCGTAAATTGTACCTATAGCTCGTTCGGTATTCGCGTAGTGAAGTGAGTATGCTGGGCGTAGAACCTACGCCCAGCATACTCACTTAACGAAGCCTATAACTCCGGAGTTGTTAGAGCACCGTTTTTTCTTTTTGGCCACCATTTGGCACTATTTGGGCACAATTTTTTTAAGTATGAATTATGGTTGAAGCGTACACAGATTCCACAAACGGAAGTGAGTATGCTGGGCGAAACCTTCGTCCAGCATACTCATCGAACTATGGCTGTAATTTCTTAAGTATAAGAGCACAATTTTTTTCCTTTGGGCACTAATTAGCACTATTTCAGCACTATTTTTTGGCATTCATGAAATATTAGGATTCCATGGTGAGTATGCTGGACGAAGGGACACCTAAAAATCGTTTAGGAAAATCGAATGGCATATAATCACTTCTCGATGTTTTTAGTTATCTATGTAGCTAAGTTTATCCACATCTCTAAAAGTTAACCTATGCGTCTCGCTGTTGTGTCAAATAATATAAATGTCAATAAACTTTATTTTATGTTATTTAGATAACTTTGTGTTACTAAAGTATCAGTGATCTGTGTATATAGTTAATATAATACTTATAAATAATAATAATGGACGGGCCACCAGGCACAGGGCCTCCTCTAAACAATAATGGTTCAATGGGTCCGCCGGGGATGCCTAACTTTCCCCCAATTCCGCCACCACCCGGTGCAATGGGACTTGGAAACATGCCTCTACCACCAATGGGCCCTCCTGGAGTAATGCCACCAGTTAGTGCTACTGGTGGACCGCCAAGTGGTCCTCCAAACATGCCGCCCGGTCCACCTAATATGCCACCAGGCCCGCCTAATATGCCTCCTGGCCCACCTAATATGCCTCCGGGTCCCCCTAATATGCCTCCCGGTCCACCTACTATGCCACCTGGGATGGGCCCACCACCAGGTATGATGGGAATGGTTCCTTCAGGAATGGGACCTCCACCCCCAGGAATGGGACCTCCACCCCCAGGCATGGGACCTCCACCTCCAGGCATGGGACCTCCACCCCCAGGCATGGGACCTCCACCTCCAGGCATGGGACCTCCACCCCCAGGTATGGGACCACCACCCCCAGGAATGGGACATCCACCCCCAGGAATGGGACCTCCACCCCCAGGTATGGGACCGCCGGGTATGGGTATGGGGCCTCCAATGGGCCCACCACAAATGGGTCCTCCGAGGATGCCTCCTAACATGATGCGTGGACCTAATATGAAAGGGAACTTTAATAATCAGGGAATGGATATGGCTCCTCCTGGGATGGGGCCTCCTCCAAATATGTCTTCTATGGGTTGGGAAGATCAGGGTCCTCCTGGTTGGGGTAGGCAGGATGGACCTCCAGGCTGGGAAGATCACCATGATGAAGGTGATGAGGATGACATAGAAGAAGAGGACTCAAGGGATATGCAAGGACCACCATCATCTTTGCCTTCGCTGTTAACAATGAAGATTGATACACCCGAGGAGTTTAGAAATAAGCCTGTACCTGTAGGTGGTGTTGTATTGCCTAAGGCATTAGAAGAAGCTCTTGCTTATAAAGATCAACGACAAGCTGCTTTCGGGGAAGACAATGAAGGACATAAAGGTACTGATACAGGTATTATTGTACATTTAAAAGTCTCAGTAATTTACCGTTAATCAAATGTTCAAAGGTGTGCTTAAGTCAACATGACTCCAGCAAGCCTAGAGTAATAGAGGAAATAGATTGTATGTTTAAGAGAGAAGATATGTGTACACCACATTATCTCAAATAGAAACAAGACAAACAAAAAATAAATATATTACATAAACATACATAGATCTGTGGTAGACCTTTCAGTTAACTAAAAATTGCGATCTCATTATGAAATGAAGGTTGTTTGTTTGGAAAAGTGTAGAGGACTTATTTCGACATTTTATGTAGTATAGAACACATTAAAAATGAACCTAAAGATCATTACACCCTTATCCCGGATGGGTTAGTAGACAGAGGTGTTCATTCATTGCCCACATTTCATCAGTAATTGTTGATCTCATAATAGGGAGTGAGCTTGTGGCCTTTTCAGGGCATTGTGGTATTGTTCTAACTATTCAACGGCTTAAGTGGAGTGGTCGGTATTTTATCGGCTTTCGACTCTGGAGTATTGTTTGATTCTCTAGTTGAATAAAATTTTTGTGATCGCCAAGTGTTTGTTTCGGAGTTAGGCTGTTTTCTATGTATAATTAATATATATTTATATATATAACCTTATAGCTTTGGGCTAGATGATGTTGTGTGTAAGAATGTCCAAAAATATTTAAAATTTATTTAAAATGATTATTTGTAGATCGAGATAGAGCACCGGAAGCTCCTCCAGCCCCCGTTATCAGTATGGAATATAATGTAGAAGAGGATGAGGGAGATTCAGACGATGAGAACATACCTAGTGCACCACAACCTCCAATTATCTCCAAACTAGAGGTTGGTATCTTGACATAAATAGTTGGCCGAGCGAGCAAAGCTACTACATTTGAGGACTAGAATGGTCAATTTGGTTCCATCTGTCTGTATGTGTTCTGGGGTAGCGGCTCCACGAAACTAGAGGTTTCCTTAATTGAAAACAATCTTTTCATCATGGACATTTTTATTTTGGGAGAAATGGGCGCAAAAATCCCTACAAATGTTTTTATTATTTAATTTCGATACCCATGCCTCTGTGCTTGCTAGGTATACTAGTAGAGTAGAAACTCAAGTTAAGCCGGGGGAAACCACTATTAATTTAATTTAGTGATCATCCTAGACTAGTTGGTGAAACAAGTAAAACAGAACTGTCCACTAGAATTGTATGTGTAGCTGTAGGGAGACTTAGAATGCATCTTGCGAAGCTTGTGTTTTGCATCAAGGTCTTTTATATTGATATGATTTAAAAATGCCCTTAAATCAGTTGTCTGTCATGTCGTGATACATTTTAGGTCTTAGCTGGTAAGGCCAGCAAAAACAAAAGAAAGAAAAAGAAGAAGAAGGAAGCTAAACAAAAAAGGCGGGAACAGGCTCAGAAGAAAGACAAAGTGTCTGTGTCTAGTCAAGATGAGAGCAAGAAGTCTAGTGACAAAGAAAATGAAAAGGAGGTTGATATTGAGTAAGTGATTTATTTTGTAAGAGAACTATAAAGCAAAAATGCAATGATTTATGGTGATAATGGTGCACAAAAAAGAATGCACTTGCCAACTTTTTTTTTTGTTTTTGTTTAGTTACCCACCATATTTTTTCTCATACACATTTACATGTTTTTCCCAAAAGGTTGCATTTATTATGCCCATTCTGCCATACACTTGGTTGGATAAGGTTCCTATTGCCATTTCGGGGGGCTGTAGGTATTATTAGGTATATTTGCCCGAGCATTGTCTGTCTGTCAACAGATGCAGGAATATAAAAGTACTATATGTGTACACTTGTTACAGATATGTACAAGAATCAATACAATTCCACGAGCTCGAGCCAATGTACCGTCAGTTTCATCGGATTCTGGAGTCATTTAAGATCTCGGAGAAAAAAGATGAGACTATTAAAGAGGAGGATAAAGATGCACCGAAACCTTCCAAGCCTTTGGAGAAGATCCAGGATCAGTTTGCTGCTGATGAGGAAGCTGCTGAGGTAAATAAAGATATCATTCTATGTCTATACATCTATACCACTAAATAAAAACCGGCCAAGTGCGAGTCGGACACACGCACGAAGGGTAAAAACGGCAAAAAAACCCTAAAATGTAACGCCTCATCAGTCAATACATTAATTACGTCGAAAAAGTCTCTAATTTCTCTTAAAACATTGCATACCTCTCTGTAAACTGTGTTGCATTGAGAATAGCATACACCGGAGTGGTACAAATTCATAGGCTGACCTATGATGTCAGGTGTGATATCTTTTTTCTGTAGCGGTTTATCTGGTTTTGCCCATAATAACAATTGAAGCTAGGAGGGTTATTTTCATATGCAAGTGGTTTTTATTGGATATACCGGCTAACTTGTCACATCATCCTTTACAGTTTTTTAGTAAATGCATATTATTATGAATGTCGGAATCTCTAAAATGGCTGGACCGATTTTAATGGGACCTCCACTAGCAGGTAGCTTATGTTATAAGCAGGAATTTAGGCTGAATGTATGCTCCCGGGGCCGCGGGGATATCTTCCTATGTACATTTGGAACTAGATAAACTAGTCTGAAAGAATATAATAGAGAATATTACAGAAATATATTTTTTATACAATTACAGAAAAACGCAGCGGATGAAAAAGATCGTCTTTCTAAGCGCAAACTGAAGAAACTATCGCGGTTATCCGTCGCAGAGTTGAAGCAGCTAGTGTCGAGGCCGGACGTGGTCGAGATGTATGACGTCACGGCAAGAGATCCCAAACTACTTGTACAGTTGAAGGCACACAGAAACACCGTACAAGTACCACGACATTGGTGTTATAAAAGAAAGGTAAGATTACATGTCGTTGTCATTTCAGATACATCTATCATACATACATACAAGCTGCGCACGATGTGAGTGGGATAGAACCTTGTCACAATAACTCCGTGACATCATCAATCGCTGAACAGTATGGATACCAAAACAGTATTGTAGGTTAATCTACGTCACACAAACATGGCCGCCAATCCCATTGTCATCTTGCGCGGCTTATACATATCACCTCGCCTATACCCTGGAAGGGGTACGCAGAGGTGCATTACACACCCACACTAAGCCAGGAATTTTGTTGACCTGCCTATTGCCATTACTGGGCACTATAAAATATCCATAACAACTCAAACCAAGATTCCAACAGCCAGAACAGATCTGCCCCTTCTTTTAGAGTTTTCAAAACGAAAATCTCTTATACAACAGTAATGTCCGTCCGGACGGACGAACATTACTGTTGTATGTATGTCCGTCCGTCCGTGAACAACTTTCAACTCGGAAACGGTAAGAACTAGAGACTCAGTGTAAACGCCAATCGACTCAGCATGTTCAAAGACCTCTAAAATGAACTTGACCTTTGACCTCTGATCTCAAGGTCAAGGTCAAAACGAGATCAAATCGAAAACGGTAATAGTTAGAGACTCAAGACCAGCTGCAATCAACTGAGCATGGTCAAAGACCTCTAAAATGAACTTGACCTTTGACCTTTGATCTCAAGGTCAAGGTCATAACGAGGTCAAATCGAGAACGGTAATAGTTAGAGACTCAAGACCAACTGCAATCAACTCAGCATGGTCAAAGACCTCTAAAATGATGTTGAACTTCATGTCATGTGACATTTTTTAGATTTTATGAAAAAACTTTCGAAATCTCTAAAATATATGACAAATTTTTGCCATATTTTAACTTATTTATCTGTGCATTAGGTGACTAACCAAATTTTCTTTCCAGTACCTTCAAGGTAAGCGAGGTATAGAGAAGCCACCATTCGACTTACCCGACTTTATCAAAAAAACGGGTATCATGGAGATGCGAGCGTCCCTACAAGATAAGGAAGAGACCAAGACACTTAAAGCCAAGATGCGAGAACGTTCCAGACCTAAACTTGGCAAGATTGATATCGATTATCAGAAGCTGCACGACGCGTTCTTCAAGTGAGTTGACAAAATCTATACTAATATTATCTGTTGTGGAGATGACTGTGAACAAACTTGATGGGAAACCTTAGCAAGTAAATACAACAGAGATTCAGACATGAAAACTGTGCTTCTATGTGTACTTATAGTATAAAATCGCTATCAACATCTTTACTTCTTAAAGCTCTTGTAACTCAAAGCAGCAATAGGCTAGTCCATCTAGTCCATCTCATCTTTCTCTGAAGATATACAGCCAGTTTCTGAATTGAGAATTTGAAGTTAAGTATCCGTTGAGCACGTCAAATGTCCAAATTTTGACATATCAGTGGATGCTCAACTTAAAATTATCAATTCAGAAACCGGCCGATAGACATTCTGTTAAATGTATGGCATAGAGTTAACAGCAAAATGAAAGTTACTGCTGAACCGGTCATATGTCATGTTTCACTTATGGAAGTTATATTAAATTAAAATATTTTTTTCATTATGTTCACTAGTGAAGTGATCATATAAAATCCAGTGTAAATACTGGACTCGCTAGTTTTTTTTTTTAGCAAGAAGATAGGAAACACAAGGTCAGAGGATGGACATTGTTTAAGTGTAAGTATGATAAATAACTGATATGTTAATGAAATGTATGTTGTTTGTGTTTGTATATCATAGAGCGACTCAGGGTTTGACTGTAGAAGTTTGTTTTGTATTAGTATATTAGTACTTATATCGCAGAGTGCTAAACCGTGATCGTAAATTATCAGATGCATCCGTTAAGGGACCCACACAATAACAGATAGCCGGCTGTCGTCGTCGGATATCGGCCTGTCAGTTAAATTGGCTACGATATCAAAGTGTATGGGCCCCTTTAGTCGCGAGAATCGTTGGCTGAATCCGGAATCTGCCGATGACATTCTCTCGATTTTTGGACTTATTGGAAGATTTTGGAATCGATTTATGAGATTTTGGCGACTTAGGAAATCGACTGACCATATTAACACTGCTTTATATTAGGCATGGAAATGATTGTGATTTTAAAATCACGATAATATCGCGATATTATTATTTCCAGTCACCGTGATTTCACCAGTGATTAATCACCGCCGTAATTTGTCTACCAGTGAGAAATAAAAAAAAATAAAAATAAAAAACCAGTGAGTAGTAGTGACAAATAATATGCACTGTGATAGTGATTTCTATTTTCCTAATGATAATCGTGCGTGAAATCGAGGTTATGCAATTATTACTGTACTGTTGACTGAAAAATTTATAGGTTTGCAACATATGCATGCAGGTACATGCGAATGTGCCTATAAATTTGGCGTAGCGGCCGGCCAATGTGAAGATATCTGATGCAGAAATCTGCGAACGTGTGGAGCTGGCGTCTAGGAATCTCATGGATGAAATACACGTAACAGTATACTTGCGCACACCCAATTTTATACTAGGTTTGCACAAGTATGCCGTTACGTGTATTTCATCCATTAGGTCCCGGTGACGAACAACTTTTATTGTTCAGTCTCACGTCAAGCACGTATAAAAAATAAACCTAATTTCATGCTGGTACGGTCTAGTTTTGGATATTTTTACGTACTTAATGATTGTACCAATACCAAGCAACGTTGGGACAAATGTGTGGAGCCGGGATTAAGCATGGACAATACCATAGAGTAAAAATATGTTTCACCATAGAGTAAAAAAGGGACACCGAAATTTCATTATTTGACTGGTTTATTTGGATAAAATATCACTTCACTTTTAGCTCTGTAATACATATTCATCATGAAAACAGGTGTACCAAACCAAAAAAAAAACACTTATTTCTATGGGGGAAATGTTTTTATATAAATAACTTGTTTTTTAAGATTTCAACCATAGACAAAAGTTACTGATTTCAACATTCGAATGTTTTGTGCCCAGATAAATCGGAATTTGAACGATGTCTTTCTATTTACATATTATATAGCGATCAATGGATCTCAATCCATTTGGTAATCCAAATTTGGACGACATCCATCATATCTGTGTGTCAATTTTGAAAGAAGCGATACGTCTTCAACAAATCTCTTATCTGGAGTTCGATTTTTGCTGAGCGCATGGCTGGTGGCTTTTTAGGTTACCTCTGGCGCTCCGCAGAAATCGGGCTCCCAGATACTCACATACTGAACAACGTTTCTTGTCCTGCACCTGGAGCTAGTTAGGAATAACTAGTTCCTCTGTGCGGGACTATCAACTAATCAAGCATTACCTTGACATTGGCGAATCATAGATCATTATCGATGGAGCCACGTTTTTAAAAGAAGAAGAATCTCTTATCTTATCTGTGGTCTACCTACAACACAATACAATTTTATTCGTGTTGAACAAAACAAAAATAAAAACCGTAATACGGGCCGGGATATTTTGGGATGAAGGAATATTATACTCGTATCTTAAAAAAATATGCGTACCTAAAAAATAAATTTTGTAACGAAACAATAAAATAAGATTCATTTTTATTTTAATTAACCATAACAACATTTACAACATATGTACACCATAAAAATATGTTTATCTCTGTCGCACCCGGTTCCTCAGCTGTTACGCATTAACGGTCACCGAAGAACGGTAACTGCGATACATACGATATCGATACAAATCACTGTTCACTGGTGTTCACTGTTCACTTCACAGTCACCGAAGAACGGTGTGAACTGCGACACGATACGAATCACTGTTCACAGTCATCGAAGAACGGTGTGAACTGCGATACGATACGAATCACTGTTCACAGTCATCGAAGAACGGTGTGAACTGCGATACGATACGAATCACTGTTTACAATCACAATCGCCGTGAGTTCCCAGTCCAATCGCTGCAGTGATCTATGATTGGTGAAATCACGTGATTTATAACCTGTTATTGTGATTTCATTCCATGCCTACTTTATATTATGCATTTATAAGCATAAAGCAAGTAAAAAAAAATTAAATCCGATAATCTGACCGATTCCTGTTGCCCGTCGGTAGAATGTGCCGAATGTACTAAAAAGTTACAAAGTTATATAGAAAATTTGACATCCACTTCAAACAGAAACACCTCATAAGTTTATATTGTCCCACAGATGGCAAACAAAACCGCGTATGACAATTCACGGTGATTTGTACTACGAAGGCAAAGAGTTTGAGACCCGACTAAGGGAGAAGAAACCGGGCGATTTATCGGAAGAACTGAGGACTGCACTTGGTATGCCTGTGGGACCAGGCTCTCATAAGGTATACTATTGTGTTTATTTCCTTTGTTTTAGTAATCCACTCATATGGACAGTTGTAGTCAAATTTCAGAAAGTTTTAAATTTGCCTATTCGATGATTCTATAAATTATCTCATCAATTTACATTGGCATTATTTTATTTTGTTGGAAGCCATCTCAAAAGACGTAGGCACTTCTCTTCATTTAGGTTAGGTAGAGGTATAAACCGCGCACGATGCAAGTGGAATAGAACCTTGTCACAATAACCGCTCCGTGACGTCACCAATCACTGATAAGTACGGATAACAAAACTGTATTGTAGGTCAATTTACGTCACTATGACGTCACCAACATGGCCGCCAATCCTATTGCAATCTTGTGCGGCTTATAAATCCTATCTGTAAGTTTACACAGATATTTCGCCAGTAAGTGCGATGGTTCCACGCAATGGAGGTGGCGATACCGTTGATGCTAATCGGAAGCATCGTCGCAACACTCGCAGGGGAGGTTGATTTGGGCATGTCAAAAATTACATGTGTATTTGTTTAATATCCATAACATATTGATCAGCCAATACACAGAGTTTTTTTTTGTATAATTACAATTTGTTCCTTAGGTGCCCCCACCATGGCTGATAGCCCAACAACGCTACGGCCCTCCCCCCTCGTATCCCAACCTGAAGATCCCGGGACTGAACGCGCCCATACCGGAGGGCTGCGCGTTCGGCTACCACGCGGGAGGCTGGGGGAAGCCGCCCGTCGACGAGACAGGGAAACCTCTGTATGGGGATGTGTTCGGGCACCAGAGTAGTGGACAAGATGTAAGTTCCTGTATTTGAAAGCAACGGGTTTAAATATTTAGAAATTATAAATCACAATAATGAATGTCATCGGCAGGATTCGAACCTGTGACCTTTCCCTAACATGTGGAATGCTCTGCCTCTAAGCTATGGATGGATATCACCCCATTTTATCTTCATAGTATAATTTCTAGATCGCGCTATTACGGTTAGCGTTGGAGCCTACCGGAGTTGCTGCTGGACTACCGGTTCCAGTGTTTCATGTTACAACAATATTTATACACTGAATTTTTAGATGTCTTCTACTCATACTCCTGTTGCTTTAATATTGAGATACTCACCGCCTACTGAGTAGTTCGGGAAACTGCCGGTAGGTGTCCACGTAACCAAAACAGAAATTTAACAGTCATTACATGTCGCCCGATGGCGGTATTGGTAAAGCGTATTCCTTGTAATAGAAACCTTATAAAATAAAGATTCCAATTCTAATAAATACTGCCTATTTTCTAAATGTTACTAGTAATTATTATTATTTATTAGGATGCTGAAGACCAAGATATAGACAGAACCATGTGGGGAGAACTGGAGTCAGAGTCTGAAGAGGAATCAGAAGAAGGTAACATAACTATATTAAAACTATTCCATGTTGGTAATCGATAAACTCTGAAACTAATGAACAAGCTTTAATAATGCTTTCATCAATAGAAAGTTACTTTATTCAGAAGTAACATGTACCTGCTTTTCTCCCAATATTCTTCTGGGTGTTCAGACATCAACTAGTCTATTGATACTTTGGTTTAAATATCATGTTCAATTTGTCAGAGGAATCCGATGAGGGTGAGAAGCCAGGGGAAGGCGAGGTAGCCGCGGGAGTGGCCACGCCGGGCGAGGGACTCGTCACCCCGCTGGGCATCAGCTCAGTGCCGCCCGGCATGGAGACGCCTGACACTATCGAGCTCAGGAAGAAGAAGGTCGATAGCGATGTGGAAGGGTAAGGGAACACAAGAAACATTAGTTTATTAAAGCCAGGGGAAGGCGAGGTGTCCGCGGGAGTGGCGACGTCGGGCGAGGGGCTCGTCGAGTGGGGACTCGGCATCAGCTCAGTACCGCCAAACAAGGGTAGTTTTATAAAAAAAACTACCTTTCTTTCTTTTTGGAGCTTATATCTTTGTCATTGTGGTGGAATTACCTCGTTACGTACGTCCGAAATTCCTATGAACTCATCGGTATGAAAAGTCCACCGAGCCTTTTTCCAACTCGGTTGGGGTCGGCTTTCAAGTCTAACTGCGAAGCGGTTGAACTTTGATATTTTCCGTGGAGCGACTACCATCTGACCTCCACAACCCAAGTCGGATTTTGCTTTAGAGTTCCAAATACCCGTAACGACTGCCATAGATTCGTGCCATAGTTCATATTATGTCAATTGGGACCGTCGGTTTAACATGCTCTCCGAGGCACGTGGGTATATAGACTCTATGAGAATTACATAGGATGCTCTATATCATAGAGCATCCTATGTAATTCTCAGAGGAGACGAGACAAACAAATTGTCCAGTGTGTCTCAAAATGTATACGCATTGCTCGCTGGGTCAATTATAGAAACATACACTGTTATTCATAAACACAATGCATTGTAATAATTAGTATATTATTGATGAGATCAGAAGAGATGATAAGTTTTATACTTGTGAAGGTACAAAGTATCTAACTGTGTGAATGTTTATGTAATAGCGGAGATACTCCAGCCCTATACCAAGTGTTACCGGAACGTCGCGTAGGACTGACGGCGGGCATGATGGCCTCCACACACGTGTACGACATCAGTGCTGCTAACCCTGGTCAGTATTTATCTGCTAAGTAGCTTTTTGTACTGGAGAACAATCTCCATGTAAATTAATAATTTAAATTATAAGCGTTTATAGGGTTACTCCCTTTAGGGAGACTCTTATAGATATGGTTATGTGAAATGAAAACTTTTTATGTACTACCCCCATTAAAAAAAAAACAGAAACAATCAACATAAAAGATAAACTGATAATATCAGTTTTCATGTCTATAAGGGTCTCCCTATAGGGAGTAACCCTATAAACGCTTATAATTTTATAACAAATACTACTCATTGTAAAAATAAAACTTTTTCAGATGAAGTTATGTTATCTGTAATCATATTATTAGTGAAATAATCACATACAAAGAAGGATTTGTTATTTTTGCATCACATTCTACAGTAATACATAATTTACATCGCTACTTATTTATGTTATCATTATCGTCTTTGGTGACCATTAGCGATTGCCACAGACGAAAGTTTTGACACTGGTGACACACCTGTCACTGGTGACGTGTGACATGAGGCACATTTGACATACAGGTAAGCGCACGGCTCCCCCACCCCCCGGCGGCGGCGCGACGAGCGAAGGCGGTGCAGCGGACACGCGGGGCGCGGGTGGCGTGGAGGTGACGCTGGACCCGAGCGAGCTGGAGCTGGAGCCCGAGGCTGTGGCGGCGCGCTACGAGCGGCACATGCGGGAGACTAGACCCAAGGCGCACGAGGACCTCTCCGACATGCTAGCCGACCATGTCGCACGACAGAAGGTACACGTACGAATAGGCGGACTGTGTGGGTCCCTTTAGGGGCGTGCTCATTACACTTAATTAACATAGAAATTCTATGTTTACTTTGTGTGATGAGCACGATTTCCCACACACCAATGCAAATTTGTAAATGTAAATTTTCATTATTTATAAACTTATTTTTGGTTTACAGAACAAGAGAAAACGACAGCAAAACACAGACTCCAACAAGCAGTCGAAGAAATACAAGGAATTCAAGTTTTAATAGTGATACTAAATATAATATTATAATTTTATTTAAGCATATTCTTACATTGTGTAAGGTTTTTGTGGGTGTAACATAAAATATTATGAAGTACCTTTTGTTTTTTATTTATGTTTCCCCAAACCAGCTATCCACTGGGTTATAATAATATTGTCAATGTTGGTTTATATGACCCGATTGTTCTTCCACCAAAGCGCAAAGTGCAAAATATGCGAAAATATAACCAAACAAAAATGGTATGAAGTCACAGCTAAAAAGACTTAACAGCATAAATACATAAAAGAAGAGAACTATCTGAGCCTGCAGCAGGTAATATACTGCCTGCTGCTGCAGGCGGACTGTATTTAGGTGGGATCCTTTACGGTGATAAATTTGACAGTGGGCGAGAAAACACCGAGTCCGGAGAAGAGAAATGTCATTTTGACATTTAATGTCAATGACGTTAAAAAAACTCACTGAACTTTGTACTTTTTGGTAGTTTTCATTTGTTTTCTCTAAAATAAGTCCTTCGGTTTAATATATTAAGCTCAATTAGTTAGCACAAATTATTAACTATGTCTCGAGTTTTAGTTGGAGTTAAGAGAGTTATTGATTATGCAGTTAAAGTAAGTATTATGTAGAGTGCAAAGGTTATAATTTCGCACTATCTCTATTGAAATTTTGTTATTAAATTATTATAAAATAAAGTTTCATTAAGATTATTCTGCGCCAGCATTTTATTCTAAATGACTACTGAGCAACAACAATAAATGTAAATAATTCAGTCATGTTTTCATTATCAGTTTAGCAATTCTTCATCTGATAAACACTTATAAACCTAAGACTCAGGCGCATAGATAGGAACTTATGACCTCAGATTATGTAATAATGAATTAATAAACTATCATTAAATAGTCATATTCTGCTTGTTTTATAAATAGGTGAAGTATTCAATAATACCCTTTCTCCAAAGAAAATGATATTATGATCTCCGCCCAAAAATGTTGGTTAATCTTTATGACTGTACACGAAATTTACGTGTCGAGGTAAATAAACAAATGCAGAAAGTAGTGAAAACTAAATAAGCTCCCAAGTAGAATAACAGTATTAGTAGTTAGCTACAACTATATGTGGATTTATCTATGTAGAGGTAGCTTTAGATTAGAAATGAGTACACTACAAATTATTACACATTTGACTTTTACAGGGGCAGATAGACCTAAATCACGCCTATATCCCCAAAGGGGTAGACTAAGGTGCATTATACACCCACACTTGGCCAGGAATTTTATTGGTCACACATAATAGGAGGCAAGCCTATTGCCATTACCGGGTATTATAGCACATCCATAACCATTCTGTAATTCAGACAGTAAATTGCCATAATTCTTCAGGTCCGTGTGAAGCCAGATAAATCTGGTGTAGTTGTAGATGGAGTCAAACATTCCATGAACCCATTTGATGAGATTGCAGTGGAAGAGGCTGTTAGAATGAAGGAGAAGAAGATCGCCAGTGAAGTTATTGCTGTATCGTGTGGACCTGCACAGGCACAGGTTAGTTCATCATCATCACCCATTTCCTCAATCTCAACTGTTTCCTTTGGTTAGACATATATTTGCATAGTTGATGATAGTTGAGGGCATTGCCACTAGCTGGGAAATTTTATTTTTGCCAGAGCTTTTTTTTTATCAGAAAGTAGGAGGCAACACTTGGAGGTGAGTTTGGTTTGGTTTTCCAAGATACTAGAAGAATTCCTGCCCTATTTGTATATAAATACACATCTATTATGCTTTTAGTACATCCTAGCTAAAATTCAAATAACTGCTAAAAATATCTTGTTGTGACTAGGACCTACAACTTTTATATACAGAGTAAAGTGTACAAAATCTGCACAGTAATGTCTTCAGATTTCAGTTCATAAGATGTTTTGTACATTTGCAGGAAACCCTGAGGACAGCTCTTGCTATGGGAGCTGACCGTGCCATCCATGTGGAAGTGACTGGTGCTGAATATAACACTCTACAGCCGCTGCATGTCGCCAAGATTTTAGCTAAACTCTCTCAAGATGAAAAAGCCGACTTGGTTATTGTTGGCAAGCAGGTTATCAAAATAGTTTAATTAATTTACATTTTGTCATTTAACTAGCCTAGATGGCCCAGGTCCTTGTCATGAAAGGAAATATTTCAAATTTTTTGAAGAAGAAGTTTGAATGTGAAACATGTTACAGGCTATTGATGACGACTCCAATCAAACTGCACAAATGACGGCTGCTTTCCTAGACTGGCCACAAGGAACATTTGCATCTAAAGTAAGTCTAAAACAACTATGTTCAAGAATATTTACTTTTGTAAAAATGCTTGCATATGAGTTGGCTCGTTTTCTTGTGTCCCTTCGTCCAGCATACTCACCATGGAATCCTGATATTTCATGAAAGCCAAAAAATTGTGCTGAAATAGTGCTAACTAGCAACCCTTAGCGCAAACTGCGCAAGTAATAATTTTTCTTTTTTTTTACTTTTTGTAAAATTTATAATCTTATCGCACCACTTGAGACCACCACCTTTCCAACGGTGTGCCACACTTGACTGTGCGACTCTTAGTTTAGGAGGAGAAGCGGCTTCACTTGCGTATTATATATATATAGATAGATTAGTGCCCAAAGGAAAAAAATAGTGCTCTTATACTTAAGAAATTACAGCCATAGTTCGAGGAGTATGCTGGACGAAGGTTTCGCCCAGCATACTCACCTCCGTTTGTGGAATCTGTGTACGCTTCAACCATAATTCATACTTAAAAAAAATTGTGCCCAAATAGTGCCCAAAAAGAAAAAACGGTGCTCTAATAACTCCGGAGTTATAGGATTCGTTCAGTGAGTATGCTGGGCGTAGGTTCTACGCCCAGCATACTCACTTCACTACGGGAATACCGAACGAGCTATAGGTACAATTTACGGCTTAAAAATTGTGCTTGGAATAGTGCCCAATATCAGTTCAATTTTTACTTGATTTTTGACCTAGAAAACCATTACATTTAATTGTAAACTTTTACATAACATTAGATTTAGTACAGTCGAGTTCAAAACTTTCTAATAACTTACATTTTGTAAAACAATTTTTTAACCCTAGACGCAAAACGACGGAAATTTGACGTGTCTGTGTTTGTGTGTGTGTCTGTGGCATCGTAGCTCCCGAAAGGATGATCTGGATGGAAGATGATTTGGATTTTGTTTTTTTTGTAAGGTGAATTAGTCGGGAGTGTTCTTAGCTATGTGCGATGAAAATCGGTTCAGTCGTTTAAAAGATACGGGGAGATGAGATGGAAATAAAACAACAATTTGCCGATAAATGCATGAAACGCACAAAGCGTTATTTTTTTCTAGAGCGGCATGCAGCAATTTGTATATTATTGAGCGGAGCGAAGCGGAGCTCTATCTTAGGCGACAAGTGTAAATCGTTTGTGCGTATACTCCTCCGAAACGGCTCGACCGATTTTGACCAAATTTGGCATGCTGGTCGACATCATACCCGGAAGTGCATATATCTGAAATCATGAAAATAGAGCTGACCACGGAGGAATAATCACCGAAAATGTCCTGGACATCGACGATTTAACATTTAGCTAGAAATTCCAAAATTGGCACGCGCGTGCAAGACATGCAGCTGGTGGGTTCGGAAAAACGATTTTCGATTATTCCTCGATGGTGCATCCGATATGTACCATCGAGGAATAATCACCGAAAAACCAGATGATTAAATGGTTGCCATGGAAACACTTACGTCAACAATGAAAAAAGATTTTTTTTTTCATTCGATTAATTAATTGAAGTGTTTTTTTGATTCTGATATGTAATAAAAACATTTGCAATTATCAGCATGCATTGCATACCTAGTATTATCTCTGAAACTACATGACCAATTATTGTTATACTGTAAAGGCCAATTTAGTAGTATTTCTGTGATATGCTTGTGATCATAAAATAACTTATTTTGATAAGCATTAATATGTTGTTGTTTAAATAACTAGTCAAAAATGAACATGCTGAAAAAAACTTTATTAAAACATAAAAGCATAAATATATATCTACTAAAATATAAAAGAAAGAGATATGGTACTTATAGCCGACTTTTTTGTAGAATTAGTTAAATTAAATAAAAGTTTTAAACATTGTTTTCCATTATAATCGTCTGTTTAGACGCAAATGCAAAAAGCACTATTTTAAGAGGTATTTTTGACACGCAAGACATACACCTATCGTGGTATGTCGGCACATTTAAACATGATATCAATATAATTTATGTATATGAATTACTCTGAGTGCTATAGACTATAGCACTCAGCGTAATTCTGAAAGAATTTTTAAAATCGGTTCAGTAGATCCGGAGATCACCCATACACATTTTATTTTGCATTTGATAACCTACACATTATTATGATACTAGTTAATATAGATTAAGATATTAAATGAAGTGAAGTTAGCTTGAAAAATAATGTCGCTGTTATTACACTAAACTACGGAGTATGTATTAAGTTTACGGAATTGACACTAAAAAATCTTTATACATAGGGCACACTAAAAGTTTTGCACTTCTAGCTAATAATCGGAACTATTTGAATTTCAAATGTTATATTTTTTTAAACGTTGCAACTTTTTTAGTAATAAAAAAAACAATTGGCGGGAAATCATTTGTCAATTGTTTTTTATCACACATCAAAGTTATGCTACGTATGCAACGAAAATTTCCATTTTCGAAAAGTTAAGTCGAAAAGTTTTTAGAGCGATGATTTTTTATGATTTTAAAAGTTCTCTCTTTCCGCAAGACTGTGCCGCTCGTCTTCAAAATACTTTTGGGATATAAGCACCTTGTTTGAGCACCGTGAGGCGATGGTTTGCTGAACTTGAGAGAGGTCGAGTTTCTTCACATGACGAATTTCGTGAAGGGCGGCATTCAACTGCCGTCAACGAAAATAATGTGGCTACTTTTAAGTGGTTAATTGAAGAAAATCCGCGCGATTACCTATGAGACAATTCGAAGGCTATTTCTTTTTCTCAGCTACGGGTCCCATCTGTACAATTCCACTTGAAGATCAAAAGAGTGTTAATGCCGAGTGGTATTCTACCATTCGTTTACCCAGGGTGTTAGAAAAAGTTCGCGAAAGACGACCCAAAAGCTGCGTTCTCCTACATCATGACAACGCTTCTTCACACACGGCCAACAAAACAAAGTCATTTTTAGCTACCGAAAAAGTACAACTCGTCACCCATCCTGCGCATAGCCCCGACCTAGCACCCTGTGATTTCTGTATTTCCCCAAAATCAAAGATTTGATGATAGGTTTCACTTTTACCAACTACGAAGAGGCAGTGATAGCGTTCAATCAGCACGTAGAAAACATGCTTTCAGATCTGTGTCCTCCTGTTTTAAAAAATGGTTCGATCGCATGAAAAACTTTAAATTGTAAAGGAGAGTATTTTGAAAAGCAACAAACATAATATTTTGGTTTTAACATTATAAGTTAATAAGTTAAGTAATAAGTTACGCAAAACTTATAGTGTGACCTACGTATTTCCTTTTTACAAATTTATCTATTCTATTTATTTTATTGGCTGGTATAGTCTATTAGTGCCCAGACATTTTTTTTGGGAAATATTTCACCCTACAAGCAGTAAAGTAATACTAGTAGATTTCGTTTATGCTTACAATTTCATTTATTTATAAAAAAAACAAAAATATAAATAATAAAAATTTAAATAAATTAAATTAGCATTTAATCGGCAGTTTTTGATATGTTAGAAAATACCACAATTATTCCCAATCACATTACCGCCCACAATTATAATTTTTAATATTTTTATCCAAAAGCATGTGTGAACGACTGTACCTCATTTACGTTAGTATGTAGAAGTTTACAATTAAATTTAATGGTGTTCTAGGTCAAAAGTCAAGCGAAAATTGGACTGATATTGGGCACTATTTCAAGCACAATTTTTTAAGCCGTAAATTGTACCTATAGCTCGTTCGGTATTCGCGTAGTGAAGTGAGTATGCTGGGCGTAAAACCTGCGCCCAGCATACTCACTGAACGAATCCTATAAGCCTATAACTCCGGAGTTATTAGAGCACCGTTTTTTCTTTTTGGGCACCATTTGGCACTATTTGGGCACAATTTTTTTAAGTATGAATTATGGTTGAAGCGTACAGAGATTCGTGAGTATGCTGGGCGAAACCTTCGTCCAGCATACTCATCGAAGTATGGCTGTAATTTCTTAAGTATAAGAGCACTATTTTTTTCCTTTGGGCACTAATTAGCACTATTTCAGCACAATTTTTTGGCACTCATGAAATATCAGAATTCCATGGTGAGTATGCTGGACGAAGGGACACGTTTTCTTAATGTTTAAACCAGATTAGGTTGTAAGTATTATATAACAATAAACAGGCATTCGGACGGCTGAATTAATTAGTAGAACTAGTAAAGTGCTCTCACTTCACTTTGATTAAAAAAATCATCTTATTATTATCTACTAGCGGACGCCCGCGTGCAATTTTTTTTATAAAACTCGTGAACTACAAGGTATAAAATGAAAAAATAATAATTTGCCCAATTGGTCGAGCTGTTCTTGACTTGTGCAGTCATTTTTATTTATAGGTACACTAGCGTCGCCCGCTAGACAAATTATATACACATAAACTTTCCTCAAGAACCACTCTATCCATTGGTGAAAACCGTATCAAAATCCGTTGCGTAGTTTTAAAGATCTAAGCATACATACGGAACGGGTTACTTAGTTTTATACAATGTTATGATTATGATAAAGATGACGCTGTCAAATATTTACAAATTTGTGACATTGCGTAGGTAGAGAAAACAGACGCTGGTTTGACGATAACCCGTGAGATCGACGGAGGTTTGGAAGTGATCAAGACCAAATTGCCCGCCGTCATCAGCGCCGACCTACGACTGAATGAGCCCAGATACGCGACACTACCCAACATTATGGTAACATAGAATTATTTACCTATTAAAATACGATTTTAGCGAGAGGAAATCAGGAAGCATCGAAGTAAGCATTTTGCGCTGCGCCCCGATCAAATGGACGCATCCCTTTAAACGTACTCGTGTAAGCACGCTCCCCGCTATACGCATGTGTGTGCTCATAATATGTTCTCTTTCAGAAAGCCAAAAAGAAGCCCTTAAAGAAAGTGACAGCCAAAGATCTAGGTGTAGACCTGTCACCCAGAATCAAGATCGTGTCTGTAGAAGACCCTCCCGTCAGGCAGGCCGGGTCTATACTACCCGATGTCGATACCCTTGTCGCCAAACTAAAGGAAGGCGGACATATTTAATTTATTATAAATACTAACTTTGTGAGATATTTAATCATGGTTCTGCAATATAATGAGATACTGTATGAAGTTACGTGGATTTTGTAGATTTTAATCGAGTAATTGTTATTAAATGATTTTTAATCGTTACTTTTTATTTTGATTTTTCTATTTCGTCTGATTGTTAACTGAAATGGGAAATATTCGGGATCCATACGCCATACTTATACGAACATTTTTAAACGAGCTGAAGACGCGAAGGTATTTTTTAAACGTCCGCTTTAATGTCCATTACCGGACGTTCCGGGTACGCCATCGTAAGGATAACCCCTACTTAACCCCAGGGCTCAATCTAATGTCTTTTTCACATAGAAAACGTGCGGTGACGTTTGCCTTATGTTCGTGGAGCGCGCTTTCGCTTACTAGGATTAAAATATGACGCCAACGAAACATTTGAAGCTTTTGATAAGATGTCACGCGTTCAAACATGATCCCCGAACACAGTCTTGGTATATGACGTTACTTACGTTATGCCTCGGCTACACTATAGAGCTGTGTCGATCGATCATTTGCTAAAACCTGGGTCATACACGACCCGTTGACGCAGTGATTGACTCATAAAGATTCGATCACTCGATCACTCGATCATTTCGACACAGAACTCTGGATCGTGCATAGGTACTTAGTATAATTTTTTTTAAAATGGGAAGGAACTGAATCTTAAATATATAAATATTAAATATATGAATCTTAAATTACTAGTTGACGCCATGTCCCACTTCAAAAGTACAGTATATTAAAATGCTGAGGCTCTTAGAAATACCTACAGTATATTATTAAAATTTGAGGTTACGCGTATTTGTATGACACTAGCTGATCGCCACAGCTCCGCCCGCGTGATTTAGTTTACTTGTTCCCGGTTCCCGTGGGAACTCATTACTGGGGTAGCCTATGTTACTCAGGGTGAATGTAGTGTTCCAATGGTGAAAGAATTTTTCGGGCTGTTTTGTGTATTTTTAATTCAAAATTAACAAATTATAGGTAGGAACTAACACACTACAAAAACAAAACAGTTTTCAAATCTTTAGTTTGTCGATAGTCAACTATTTTTGATCCCGGGATTGTTCCACTATTATAACTATAACTATTCCACTTTGTAGTAGAAAAGTGCTTCCATATTAGACTCTTCTTTCTTGCGAGAGTTAAGACATCTTAGATAATATAAATAAGATTTTAATAATTATTAAAAAAATAAAATAACTAGGAGATAATAACCACAACCACTGTTTATTAGGTAGGTACGTAAAAATCAGTTTTGTGACACACCAATACCTAAGCAATTGTTATTGTTTATCACCAAATCAAAGTTCATGCAATTGAAAAAACCTTAAGAAATCACACATAAAATAACACGTTACACAGAAAAAATTGTACACAAACATAAGAAAGTTACCTACGAGTACTAAAAGAAAGTTCGTTACGCGGGTCGCGGTTTATGTCATGACGCAACTGATTGTTTACGATTTATGTAAACAAACAATCGATCGACGAATCGACCCGAACAAACCGGTAAATACAGGTACAGGTACCCAAGTTCAGCGCGTGATCGACGGGTCACGAAATGATCGAGTCTTTTAGAGATCGGTGATTGACTCACTCGGATACGACTTGCGACCCAATCTTTTTAATTCGATCAATCGTGATCGACACAGGACTACTACACTATGCTCGTCACATCATATGCAGTGATTAATTACTGGTGAAATCACAGTGACTACATAAATGTTTAGTCATATAATAATATGATAAATTATTTTAGGGAAGAAATCATTTCCATGTCTAAAACTGTATTCAAAACTAGTGTTTGGCTGCCACAGTACGACTTACTAAACGTAACCGGACTATGTGAAATAGATCCTATGTGAAATAGAGACATGACACGAAATACCTAAAAAAAGAGATACATAAAGGTAAGCTCCTACTTTTGAAATGGTGATGTGATAGGAGAGTGTTTATGGACAAAGCAGGGAGTTGAGCTGTTCCATTATAACCAGTGACTTGTTAGGAAACCTGAAAAATAATAAAAAACTACCTTTCTCTTTTCTTTTTTTAAATGAGTGGATCCATCGTTCACCGATGATTTTGCCAACGTCATGGTAATGTTTGACAGTTCCAGGTGTGGGACAGGTTATAAAACCACAGCTCAGTATTGCATGTGAACGTCTTGTTCGATTCTCCGGTGATTCTGCCAAACCTTTCTCTCTTGAGTCACACCTTATCGATAGTTCAATTTTGACTGTCTATTTCAACTTTTGCAATAAAACCATTGTGATGATATTCATATAACTTTATTGAATAGCTGCAGGCGATATTTACATAGAACATTAGGTTACATACAATTCTACAGTACACAAGTCTTCTCCTTCTTATAAATGTAACATTTAAACATTCACACTAAATTCAATGTAGGTAATATTTTTAATCAGTCTATGTGCAATGTAAGAGTCCGACCAAATGTTGAGCGAACGCTCGCGTGGTTTCAATTTCAGTACTAGTTTCCCATAGGAAAAAAAACGGGCTAAAAAGTAACAACTGCAAATTTCTACGCAAAATTGTATCAACTTCGATCTAACCTTTTTAAATATTTTACAGCTTCAGTTCCCTTTAGCCGTTCAAGGGCGTGCTATGACCTGCTATGCTATGGCTGCTATGGCTGAACTGACTGTACTGATAGATTTTATTTTGTAAAATTTATAACGCACACACATCACGCCTATACCCGAAGGGTAGGCAGACGTGAATTACATACCTACAATTTGCCATTATTTTTAGTCCCACGTAATAGGAGGCAAGCCTATTGCCGTCACCGGGCACACATATTAATGGGTTATGTCCGCGTCTGCGTGTCTCGGTCTATTCAAATTTTTAAAAGTTTATTTATTGCTTTAAAAACAAATTTACATCAGTCCCATGCCCGAATAAACAAAAATAATCGGGCAAAAAAATACAAAATCAGAATGACATGAATAAGAATCGGGAAAAAAAAACTGCCATACTACTTTTTTAATAACAACATGATTAGCTGAGGTCATTACGTCAAACATACAGCCTAATACTACTACTACTAAACTTTGAACTATTACTAAGAACACTCGCTTGGCAATCACGAAAAAACAATTCACATATATCAAGAGATCAATACTACAAAGATTCGCCACTGAACGGTTGGTACCACACAATTTTACCTTCTAGACACCCTGTGACCAGCATGTGATATCTGGGACTAAATTTGGAACTGACTACGAGATCTTGATGTATTCCTAAGCTCTGACCGACTTCGACCATGGACCGGGGTCCGTTTAGTTCTTGTACACAAGTGGACAGTTCGCTACAAGAGTCGTTTATCGCTAGCAGTCTCATGCCTCGACCGAAGGGAGAGCACACGATCCGACCGTCTGCCGAGTAGCACAGCTCCTGTAAACCATAAACTAGATTAGTTATAGTACGCAGGCCGTAGAACATTGAAACTTATTGATTAACAGCAGGCTCATTTTTCGTAAGTAGCTTTATTTTGCTGAGTCTCCCACATATATCGATACGAGAAGTTTCAATTCGGGTAGCTAAGGGAGATAATAGGGGTTAAGTACGTTGACTTGACGATCCCAAAAAAATTATTACCAACAGTGAGATTTTTATTATAATAAATTAACTAAGGCTTAAAGAGAAATTATTTATTTTTAATTTTGAAGATTAATAGTTTAATTTAACCTACAATCTTAAAAAAAAAGTTCTGAAAATTAAAATGTGAAGAGAATCATTAACATTATTGAAATGTTTATTTGTCCGACCAAATATGTGATATGGTACAAGAGTCCCCCGCTCTGAACATGTATGGATTACGAGGTCATAAAATATGATTATCAGCAAGCTGACTTTTTTACTTTTGGTTATTTAATATTTATATAATATAACAGTCACTTTGTCTTCCAATTTGTCTGGTAGGTTATCCGAGTCCGACGCTCAAAAGTTGTTAACGCGACAAGACTATTTTTTTTATTACCAAATGTAAGACGTTAATATTACGTAATTGGTTTTTGTGTTCTCTGTCCAAATAAAACAATGTCCTACAAGAAAACAGGTATAATATCACTTGTCCGACAAGAATTAGAAGGCCTTATTCGTATTATAAGCTAAAGTGAAAACATCTTTGAATAAACAAACAAGTGAAAACAGTTTTTTCTGCGTCTGGCAACACTATTGAACAGTCGTAAAATTTTAGCTCCTATAAATTAATTTGTGAAATAAATACAAATTACATCAGATAACTCCAATATCATCACAATAGTAGTGCAAAAATAATCATTTCAAAGAATTTTGTGTATATTAGTGTAAAAATAAGCTAAAAAGTGATGAATCAGCTGACCGTATTGTTCAATGTTATTTCACGTAAATACATAATGTTTCTCCTATAATAGGTAAAATTATTTTATTATACGTGTTTATTCATATACTCAACATTGAAAACAGGCTATCTATTTTCGTAAGTACAGAAAAGTTTTGATTTTAATTTACCGGTACCTAACATAACCTCGAACTACCGACTTGTATTTTCTAAATTGCGTTTAATTGCACTTATTTGTCGAGAATATGAATACCCGTAGCCGTAGAGCCTTATCCCGCCAGCAGGAGCCCAAACTTCAGCTGGTGTTGCAGGAACTTAAATCTAAAACAGAGCTCTGTTTACAATTAGAAAAAGAAAGAGAAGAAAATGAAAACTTGTTGATAGGTGCTTTAGACGATAGTAAAAAACTAAAATCTGAACTAGCTAGGCTTCATATTAGTTATGATGAAATTGTAATGCAGCGGAATCACCTTCAATCAAATTTTAAATTAAATTTAATTTAATTTTAATTTCAATCAAATCATACTGGTTATACTAAACTAATTTTATTTAGTGATGATATTGGAACTGATTTTGGTTCTTTTCTGATACAACAATATAATTCAAATTGTTATTCAATTATTAATAACTGTTATCCAGGTGCATCTTTAAATGAAATTATGCAAAAGATATTAGAATATAATTTTGACTCAAACAGTAAAATAATTATTTTCTGCTCAAACAGGGGCAAAATTAACAAAAATGAACTATCCCTATACTTTGACAAAATGCAAAACTTAAATGTTGAACATGTAGTAATGTTTACATTACCATATATAAAAGGTGTGCCAGACGTGGAAAATTCTCTTGGATATAAGATAAATTTACAACTCAATTTAACTAGCCAATTTAATAATAAATCCCATGTAATTGACTTTAATTCTGTTTTTAAGAGAACTGTATATAAATACAATTTGTCAACTTCTGACAGTAAGTTTAACGATAACAAACATATTGTTTATGTAAACAAAGGTAGGTATTTTCTACCAAAGCATTATAAGAGACAAATAGCGAGTTTGCTATTCAATTATTTTTACACTTCAGCCAAGAACTTGGCTGACAAAACTGCTTCTATTGAGCAATGTAGATTTAGTGTTAAGACTTTGGAATCTGTTCCAAGTAATTTAAATTAAGTTCTACGACAACAGAGGCAATATTACCCTTTAGCAGACATAGTCAATTAATTGAATTAAATTTAGTTACAAATATTAATTATGTTAAAAAATGCCCTCCAAATCAAACCAAATCAAAAAATGTAAATTATATCAACATAGGGCATCAAAATATTGGTTGTTTAAAAACATAACATAGCATCACGCCTTTTTCCCGAAGGGGTAGGCAGAGGTGTGCAAACACACCCACATCTCGCCAGCTATGTTAGGTCCCATGTAATAGGGGGCGAGCCTATTGCCATTTACCGGGCACAAGTTCCAGACTCTGGGATAATTATCTGGGTAAAATTCTAAAGAGAATTATACATTATCCACCAGACCCGGGAATCGAACCCGAGACCTCGAGCGTGGCAGTCCGTTCATGGTACCATTGTGCCACCGAGGTAGTCAGGTTGTTTAACACATGGCAAAGAGTTAGAGTTGGAACTGTTAATGAATTCAGATAATATTGATATTTTTTGCATTACAGAACATATATTTTTTTTTTTTTTTTTTTTTCTAAATAAATAAATAAATAAATATTTTTGGACATTTTCACACAACGTCATCTAGCCCAAATTAAGCTAATATAAGCTTGTGTTATGGGATCTAGACAACTGATAAACATACTTATATATTTCTAAATACATACATATTATACATAGAAAATACCCAAACTCCGAAACAAACATTTGTGGATCACACAAATAATTTGATTCGACCCGGAATCGAACCTGGGACCTCAGGGGCGGCAGTCGCATACTCATACCACTGAGCCACCGAGGCAGTCGTATGCGTAAGTCGAATGAGCTCATGTTCAATTTCAGTAATCACCGGGTTGGTAGTGCATTCTGCAGGGTGACCACAGTACGGGGGGGATCTTTGATTTTATTAAATAAAAAACTTAAATTTAAAGAACGGAAAGATATTGTGTCTCTTTCTCTAGAGTGTAAAGTCGAACTGTCTTGCGTGGAAATGGAGCAATTCATAGTAGTATGCGTGTATAAACCTGGAACCTCGCTCTTTTGCGAATTTGAGGAACTTATTGACAAAGTTCTATGTAAATTTGGAAAAACTAATAAGTACCTAATAGTTTGTGGTGATTTTAATGTCGATTTACTTGTTAATACGCCTATGAGTTATAATATTTTAAATTTATTTAAATCACACAATCTTACAAACTTATTTTTGGTGCCTACTAGATATTGTGCTACAATATCCACTTGCCTGGATAATATATACAGCGATATGTTGCCAGAAAGTAAAAGTATTATAAAAAAGCTAGATTCAGACCATTGTAGGCAAATATCATCTTTTAAAATCACTAAAGAAAAAGTTATAAAACGTAAAATATTATGTAGACCAATAACTGGTGACCGCTTGGAACGTATGAGGGTTGGACTTTGCAATAAAATTCCATTCTTAGACACTGCCTTAGATCCAAATGTAATGTATAAATTATTTTTTGATTCTTTTTACAACGAGTTCAACTCCATATTCAAGTCTAAGGAGGTCATGATTAGTGATAGTCCTACTTTCAGTGAATGGGCCACTGAGGGTATACACAAAAGTAGACAAAAACTTTATGAACTATACTCAGAAAGACAGCTTAATAGATCAGTTGAATTTCTAGATTATGTTAAAACTTATCCAAAAACGTTTAAAGCAGATTGTTTAGCAGCTAAATCAAAATATATAAGTGATAAAATTCTCAATAGTGCAGACAAAGTTAAATCTACTTGGAAAATTATAAACGCGGAAAGAGGTCAACAAAAATTAAATGATAATAATTTTAAACTTAATATAAATGGTAAAATAACAAGATCAGACTTCGAGGTCGCTAACGAATTAGAAAAATTTTTCTCCCGAATTCCTGTAGATTTGACAAAAACCCTAGGCTCTTCAACCCCCATTGCAGAATCTTTGTTAAAAGCAAACGTTCCTTGTTGTAACGTTATATTTAAATTCAGTAAAGTTAACATAAACACCATCTTAAAAACTTTTAAATCTTTAAATATCAAGAAAATTCGTCCTTGAATTTCGTCAATTCTTACTTAAGTGATAGGGTCCAGAAAGTAGTGATCAATGGTAAACAGTCACCTGGTTCTCCTGTAGCAATGGGGGTACCGCAGGGTTCAATTTTGGGACCTTTTCTTTTTCTAGTATATATTAATGATCTCCCTCACCTCATAAGAGACGACCACGAGGTAGTTTTGTTTGCTGATGACACTTCTTTAATATTTAAAGTTAAACGTGTACAGCGCGAACTTGACGATGTAAACATTGCCCTCTCTAGGATAGTCCACTGGTTTTGTGCTAATAATTTATTATTAAATGAAAATAAAACTAAATGTGTAAGATTCACCTTACCTAATGTAAGACTTGTTAAAACCAGTGTTAAGGTTAGGGATGATATAATAGAATTGGTCGATGACACTGTCTTTCTGGGCATAACGTTAGACTCCAAATTGCAATGGGGGCCTCATATCGGGAAAATTTCGGCCAGGCTTAGTTCAGCAGCCTATGCTGTCAAAAAGATCCGACAACTTACAGACATTAAAACGGCGCGTCTTGTCTACTTCAGCTACTTCCACAGTATCATGACATATGGCATACTACTGTGGGGTAACGCTGCCGATATTGAATGCATCTTTGTGTTGCAGAAGAGGGCTATCCGGACTATCTATGGAATGGGGTCTCGGGAGTCATTAAGAGATAAGTTAAGCATATTAACATCCTTACAGTGTATTCACAGTATATTTATGAAATTTTATTGTATACCCACAATAACAAAAGTAAATTTGTGAAAAATAGTGATAATCATAATCTAAACTTAAGAAATAAGGATAAACTGGCTGTTCCTAAATTTAGGCTTCATAAAGTGAGTAATTCTTTTGCGGGGAACTTTATTCGAATGTACAATACATTGACAACCGAAATAGCAAATTTATCTGTTAATAAATTTAAAAAACTAATAAAACGTAAATTGTGCCATAAAGCTTATTATAGTATTAATGATTTCTTAGATGACAAGGCTGCCTGGTTGTAACACGAATTGCTCCTTTCTAAATAACTCTGTATTAGATTTAAGATGAAATATTTTGGAAAAAAGCCGAACTGAGTTTCTTGAGGGCTCTTCTCAGTCTCGTTGCATTTTGGAACCCTCGGTAGAGTCACACCAAGTTTTGACGAATCTAAATAATTTTCTAAAAATTTCAAAGATAATAAACGTTATTTTATTTTATTTTACTAGACTACCTCGGTGGCACAATGGTACTATGTACGGACTGCCACAGGTATCGGGTTCGATTCCCGGGTCTGGTGGATAATGTATAATTCTCTTTAGAATTTTATCCAGATAATTATCCCAGAGTCTGGAACTTGTGCCCGTTAAATGGCAATAGGCTCGCCCCCTATTACATGGGACCTAACATAGCTGGCGAGATGTGGGTGTGTTTGCTGCACACCTCTGCCTACTCCTTCGGGGAAAAAGGCGTGATGCTATGTTATGTTTATGTTATTTTATTTTATTTTATTCTTTTTCGAAATGTTATTAGAACAATTTACTTTATATATTTACATAAGAATAACAATATATATAAACTATATACTTAAATAAAAACCAGCCAGGTGCGTGGCGAGCCATGCATAAGATAGGGTTCCGTAGTTACCCATAATAGCCTACCAGCTGTTATAGTTTTCCTTCAAAGTTTATTACATGGACTACCATCAATAATTTATTCATGTTCTTTAAGCTAGGCGTTTAGATTTTAGAAGGGGGGGTGTTCTCTCGCAAACGGAACTTAAATCAAAAAATCATCTTAACAACCTCTCAATGTTTTTATAAGACCTATCTTATGATATCCTCCCACATGATGGAGTAAACGCGAGAAAAAAATATCTTTCCCACTTTGGGTACCTCCCCTAGGTACCCAAAAAAAGAAAAATTTTTTAGCACTTTGTCGGCGTAGTAAATATACTAAAAATGAATCGCCGTTCGTTTGTCTCGCTAAAACTCGGGAACGGATGGACCGATTTGGCTAATTTTGGTCTTAAAATATTTGTAATGTGTGTGGCATATAGCCTTTCCATAGTTTAAGTTAAGTTAAGTGGTAATTATAAATATAGTAAATAAATTATTCAACAAACAAATTTATAATATTTGGTAAATGTTTCGATATATATATTTTGTCCGGCCGCGTTGTGTGCCGGCTCAGCGCGCCGGCGGCGGCGCTAGCGCCGGCAGTCGGTTCAACTCATCGATGCGGGTACGTTGTATCGTGCGCTGTGTCATTCTAGTTCCCTACATAAATAGCTTATACTTTCGCTGTATATATAGTTCTTGTATGTTACTTCTATCTCTCCTTCTGTGCCGTGTGATTAAACTTTCGTGTCTTGTACGTTCCTGTATTAAACAGTATATTTACCTACCTAGCTTCGGACATTTTATTTCTACTCAAAAGTAGGTAGGTGAACGAGAACATTTACGTGGTACGAGACCCCTACAATTTGATGACCCCGATACGTGCACATACAAAAGAAGCTCAAGAACGTTCGCGAAAATGTCGACTGATGATGGCGTAAAGGTCGTCGCGCAGACAAGTGGCGAGTCATGCCGCGTCGGTGTCCGGGTACCACCATTCTACCCGGAGAAGCCCGCTTTATGGTTCGCGCAGCTGGAAGGCCAGTTCGTACTGGCAAATATATCGACCGACGCGACCAAGTTTTATCTTACAATAGCCCAGCTGGAGCCACAATACGCCGAGGAGGTCGAAGATATCATTACCGCTCCGTCTACCACCGGAAAATATGACAAGCTCAAAGCTGAGCTCATCAAACGGCTTTCCGCCTCCAGGGAAAAGAAGGTCAAGCAGTTGCTGGTGCACGAGGAGCTGGGGGACCGAAAACCTTCCCAGTTCCTACGACACCTGCGGAACCTGGCTGGCCCAGGCGTGCCGGCGGATTTTCTGCGAACTATATGGACCAGCCGTTTACCACAAAGTACGCAGACCATCATAGCGTCACAACCCAAGGCCAATCTCGAGGAGTTAGCAGAGCTTGCGGATAGGGTGCACGACGTGGTCGCGCCCAACATGCAGGTCGCGGCGGCGTCAAGGACAAATGTCGAGGTACCCACTTCTCAAAATAATAACGTGGCAGCTATGGAGCGGCAAATCGCCGCCCTGACGGAACAGGTAAAGGCGCTCTCAGCCGAGGTCAGGCGTTCCCATACAACGCCGAGAAACCGTTCCAGCAGCCGTTATCGCCCCCGATCAAGTTCCCGATCCAGGTACAACAACCAACCGCTGTGTTGGTACCATCAACGCTTCGGCAGTAAAGCCAGGCGGTGCGACAAACCCTGCGAGTACCAGGGAAACGCGCCGGGCGGTCAGTGATGACGACCGAAGACTGCCCTCCTACAGGTCGTTTATTTATTACAGACTTTAAGACTAAAGTGCAATTCTTAGTAGATACTGGTAGTGACTTGTGTGTTCCCCGTTAGCCAAGTAAAACAAAAACCTTGTCCAACAAATTACGACTTGTGTGCCGCTAACGGCACAAAAATTTTAACTTATGGTTTTATAAATCTTAGGCTAAATCTAGGGTTGCGCCGTGACTTTGCCTGGCGATTTATTGTAGCAGACGTTACGCGGGCGATAATTGGTGTAGATTTTTTATCGTATTACAATCTTATTGTCGATTGCAGGAATCAACGTCTGATTGATAATAATACTAGACTCGCTGCCGTGGCTTCGCCTGTGTGTTCTTCGGACGTCATTTCTTCGGTCAAGGTAGTCACTGGTGAGTCTGTGTTTCACAAAATACTAGGGGAGTACCCCGACATCACTCGCCCATCTGGCACACATCATGCACCCAAGCACAATACCCTACACTACATACGTACCACACCGGGTCCGCCTGTTTCTTGTACACCACGTAGGCTAGCACCGGACAAGCTTAGGATAGCCAAGGAAGAGTTTGACACTATGCTGCAATTAGGCATAGCCAGACCTTCCGACTCACCCTGGGCTTCTCTCCTCCACCTCACCCCTAAGAAGGGAAACGGCTGGCGACCATGTGGCGACTATAGGATGCTTAACGCCAGGACTATTCCTGATAAGTATCCTATACGTCACATCCACGACTTCTCCCACAACCTATCCGGATGCAAGGTCTTCTCCACGCTGGACCTAGTCAAGGCCTACAATCAAATACCGGTACACCCTGATGACATCCCCAAGACCGCCATTACCACTCCATTCGGCATATTTGAGCTGCCATTTATGGGGTACGGGCTCCGAAATGCTGGCCAGACGTTCCAGCGCTTCGTGGATGGCATGCTCAGAGGGCTGGACTTCTGCTATGCATACCTGGACGATTTTTGATAGCCTCTAGGGACATAGAATCGCACAAACACCACTTGCGGGAAGTATTCAACCGTCTTAGGGACCACGGTATGGTGATCAACACCTCGAAATGCACATTCGGAGTCTCAGAGGTAACATTTCTAGGCTATACCATCACCGCCGAAGGAACTAAGCCTCTCCCCGCCAAAGTCCAAGCCATTAGGGACTTTCCAGCCCCAAGAACCGTCAAGGAGTTGAGGAGATTCTTGGGCATGCTAAACTTCTACAGACGCTTTGTTCCTGATGCTGCCAAATACCAAGCACCCCTGAACTTACTCCTTGAAGGTTCCGTAAAGGGTTCCCATCCCGTGAAGTTCACGGCAGCTCAGCAGGAGGCTTTCAACGCCTGTAAGGAAGGTCTCTGTAAGGCTACCTTACTGGCCCACCCCAATCACCTAGCAAACCTTGCTATAGTGACAGATGCCTCCGATACGGCTTTAGGAGCAGTACTGCAGCAGAAGGGTGAGGATGGAGCCTGGCAACCACTGGCATTCTTTTCCCACAAGCTCAGTCCTCCCCAACGCAAATACTCACCGTACGACCGGGAATTGTTGGCAATCTACGAGGCAATCAAGCATTTCCGTCATATGGTAGAGGCCAGAGACTTTGTGGTCTACACAGATCACAAGCCTCTCTGCTTCGCATTCCGGTCCAGCAAAGAGAACTGCTCGCCCAGACAGTTCAGACACCTGGACTTTATATCCCAATTCACGACAGATATCAGGCACATATCAGGCAAGAATAATGTCGTTGCCGATACGCTGTCCAGAATTGAGGAGATTGCCAAGCCAGTAGACCTTCAGCAGTTGGCAAATTCTCAACAATCCGATAAGGAGTTGAACCAACTACTGGCAAGCAACACTTCACTATGCCTGAAGAAAGTGACAATTCCGGGTACAGGCACTGAACTGTTCTGCGACGTAAGTCACAACGCTTCTCGACCATACGTACCTACGGAACTACGGTACCGCACCTTCGAGAGCCTGCATTCCCTGAGTCACCCTGGTGCCAATGCTACCGCCAAGCTCGTAGCTGAGCGTTTTGTTTGGCCAGGTATTAGGAAGGACTGCAGAACTTGGGCACAGGGCTGCCTGGCGTGCCAAAAATCCAAGATATCCCGTCACGCCGCATCACCTATCGGTACATTCAAACTGCCACGATCGAGATTCGCTCACATCCATATAGACCTGATTGGACCACTCCCAACGTCTCAAGGATACAGGTATTTCCTCACAGCCATCGACCGTTTCACCCGTTGGCCTGAGGCAATGCCGCTCCGCGACATCACCGCCGAGACAGTGGCCAAGGCACTACTACATGGATGGATAGCCCGTTTTGGATGCCCAACGGACATCGTCACCGATCGCGGCGCGCAATTTGAATGTGCCCTTTTCAAACGCCTGTCAGAGCTCATAGGTTTTAAACATAGGAGGACAACTGCGTACCACCCAGCCTGTAATGGATTCGTGGAGCATTTTAACAAGCACCTTAAATCGGCAATAACCTGTCATGGAGACATCAACTGGGTAGAATCTCTTCCCATAGTTCTGCTGGGTATACGTAGCGCCTTCAAGGAGGACTTACAAGCGTCCTCAGCCGAACTCGTATAAGGCGAACCCCTTAGGTAAGTTCCTTCACTCCCAAGCCAGCGAACCCAGTGATGTGACGGACTACCTCTCACGGTTACGCTCGTTCGCCACAAAAATCCAGCCTTCACCAGCAGCACGGCATAGTAATCGGTCAGTCTTTGTCTTCAAAGACCTTGCCACCACTTCGCACATCTTCCTCAGGGAAGAAATAAACCGTGGGGCCCTCAAACCTGCATACACAGGACCTCACGAGGTACTTAAAAGAGGGGATAAAGTACTCACCATCCTCTTCAAAGGAAAGGAGATCACAGTATCGGTAGACAGAGTCAAACCAGCCTACATACTGCAGGACCCACACACAAGTACAGCACTCAGACAGACACAACACAGCCCACTTCTTACACCAACACCAACACCAACACAGCCACAGACTTCCAGTGAACCTCATGACGCTGAGACCCCTGACGTCAGGAGAACACGGTCAGGACGCCGGGTAAATTTCCCAGATTTTTATCGCCCGTGAAACGGTCTCCGGGGGGGCTGATGTGGCATATAGCCTTTCCATAGTTTAAGTTAAGTTAAGTGGTAATTATAAATATAGTAAATAAATTATTCAACAAACAAATTTATAATATTTGGTAAATGTTTCGATATATATATTTTGTCCGGCCGCGTTGTGTGCCGGCTCAGCGCGCCGGCGGCGGCGCTAGTGCCGGCAGTCGGTTCAACTCATCGATGCGGGTACGTTGTATCGTGCGCTGTGTCATTCTAGTTCCCTACATAAATAGCTTATACTTTCGCTGTATATATAGTTCTTGTATGTTACTTCTATCTCTCCTTCTGTGCCGTGTGATTAAACTTTCGTGTCTTGTACGTTCCTGTATTAAACAGTATATTTACCTACCTAGCTTCGGACATTTTATTTCTACTCAAAAGTAGGTAGGTGAACGAGAACATTTACGTGGTACGAGACCCCTACAATGTGTAATCATAATCATAATCTAAACTTAAGAAATAAGGATAAACTGGCTGTTCCTAAATTTAGGCTTCATAAAGTGAGTAATTCTTTTGCGGGGAACTTTATTCGAATGTACAATACATTGCCAACCGAAATAGCAAATTTATCTGTTAATAAATTTAAAAAACTAATAAAACGAAAATTGTGCCATAAAGCTTATTATAGTATTAATGATTTCTTAGATGACAAGGCTGCCTGGTTGTAACACGAATTGCTCGTTTCTAAATAACTCTGTATTAGATTTAAGATGAAATATTTTGGAAAAAAGCCGAACTGAGTTTCTTGAGGGCTCTTCTCACTCTCGTTGCATTTTGGAACCCTCGGTAGAGTCACACCAACTTTTGACGAATCTAAATAATTTTCTAAAAATTTCAAAGATAATAAACGTTATTTTATTTTTATTTTATTTTATTTTTGTACAAACTCAGGGCAGGTTTTTAAGGTGGTACGAAGTTCGCCGGGACAGCTAGTTGACAGCGTCTACATTTCAAGATTGGACAATTTTGCTTTCGTCCATTTGTCAGTTTGTTTGTATGTGTGTTCCGGGCTAACAGCCACAGTTTTTATCCGATCTTTACGAAATACTTGGCACAAGTATTCCTTGGTACAATACATTTTTTTCGTCGTGAGCTTATTTGGATTGGGGGAAAATGGGGTAAATAAGGTCATATAACGTTTTAATGTTTTTCCGGGCTAACGGTTCCATTTATTATCCGATCTCCACGAAACTTGGCTATTTGGTCATTTACTAGAGACCATATTTTTAGTGAGTTTTTTTTATTAGGGGGGAGATGAGGGAAATTGCAAAAAAAAATTTGCGAGGTCTACTGTTGGACCATAGGGCGACCACTAGTTAATTTATTTTTACAATGACATAAATGCGTTATTTATTGCAATTTTGTACAAAACCTTACTTCGATCAAGAGTTGACCAAATGGGATGTTATTATGTATGTAAGTTTGATTTGAGATTATGACGTTTTTCGATGTGGAGCAAGTAGAATAATTCAGAAAAGGACGAAATGCAACGAAGCGGATAAAATCATAATATATTTTGAACAATAAATATTTTTCGAGGCTTGAGTGGCAACAAAATAACTTATTAAGTTTATTTTAGAATTGAAAAATCGACGTATTTTACAATAACAATAAGGCCTAAAATCTGGTTGTTTTCAGCAGGAGTAATAAATGTTTAGCTTGATAAGAATGAATTTTACATTACCAAAGTACTACAACTTTTGAGCGTTGGACTTGGATAACCTACCAGTCAAATTAGAGGACACAGTGACTGTTGTATTATATAAATATTAAGTAATCAACAGTAAAAAAATCAGCTTGCTGGTAATCATATTTTATGACCCCGTAATCCATACATGCTCGGAGCGGAGGACTCTTGTACCATACCACATATTTGTACGGACAAATAAACATTTCAATAATGTTAATGATTCTCTTCACATATAATAAAAATCTCACTGTTGGTAATAATTTTTTGGGATCGTCAAATCAACATACTTAACCCCTATTATCTCCCTTAGCTACCCGAATTGAAACTTTTCGTATCGATATATGTGGGGTTCTCGGCAAAATAAAGCTACTTACGATAAATGAGCTTGATGGGAGTTCATTTTATATCACCAATTAGTACTACAACTTTTGATCGTCGGACTCGGATAACCTACCAGACAAATAGGAAGACAAAGTGACTGTTATATTATATAAATATTAAATAACCAACAGTAAAAAAATCAGCTTGCTGGTAATCATATTTTATGACCTCGTAATCCATACATGTTCGGAGCGGGGGACTCTCCATACCACATATTTGTTCGGACAAATAAACATTTCAATAATGTTAATGATTCTCTTCACATATAATAAAAATCTCACTGTTGGTAATAACTTTTTTGGGTTCGTCAAGTCAACATACCTAACCCCTATTATCTCCTTAGCTGCCCGAATTGAAACTTCTCGTATTGATATATGTGGGAGACTCGGCAAAATAAATATACTTACGAAAAATGAGCCTGCTGTTAATCAATAGGTTTCAATGTTCTACGGCCTGCGTACTATTATTTTTATCTATGGTAAAGATAAAGGTAGAAAAAAAATTAAGCTTGGCTTAAAGGTCTTCATGTCATTTGACTTTTTCTTTGATTATATTTAATTTTAATGAATTTTATTTGATTGTATTTAATTTTATTCGATTTGATTTATTTCTTTTAATTCGATTTTGATATGATTTTAATTTTATTTTAATTAATGTTATTTTATTTTTCTAAAATTGGTGTATTTGAAAACTTGCAATATCGTATTAGTGAACACTGTGAGGATATTATTGTAAAAATGATTAGAAATAAATAAAAAATAAATATGTCTCAAATTTAAAAAAAAACAGTTATGGATTTGTTTTGACAATACCATTTCATACAAATATCTGTGAGACTTATAAGTCACCAGACGCTTCCTATCTGAAATAGACTATAATTTCTAAAATAAATAAAATAAAATAAAAATAAAATAACGTTTATTATCTTTGAAATTTTCAGAAAATTATTTAGATTCGTCAGAAGTTGGTGTGACTACCGAGGGTTCCAAAATGCAACGAGACTGAGAAGAGCCCTCAAGAAACTCAGCTCGGCTTTTTTCAAAATATTTCATCTTAAATCTAATACAGAGTTATTTAGAAAGGAGCAATTCGTTACGTTGTTACAACCAGGCCGCCTTGTCATCTAAGAAATCATTAATACTATAATAAGCTTTATGGCACAATTTACTTTTTATTAGTTTTTTAAATTTATTGACAGATAAATTTGCTATTTCGGTTGGCAATGTATTGTACATTCGAATAAAGTTCCCCGCAAAAGAATTACTCACTTTATGAAGCCTAAATTTAGGAACAGCCAGTTTATCCTTATTTCTTAAGTTTAGATTATGATAATCACTATTTTTCACAAATTTACTTTTGTTCTTGTGGGTATACAATAAAATTTCATAAATATACTGTGAATACACTGTAAGGATGTTAATATGCTTAAACTTATCTCTTAATGACTCCCGAGACCCCATTCCATAGATAGTCCGGATAGCCCTCTTCTGCAACACAAAGATGCATTCAATATCGGCAGCGTTACCCCACAGTAGTATGCCATATGTCATGATACTGTGGAAGTAGCTGAAGTAGACAAGACGCGCCGTTTTAATGTCTGTAAGTTGTCGGATCTTTTTGACAGCATAGGCTGCTGAACTAAGCCTGGCCGAAATTTTCCCGATATGAGGCCCCCATTGCAATTTGGAGTCTAACGTTATGCCCAGAAAGACAGTGTCATCGACCAATTCTATTATATCATCCCTAACCTTAACACTGGTTTTAACAAGTCTTACATTAGGTAAGGTGAATCTTACACATTTAGTTTTATTTTCATTTAATAATAAATTATTAGCACAAAACCAGTGGACTATCCTAGAGAGGGCAATGTTTACATCGTCAAGTTCGCGCTGTCCACGTTTAACTTTAAATATTAATGAAGTGTCATCAGCAAACAAAACTACCTCGTGGTCGTCTCTTATGAGGTGAGGGAGATCATTAATATATACTAGAAAAAGAAAAGGTCCCAAAATTGAACCCTGCGGTACCCCCATTGCTACAGGAGAACCAGGTGACTGTTTACCATTGATCACTACTTTCTGGACCCTATCACTTAAGTAAGAATTGACGAAATTCAAGGCCGTCCCCCGGATTCCGTAATGATCAAGTTTCTTAATTAAAGTCTGGTGCTGAACGCAATCGAAGGCCTTAGATAAGTCACAGAATACACCATAAGCATCATATGACTCATCCCAGGCCCTGTATATACACTCTAATAATTTAATTCCGGCATCAGTGGTGGACCGACCACGAGTGAAACCGAATTGTTTTGTATGTAATAGTTTATTAACGTTAAAGTGATTTTGCATTTGATTAAGCATAATTTTTTCAAAAATTTTACTAAATGTAGGTAGTACAGAAATGGGACGGAAATTGGACGGATCTGAAGTACTACCCGATTTAAACAGGGGAATTAATTTACTAGATTTCATTAAATCAGGGAACACACCACTATCAACACAATTATTAAATATTATTACTAGTTCAGGAGCAACCATTTCAATAAAAGAATTTACTAAATACACAGAGATGCCCCAGAGGTCAGCTGTTTTCTTGATATTTAAAGATTTAAAAGTTTTTAAGATAGTGTTTATGTTAACTTTACTGAATTTAAATATAACGTTACAACAAGGAACGTTTGCTTTTAACAAAGATTCTGCAATGGGTGTTGAAGAGCCTAGGGTTTTTGTCAAATCTACAGGAATTCGGGAGAAAAAAATTTCAAATTCGTTAGCGACCTCGAAGTCTGATGTAGTTATTTTACCATTTATATTAAGTTTAAAATGATTATCATTTAATTTTTGTTGACCTCTTTCCGCGTTTATAATTTTCCAAGTAGATTTAACTTTGTCTGCACTATTGAGAATTTTATCACTTATATATTTTGATTTAGCTGCTAAACAATCTGCTTTAAACTTTTTTGAATAAGTTTTAACATAATCTAGAAATTCAACTGATCTATTAAGCTGTCTTTCTGAGTATAGTTCATAAAGTTTTTGTCTACTTTTGTGTATACCCTCAGTGGCCCATTCACTGAAAGTAGGACTATCACTAATCATGACCTCCTTAGACTTGAATATGGAGTTGAACTCGTAGTAAAAAGAATCAAAAAATAATTTATACATTACATTAGGATCTAAGGCAGTGTCTAAGAATGGAATTTTCATACGTTCCAAGCGGTCACCAGTTATTGGTCTACATAATATTTTATGTTTTATAACTTTTTCTTTAGTGATTTTAAAAGATGCTATTTGCCCACAATGGTCTGAATCTAGCTTTTTTATTATACTTTTACTTTCTGGCAACATATCGCTGTATATATTATCCAGGCAAGTGGCTATTGTATTACAATATCTAGTAGGCATCATCTAGTAGGGTAAATAAAGCTAAGAATGATGTCAACAGCGTCCATACCTTGATGAATCCTCTCCCTTCGTTGGTCTCTTCTATATAATATAACAATCTATTTTTGTTCTGCCGTATGGGGTGGTACACCATCGTCGCCGAGTCGGACTCGCTCGAGCTGGACGACTCCGGCGCCGGGACCGGCTCTTGGGTCGGCGCCGGCGTCTGACCGGACGTCGATGGTGACGTGCTGACATAAAAAAAAGTAAAATCACTGGGAGTCCATCGGGAACATTTTACAGTTTTCGTAAGTCTACTACTAACGTGAAACTACTAACGGTAAATAAAGTAAAGCCGAAAAAAAACGAACGATTAGTACCGCAGTTTTCAACATTTTGATAGAATATAATTAATAGTTCTGTAATAAATACGTCTGACGGACTCTACCCACTAAGTATTTTTTGACTAAAACAGACGAAAGAGATTAAAATAGGGAATCAAAAACAATTTAATGTTTTGAAAATCTAAAACTTACTTTACATTTTTTATCTCGTCTGGTTAGCATTTTATAAATAAATATTAAGTAGGTACTAGATTTTCTGGGACTACCGACTTTGGCAAGGCAATTGAATTTTAACAGAATAGCTAACTATGGAGTAGTTAGATGTGGGTCTATATATTTATATATGGTAGACCAACCTCGTGTCGTCATCGTTCTGCGCGACGCGTGGCGCTGGCGCTGCGGCCGCGGGCGGAGTGATCCCGGTGTTCACGCCAGTTATACGCTGCATGTTGAAGTTGCGTCGGACCTGGCCTCTGTTCATTACATACAATATATCGATATTTTATATTGTTATTTTCATCACTTTTCATCACTAGTAAGAAACGACCAGGGCTTTGATTGGCTGTACCATATCGGCTGGCACGTAAGATGTAGTGGTCCTTAATCAACATTGCATCGCAAGGTTTCAAAATTCTTTTCAAAATTATAACATAGCTGCTTTATTATTAAACTCATTTGCGGCCGTTTTGGACATAAACCCATTAAAAAAAAAACTTTTATAGTGCCCGGTTACGGCAATAGGCTTGCCCTCTATTACGTGGGACCAAAAAAATACTGGCAAAGAGTGGTTGTGTGATGCACCTCTGCCTGACCCTTCGATGATATAGGCGTGATATCTATATATTTAATACGACAATTTGTCTGTCCGTCCGTCGCGTTTTTCAATTATAATTAATAATACATACATTTGCATGAAATATTAAAATATTCGTAGAAGTTTAGGGAAGGTTTTTTTTTTATATTTGAGGCGATACGAAGTTCGCTGGGATAACTAGTGTGTATGAATGTATGTTTTTTACTATTTTAAATATTTAAAATCTTACATGGAAAAATCTAGTGTCTTTTCTACAGTGTTTGTTACCAAACATCTCCGAAAAGCCTTGACAGATTTTTAAGATTTTTTTTTGAGTCAGTCTGTAAAGTATTTTTTAAACTCCTACATCTATGTGATATGGGTGCCCGCCCGTGATTTTTTTTGCCAAACATCGTTTGCGGAGTCAGCTGGTTATCTATAACATAATATGAATGTTGCTACAAGCACTCAAGAATGGCCCTACCGATTCAGCAAATAGGAAGGGTTTTATAACAAAACAAAGTATTCCACGTTGGCGTCCGCTAGTACTAATATGTCACTTGTTATTAGATATTTTCCTACTGAGAAGATATTGATAGCGCGATGCAGGATTACAGAAAACGAAAAAAAAACCGGCCAAGTGCGGGGCATGTATGCGTAGAAGTGCGAGTAAAACTAGCAGGGTTCCGGGAGCCCCCTTCAATATTTATTATATTCTGTTTTTTAGTATTTGTTGTTATAGAGGCAACAGAAATACATCATCTGTGAAAATTACAACCACGGTTCATGAGATACAGCGCAAGACAGACGGACGGACAGCGAAGTCTCAGTAATAGGGTTCCCGTTTTACCGTTTGGGCACGAAACCTCGCACGGAACCACGCACAATGTATCCTCACCTGTTAAACATTTCCTGCATTAGCCTGTGTTGTTTGATCGTGATAGACGCCTCCCATACATCGTTCTGTATACCAGACAGACCCTGAGAATAGTTCACCATTTTATTATTTAAAATGTATATTTTGAGCAAAAAAAGAACAAAGCATTCATTTAGTTTAATTCATTTTATAAAAAATATTATTTACCTATGCAAGATACGTTACCTATGCAAGATACGTTACCTATGCAAGATACGTTACCTATGCAAGATACGTTACCTATGCAAGATACGTTACCTATGCAAGATACGTTACCTATGCAAGATACGTTACCTATGCAAGATACGCCGAATTTTCAGTTTTTTAGGAAATTAAATAAGTTTTAAGTAGTTGGTAAGAGGTAAGGGGCTTACCCCAAGATAAGCTCTGTTGCCGGGTACAGCAGGTGTGTCCTGCGAAGTGCTGGGACCCGCCTCTACTTCGCGAGCGCGTCTTATGCGAATGGCCGACGGAGGCGATCTGTTGACAAATTACAACTGTACCATTTCATGACCGGATTTTTTTATTGCTTGCAATTATTTTGTGGTTATGGATTTTCTATGTAAAAACCACTTTCTGAGGTGATGTGGAATTAGTTATATTGTATGAGTCAATTTGACCTGATATGAGTAAAAAACAATACGGCTACAGTCCTGCATCGCGCTAGTAATCACTAAATATTATAAAACAAAGTTGACCGTTCTGTATGTATTAAATAAATATTTTAATAAATAATAAATTAACATATATATTTTTGGACATTCTCACACAACGTCATCTAGCCCAAATTAAGCTAATATAACCTTGTACTATGGGATCTAGACGACTGATATACATACTTATATATTTCTAAATACATACATATTATACATAGAAGACACCCAAACTCCGAAACAAATATTTGTGGATCACACAAATATTTGATTCGACCGGGAATCGAACCTGGGACCTCAGTCGGCAGTCGCATACTCATACCACTGTGCCACCGGGGCATGTATGTGTAGATCTTTAAAACTACGCAACGGATTTTGATGCGGTTTTCAGGATATCACTCGAAGGTTTTTCGTATATAATTTGTAAACCGAGCGAAGCCGCGGGTGTCCGCTAGTATTTAATAAACTAATATACAGACGATTTATACTAATAAATCAACGTCTTCACGCGAGTTATTGCATCGTTAACTTTTCACTTCGCTGCATTCGAACAAAGCTATTTTTTCCGTACAATTGAACAAATATAATTATTTTTTAAAACTATTAATATTCTAAATTAAAAACAACTAACGCTTTACAAAAATAATTAAGTGCTAATATACCTCAACATGCGGCAAATCAACCGACATCTCACACATTAACAAGACAGTATCCAAGGCGGCCCTCAAATCTTTTCGAAATATTACTAACGCAAAAAATAAAACAGACTTCTAATTTGTCACAACTGGACCAAATTAAATGGCCTGGACCACACGGGAAGCACCGGCGTTCAAATAAATCGTCCAAAGAAAGAACAAAGAAAATATCTAAAGAACTCAGTCGAAAGTGTATGGGAGATCATTCATATTTTCTATTACGAGTATTTTAGCGGCAATAGAATTGTCTGAATAAATTTTTTGAAATTAATTGTTGAAAATTTCAAGTATTTTTTTTTTAATTCCACGAGACCGCGGCCGCTTCTATGTCCATTGCTGAATTTCAACAGTCTAACTATTACGATTCATAATCAGTCTGGTGACAGACAGACGGACAGCAGAGCCTTAATATTCCGTTTTATCACCAAAAATACCCCAAAAATAAACACAGTGGAATTGAAAACATTCTCCATTTTTGTAGTCGGTTATGAAAGAGTTAGTAAATATAGTATTATCTTACGTAGGTTGTGTAGATGGCGGCGGCGGTGGTTGTGTGACTCTCGGCATTCTGTACAGGCGCAGGCGAGGGCGGCGCGGCGGCCTCCTCGACGTCACCGGCTCACTGTCCTTTGTGTCCTTGTTCGGAGATAGGTTATATGGCTGGATGTCGTGGATACACGTCCACTACAAACGAATATAATAAGTTAAAGTAAGGTCAGAGAAATAAAAAATGTAAGCAACAAAGTTTCGGGGGTTTAAAACATTTTTATTTGAATAAACTTATGTTATATTGCCTTTTCTAGTTGCTGTCGTCTTTATTAGATAAAGAGGATTTGCTGGAAGAGTCCGAATAAGACTTATTTATGAAATGTTGACAACTACGGTACTAAATGTTTTCCTGTACCACGAAACACGCAACAAAATCTCACGTCAAACAACATCTGGTATTAATTTATTTATCAGCATAAATAACGATAATTTTTTTTCCTGCTATCCGATTTTGATGAAACAAACCTGTAAGTATGTCCTAGTCGAGGTAAGTCTGTCGGTGAAAAACCTCATGAAAATTCGGTCAGTAACTTATTAAATTAGCGTGTACAAACAAACATACAAGAATAAAAATCTTTTTATATCTCTTTCTACTTTTATTAAATGTGCAGACACAAGAGTTCTACTGTTTTATTGAGCGAAGCGAGCGTAGCTCCTTATCAGATGACTCAAATGCAACTCGATGTGAAATTGTTTCTCGACAACTACCCAACGGATTTTCGTGATTTTTTCACTCAAAAATCAAGCATTCTCAGGAGCAGGTTTTGTTCGAGACCGAATTTTGATTTAGGACCCTCAAAAAAGTTATTGACCAAAAATATGACAATAGTCGCTTCGCTCGATTGCATGCTGCAGCGCAGTACCACGGCAGCGACCGCAGCTCCTAGTTATAGTTATTAATAAAATATTTAATACCTCCGATTTGTCATCGTGGCTAATATTTCTACTGAGAGCACTCCATCCCTGCGGGTGTACCTATAAATGAGAGTCATGTATGCGGTTAGACTGAAAATCCAACCCTAACTGGGACCAAACCAGCCAAGTGCGAGTCGGACTCGTGCACAAATAGGGTTCCGTACCAAGAAGGCAAAAAAATCACGTTTGTTGTATGGGAGCCCCCTTAAATATTTTATTACAATCTGTTTTTTAGTATTTTGTTGTTATAGAGGCAACAGAAATACATCATCTGTGACAATTTCAACTTTCTAACTATCACGGTTTATGAGATACAAGACCAAGACAGACGGACAGCGAAGTCTCAGTAATGGGGTTCCCGTTTTACCCTTTGGTCTCTACGGAATCCTAAAAAAGCTGAATGGATGATGATGATGACTAACCTGCAATGCACTAACAACTTCAGCGTCGTTCCCGTCCGGGAAGTCCGCGACGAACTCGACGCGGTTCTCTCTACGCGACGGATCAAACAAGTGGTCGTACATTGCCGCTATGGGGATCAGTTGCTGGCTCAATTGCATTAACCGGTATAAATTTGGCTGCAATTAAATAAACTAGTTATCACGGCGAACTTTGTATCGCCTCAAATATAAAAAAAATATTTATAAAATATATAAAAAAAATATTTATAAAATATATAATATAAAAAAAAAATAAAAAAAAAAATTTAATATTTCATGCAAATGTATGTAAATTGAAAAACGCGACGGACGGACAGACAGACAGACAGACAGACAGAGAGACAAATTGTCGTATTAAATATATAGATAAATATTGTTATACATGCTCACACAACGTCATCTTTTTTTTCTTTTTTTTAATTCCGCGAAATCGCGGCTGCTCCCATGTTCATTGCTGCGGGCGTCTCTGGTGACACCCGAAGGTATTTCCAGTGGCACCCACACAACGTCATCTACCCCAAACTAAGCTATAAGCTTGTGCTATGGGATCTAGACAACTTATAAACAAACTTATATATTTCTAAATACATAAATAACATACATAGAAAACACCCAAACTCCGAAACAAACATTTGTGGATCACACAAATATTGCATTCGACCCGGGAATCGAACCCGAGACTCCGGAGTCGAAAGCCGATGCACTACCGACCACGCCACCGAAGCAGTCAATACCAAATAAAAGCACCGAAGCAGATAAAACGTATAATTAAATTATCAAGTAGAATATTCTTGAGAAAACACCACATTCTTACTCCTCAACTCGCGGTGATATCGGTTACGGTTATTGTGAATAAAAAATAACTTATATTTTTCCCCCAAGATATAAGTTTTCTAACTAAATTTTTAAGGCCACAGACGAAAATCTCAAAATTGCAACAGGTAACTGAAAAATAACTCAAGACGACTAAATAGCATATTCAAGATCTTAAAACACGATGCCTCTTCCTTCCTTCTCTCGGTCTAAAGAGAGGAAGAACCTTCCCTGATACAAGCCTCAAGCCTCAAGGACCTTCTCTGAGATGTGCAGTAATTCTTGTTCTACTTTCTGTTTTGATATTTGATACGCATTTCCGTATATTGCTAAATATTAAGGTATAAAATTGACACAATATCCGATTTCAAATTGCCGAAATGGGACCAAATTTTTTTTTTTTATTATAAACTTATTACTAATATCTTGACCATTTATTCACTTGAAATCGATCTTATCACTCGTGTGGAGACGTGGACGTCCTCTAGTTTATACTGTTTTTTAAGTTAAAGGTTATTATTCCACTTTTGGATCTGAGAAGGTAACAAAGTCACCGCGGCCACATTTGGTAAACGAGCTCGGCCACCCGGACATTTACATTTTTTATTTAATTCGATGTATTAACATAATTATAGAGACTAGTTTACAGAATTGAGAGAAAAAAAATAGCCTCAACAAGGTTTTATTTTATGTCATTTACCTCAGATTATATTCTATATTTATACCGACATTAAAAAAAGCAAGAGAGACAATAGGTACAATCTATTATAGTATATTGTTATGTTTCGAAATGGTTTATAATTAAATAAATTTATTTACCTTAAATCCATATAAGTCTTGGGATAATGTTGCTAAATTCAAGTCATGAATAATAACTATAAGTCCACCGGTCGTGCACATAACCATCTGCCTAGCGTCAGGCGACAACCGACACCTCATCAGACTCGACGTATGAAATACTCTTTGGTACAAAAGATTACATTCCGTGTAAGAATTAATATCCCAAGTGTATATACTGCCGTCTAGTCCCGACGTTACAAGTAGTTTGTCTTTGGCTGAGTATTCTATGTTTTTCACCCATTTCGAGTGGCCTAGGAGTAAACGAATTTTCTTGGACAAGTTTCGCACATCCCATAGAGCGATAGTGGTGTCGTCCGAGCATGTTGCAAACATACGTCCGTCCAGAAATCTGTAACAAAACGGTGTATCAATAAATTATTGTTAAGAGCGTGTACGCCGTCTATGCGCAATTTGACTCAAAAACAATACTTTTCAAACCTGTTAATATCGTGAACTACTTATCTTACAAAAATGTTAATTACTAATAACTTTAGGAAATTTTGTAGTCTCAATAGTTAGTAGAGAAAATATTTCGATTAATACAGTATTTGTGCATTCTATTAAGATAACCTACCGGAGGTTTTCTCAATTACCCTTTCAGCATCAATTTCGAAGCTGCAAATATATGAAACTACTGACAAAATTAATTAACAAAAAATATTAACCAATCGATAAGATCCTTAGGAAAATAGTTAGTTGAAAAGATTTTATGATTTAGGTTTATTATTACAAGAAATTAAAATTCAAACAATGTGAAATTTTAGGAAATTTAAAAGGTTTTTTCACCGATAAATCTTATTAAATTCAATATAATAATAGTTCAACTTAAAAGATCAATATCTTTTTTAAAATACGTAATTTGAATTTTTAATAAATTTATTACTATTAATTTTCTATAAATTTTTGAAAACTATTATAAAACGTAGCGCGTCAATCTATTCAAATCAGTTCGCCGCGTGACTTTCTAGAGTGAGGATGTGTCGCTCGGCGCTCTGATTGACCTGTGTTGACCTTTGCCGTGCGTATAAGGATAGCAGACATTTATAGCGTCATCGACAAATCTTGGTACTTTGGTAAGTAAAATATTATATGATTTTTTTTATGGCAGAAAATATTTTTAGTCACAACGGGATGGGAAATGGGAAATAAAACCAAGTTATTTTTAGCGAAGAAACGAAAACGAAAAATTATACAAATTTGGAAAAGCCAAGAGCTAAAAGGTATATGCTATACTAGCTTCAACCCGCGGCTTCGCCAAATTAAAATATACACTTTTGCATCCTTATATTAATATGGTGTTTTATCTGGATCCTAATAACGCTAAGAGCAAATGTCTTTGAGATGCATGAAAACATACATACTAATAAGTGACTTAGCTTGTAGTGTTTAGTGGTACTTTTCACTATTAGTCTACTTGAGCCAGGTTTTATTTCAGAAAGGCCCGTTAACCATGGCAATTTCAATTGTATTTCAATGCCATAGATTTACACGATTAACATGCTATACAATTTTATTTAAAAACGTTGATATTATTTTATCCTAAGTCTGTTTCGTATTAATAATTTTTTTATTTAATTACTGCATGATACTAACGCTTGCTTTAAAATAACAAGGTTTATGTGCTTATTGGTTTATGTTTTCACAACAGGCAATGTAAAAGAAACTCAAGTGATGAAGGAGTAACGGGAACAGTTGAGTATGACCATGCAAAATGTCATGACGAAGGAGCAAAATGGTAGACCCACGAAAGTCCAGGTCGATCCCGCTGAGAACTAAGACATATTAATTGAATTTATAAAGATGCTATTTCCTTCTTTTCTTTTGTTTCATTTGTCGCTACACTAAATTCCACTCCCTTGTTTGACCGAAAGGAATTGGCAAATGTTCACTTTCCAAAAAAAAGTTCGCATAATTTCATTTGCCAAATTATTACTTAGCAAAAAATCTATTCATAAAAACTTTTAACGCAAACCTAAGGTTTTGGAAATTAACTTCTAAACTATAACTTGTTTAAATAAAATAAATCTAACTATTATATTCCGCCACATGTGGCGGAATATTGCAAAGTAGTTAGATTTATTTTATTTAACTATGGACTTCCGAAAAGTAACGCCTGATAGTATTAACTTTATATAACTTGTTTATCAACTAGTACTTTTAACATTTTTTATTTAACCAAATATTTCAGTTGGAATAACAGTTTTTACGCAAAATCAAATAAGCCAAATATTTAGTATAGTCAGTTTTCAATTCTCCCTTTCCTATTCAGTCAAATGCTTCAATGACAAAAAATGTGTTAAAGAAAAAATTAACCTAATCTAAATAGTTCAGTTCCGGGTAACCTACTAAAAACGATCTTTTTTTCTATTAATGCAAGTTGTTTCTGGCGTAGGAGGTCACAGTTCTAACCTAACCTACCCATTTTGTTTACTTCCCATATTTTTTGTCTTAACAAATCATTTCACCATAAGTTTCTTGTCTGAAGATTGTTTACTGTAATAAATCATTTGAAGACCAAATGCCCTAATGATATTATACTTGGTAGGTAATATTTTGCCAAGTAAAAATTTGACCAAATAAAAATATGCGTACTAAAATCATTCGAAATATTGCAATGGTTTAAAAAAAGGTTGCTAAAATTTGTTTGGGTAATGAAATTTTGTCAAAATCTTTTCGGCAAAACGGCAGGTACCCGTAAAATAAACTACTAAGTTTTAATTGAATACCAAAAACAATCATAAATTTATGATATTTTTTTTTCAAACTAACTACTCTGGAACTATAGTGTTCACTTGAACGGATCAAGATATATTAGTTTGATTATAGCACGCCAGCGCTTCACACACAGTTACACTCGTGTCGCGCTTCTTCTGTGTGGGTTTGAATTACCTAAACTTGACATCACGCTGTAGGCGTACACGCTCTTAAGAGCTCTGACCCATTAGTGCGTTGCGTCGATGCAACGTCTTTTTTCCAATATTCTTGAAGCTCAGAACTCTGAACTGAAAATCACATTTTAGTGATAAGGCCTGGATATTTTATAATGTACTAGCGGACGCCAGCCTTCCTTGAAAACCACTCTATCCACTGATGAAAACCGCATCAAAAACCGTTGCGTAGTTTTAAAGTTTTACAATAAAGTTTTATTCTTTTCTATTTTGCCGAGATTCTATTTAGTAGTATGTAACATCAGGGTAGATGTTACATACATCTCAGCAAAATAGAATGAAATAGCCGTTAAAATTTTGGTTAATTGGGAAAATTTAAAAAAATAATTGTGTTTTATCCCGTGTTGGTGAGTAAATCAAGAACCCAAAAGAAATGCCTGTTTTGTGTTTCATTAGTTGTTCCGTTGTGTTGTGGGAAAAATAGGATAGCTATTTCGGGTATTTAATTTCCTTACATTTAAATGTAGTGTCACCTGAGTGTCACTATGTTTCAATTCTTAGTAGAGCCACTGTAATAATCTTCTAAGGTTAATTATCTCTATACTGGCCATTGACAAGTAGCTGCAAGTGGAAGCAGAGGCCACAACAAAAAAAATTAATTGAACTGAACAATAAAAGGTACCTCTAGGTCGTAAAGGCAAGTATTATTCCCTATTTTGTGGTAAAGGTGGGTAATAAGAATTTTAAATATATCTTAGGATATAATATCATTGAAATATAATGAAGTATAATAGAGAAACTCGACATAAAACCCTATACCAAGCCGTCTGGCTAGAGTACCTCCGTGCCTCTAGGAACACGTTAAGCCGTCGGTCCCGGTTATTATACGAACATCTATGGCAGTCGTTACGGGTATTTGGGGCCCTAAATCAAAATCCAAATGGTCTGACTACAGAGCTTTGATATCGCCCATAGTTTGTGGAGGTCAGAATGATGGCAGTCGTTCCACGGTAAATATTAAAGTTCAGCTGCATCGCAGTTACACTGAAAAGCTGATCCTGAGTTGGGAAAAGGCTCGGTAGATGTGCGAACATCAGAGATCGTAATAGGTAGAAATTTTTTACTTAAAGTTTGAGGAAATAGGAACTGAGAGTTGATAATACCTGTCCCTCTTGATTAAGTCCCGATACCTATTCCTATAAAAATTATAATAATAAATAAAAAAAAAAAATTATTTGTTTTTTATAAATGTATTTAAAAATGTATAAAATAAGAATATAAAGGAATAAACGATATAATAGAATTATAAAAATATAATTGTAATATACCTATCAAAATTTTATCGACACATTTTCATCCCTATCCCATCTCTAATATTCCGTGCATTCGAAGATTGGCCTTGAAACAGCCAATCATAGCGCACTTACATGTTTCCGCGCGCCCCTCGCATTCCGCCAAAACAGGTGAACTCGGTAAGGAACAAAATTACAGAAATGCGGAATCTATTAGGAGGTTATCTATGCCCCAATACTACTACTAGGCTAGGCTATTCTACTGAAAAAGTTTAAGGGCAAAACTTGTGGTCTCTGCCCACCCCAATGGGAAAGGAGCGTATGTACATATTATGTGTGTTTAGTTGACCTCAAAATATGAAGAGTTATGCATTTCAATGCTGTTTTATAACATAATATGAAGTTATATGTAGTATTCCGATTATAAACTCGGACAACTACTTACATATAACTTTACTACTACCTATTCAGTAGAATAGGTTTTATTATTTTAATTATTGATTAATTAGAATAAAGTTATGTGTAAGTAATAAAAATGCAGTAAAACTGAATATTTTATTGCATTTTCATTACTTTTATTTTTTATTATTGCAAATTATAATTATTCGCATAAAAATAAACATCAGTAAACATAAAATCCAAGGCCCTAGATTAATATCAATGAAAAATATGGATATGCAGAGTAAAATAATATGTATGTACTTCCTAATATATATAATATATTGGATATTTGGATCCATCATAGTGCTCAAGCTACTGATAGATTTGGGGGATGAGGACAGTAAGTAATTTGTAGCAACAACAATTCAACAATATTGCTCCAGTCTTATAGATTCCTGTCTTGTTGCCGAGCAATATTACTCCAAAATTTGCCCCTGTAATCACAGCTTTAAAGACACCACACTGGCACTGTTCTGCTCTACCGAAGTACATTTTAAATATTTAAAGATTTATAGCACATTTAATCAGATATCAGACTGTAAATATTTATTTTTATATAATTATTACATCCAGTAATAATTCTGAATAATTACCTACAACTCATCAATTATAATATTTAACACATGTAGTGTAGGCATTCATGTAATTAATAAATAAAGTATTTAAAAAAGCTTCTTATACTATATCCTATTGTTTTCTTTAGTTTATTAATATTTAAATCTATCGAGTTGAGAGTATTCCCCCTGAAAAGGAATTGATGTGGGTTCAAATCCAGTCTATGACTTTATTTTTTGTGATTTCAATTTAAATTATATTAGTATTATATAAGTATCTTTTAATGGGTGTCTCAGGGTTATTTTTTAAATACATAATGTATGATTTTTGCTGTAAGTATGTACATATTTAATCAATTAAAAATATTGTATGTTATTAATATGAATTTTTATTTTACTAGTAGCAGACAAAATTACACTCCAACTGTCCAACTCTTATAATTTTGGGGTGAATTTTGTAATTAAAAAACGAGTCCATTGGATAGTGCTATTGATTCCGAGCTTAGTACCTCAGATTTGCGATAAACATTACAGCTCATTGTATATGCAATTATTTTGTTTGTTTTACCTGTAATGTGCCAAGGAGCCCTATTAACATCTTCATATTACATTCTTCATCTTGTTGTTGTTGTTCACATCTAATATGTTTTTACACAAGTGTGTGTTAACAAACCAAGAAAGAACTTACTTCACACAATTAACGCAGTCAGAGTGAGCACCATTTATAGAATGAATCAATTCATGTGTTAAGGGGTCAAATATTTGTACTGATTTCTTCTCACATGCCGCCACCAATAGTGAACTGAAATAGAAATAATAAAGTTAATGTTATTGTTTGTATGCATAATTACCAAAAAGTGCTAATGTACAAGGTCCATGAAAAAACAATTTAAGTTTATAAAAAAAATTGTACATAATCGTAACAATTAAACACAATAATTTTAGATAAGAGCATTTTACTCGTCAAATTTTCTACTAATGAGTAATGGAATTTTAAGTATATTTTATAAAATAAATATAATTAAGTCTGAATATTCATTTTAATAATAATATGTAATAATTAAACATAATATTCAGAGCAAAACTGTACTATAACTCACTGTGGCCTTGTGTTGTGTTCTTTATTATTAATTCCCAGTTGAAAAAACCAGTGACTAAAAACTTCGAAGGCACAATTAGGCTTTGTATCAATTTGAGAAATTTATGTAGATAATTTGAGGTGATTATAATAGGTATTTTGATGCCTGGCATTGTAGACACCTCAGGTGGCAAAACATTTAAATTTAATTTTACTAATCATCAACAATTACTAATCATCAAGTGTAATGCTTTTTGAAAAATTACATAATCATGGTAAAGGAATTCTATATTCAACACGTACACCTATGTAGATAAATATATGCAGGTCTGCATGAAAATAGCTTTGTGCCGTGTACTTTTTCTGTTTCACATGTGTTTGTTGGCACCTAAGTGTGTGAAGACTATAATGTGATTCATTATTTTGAACTGTGCATAATAGTGTAACAGTAAAAAACAGAAGTTAGATTGTTCCATAGAGAACTTCAATTATTAAAACAACTAAACAAACAATCATTCATTGTAAAAGATATTAAGCCACACACATGTGTGTGTATGATTAAGTTGTTGCCTCATTGTAACAAATCAACAGATTGGTATTAGCCCAAAATTCAAGGCTAGCATTTTCCTTGAAATTCTAATATCGCACACTTACCCTTCCGGAGAAAATTCAAGGTTGAAGACACCTCCTGTAGGCGGACTTTTTTCTCGCTCAGAATCCCAAAACGCGATAGGCTTCATACCGCAATATAAGCTTTTAGCCATCGCATCACCAGCCCCAATAGGTGTCGAATAGCCCATTTCTCTCTCGCGTAACCGAAAAGGGTTAAATGCAGAGTATTTCGCCATAAAAAGCGAATTATCTTTGTTAATATTTCCCATCTTAATAACTAAATTAAGACACGATTAAGGTAGACAATAAAAACAATTAAGTACACGGCATGTCAGATAAAATTGTACAGCTGTAAATGAAACACTACATTATCTTTTGAGACATTGTTAATTAAATTATCGTGGAGTTGGAAACCGATATTAGATCACACCATGTCGCTCGCACACAAATAAAATTAAAATAAATTGTGTTTTTGACCTTTTTGACATAAATACCTACAATTTAACTTGATGTTGATGACAGTATTTGTGATTGACCGGATTTGACGCTTGCTCATAGAGGAAAGAATGAATGAATGAAATGAAAAGAATGCTACAAAGAAAAAAATGGTTTTCACGGAATAATATCATCATATTTCATAATATAGAAATAAAAATAGTGGTTTGATGAACAATGAGATGAACTTAGAAAATAGTGATTTGTGGCATTATCTATGACTTAATATAATAAAAAAACTATTGTCTATGACTTAACTTCTATCGACTTGACAAGACTTCGGGCGAAAGAATTTTGTTATCAAATTTTTCTGTGATTGATTAGGTACCTACTTCAATAACATACGTGTACACTGTTTTTTTGTACCACTGGTTGGTTGTTATGTTATTGCGTCATTAATTATAATATAGTTTTCTATCTACTCTTGTGTGTCATAAAATATGGCTGAAATTAGTGAAAAATACAACACAAAGTGCCCTGGTGTGAAACGTTTAATGAGAGAGGCCATTGAATTAGCTGAGGCTACTGAGGAATACTGCGCGAGACCCTTGGAGGATAATCTTTTCGAATGGCACTTCACTGTACGAGGGCCTAAAGGTACAGATTTTGAGGGTGGTATTTATCATGGGAGGATCTTATTGCCAAAGGAGTATCCTATGCATCCTCCGCACATAATTCTTCTGACACCAAACGGCAGGTTTGAAGTAAATAAGAAGATTTGTTTATCTATTTCGGGTCATCATCCAGAAACTTGGCAACCCTCATGGTCTATAAGAACTGCACTATTGGCGCTGATCGCATTTATGCCGACGCCAGCCGAAGGTACAATTGGCTCACTAGACTACTCTCCTGCCGAACGCAAAAAGCTTGCTAAGAAATCCGAAACTTGGGCATGTTCAGAATGCGGAGAAATATCAGCTTTGTTGTCATCTACAGCTGCAAAACCAATAACTGAAGAAGAAAAGTCAGTATTAACTCAGATTGCCTTTAAAGCCGAGGAGGAACAAACTGCAAAACCACCTGAAGAGCCCGTGAATGAAGCTGAACCTCACATTTTAGAGTCATCTGAGCCCACAAACAATTTCCTAGATCAACTGACAGAGATCCTAATAGTCTTGTTGATGGGAACAATTTGTATATTTATATATCGGCGCTGGAATGCTCATTATTACAATTCAGAAAACGAACTGTAATTTATTTTGAGTGTTTAACTGTACCTAGGATCTAAGAATAATTTTTGAAGTATTTTCTTAATTGATAAAGGGAGGTAAAATTATTTATCTCTCCATTTTCTGAGATCAAATATTTGGAATCCTGTCCACCTGAATAAATTATTTACAGCGTAACTTTTCCTAGTTTTCTGATGGTATATGGCTCGGGAACTGTGCCTTCTTTGAGGAATCCCATAAGTCTCATAGAGGATATAAAACTTTAAAAGAAATCTAGAAAATATAAGTACTTATTTTTTATGTAAGTTGTTTCAATTTAAGAAAATTATTTGTTAATTTATTATAGAAGCTATATTAATACTAACATTTAGTCTTTATTGAGATCAGCAGCTAGATGATTGCTGATTTGTTATTATTTTTAGCACTAGTTCCTTGCCAAAGAGAAATTGTATCTTTGTGATATATATATTATTTACAATTGGTCTGTTTTGTTTAAAACTTCTCTGACTACTAATAACAAAAATTACTACTAACAAATGTATATTGTACAGCCTTTTAGTATTATTTAGAAAAGGCCAAATGTTGATAAGAACTATTTGACATGGAAAGTTAAGGTTGCCATGTTCGACTCACAAAGAACTAACCTTTTAATAGTATTTAATTTATCTCTATCCAACCCGGCGAACTTCGGGTCACCTCAGAATAGCGTTTGATTATGTCTGTATCAGAAAAAAAAACTTTTTGTTTGTACCAAATATTAATATGATCATGATTACAAAACGTCATTAGCCACCAGGCGTGGGATTGAACTGGAATCCTTACTCTTACAAGGAGACTGCTTTATCTATTCATCTACTCTGATCTGACGATGATGCTAAGATAGCTACTCCGATGAGTAATCTGTAATAAATAACTGTTGAATTCTGAACCAATAAATATGTTAATGGTTTTGTGTATATTATTATACCGTAAGATTGTAATCACATCGCACAATTGTTGGAATGATTGCTATTACTGGCGATTGGAGAAGTTATTATTGCCAGGTTTTTCTCTTAAAAACGCACAACCAGTTTTTTTCCAATCGCCAGTGCATTTATTGTGCCAGTCTTGTGAGATTGTTTGTAATTTGAGGGTATTTACAATTTTACGGTGCCGTAGTGGGTCTTTAGAGGTCTCTACCTCTAAAGACCCGCTATGCTATGGCAGCATAAAATTACCTGCGAGAGAACCTGGCTATAAAATCTCAAGGCCACTTTTCTCCATTCGCCAGTAATTACGATAATTCCATCAATGATGATGCTAGTGTTATTACATATTGAAGACATATAGATGAATGACCACGGTGAGATATAGATAACATTCCCCAATTTAAGTATCTACTTTAAAGCTTCTGAAACAGATATTATTATTTATTATTGTAAAATTGTTATAGTGATAAGAATTATGTAAATTATTTGTAAAATAATATGTATATTGCTTTTTGATTATAATAAAAATAACTTGCATTATTTCACCTATGTAAATTTAATTGTCCTAGGTACAGTTCGCGAGGGATAAGCGGAACTTTGCATTTGTGTGAGTGACCACGAAAAGAAGAGTAAAAACTCTTTTTACCTGTGTGTACAACACATGTGTGTGTAAAACAGGTAACATATAACGTGCACGTACACTGCACTGACACAAATGCAAAGCTCCGCTTATCCCTCGCGAACTGTACATACCTACATACCTTTTTTATTAATTAGTGTGACAGCCTTGTGAGGTTTCCTCTCTAGGGTGTATGTAACTTGCTTAGTGTAATAAATGTATGTAACTATTATTATTCACATTTCCCTACTCGCGGGATATAACTCGTGTGCGATAAGTTGAGACCTGAATGCTGTGATCTGAAAAGGGCGGCGGCGTTTGAACAGGTTCAAAAAATATCCTAACAATAAGCTTTCATTCCAGTCTTTACCTACCACATTTTAGTTTTAGCTTTTATTATTCTTGGTAACTTTATTTAATGACTAAAGTGATTCGAGCGCAAGTTTCAACTTATCACACACGAGTAGTATTTCACTCGCTGGCCAGGGCGAGTAACAGCTATACTAGGTCCCTCGCCACTCGGCGAATATGTGGCTAAAAGGATAGGTTATCGACAAACTCTTCAGAGCGCTATGGTAAAGGGGGCTGATCACCAGGTTGGCTAGGCAACAAACTCCACTCTTTTTTTTTTTTTTTTTTTTTTTTTTTTTTTAATTCCGCGGCCAAGGCCGCGGCCGCTCTAACGTCCGTTACCGGGCGTCTCTGGTTAATAACAGAGGGTATGTCCAGTGGCGCCCGGCGGACTTTGACCACCTCTGTGGTCTCTTCGGGTGTTGGGTCGGGACGAGAATCCCGCGTCGTTGGGGGGAAGGGTTTTATCCCGCGTCAGTGAGTGAATCTGGTTGCGTGCTATGGGGCAAAGGCCCCGCAGCACGCAACCCTTCTAGCCTGCTTCTGTAAGGACGGCGGATGGCGATCCCGCCGTCCTCAGGCCCCGATCATGGAGGTCGATAGTCTTGGGCGTAGTCGCGTAGTCTGGGGCGCCCTGGCCGCCGACTACGGAACTCGGCGGGTAGGGTACGCTCCCTCTCCCTTCCGGCCGCCTCCTTCGCGAGCATGACTTGCTCGCAGAAGGACACGGCCGCGTTCCACCTACTCCGGCTGGAGACCATGGCTTGAAGCATGGTCTCCAGCGAGAGGGTATCCACGCCCAGACCCACTACGAGGTCCCGGCGCTGGCTCGCCCACGCTGAGCACTCCACCAACGTGTGGAGTGCGGTGTCGTCGTCGGAAACCTCGCAGTGTTGACACCGGGGTGTGACCTCACGATGCATGCGAAACAGATAGCTACCGAAGCATCCATGCCCGGCAACGATCTGCGTCGCACGATACGTGAGGTCACCATGCTGCCTCTGCAGCCAATCGTCCATGATCGGTCTAACAAACTCCACTCTGACATTAGTGTGCACACATCAAACGATACAGCAATATCAGCAGGGCGAGCATGCTCTTTTATATGGTGGGTTTAAGTCAATTCATAATATTAATGCTAAATTATGTGGAAACATTTTCAGGGCCTCTGTCTACCCTGTAAACAGAGCTAATTCTAATTTTCAAATGAAACAACACAATTCAATTACACTTTTATTATAAAGACATATTGATGTACAATACGAAGCAGCTTAGAAAGTAAGATAGTTGGTGCTGTCAATCCCTTCTCCAGAAGTGCTTTACGTGCGTCCAACCAGTTTAACTGGGTATAGAAAGATGGTGTGATTTCTTTAAAAGAAGCGTTTATATTAAATCAGCAACATTCATTGGCATCTCATCAATCTGCGTGGAGTAATACTGTTCAATATCTCTCAAGATTCTAATATCGTCCGATTTCACAAAGTTGATGGCGACACCTTTACGTCCGAAACGACCAGACCTGCCGATCCTGTGAATGTACAACTCGCGGTTGTTCGGCAAATCGTAGTTGATGACGAGTGACACCTGCTGCACGTCGATACCTCTCGCCCAAACATCAGTTGTTATGAGAACGCGGCTGAAATTAAAATAAGACATTAAATCCTGTTCGATACACACAAAACCCGCGCAATAGACGTGGGCTTACAGAGATCAGCCCGTACACAAGTACATCCTGTTCGATAACTACAACTGAGTTTTCAAGAACTTGAATAAAAAGGGAAAAAAAGGGAGGCGATAAACATGCCCAACGAAAAGCGTTCATGGCAACTCTTAAAGATTTTTTGCAAGAATGCCTATACAATTGGTTTTTAGTTAAATTATCTTGGTTACGATATCAATTTGGATTGGTTATCAGATTGGTGTAGGTGCCTTAACTGTTCATCTACTTGCCAGGTAACTATGAACAGAAATAACTCAAACACTTAATTAAGTCCATCCTAAGGTTGCCTGTAAGAGATCACTCTTGGTGATAAGGCCGCCATTTGTACATACTAAATTGATAACAAGTTTCTGTATATTTATTGTATTGTATTGGTGTACAATAAAGCATATTCTATTCTATTCTATTCTAAACACTAGTTAGGAATAACTAGTTCTTCTGTGCGGGACTATCAACTAATCAAGCATTACCTTGACATTGGCGAATCATCGATGAATACCGATGGATACACGTTTTTAAAAAAAGAAGATGAAGAATTAAAACTGCCATGAACTCTTTCAATAGGCAAGTTATTATGCGCATGTTTGGTATGTTTGCCAATGTAAAACATTTGATCAGAAATGTGTCCCATTCGTTTACCAGATAAGTCAATCTTCCACATCTCTACTATTCATTAACTTTGCATTAATAATTTAATGACACTGATATTAGGTTATTTTACTTAATATTAATAATCACAGCAAACACCAATGCAGACTCGTCTAAAATATATAAAGTAAATACCTCTGTCCAGATCTGAACTCCTTCATAATATTATCTCTCTCCTTTTGAGGCATATCACCATGCATGGAACTGACTGTAAAGTTGGCTTCTTGCATTTTCTGTGTAAGCCAATCAACCTTCCTCTTGGTGTTGCAGAATATGACTGCTTGGGTGATAGTCAGTGTATCATAGAGATCACATAGTGTGTCAAACTTCCACTCTTCACGTTCGACTGCTACAAAGAACTGTTTGATCCCTTCAAGTGTCAATTCATCACTGTAAACAAAGTTAAATTGAGATTTAGTTCATAAGAATTGCAATACGGCTTCGCCCGTGACAAATTATTACTATTATTATTTACTCAGGCAGCAGTTGAATTAACTGGTAGAGCCTGTATCCTGCTGCTCTCCACTAGGTACTATTGGAATTCAGATGTTTATCAAGCCTATTGAACTGATTCCCATGTTGCGCTGATATCACCTCCTCTGGAAGTTTATTCTACAAGCTTTAATTGTTGGCCAGGAAGTGTTTACGTGGATTGTTGTGTGACAGATAGTGGAGGACTGTTTTTTATGAAGTAATAAAAAAATTAAAAATCTTTTTGGTAGAAATTAAACACTTCCTGTTGTTAGCCAGGTTAATTCTTACATGGTGTTTTATTTCAGGTTGCATGGACGTTGTAAATTACCACGCTAGAAATTTTAAAACAAATCTAGCATAGTTTATGATTCTCAGTCCTGGTTGTTAGAATTTTGGGTTGGATTACAGAGTGATCATAGATGTTCTAGAGCACCCAGTAAAGGACCCAGGTTACAGAAATAGGCTTGCCCTGTATTACGTAGGACAAACAAAATCATTGGTAAAGTATTACCCCTTTGGCGTTGGATTGGATATAGGCGTGATGTATGTCTTGCTGTCTGTCTGTTATTTAAACTCAATTACCAGTGATTACTATAGAATGTCTCTCCCATAATTAAATCAGCCACCAAAATATCATATCTTCATAAATCACTTACCGTTTGACCAAAATTCTGATTGGGTCTGTCATAAACTTAGACGTCATTTCCAGTATCTCGTGAGGTAGTGTTGCAGATATGAGTACAACTTGTGTCGCAGGTGGCAGGTAGCGGTACACATCATAGATTTGTTCCTTAAACCCTTTGTTCAACATCTCATCAGCTTCATCAAGAACCAACATCTTGAGTGACCGTGTCCGCAGTACCCGTCGTCTTATCATGTCTGAAAATTATTATTGACATAATTTCTCCTACTTCTATCTAACTTGGATGATTAGTTAGCTTAATTAATCACTTTTGCATATTACTAGAACTGATTGAGATTACAACACATGTAATGTCAATCACTTCAGTTGTCACTGGATGGTTGAGTAGTCAGTATGAAGCAATAAGTTTTATTTACTACATGAATAGTTATATATGTATATAATTTTACAATAAGAATCGCAAATACAATAGTCTTGGGCTGGACTCAAACCAGCAACTGTTCCCTTTCCAGGAGGAACATTCTCCCGACCGACCAAGATACTACTAAGTGGCGTCTACTACATGTTCTGAATTTATATAAGCATCTCCTCATAGCGATTTCCATAACCTTTCACTAAGTTCCAGTAATCTCCGTGAGCTATTCATTTGTAGTATGCTTATTTGTAATTTCCAGCCACAAGATTGTCAAAGATATACTTTTTATTAAATAATAAAAATTTGTTTATTACAATCAACGGATAATAAAGTGGGATTTAGTTTCAGTAGAAATGAAAGTGATTTTTTTTTTGTTTGTGCCTCGTTGGCCTCGTTACACATCAACTTTTAATTATACAGTATAAGTTAAAACCAAAACATATTTTATTTATACCTAATGACTGTAGTCAAAACATTAAGCAAGATCTGACAACTAAGAAAGATCTGACTCAAGACAAAATAGAAAGGAATGGAGAAAGTTATTTAACTAATGTTTGTTTATGCACTCTAGCGATTGATTCAACTCATAAATTTACCACATAATGTGTTGCCATAATTATCAAACATAATAAATCTGTGAAACTGCTCTTGCAGTAGCATCATACTATCATTACTTACTATATACTATTGGACAAAGATAACCCACATAGGTGTCAAATAAACATATATCTCACCAAAAACTCTGCCAGGTGTACCAGAGACGACATGCTGACCATAATCTAATTTCCGTATGTCTTCACCAAGGTTTGTGCCACCAATACAAGCATGGCACTGAACATTCATGAAGTCACCCAATGCAAGAATTACTTTTTGAATCTGCGTAGCTAACTCGCGTGTAGGTGATAGTATAAGTACTTGAGTTTCTCGTAAAGTTGTGTCTAAGGACTGAAGAATGGATATTGAAAACGTCGCTGTTTTGCCCGTACCCGATTGAGCTTGGGCTATGACGTCTCGTCCTTTTACAATCGGTAGTATGCTTCTCTGTTGGATGGCAGATGGTTTCTCAAACCCTGAAAAAATGTGAAAGTTAGATTGTTAAAATAAAGACCATGCCAATGCATGATTATTATTGTAAGTGTTTGATGAAAACTTGCACTTTACATACCGTATGTGTAAATACCACGCAATAACTCATCTCGTAACCCCATAGAATCAAAAGTAGGAATAACTTCCACATCTTCACTTGTATCAAATTCCACATTCGATAAATCTTCGGATATTATTTTGCGATTGTATGAAACTTCGGACGCCGTCATTTTAGTTTTAACACTTCAGATATCACTTTATTATAAAGAAATCAATGTAGCACAATAATTGTCACTAATCAGTAGTAGAATATAACTCAGCTAAGAAAATAATTCATCACAATTACTCATCAATCAAAATCTCACACACAAATGGCCAATGGCGACTATTGGCAACTGTTGTAGAAAGAAAGTGTACAAAAAAAAAACACGATCCGAAACAAACATGGCGTGAAAACTAGAGATGCCTGACATAAATCGATACAATACAATCCGATTTTTACCATTGAATTGAACATATTTCAACTGAATCCGAGGAATTAAACACTTTATTCTATGGTAAACATTTCAACAACCTATGATTTTTTATAACTATAATATAAGTATAAGTATAGAATATCATTGTCAACATCGAACAGTAAAGTTTAGCATTATATTTTATTAAATGCTTAAGTTACCGTTAAATGTTGAAGACCCATCCTAGCTAAAAATGAGTCTTTACAGTAACGTATAGGTACAAATTTGTACAAATTAAAACAAATGTCTTCATGAATTGGTTACTTTTTTCAAATGTATACATACGAAATCGATACAATTATACCGGTTGTAGAAGTATGAAGAAATCTCTAGCGTCAACCACAGACTGGCTAGTTGTAATAATACTACGTTTTGTTATATACTTTAAAAATAATACTACGTGCCGCGCGCCGCGTTGATTAAATTATTAAAATGTAGCTGTTCTATAAACATATATTTTTTTGTTTCGTATAAAATAAATACTTGGAGGATTATTATAAAAATAATTATTTGTCACAGACTTGTATGCGTAGCGTACAAATAACTAAACGTGTTTACACCACACTTCGATTCGGAATCGGACATCCACTCCGATTTCAAGTCATTTCAAGTGAATTTTGTGGTCAAAAGAACGATCATTTGATTTGATTTTGAACGAATCAAAATGGATGCTGGGTGTGAATGAACTATGTACTGAAAAACGAACAGATTTTTATTGAGTTGTGTCGTGGGCCCGATTATAATCGGGAATCCGGCGTTGCAATTAGAAGTTTCAGTAATTTAGGCAGTGACAAACATAAAGTGTTATCCAATCCCGGATTGCCCGTGATATCGCTCAACCCAGAAGTCAGTCGGTAATGTGTATATACGAAATATTCAGGGGAGCTATGAGCTAACAATCTGCAGGTGGCACTAGGATGAGGACTTTGATGGCTATAATATTATTGTGTCAATCTAAATTTGCAAGTTTTTAATGCGTAGCCGTTGCCTAGTCTCGGTACGACATGGCGAGACGGTTCGGACTAAAGTGTCGCTCGTGTTATGTATAAGCGGTCAGAAATGAAATGCATATACAGGAAGGAACAAACACAACTCTGACAACATGTACCAAAATGACAGAGGAAGTAGACAGAAGACATGGCGTAAATGGTAACAGCAGCAGTAAGGGTTCAAGTGAAGATGCTCCTGTGAATAATTCTGCTCTCACTTCTACTGGTGGCAGGCTTAAGTTCTTCAAAGGTGGGTACTAGTAGGTAGTGATTCGCAAAACTTAGGTAGAAGTTAGTGACAGTTATTAGTAATATTGATGTTTATAGACCAGCTATAAAGCAAGCAAGAAAAACTAGAAAGTCATTCATGCTCTGATAAGCTCATGTAAGAACATTTGACTGAGCCATTGGCAATTATGTGAGCACAGCTTCTGTGCCATTGTTATGTGTTTCATAAGGAACCATGGTCATCCTAGCGGAAACAACTATTTGATAATATCATATTATACATAATTTTGAATGCTCTACTGATGTAGGTGAGGCATATGGGAGAGTAAGAGTTTTGTTTTATTGTTATTAAAAGTCTGATCATGTGTTAAGGATGCATATCAGAATGTATTAACAATTCTAATTTACCAGTGACATCTGTTCATTTATATTTGAAGTTGCTCAACTGGTGAAGTTTAGATTCAAATGAATTTGATTTCGAATTAGCAATGTTATCAGTATTCTAACTAACATTTTACTAACTATTGTATTGATCACCTGATTGTTATGGTTAACAAGAAGAGTGTTTGCCAACCTAGAAAGATAGAGTTATGAGTGTAATCAAAGCAACATTAAACAGGTGATACAACTCAAGACAAATAGGTCATATTATATACTAATTTATTCAATATCAATATTGATGTCTTTTAGTTTAATTTTTCCTATTGAGAGAGCTATTATTAAATATTAGTAATTAACAATTGTTCGTTATTTATTTACATTTCTACCAGATTATTTGGTAGTGTAAATTACTAGTTGTAGCTGCAAGTTCATTTGCAAGGAATTCATCCTTGCACCAGTGGCATAAAACCCACCTGTCTTTTAATTTGAACTAGTAGTTCTTGAGGTTAGCATATTCATCCAAACATAGAAAGAAACTCTTCCAGCTTTATGAGTAATTATAATTTTACAGCGCTGTCTGCCTTGCACTACGCAGACAGCATTACGCTGAGAGACGGCCGTTTATTCCACTTCACTGTTGTTTATTTTAGTATTTATAATTTCTTTATTTTTTTTTAGTGTTTATTTGCCATATGTTGTCTATTTTTTTTACCATGTTTATTGTGGAGTAATAAATTATTTCTTTCTTTCTTTCTTTCTTTCTTACATAAAACCTTCTGTAAAATAATAATATGATGATCTTGCCTATATCCTCCTCCTATATATAAGGGAGTAAGCAAGGAATACACCTTTTTTCAATGATTTTGTCTGTCCAACATAATAATAACAAATCTTTTTCTAAAACCAGCCACCAAATCAATAACCATTCTATAATCTGAACCAAAATTCTTACTTTCTGTGAAAATATGATTGATGAGTCAGGCTGCCCCAGTTTGGCTTGCAGCTTGCTATCAAGCTTAATGAGCAAAAATATACTTAATCATCATATCATCACTTTTCAAAAGGTAAAACGGAAACCGAGACATTGCTGTCCGTCTGTATGTCTTGAACTGTGATAGTTCGAAAGTTGAAATTTTAACATGATGTATTTCTGTTGCCTCTATAACAACAAGTACTAGAAAACAGAATATAATAAATATTTAAGAGGGCTCCCATACAACAAACATGGTTTTTTATTTTTTTGTCATTTTGGTACCCTTTTCGTTGTGCGAGTCCGACTCGCACTTGCACTTTTATTTATTGGCAAAAAGATAATCTGTCCAGATATTAGTAAGTTCTTATATTTGTATGATACCAGATGGCAAGTTTATTTTGGAGTTGGTCCGCGGATGCGGCGCGGGTGGCGAGCGCGCGGGCTGGGTGTCAGTGCAGCGCAAGACGTTCTGGCCGCCCGCCGCGCCGCCGCAAACGCCGCCCGCGCCGCACCACCCGCCTTGCGGCTCGCTCTCCGCATCCGACGACAACAGCTCCGTGCACTCCTCGCCCTGGCAGCGCGACCACTGCTGGAAGCAGACCTCGCCGCGCAGGCACCTCTCCAAAGAGCTAGCCATGTACTACTGCAGGCCGAGCACTCTCCACAACTCCACCATCGATCCGGCCAGCAGGCTCAAGCGGAGGAGGCCCTACGACACTAGCCACCTCGACGGTTACGTCAACGGTATCGTCACCAGGAAAATGTTGTCGAACGGCGTCAGCGAGAAAAGAAATGGTGATGTTGGCTCTCCGGATAGTAAAAGCAGTCGCGGCGAAGACGCTGTCGACAGTGCATCTCTGAGAGCGAAAACGACATCCGACGATGACCGATGGGTAGACTACGATAGAGAAAAATACTATCACATGAAACTAAAGAAACCGTATCAGTATCGTAAGTTAAGGGTTTACAAGAAAACGAGGCCGGCGATCAGGCGCAAGGAACTGAGCAATACTATAAATAAACTTCGCGAAAGGATCTCCGCTCTGCCGACTCCCGTCAACGCCAAGTTGGCCAACTGCAGGCAGGAGCACATGATGGTTTCGCCCCGGAAGCGAATACTCCGGGAGCTGGAGCGAGTCAGTCTCGAGGACCAGGGGATGAAGCGACGCGCGAAGACCGTCCCCGCGCTGAGCACGGCGTCCTACCCGTCCTCGCCGGGCCCGAGCCACACCGCGACGCACAAGCCCGTCGGCGATACGCCCGCGCGCTTGCACAACGGCACCGCGCCCAGAAAGGAGACGCCCGTCACCAAGAACGTCAGCAGCTACAGCATACACTCCTTGCTGAGCATGCCCGATGAGAGCCCGACGCGACGGTCACCCGACGCGAAGAGGTCGCCGCAGTCCCACCCGGCCTCACTGAAGACGGAATCACCGTCGAGCGTGCACTCGCCGGACCTGAGCCCCAGCCCGGATCACTATCGCTACCGCTACTCGACGGCGCGCGACTCGCCCACGCCGCCGCCCGAGCTGGCGCGCTACCGGCCTTACCCGGCGGGGCGCGGCTGGGGAGCGCGCGAAGCGTGGCGTGGTGAGGCGCTGCCCTACGTGTGCGCCTACCCGTACGGGGCGCCACTGTACCGCGCGCCGCCGCTGTGGCTGCACTACCCGGGCCTGGTGCCGCCGCCGCCGCCCTGGGCGCCGCTCGCGCCGCAACACATGCCCGGCGAGGACACCACCTCAGGTCAGCTCACATCATTATAACTCTCACACTAATACCCTAACTTAACCAATTTTCGGGCTTGACAACGTTTATAAATTATTTTTTAAGTAAAACTTCTTTACGCACTCTTACTTGGGGAGTAATCTGATGAGTGCGTGACGAGAGCGTTACGGTAAGTTTTGAGCGTTACGGGCGAGGCGAACGAAAGGTGAAAGGGTAAGTAAGTGAAGATAGAAAGAGACAGAGTTACGTTTCGTATATTACTGTAGGGGCAAGAGAGAGAAGTGCGAGCACTCTTTTTCTTTCTCTCATAGCCAGTTCGACTTTCACCAGCTAAATCGATTTTGAGATTTTGAGTTTCCCATGGTCACTAAACTCCCCTGAGTCGAAAACGGTGGTTTCTAGAAAGTTTATGTATGTATGTACGTATCCCTATTTTAATCAATTTATTCATTTCAATTTATTTATGTATTATTAATTTATTTTTTGTTGGAAATAATATTAAATTTAAAGTTCCGTTCGTAATGACTTCATTTGTGAACAATGAACAGTGGAAAACTTTATTTTAATTAGGTAGTAGATAAATATTAAAATTATTTTTAATTCAATTTCAGATTTACCGCTTAATTTATCTAAGCATTGAGTGGTACGTTATCGCTGGTGCAAGTCAGAGACGTGAGACTGAACACACAATCAAACATTGTTTTAATATGACCCTGTCGTACATTAAACTGGCAGGTCCGGTTTTCGACACATGCATGCCACTGCCTCAAGTGTGGACATGTAATAATGTATAAAATCGAAAATCTATATTTGTTGTTGAACAAAACGTCATATACCTGTGGTTTATGCAATATAAATATTATGAATTCTGCTGCAGAAGGTCTGTCTCTGATTGTCCGAATTTCCTTTCACGGTTGCCTCTTATCTAAAAAGTCTAAATGGTGAATGTGCAATGAAAGAATTTAAGAAAACAACTCAAAAATTTTTCAAAAGTAGCTATGTGATGAGAAGGAAATATTTTTGTATATTTGGTTGAAGAGGAGGGTTGGAGGTGGTAGTGCTTGTGAGTGAACCTTCTGTGGCTGCTGTGCATACTGCACATGGATGTTTATGTTCAGAATGTTCAATTACCAAATAGTTCAACGGATTTAAAACTATCCAATACGGGCAAAGTATTGATATTGCAAGGGTTATATATTAGTAACAGAGATCTTAAACTATCTTCACATATATTTACATAAATAGATAGTAGGTTGACTAAAAATAAACTCTATGAGGAACTCATAAACCACCCGCCAATCGCTTTTCCTTAATTCTGTCATACATTTTTGTAATATGGATAAGAACTTTAGGTATACCATAATTTTTGTGTGAGGGACTATACATAATATAAGTACACAGCTTTGTCGATCTAAAGATATTTTTTAGAACATTAGAGTTGGATGCCACCTGACCTGACTTCGAGATTACCCCTGAACTAACTCCTCTGATATCCCATTTTCTCCAATCCTAACATCAACAGCCCTACCTTTCGATCTTTACCAACGAGCAACCCTCGTTGGAACGCGACCCCGACTTTCATACGCTCCGTAGGAGGTGGTCGTTTCCTTGTCATCCATTGTCCTTCGTTTTCCATTCCTGCGAGCTTCCTGAGTTTGGAGATGCAAACTCTATACCAGCTTGTTACAGCCAGAGAGTAACATCATCAGACACAAATTGCTTCTGAAATGCTTCGTAATTTAGCTGAGATGGATCCAGTTTGCTGACTGCTTCGTTATACGTGATCAGGGCATTCACAGACCCTGCAAAAACATTGTTACCGTTGGGCTGAATTCCCAAAACCAGAGTCTGGGCGACTGCTGTGGTTATACTGCTCGTCGGTCTTCCGTTCGATGAGAATTAGCCCCCTTTTTCACTTGGGCCTCCTGTTCTTCCCTGGGGTCACACTAGTGGATATGGGAGATAACAGGCTATACGGTTTCGACTATTCTGGATGCCCTGTTACTGATGTACAAGTACTATATATCAGACATATCAATTGCGGAGTTGGACTCTATGGCTATGTTGGCGAGCCCCCCATTTTTGTAGTTTTTCTAGTTTGTTTGGTTTGTATGCCTTTAACCGATTCGCCGATTATTCTCTTTGAGACAGTCTTGAGAATGCCTCGTGAGTAGGTGAAACATATGTCGACGTTTAGAATGTCTTCTATTTAGCGAAATTAGTGCAATTTTATTAAAAATTCAACATCTTACCCAATGGGGTAAGAAGTTGAATTTTTTATATAATTGCTATTTATATAATTGCTTGATAAAACAATGGTTTTATCATGGACTCTCGCCAGGTAACGCCTGATTCCATTCAATATTGTATGCCTTTCCTTTCTTCTCTGTTTCTGAGATGAGATTTCTAATATGGAAAAAGGAATGCAAATAAGGCAAGATCACCAAGTACGGATGGGATATTGGAGTATTGATACAAAATTGATACAATGGTCAATGAGACAATTCTGATTTGATAGAATAAGTAAATTTATATTATATGTATACTCCCTCACTAGAAGTTTGTAAATTGGATGTTTTATATCCTTTGTACCTTTAGGGTGAGGAATTGTACATTCTGAACTTACAACACATAAACATAGGTCAGGTCGTCAATAATAAATAGCTGAAAGAACATTCCGTTGTACAGAAAGCGATTGGCGCATTTAAAGTCCAAATATCAGATCCCACCTAACCCAACGTTCGCGATCGCGCTGTTGCGATTATATTATAATATTGTAACTGTAACAAATACATTTTGCATGCGTGCAATAATATTTTTGTATAGATTGTCGTTTTCCTACTAATCAATACGATTGGGGATCTATTTACTATTTACAAACTATTGTATATTACACTGAACTATTATAATGTTAGTATATAACAAATGTATGTATGCAGAGTCATGTGTGTATTTTAATACGAAATATTTGTACTGCGAGTTATATTTTAATATTGGCTATTATTTAGGATAAGGTTGTAAGAAGATCTAAATAAACAAAATACAGTTATCAATTGTTGAATCACGTGCCTTGAATCTAAGATTATTATGATCATATTTATGAATAAAAAAATATCAATAGAAGCCTTGGCTTCGTCCAAATTGTACAACATAACGCGAGGGTACCTAACAGTTAACTGCTATATCGATATAGTATATTATATTATAATCTTTATACAACAAAATATTTCTAAACTATTAATTCTGTTCCTCAATCATTTGCAAAAAAATCCGTAATGTTTATGTTCGATCTCATTATTTAATTTAGAAAATAAAATGAGGTAAAGACTACAGTTTTTGGGAACAAATTTGGATGTGTGTTTACGTAACATGTATAAACTATAAGAGATATTGTATATATATAATTTGTGAATGGTGTATTATTGATGGAAGCGTGGCGCGTAGACTAAATCAGAGCATTAATCATTTACGACTTATCAATAAGGAGTTTATTACCTTCAAATAATTATTGTAATTGTACAGTATTTTTATAACGAGTATTTTATGATGTGTACGTTTATACTGATGGCGGGAGTCTGTCTCGTGTTCGTGTCTTGTAATGGCGATGACGTGTCTCTCGCACGCATTGAGATTAACACGTAGAACTAGGTTTACTGCAATGTTAGTTCAACTATGGGATTATGTATTATAAGAACAGTTAAATGACGGTAAGGGACTGACTTCTGATGTAATATTATTATTAATGGAATTGTATAAAATAGTTATATAACCGAAGGCCTACTGTAACGCTCGGGTTGTCCTCCAACTAAGTTCACTTAGTATAAATGTAGCTATAATACATACTGCTCAATTTAACTCTTGAGTACATTTAGGGAACAACTTTATTTCAATGTTGTAGTCTAAACTGGAAGAATCTGTATTTTTTTGAATTTTGTCTGCAATTTCTGAATATCCTAAGTACCTACATAATAATATGTGCATTTCACTTGAACATAATATATTTTAAATATACATCGTTATGTGATTTGTACGTATGTATATGAAGAATTTTTTTTACATAGATTATGTTGCTAGCTTAGGTTTTTCTGATTTATTATAAAACAAACAGTGAAGCCGATTCATACCTATCTTATGTCCGCGTAGACAAGAGATTTGGGACCAACCAATGACATTCTTGGCACTGAACGGACTCGCATTAACTGATCCCGGAATTTGCCAATTAGAGTCGCGTCCGATAGATGTGAACGCGGCTTTAGTGCAGTAATTATCTATATTTGAAAATAAAAACTGAAATGTTCTGTTTATTTGAAAAGGGCAACATAGTATTGTATCGTTAAAAGTTAACTGAATGTGTTGCTATAAACCAATATATCGTCGTATCGATATCTCACCGCCCAAGCACCATAAGCTGTGGAACAATCAAGGACATTTGAGTGCCATTTTGACAATGCGACAACGCTAATGAAGACTTCCACTTTTTGTGGCACAAGTGAAACTTATTGACGGTATTACTTGTACATACTATATTTTATATAACAATACTTTATAATTAAATAAATAACACACAAACAAGGGCTCTCCTCATTAGTGTTGTCTCTCGAAAAAAATAAGTATTTGTGTGTCAAAAAAATGCAGGTTTCTTCAAATATCAACATTGCTTTACCGCTGTTTTGAGATATTAAAATGTTTTCAATAATGCTAAAAGTTTTGTCATTAAACAGACACACGGCATAATTATGTGTGTTGTGTAAGTACTTCCAAAATACAAGTTACTTCTGGGTGTCACTAAATTTCTTCCCACCCTCTAAATTTCATATTTATCATACCGAAAAATTATTATTATCCATTTATATTAAGATGTAGTTATTACTCGAATAAATATAACTTTTTAGATGTGTGTTTTAATAACTGCCTCTTGCCTTGCTCCTTGTATAACCACAATTTAAAAAAAAAATCTAATATTACAGTCGAAAATTGGGAGTTCGATTTTTGCTGAGCGCCTGGCTAGTGGCTTTTTAAGTTACCTCTGGCGCTCCGCAAAAATCGGGGTCCCAGACCCTCACTTATACCGAACATTTCTATGTCCCGCACCGTGAACTAGTTAGCCTATTGTCTTTAACAGGCACTATAGAACCACTCGTAATTCAAACCAAAATTCCAAACAGCCAGGACAGATGTTACATACCACAGAATCTCTGCAGTCCGAGCCAAAATTTTATGAGACCCTTATATTTTGATTTGGCAAGAAAAAATGTACCTCATACATACATTTCAACGGGCGCTGGGCGCGGGACTCCACCCATTAAAACATCCTGTAGTGTGCCAACGGTAGGTACTGCGCACTGGTGAGAGGAGGCTGTGGCATTACGTCACTGATACTCTTAGGAACCCAAGCCAACCTCACCTGCCTACGAAAGGCAATTATGGCTCTCCATGTATTACTTGAGGCCGAAAGGGCATTGCAAATATATCCCGACATTGTTATACCTAACTTATTTTTTTTGGATAAAGCAGGATAAAAGGCACGTTGATTACATAATAAAAATTCGTTGTATTTCAATTTGTGCTTTATTTATGAAAAAAATTGTAAATTATCCTACAATGAATCTCCGAATGAATTAGACTTACATATCGTTTTATGTATCAAATACATTATTTGCTCGACGCCAGATCAAACCACATAAGAACAATATAGTTTAAAATATTATCTACAGAATCCGTCCTCGGCGATTCGATTACCAAAAATACAATCTTCGTCCGGCGTCCGCGAGCGCCCGGGCGCGGCGCGGCGCGGTCACGTGACCTCTCTGTATGTACAGCACAATATACAGCGGCGGCTCAGCCGAGCAGCGCCTCCATGGTGTAGGCCGGCGGGCGCGCCGCCTGCTGTCAGTCCAGGATCACCAGCTGCAGCGGCGCCGGGGCCGGGGCCGGCGCGCTCGCCTTCAGCGGGCCCGCGCCGGTGGACAGCGGCCCGGCGCTCGCCGACCCCCGCACGGCCCGCCACGGGGCCCGCGCGCCGCGGCGCAGCTCGCCGCACGACAGGCTGCGGCGGACGGTCCTGCAACAACAACAACATAACTCAACACACACACAACTTAACTTTGAGTGCAGGCGAGTGTTTTGAACAACAGCAACTTGACTGATCTTGTTGTGAAAATCGCCAATACTTTAATCTCAGCACTGACGATAAAAAGAAGTGCCATTACACACTTCATAATAATTTAGCATTATAAAGGGGAATACTCAACGAATATGTGCATTTGAATAGTGCAACTGTTGGCACGTCGCTGAATGAGGAATACACTCACCTAGTCGATTCGTTTGCCCGGAAATACAGGTCATCGGGGGCGTCCATCCAGGAGATAACTGGACGACGGCCGCCACGACCGACCATGTTCGTCGGCTTGCCGTTGACCTGTATAACAAAACAACTGTTAGAATAGGTTTCCTAAAGAGTAAACAATAATAGTATGTCAACTAAATGCAATGATTTGTATGTCACACTAGATGAACGGCAGTGAACTACAAAGTTGCTTGTTAAAATGTAGTTTTCTATTCTAATGTCCCCCAATGAACGTATACATAATATAAGCGTGACTGTTATAGTTCGTGTGTGCATGTAGTGTGACAGTGACAGGTCGGGTGACTGACGTGTGCGAAGACGTGCGCGGGCAGCGGCTGGCCGGTGGCCTGCGCGCGCGCACACATGGCGGCGAACTGCTCGCGCGAGGGCCGCTGCATGGGCGCGGGGTGCTTGTTGGGGCGCTTGGCCGGCGGCGGCGCCAACACACCTCCACTGCCCGCCCCTGTGCCGACACCAAAACCGTTATAGCCCTCATATTTTACACTATCAATTATTACTTTAGCTTTGGGCCGGACTCGAACCGGCAACAGTTTGTAGTCCAATTCGATACTTTCTTATAGGATAACAGTCCGTAGGATATCTGCCTTTCCGTTAGTGAAGTTTTTCGATTTCTTAGCCAACACCAACCTTAGCTGACAGGCTGATATCTTACGGCGAACTGTTAATCTATGGGGTCCTTTACGGCCTTAGTGCTCTTTCAGTAACTTGCCAGTTACCAGTATATAGAGCTATTGCAGGGCCCACGTAATTGATCCTACTGGTCTTAGTATCATAATTATGGCTGTAGGTATAACTATATTTATTTTACTTTTGACAAGACAAACATTCTTGACTACGAAAACTTTTTTGCCGGACATTACAATATTATATTATGGTTGTAAGATCTGCAAATTGCGGAATCTGCCTAATAGATTGCCTGCAACATGCAGACTAACTATTATAGTGAACACACACTTATCAGATACGAACGAAACGAATCTTAAATTTCTGTATATTATTATGAAATCTTCTTTCAGAACCGGATGATTGGATGAGGAGAAGTGTGCAGGATTACATGACATTAAATAAAATTAAAATAAATATGTTAGGATAATTTACACAACGCCATCTAGTCTCAAACTAAGCAGAGCTTGTGATACGAGTACTAGATAAACTGATATAAATACTTATATACATTTTTTTTGTAAATACATACAAAGGAAATACCCAGACTTCGGTACAAGCATATGTGTCATTACACAAAGTTTGTCCCGACCGGGAATCGAACCCGAGACTCCGGCGTCGAAAGCGGATGCATTACCGACCATGCCACCGCAGTCACATGCAGTCGCATTGCATATACAGAATTCTAAAATTCGTTTCGTTTGGCGAGTTCGGCTCTGATACGTGTGCGTTCCACATTAGTGTGTGGGTCCATAGGTCGCTAGGAACTCATTAGCCGATCCCGGAATTCGTCAGTGAGTTTCTCCGGGCCTACTGTCTATGCGCGACGCGAGTTATACACGTCACGGGTCACGGGTTGAGTTCGGAGACGAATATAAATCGACTAACAGGAGTTCAGAATTGTTCTTGTCCAGAGTAAAATATATGAGTTGTAAGCTCGCATACCTGACGGACCTACTGCGCGAAAGCATGAAAAAGTACGATACGGTTTTCTAATAATTCAATAATGTAGTAGTAACTTTAAACATTTTGATTTAACCCATTATCATTATCAAACTATTAGGTATTTCAAAAAGCTCTACTTTAAAAATTATAAAATAACAGTAGAATCGGCACTCGGGTAGATGTCTACAAGTAACAAATTAATAATTTAAATGTAATTAATAAATAAGGAATCTCCAAGAAGATTCATATATTAATTTTAATGGCACATTTCTTGTATTTAGGTCATCAATGGAATCACTAATAGTTACTGACAGTACAAACAAGCGACGTCATAGTTTAGTATTTCATACAAATGTCTACGAGGCTGATCGTTTTCACCGCCGGCGCCCTGGTCGTTATCGTTCCGAGGGCGTACTCTAGAGCGGTCGGCAGTGGACGTCGGCGAACTAAAAAAAAAAGCTTATCATCAGGATTTGCCCAATGATACCTCACCGCGGACACGAGCTAGTGATCTACGTCTACAGATAGTGTGGTAGTGCGCTAGTGGTACTAACTGTCGAGTCCGTTGAGCTCGTCGTACGCGCGTCGCTTGAGACTGATGGGCGGCGCCTCCGCACGGCGCGCTTCTATCTCCGCGCGCGACAGCACGCGCTCGTACATCAGGCTGCCGTCTGTGGGAGAATATCGATACCTCAGTATGTACTGTGCAATGCTTCCTAGCGTGACTTTGTTGCTCCGTCTTCATATAGAAGTGAACCCACTTCTGATAATATCAGAGGTTTGTTCAAACGGGCCAAAACTCGTGTTGGCTCGTCAGAAGGAGTTAATAGGAACATTCGTACAGAAAAAAAAATTATTTACATTTTATATCTCGTAGTGGATTTTTGATTTTCAATATGTATAATATGTGTGTGTGTCTGTGTTGGTGTTGATGGTAGTTACGTACCGGGCGCCTTGGGTGGTTTGGGGTAGGCGACGTGTGGTGGCACGGGCATGCGGTCCTTGGGCGTGAGCACCAGCCAGTCGTGCGCGGAGGTGCGGGGCGGGGCGAGGGGCACACCGCGCGCCGCCGCCAGCCGCGCCGCCACCGCGCCCACCGGCCCGCGCGCCCGCGCCGCCGCCGCCGCGCCCGCCGCCCCCGTGGGCGCCGGCGCTCGCAGCTCCGCGCCGCCCACGCCGCCCATCGCTATGGTGCACTCGTGTTTTACCTAACACACAATTAAATTATCATTTTACAGTTTAAAATTTAGGCCAGTTTTAAATCGGCGAATTCCCTTTCCAGGAGGAACGTTCTACCGGCCGACCGAGACCCCACTAGCCTAGGACCACGAAACTTGACTTCATAGACTTAGGGATTTCAATTTGCAAGTGTCGGATTTTTTGTCGGATATTGCTTCTATTAGTTATTAATTTATTAAAAAATGACACCTTAGTTAATTCTGCACAAAAACAAAGGATTTATAATTTTTTTACGAAAAATTTGTATGAAGCTAGTATGAAAAAGTTAATTATCTCGTAAACACCAAGGAAAACCGTAATATCCTTACAGGTGGTTATAGTACTAATTATTTATGATTTTTTGACATATATCATACACCGGTTATCCCTGCTAATTTTTTTTTAATAATCGTCAAAATATTTTTATTTATTTTTACATATGAAACAGTTCCTTTTAGTGTTTAAGTTGAGGAACACAGACTTTTAATAACATCTAACATAAAATAGCATCACCCCCATATTCCCGAAGGAGTAGTCAGAGGTTTATAGTTCATCCACACTTAGACAACTATGTTTGAGCAGGCCTCCGTCACTCCATGTACTTACGCGCTATAATTACCTACCGCCCGTCGGGCCGTTTGAGGACCAAATTCAGTGCGGTTTTCGCAAGCGAAGCGCACGCACGTTGTTCAATTTTAATAGTTCCATTCGTTCGTACGCGTACCTACGATGCCGTCCGGTGCCTTATGTGCTGTAGATGGGTGCAAAACAAGTAAAAGAATGGATAAACACTTAACATTTTTCCAATTACCTGTCAATGACGAAAGGTAAGAACAATTGGTACAAAGGTAAGAATAAAAAACTATTACTATTTTTTGTCGTTTAAAAATTATTTTTAATAGGTTTTAATACTGAGCATTAGCTTGCCTTTCAGACACAGATTTACATATTTTTGTTACATAGAAACGTTATACTTTATTTTAACAACGTTTAAAAAGCTATTTTGATTAGAATAAAATTGTGATAATATTTGACGGACAGTCGCGCAAATACCTACCTACGAAACTTCCAACACAAGTCGCGCCACAAGAGGCAGCCCTGCGATTGCTGTGGGAACACGCGGTGCGTAGCAATCACAACTGTAAGCTTGAGCATTTAGGCACATTTTAGCATGCAGTGGTTGCTGACGCGACGGAGTAGGCTATTATAGCAGTAGGTATTGGAAATGTTCATAGATAACCTCCTAATAGATTCCGCATGCAGGGCACCAAACGCGCGCCACTCATACTTGATTTCGCAAGCATATAAAGCTATGCCTAAAATTACGACGTCAGAGACAACCAACTTCGCGACCTATAACCACGTGCGATTATATAATTTAAAAAAAATGTTTTTGTGAGCATTTTACATTTTAAATGGCTTCCTGTTTCGTAAAATGGTGTGGCAAGTCGGCGAAGACATCAAATTACCAAAAAGATGGCATTACATTTCACCGGTAAGTAAATTAGACATAAATGTAAATATAAATTGACTAGGCACCGGAGTTCAATTTATTCTGGTTGGTAATAGAACATAAACACAAACAATTTCGAACCCGTTGATGTCTTTTTGAAATTACTCTTTCACTCATTAGCCAAATTATAATAGCTATCCTTTTCTAACAATACATTACAATAGCACTTGAATCGATAGTGATGGGATATCGGTATGATATTGTACGTAATCGATATTTTGCAGTATTATTGCCGTAGGTGCTTTAAAAAGTAGTACCTATAAATAAGCAACATGTTGTCGCCTGCGACTGCGCCCGCTTGAATTTCGGTAAGCTGCGATTTATTTGCGACCAATCTGTGCGTTGGCATTATTTAAATTTTTTTTCGCAGCTAATGTGATTTAGTATTAGCAATGTAACTGAGATATATATTATTTTATAGGTTTCCTGGATGCCCCGAGGAAAAAGAACTGGGTAGATGCAACATCTCGTGGGGAGAGTTGGTTTCCCACCAATAACAACGTAAAATATTAAGAAAGAAATTATAGTCCCGCCGATGACATCAGTTTTTGTGATCTATTTATAATTTCTTTGGGGGCTCGTGGCTTAGTGGTAACCGTGTATATTAACACATTGCAAAGGTTAAGAAACATCTAACCAGGTCGGTCTTAGGATCGGTGACCATTTTTTTAGAAATTGAGACTTCCGTGCCTCTGGGAGCACGTTAATCCGTCGGTCCCGGTTATTATACGAAAATGTATGGCAGTCGTTACGGGTATTTGGGGCCCTAAATCAAAATCCAACTGGTCTAACTACAAAGCTTTGATATCGCCCATAGTTTGTGGAGGTCAGAATGATGGCAGTCGTTCCACGGTAAATATTAAAGTTCAGCTGCATCGCAGTTACACTGGAAAGCTGATCCTGAGTTGGGAAAAGGCTCGGTAGATGTGCGATCATCAGAGATCGGAATAGGTAGAAAATTTTTACTTAAAGTTTGAGGAAATAGGAACTGAGAGTTGATAATACCTGTCCCTCTTGATTAAGTCCCGATACTTTATATTTTTTATAAATGTATTTAAAAATGTATAAAATAAGAATATAAAGGAATAAACGATATAATAAAATTATAAAAATATAATTATAATATACGAGTACCTATCAAAATTTTATCGACACATTTTCATCCCTATCCCATCTCTAGTATTCGGTGCATTCGAAGATTGACCTTGAAACAGCCAATCATAGCGCACTTACATGTTTCCGCGCGCCCCTCGCATTCCGCCAAAACAGTTGAACTCGTTAAGGAACAAAATTACAGTAATGCGGAATCTATTAGGAGGTTATCCTTGAAATTTTCTACTGAGTGAAGTATCTGTTACGTAGTAACTATTTAGTAATCTGTGGTTTGAGCTAGATATTTATCAATTCAAAATGAGTTTTAAAACTTTACATAGTCTGCTAATAAGTCTGAATCGGTGATTAAGAGATTGTTAATGATTTCTGATAAGTAAGCTAATTTGTTGATTAGTTGTGTTATGAGTTCTAAGAAATGTTTTTGATGATTATAAATGTTCATTAGCGCATCTTTCAATTGGCATATGCAGCTGCAGCGCGTTTAAAAGAAGAAGGTCATAAAGATATCGCATCTGTAATCGAATACATGATGAAAAATCCTGAAGCAGCCATTAAATTAAAGAAACGCTTAAAAAACCAGTGAAAACAGTCATATTTACACCAGAGAAAGCGCTTGGATTGCTTCTTTCATTAAAACTGTCAAAGTGGCAATATATTACCTTGCGAGAGGCTGCCATTCGGGAGGGTGCTAAGGATATTTATCCATCCTACTATAAAGTGCAACAAACTAAGCTTGATTGCTACCCTCCGAAGCAATCAGTGTCAGTTACGGATTCCTCGGCTAGGATTACACTTCAAGCTTTACTTGACATCACGGTGACCAGGATACTTCAAAGTCTTTCTGACTATGCCGATGTGCAAAATAAGCAGCTAAAGCTGATATCCAAGTGGGGATTTGATGGTGCATCCAACCAAAGCCGATACAAGCAGAAAATGGACGGTGAGCAAGATGATGCAAGCATTTTCATGACCTTGGTGCCACTAAAACTGACAGATGGAGATAATACTGTATGGACGAACCCAAAACCATGCTCAACTTTGTATTGTCGTCCAGTTCAGTTTACTTTTGTAAAGGAGAGCGAAGCAGTTGTCATTGGTCTCAAAAGATAAATGGATGATGAAATTCATGCCCTAATCCCCACAGAGTGTAGTAATAATAACATGGTGACTCATCAACTAATGAACCAACCAGATCAAATGCATCGTGCTACTTGAGCTTAGCAAAACCTAAGGAAATGAACCGATTAGATGTTGCAACATCAAAGACTGTGTGTGCGGACATATACAAATTTGGCTTATCATCCCTACACGCACGTATAAATTGTATGGAATGTATGTTACATATTGCGTACAGGCTCGACTTCAAACGGTGGGCAGCGTGAAGTAATGAGGACAAAGAAATGTTGCAGAACAGAAAAAAAATGTATTCAAAATTAAATTCAAAGATCAGCTCAATCTGTTGATTGATATTGTGAAACAAGGCTCGGGAACTACCAATGACGGGAATACCGCAAGAAAGTTTTTCGAGTTTCCCAATAAAACTGCAGCTATTACCGGGTTGGACGAAGATCTTATTAAAAGATTTGCTGTGATTTTGCAAGCGATAACATCTGGCGAGAAGATCGACGTATTAAAATTTAAAGATTTTGCCCGCAAAACAGCAGAAAAGTACGTAGAATTGTATGACTGCTACCTACTACATGTCGTCAACCGTACATAAATTATTAATACACGGTGCTGACATAATCGAGAAAAATGATATTGTGCCGATTGGGACTCTCTCGGAAGAAGCCTCAGAGTCTCGAAACAAAGATTTTAGGAGGTTCCGGGAACATCATTCGTGGCAAGATTCTAATCAAGATATCTTAAATATGCTTGTTGTTTCTTCCGATCCTTTCCTAAGTGCACAAAGGCCTAAGTTAGATGCCAAGAGAAAGCAGAGCTTTTTTGCTGAAACTCTCGACTTAATTCAGTTTCAGGAAAGTGAGTTCGAGTTTTTATATATATCCAATCTGGATTCTGATTCAGAATTGGAGTCCGACAAGAAGGAAATACGGAAAATGTTTAATATTTGATATCATTTTTCTATTTTTTTAAATACTTCTCTTGTTTTATGTATTCTTAATATTTGGGTCAATAAAATTCTTCATAATTAACAATGTTCTTAACTTAGTCACTAAAAGGAACCGTTTCATATGTAAAAATAAATAAAAATATTTTGACGATTTAAAAAAAACAAATTAGCAGTGATAACCGTTACATAACATATGTCAAAAAATCATAAATAATTAGTACTATAACCACCTGTAAGGATATTACGGTTTTCCTTGTTGTTTACGAGATAATTAACTTTTTCATACTAGCTTCATACAATTTTTTTCGCAAAAAAATTATAATTCCTTCGTTCTTGCAGAATTAATAAGTCTATGAAAGCCGATTTTCAACCCACCGTGGCGGCGTCAATACAAAGCGCCACCTACCGAAAGTTAAGGAACTACTGTGAATTTATCATTTTACTTTATAATGTCAAAGAGTAAGAAAAGCTTTCACAGCCACTTCATATAAATGAGACAACCAGAACCAGTGGGGAACATCCGCATTTCATACAATGGGACAACTGGCAATAAAATAAACATTATGTTGTGTAATATTGCAACTACGTATATACACAAAACACAATTCGACCCACAACTGGTGATGAAATTCATTGCAAAAGTCAACAGTGCAAGTAGTGTTCAAAGTTTGTCGGAGACGTAACAGAAGGTGTCAAGTGAATCGTCAGGTTGGTGGTTCATGTGGTGGTTACCTGGTGCAGGTTGATGGGCGAGAAGGGCGAGCGCGCGTGGTGGCGCGGCCGGCGGGTTGCGCGCGCCAGGCGCCTCGCTAGGCGGGTGAAGGGCGTGGCGCGCAGGTAGAAGGCGGCGCGCGTCTTCATGACGGGGCGCGCGCCCTCGCCCGAGCCGTGCGCCAGCGCCACGTGCCGCGCCAGGTGCGCACGCAGCTTGAACTCCTGCACGACACATACGACACTTACACTGCACATACTGCGAGCCTTACTGAATACGCGACGGTAGAAGGTCAGCAAATTTCCAACGTAATTTGGATGAATATATGCAAACCTCGTCCTTTGTACATTTTTGGTGGGTCTGAGAATCAGTCATAAATTATTTTTTGTTTTTGTGATATGGGAGACCCAGCCTACGACAAGACAGACGTTTGCAGGGTCAGCTAGTAATAACACAGACAATCTGTTAAATGAATAAACTTCAAAGCAACTAACATACCTTAGCACAGTTGAGTACAGTACAGCGATGCGGACGATGCGACAAAGACAGTGTTGTGTCTTCACCTTCAGGGCGCGGACCTTTGGGGACTTCCACTTCTGTTTCACTAAACACTCCGGCGGTCTGTGAACAATAGAAACCAAGATATAATGTCACTGATTTACATTATTTTACATTAAATTAATAAAGGTGTCCTTCCGATTTCGGCTGCAAGGTGTGGATGCAGAACAAAAACAAGCCGGCAACACAATTTTGAATTGGACGTACAGTAGCAACCAGCGTCAAATTATCCGGCTGCTATAGTACGAATTGCTGTCAAAATTATCACGACCCGACGACTGCCAGTGTCGATATATTTACTGTTACAACTTCTTCACCATTAACAGCCAGTACTTCAAATCCTCCTCATCCTATTTTAAATAGGGGTAAATTGGGGAAAAATTTAAAAATAATTGATTGAATTATATCTAATTAATAATAGCAGTCATTTGTACACCATGATTATGGTACCCTAGCTTAAACCTTAAGCATTTAATTTGTACTATTATACACTGCTACTATTGTTCTGCAAAAAAAAAATATTTTGTGCGAGCTAGCGGCACCATTTATTATCCGATTTCCACGAAACTTTGCACCAGTATTCCTTTAAGTACTTGGAACAATTTTTTTTATTGGGAAGAAATTTTAATGGATTGTACGAAAATCCCAAAAAAAGAATTTAATGTTTGCGAGGTCTACTGTTAGACCATAAGACGATCACTAGTGCGAACAACTAAACAACCAAAATTTAACATTTATTGTAAGGTAGGATTGACAAATTGTATTTATGATTCGCAGAGCAGAGCGTTTTATTAATAAATACGCAGAATTGTAGATCAATAAACGATAATATTCTCACCTTTAGACCGCCATATTTTTTCCAATACTGCCAACATGTTCCACATAGTCTGTATTGTAAATGCTGTGGACCCCACGTGTACCATTGGTTTGAGTTTGTCACTGGAATATAAAAATAAAGACAGGATATTAAATCAAATTCTATGAATGCTGTCAGCCATGGAATTAGCAAGTAACCCATTTAACTATTCATTTTAGCATTGTTGTATGCATTTTTAGTTTTGAATCAGTGTTGTTTTAATTTAATGTAATGTGAGCTCCTAGCAAGACCTTTAAAGAATACGAAATGGGTAGTGCACATTGAAAGTATTGAAAAAGAAACATTTTACACCTTTATGGCAATTTGTTTGACCAAGCATTGGTGATTGAAATATCAACTTCTCCAGGGCCCAGACAGCAGGGACGAGGCACTGCCAAATATGTATATGCAAAATGTTCAGAAACAGTAACATACCTCCCTAACAGACACCCTACTAAGATCATGTAACAATTGCAAACAACACCATTCAAACAAAGCCCTAGAATATCAAATTAGTTGACAAACACGTAGAATTTGTCACAACATTCCTAATTCTTTTCAATCTTAATTCTCCAACCTATCTGCGTGAACGCTTTTTTTTTTTTTTTTTTTTTTTTAATTCCGCGGCCCAAGGCCGCGGCCGCTTTAACGTCCGTTGCCGGGCGTCCCTGGTTACTAGCAGAGGGTATGTCCAGTGGCGCCCGGCGATCTGCGTGAACGCTTGGAGTATTTGGTGCCTCGAGACAGAGAATGTCGCGTCTCTTCTTCCCTTCTCCTTCGAACTCCTGCCCACTCCTCTAGTCGCTATGACGAATCCTTCACTATTCAAGCTGTCAGACTATGGAACTCGCTTCCACATGATATACGTGCGAGCCTTTCGTTGGACATCTTTAAGAGACGAGTTCGGGAACACTTCCGAAATAGTAGGTAATGCCTTATTTCGTTTTTATACATATTTGTGTATGATTTTTGTATGTAAATAACTGTTTCTCTTTTAGATTTAAGTGTGTACGTCTTTATATTTATCTTTTATTGTAGGTATAGTAAGTATTTGTTTGTATTCTCTACCCTTTCTACCCTATGCTTTTATCTGTTTAACTTCTCTTCTCTCCTATGTATATTTATCCTGTAAACTATAAAGTCTGCTGGAAGAGAAGTCATTTTTAACTTAAGCACACCTTTGTGCATGTTTTAAATATATTAATTTGATGTTTGATTCTACGATGTACAAAAAGAATAAATAAATAAATAAAAACATCAGTTCGTTAACGCTTTACGTGAGTGTAGGTAGTGGAACTCACCCTGGCACGAGGCGCACAGGTGCGGCGGCGCGACGGCCGCGGTCCCGTTGGTGCCTCCGTTGAGCACGGTGCCCCCCGCCTTGCCGCTAGAGCTGTTGCTCGTGATCAACGCCGCGTTGGGTTTGTTGCTGCAATACATTACACCGACACATCAATACTTATGTTTTCTTACTGGTTATCGACGTAACTCGCTTCACGGAAAATATTGTAGTTAGACTGGAAAGCTGACCTCAATTGAGTTGGGCAAAGGCTCAGTGGATGATGACTGGCTATCGACTATAGAGACTATATAACAATATAACCTATTCACTTTCGTTAATCTTTTGCTCAATCCATTTGAAGACTGATTCGATGCATGAATGTGAAGTCATTTCATGTTTTTCATGACCTGCAGATACTCTTGGGATATCAAACTCGGGCGTATTCATTGGTTTGTCTAGAGGAGACGGGCTGGATATCCAATTTATTGCCACCTTCTTCATATGTTTTGTAACTTTTATATTAGAATAGGCATGTACTGAATCAGTAAATGCAATTGCTTTGACCCTCTTCTCGAATTCCTTTTTTAAGTGGTCAGCTAACGCAAGAGTTATAACACCCCCATAGCTGTGAGCAACTATAGCTATTGATGTAGCCTTAGATTTGTGTACATAAGTATTCCAAACATATTTCGTATGTTCCTCCACTATATATAATCTAAATCTAAATATATAATCATAATTATTTTCCTATTCTTATAATGAAATACCGGAATAGTAATGAACCATTTCTAGCCATTCTTATGTATCACACCAAATTATTCTTTCAGTGGATAACGGAGACGGTAACAAAACGTAGAAATATTATCAAAACGAACTAAGACTACAACTATTTTTGAATGTTAATAGTATCGAAACATTCATAATTAAATATATTTCACAGTAAATGTATTCCAGTAGGATATTTTGATAATAATCAGTCAGAATAAACTTATCCCAAGCCAGTAAAGCACAATATATTCTCCTATACTTTGTGAACTAAAACCACAGAGATTAGAACAAACGGAACAGAGTTTCAGCTTCCTAAGAACAATCATTATTTCGTAATAGTAATCGTTGTTCATAGAAAACAAAATATATATTGTTGGACTGAGATTTATTTGAAGTTAGTTATACTTCTATGTTTCTTTTCCGTTCACTCAGTAGTCGTGCAACTGATTTCGGCGTTTGTTCATAGCTGAATCTCTGTTCGGTTTGTTTTACTCTGTGCTACTAAGTAAAGCTGTTTAAAAACATGACTTAAAGTTCTTGAAACCAAGCCATAATATCCAAAAAAGAAACTGTTCAAATCTAAAACTCAATAAAAGCAATACACTAATGTAATATAACAATAGGTGTGGGTACAAACACTCACTAGTTGGGAATGTACACTTGCTTCAGCTTGGACTCCGCCTCTACGGCTTTGACGCGTTTCTGTTGCACGTAGCGGTCGGTCGTCTTCCACATGTAGTAATATTCCACAAGGTTTTTTAGCGTCTTCCATGGCAACTGTGAACAACATTAACTATGGTAAACAGTTATTTGTTCAAGACCATAATTAAGCGCCTTCGCAGTGTACATATTTAAAGCTGTCACAATCAGATTTAACAATTTAAATTATCATACAGAATACATCAATATTATCGCTGTCTATTTTAGATGTAGGGAATTAGGTATGCTGGTGTTCACGTAAAAAGACCGCTAGGCGAGAGTGGGAGGGGTGTGTTTGCGCGTCGGTACTCTCGCTCTTACTCGCTGTTACCGCCATATAGATCATTAAATCGTCTACTGCGCAGCTTGAAGGTCAGCGATCTTTTTATATGACGTGAGATATATTATGGTATTAGTGGTAAACGATGACAAAGTGGTGATTTTTAAGTTCAGAAACAAATCAAACTTCGACAGTTTGATGTGGCCTGATAATTGATGGAAACGGAAAGATAAACCTTAACAAAAGGTGACCTAAGATATCGAACGATCTTGGGGTCAACGTTTAATAAATACTATTTAAGGAATTTGTCAAAAGCATGCCATACACTGGTCCATAATTTGGACCATGAGATGGTGTCAGGCATCCAAGAGTGCTTAGCGATCCAAGTCATACTCACCCACACGCAGTGAACCTATTGAAAGGCGGCTGAGAGTCTGATAAATATATACCATGTTGCCAGAAACCTCTGTTACATGGGACCAACGTACACAATAATGACTGTCGAAATTTGAACGTAAAAGGCCCCATTGACGATTCGTTCATCAATATATCGTCATTTGAATGGACGTCATTTAATTGTCAATATCCAAATATTGATATCTATGCGTCCAGTCAAAATGGACGTCGTCGTCCGCAGCCCACCATTCATGCACGACTTGTCAGTGGGAGCCTTTAAAAGACAACTTTCTGTGTGTATAAAATGTCGTATGAAGATAGATATCAGTATGTGGTGATACTCACAAAGTCCTGCCGTATATCTGCGAAGTCCTTGCCGTACTTGTCGAGCGCCTCCTCGAACAGGTTCGCCTCGGAGGCGGACCACTCCTCCATCTCGTCGCGACACAGCACCGGGCCCGACGCGGGCACGAGCGAGGAGAGCGACGTCTCTATGCTGTAGCCCGACTTGTGCAGCGTGTCCATGGCGTGGAACTGGGGGGAGGTGCCGAACGGGGACGTGTTACATTATATGCTAATAGCTGATTATAGTTTTCAATCCTATGGGAACACAATACTGGGATAAAAGTAACTAGTAGTAATATATATGTAGCGCAACAATTTTCTAAATCTGTTCAGTACATACGGAGAGCAAAATATTATATCTTACCTCTCTTTATAATATTAGTATACTAGTACATAGGTAGTCCCAAACCCTGTCTGCTCGACCTTAGTACCTTTAAAGTACGAGCAGCATTTTATGTGAAGTCTAATCTAATAACACAGTTAAAGGTAACTGTGTAAAACATAGGTTTTGAAATAGGACTCCCTTCGATTGTTACAGTCGCTACCCAACACTAGTAATCTATCATTAGTAAATTGAGTTAAAATGATAGTCGTCAAGTGACCCTCAATATCCCCTGAACCCAAATCATGACAAGGAAGAGACTCTGGCAAATATACCTACAGCACCCGAAAACTTCATTTGCTCGGCCCTTGTGGGACCAACAAGGTCTCCGGCGAAATATGGGTGTAATTAACACATCTACCTACCCCCTCGGAGTCAAAGACGTGATTTAAAACATAACATAACATAGCATAACGCCTTTTTACCCGAAGGGGTAGGCAGAGGTGTGCAAACACACCCACATCTCGCCAGCTATGTTAGGTCCCATGTAATAGGGGGCGAGCCTATAGCCATTTACCAGGCACAAGTTCCAGGCTCTGGGATAATTATCTGGGTAGACGTGATTTAGTGTATGTATAATCGTGTAATCGACTCACAAGTGTGATATCTCGACTGGCGGCGGCGGCGGACATGTGCAGCGAGGGCTGCTTCACGCTGGAGGAGCAGTCGAGCGCGCGCGCGAACGTGCCCACCGACCGGGAGACCACCAGGAACTGGTCGATCTGTCTGTCCGTGAGGCCGTGCTCTGGCGTCCATACTAACGTTTCGTATTCTTCTGTGTTGCGTGGGTCCTCTTCGCCTGTCATATAACGTATACATCATTTAAGAAAAACATATTGACACAAATACCAACTTCAAATTACCGTAATGGGAAAACTTGGGAAGCTATATCCAGTCGAATTGAGAACCTCCTTCTTTTTGGAAATGGCTACAAAAGCTCAACAGGATTATTATAATTATTGTATACCGTCTAAATATGACCTTGTAATGCTTCGAATGGGAAATCATATAGCTAGGGCTAAACTAGTAACGCTCAATCCAATCTTGTCTACTAAACAACAGACGCCTTCCTTAAACCAATTGTGAATGAAATAAAATACAAGGGCGGTTAACCCCTCACCTGTTTAAAAGCCATCATGATTTTAGAATTGTAGATTATGAAGAAAGTGAAAATGTAAATTTTGAGAACCTTAAAAATTCAAATGCAACCTTAACTAATTCGGACAAGTAATTTACAAAAAAAAAAAACAAGTTATTTAATTACACCGGAAAGATAAGAATCCGATGAAATAAACCAGCTGTCGTCTACAAATTTCTTAGGTAAAAAAAAAGGTGCTTTTTAATGTTTATATAGCTCTAGCAAACCTGTATAGAAGTACGAGAAGCGTACTTAGTAATTAATACGCTAAAGCTATAAGTAGGTTTCATTATTTAAGTAGTGCTCGGTAAGTATCGCGAAAAAGTGGCATCTGAAGACTAGACACAGAATAATATGAGGAAACCATTCATACTTTCAGGTCAGATTCAGTTTAGTCGGTTCAAGATTCAGTTATAGACATCGGGGATAAATAATGTTTATGTCCATAATGTTCATTGCAGGACGTCCCGATTACGCCCTCGAAAGGATGGACTTTAGGGCGTCGACGGACTTAAAGCCATCTTTGCCACCTCTTAAGGGTCATATGCCATACAGAATCTTGGAGGTTAAGTAATTCAGTAAATAATAGAATTAAACACGTACCTTCTTTTAATAAATTAGTTACTTCAGTCTGATATCTACTTCCAACTCTGATTTCTCCCTTATCTGCTAATAAAGTCTTTTGTGAAGGATCAAATACTAAACAATAAAAAAATGCGTCCTGAAACAAACAAAAAATATAGTGTTATTTATATAATTTACATAAAAGGTCACCACCGGGCTTATTTGTAAGCTGGTACACACCAGCAAGAATAGAGGTTTGCTTATCTATCGTAAACCACTATTAAGGCAAACACGCCCGATTGCTTTGACAACCTATTCTAGAGCTAAACAATATTTGCCCAGTCTGAAACTACCTCTACACCAAATATCTTCAAAAAACTTTTAAGTGATGCTCGAACTCGGAAACAACATCTGATGCCTGAACTCAACCCAAACAAGATTGGGTTGACCCCAAACATTGTGGATTTCTCTTAGCATACAAACAGACTTTTGCCTAACAATTTTTATTCAGTATCATAGAATATTATATTTAATTTCTTTTTTGTTTTCTTTTTATATGTAACAAGAAAATGTTTATTTACAATAAGAATTACAATATACATAGTTATAGACTAAAAATATTTACATTACAAAATATTGTTTTAAAATCCTCCGCGTCATTGCCGACTGGGAAGGTTCCCAGAATGCTGGCTGTGTTGCCACGTTGGATGGCGATACTTATTCTTTGGGCCAGAAAATAGCCAGCCTTCTGGTCCTGAGAAGCATCGATTAGGCGTTTGGCAATGTCTCTATAAAGGCGGCGAGCACTCGGACCCCATGACCCCAGTGTCTCAACCCCAAACGGCTCAAATATCCTCCATAATTCGTAATCTCCTGCTAGGTTAGCATATTTACGCCGTTTGAGGCCTTCAGCCGATGCAGCAGCAGCACCGGCACATCCGGATGTGCTTGGAAGGTGTGAAAGTGCTAAGGTGTCAACGCATGTAGCGTCCCAGACCAAAGGCCTTCCCATCTTCCACGGTAGCAACGACATACCGTCCGGTCTCTTTCCATCGCTTCGTGCTAAACCATTTGGTTCACGTACGGCCGGAAGACCTGCGGTGGAAAGAGCCCTACGAATTATGTCGTTTAGAATAGCGTGTCGAGGTATACGACCTGCGCTTCTGCTACAAGAAAGGCCTATATTAAATAGTTATAATAATAACATGACTTTGACTTATCATCACACACTTATCTTGTTCAATCTAATCAGTCTTGTGTGCTGCTGACGATTTGGATTTAGACGATAAGGAGTATCTATGCATGCCGGTGGAAATTTCTCTTAGATTTTACATAATTTCTTTCGAATGTCGTTTTATATGTGTCCGTTATATTTCTGGTACCTATATGTTCAAGTGTTCCCTCTTGTACCCTTGTCGGTGTACCATTTGTACAAACCAGTATTACGTCACGTGTAAAACTACACATTTTGTGCAAATCCAATGTGAATATTAAAGATTAATATTTAAATTAAAACAAACACATTTCGCCTCTGGATTAAGTCTTGCCTGTGTAATGACATGTTCACATTTTATGATCACAGGGAAGCTTATTGCACATTAGCTTAGTCTGTTTGCACACTAAAATTGGAATAATTATGATTGGAATATAGAAATTGGCCTCTAACCTCCACTTCAACCGACAATCAGCGAAAAGGTAGGTAAGTAACATGCGTGATTTTTATCTGTCAGTGGAAATAGAGCAATAACATGTAACATTTAGATGTACGTGTGTGGTATTTGTGTGTTGGTAGTCCGCGGTACATACTCACATCCTTATTGAGATAGCTGAGCAGCGACTCTGTCTCGTTGAGTAACGTAACAGTGCACTTGCCGCGGATGTGCGTCGCCGGCAGCGTCTCCACGTGCCTTGACAGGAACAGCTCACGGTGCTTAGCTTGGTGCCGCTGCTTAGGTGCCAGACCATCTGTGCCTGGCAAATCGCTAGATTCCTCCTCCATCGCCACTGAAACGTGATAAAATACTCATTAGTTCTCTAGTTTGATCTCTTGAATATCTATAATTTTGTATTTTACAAGCAGTTCGTCTCGGCTTTGCATGTGGTATTCTAATATTTAAAGATTTTTTGATATCGGTCCAGGAATTTGTGAGATTTTCGTTACAAACATTACAAAATGTTTGTAACAATGCAAATTTTTCCTATTTACTACAAATAATTTATTTTTAGTCAAGTACTTTTGATTTCAACGTACAGAATTCTTATACTACATTGAGGTAGATTTTCATTAATATACTAATGAAGTTTGAATCGGATTTCTGAATCTTCAAAATAGAAACGGGGTTTTTGCTACAATTGTATAATTGCACCAGCAATTTTGTTTTAGACGTACGTGGAGAGTGGAGAGTTTAACATTGTGGACACATCGGTTACTGGAAGCAGCTTAACAACACCAGAAGATGAGGGCCAACATCTCCACATTCTAAAAAAATGTACGTCAGTAATATTTGAAGACCCTGTACGTTTAACAGTAGCATAGGACAGAAACATTAAAAAAAAAAAAAAAATTTGAAAAAATAATATGTAATCAATTGCTTTCACATTTTACAGACAATAAGTTACTTCATAACAAACAGTTTGGTTTCACTAAAGGCAGGAACACAACGGATGCAGGAGTTGCACTTGTGAAACATATATTTGATGCTTGGGAGGAAAAGCAGGATGCCATTGGTATATTTTGTGATCTATCAAAATCTTTTGATTGTGTTGATCATGAGACTTTGCTACTAAAATTAGGTTATTATGGTGTTTCGAACAGCTCACTTGGCTTACTCGAGTCTTACCTCACTGGTAGAGTACAAAAATTAAACATTAATGGCACCGACTCTTCTGGCGCCTCATTAGTCATGGGAGTACCCCAGGGCTCGATATTAGGACCCCTTTTATTCTTAGTATACGTAAACGATCTTCCTTATTTCACTAAAAATCTTTGTGAGATAGTATTATTTGCTGATGATACATCATTAATTTTTAAAAGTGATAGACAAAAAGTAGCACTTGACGATGTAAATAATACCCTTTCGAAAATATTGCATTGGTTCACAAGTAACAACTTGTTGCTCAATGCGAAGAAAACAAAATGTGTAAAATTTACTATGCCCAATGTTAGACAGGTGGATACTCATATTACTATGAATAATGAATTAGTTCAAATAGTCAATACCACAGTTTTTCTTGGGATAACTCTAGATAGTAAACTACAATGGGGTCCTCATATTACAGCCTTGGCAGGAAGACTTAGCTCAGCTGCCTATGCGGTTAGAAAGATAAGGTCACTGACTGACGAGAAAACGGCACGATTAGTTTATTTTAGTTACTTTCATAGCGTTATGTCATATGGTCTGCTGCTGTGGGGCTCAGCTGCCGATATTGAGACAATATTCATATTACAGAAACGAGCTATACGAGCAATCTATAGACTCGGACCCCGTGACTCGCTGAAAGAACTATTTAAAGAAATTAATATTTTAACAGTTGCTTCTCAATATGTTTACGACAACATCTTATATGTACGGAAGAACATAGATCTCTTCAAAAAAAAATCCGATAACCATAGTTTTAATACAAGAAATAAAAATAAACTGGCAATGACAAAAATTAGGCTTCATAAAGTTGGTAATTCGTTTGTAGGCAAATGTATAAAAATTTATAATAAAATTCCTCAGGATTTGGTTGACATGCCTCTTAGTAAGTTTCAAATAGTAGTTAAAAAATGTTTGATGATGAAAGGCTACTATAATGTAGACGAATATCTTAATGATAAAAATGCATGGTCACCCTAATCTTCTGTTGTTGGCCACTCGTATAATATAATATAAACTAATTGTAACAATGTAAACAAATAATATTAAAAAAGAAAATGGATAATCTACCTGAGTTTCTTGCTGGTATCTTCTCAGGAGAACCAACTTACCGAACCAGCGAAAGAATCATTTTCTAATGGTTATTTATGTACTTACTTAATTTAGTATTTTTATAATATTACTTGACAAAATTGTAAAATTTTGACATTCATATGTGCTCTTTATGTGCCTAAACTGAATAAATGAAATTGATTCTTTAATCGATATAGTGCTGTACATAGAACTGATCGTAAAACAAGTTTTTAGGAGTGTCTTACGTGGATATAACACGCGTCGTGAATCGCCTCGCGAAGTGAGTATGCCGACCGAGAGTATAGTCGAGTGGTGCGCCCGGTGTTTGCGTAAGAGCGGAAACATGGGTAACCTTGAGTTGTGCGGATCGCTGCACTTGGACGAGCCAGTGAGAGTATCTTAATACTAAACATACTCAAGAATCTAGATTCCAGAATATACATTTATAAATAAAATATCCACTTTTGTGAATATAAAGCATGCCCTTTTCAGTAGTCTGTAAAGGTTGAGAATATAGATACCGTGTCGTGTTATTTGCTTCGCAGCTTGTCGCAATTTAACCGCCAGACAGGTGCGTTGCAAAATGTGTACACGTCAATTTATGATTTTTATGTCCCCTGTTGTATGGGGACATAAAAATCATATATATATATACTTACTTATTACATTAATTACCATATCCGACTTGCAGTGCACGAGTGCGTCCATTGTTATATCTTTACACAATAAAAGTGGCTATTTGTAATAATATCGATAACGGAGTGTAGGTAACTAGTCTATACTAATTTAAATCCATTACAAGTTAAAATTCATCGTAAAATTAGCGTGGTAGGGCAGTTGATATTCAGTTCGAATAGCAACTGCGAAGAAACATATTATTTTACTTTCAATGAAATGGGGCGTTGCCAAAAGGTAAACAAACGTACAAAAGGGACAGCCGGCCTGAAGGCAGACAAAAGCGCGACCCCTACGTTTGTCCAATGTTGGATTGGCGTGGCGTCACGTGCTAAGATTTCTATAATACCAAACATGTTCGACGTCCTTGCTAAATACTGAACAACACTAACTAGTGTTCAATAAAAAGTCAAGCAAATTAGGTCAATAGAAAAAAGAGTTTTTGTTGTTTCTACCTAAGACGGGTGTACTGCATCGCGTCTAAATATCGAGGGGTGGGCTGTGTGGGGTGGGTTTGTGTCAGCTACTTATTATTACCCCGCAGACACCTCACTGGTGTCTGCGGGGTTAAAATCACACCAGTAATAATAAAGTAATTTTAGTGAACACTACTTTTAGATCGAATTGGGGTGGACCGTAATATTCGGCAGATGTAGAGGCCAAGACGATATAAATTGTTCCTAAACGCGTAGAATTATATTAATCAAAGATATCACACGATATCATTAATATGAATAATAAAGGTAAAGAAATAAAATGCAGAGAGCGGTAAAATAAGCAGGCGAATTTAAGTCTGTCTCCAATACGAAATTAGTGGCGGTGTGGGGCAAAAAGTGGAAACTCGATTGTTTCGCTCTCCACGACCAAGAGCCGTAGATTAGTGCTACGTTGATATTTGAGAAACATCGATATGAAAATAGTCATGGTAGTACACTTTTTAATGTAAGAAATTTTAATCATCTACGGTTACTACCCATGATCGTCTATAAACAAAATTGCTTAGTCTTAACATTAATAATAATAAGTAATATAAGGCAATTAAAAACAAATATAGTGCGATGGATTCGCATATACGGTAAACAACTTAGTACAATTCATTGTGTCTCAAGCATATAAGCTTTTGGGGTATTTATCAATATCGACACATTGATCAGTATTACCTACACAGATCAGCATCACTATACATGGAGGTGGAGGCGGGCGAGGGCCCGCTATATATACCGCGACTCCCCGTCCCCATGGCGGCCGTCGAATTGCGAGGGATTTACTTTATGATAATTATTTCGATTGCCATCGTGAAGAAAGAGCCAGGACGCTTCGGGCCGATTTCGAAACAAACGACTCGAGAAGGCCGTAAAAATCACATTTTGCCACAAAACCACTTTTTACAACCGACGAGCAGTTTGCACCTTGATTGCTTGAAATTAGAAGGATATCTAGAAGTACTAATTAAAGGGCTCTAGGAGAGAAGTTTTAATTGAATCTTACTTTTTTACAATCTACATTACGACCGTATTATATTTTCAAAACGTTGCCTAGAATTTGTAGTATCTCCCGTGTAACGGTAAGACAGTGTAGACTTATTTGTGATTCCTACTATATTCCTATCAAAATAGTCCAAATGGATGTTTACAAGAAGACGCTAAATAGCTAGTTTTCAGTTTAGCAATCATAACCAACTACATCAAATGATAGAGGTACCTAATTACAGTAGATAATAATTGTTCTAAGATCGTAGCAAGTGTCAATTTGTGATCTAGTTTTCTTTTACTGTGAAAGGGATGTGAATGAATTAATATTGACATAATCTAGCTAACTTCCGTTTAAACTTCTTAATCAGTCTAGCTAAGCTGCGAGTGTGGATTGAAAAGTAATCGGCCTAACCAAGAAAATAAATACATAATAAATGAAATATATTTTTATTTTTCAACGTAATCACCATCAAGTTCAATGCACTTTTGCCATCTTCCCTTCCAAGCATTTAGCCCGTTGAAAACAAATATTCTTCCTTAGAGTCAAAATATGCGTCTACTGCTTTGACCTCGTCATTTGTCAAAAACCTTTGACCTCCCAAGTGCTTTTTAGGTTAGGGAACAGAAAAAAGTCTGACGGTGCCAGATCAGGTGAATAAGGTGGATGCGGTAACAGTTCAAAGCCACAGTTGTGAATTTCTGACATTGATTGGACAGACGTGTGAACACGAGCGTTATCTTGATGAAACAGGATTTTTCTTCTGATCATTCCTGGACGTTTTTCTTTTATTTCCTCTCGTAAACGACGTAGTAAGGTGCAGTAATAATCAGAGTTTATAGTCTAACCCCTTTCAAGATAATCAACCATAATCATAATCCGAGTCCCAGAATACTGAAGCCATCACCTTACTTGCCGACAAAATCGACTTAGCCTTTTTGGGGGGTGGTGAACCAGGTCTTTTCCACTGTTTTGATTGTTGTTTTGTTTCCGGTGTACAGTAGTGAACCCATGTTTCGTCCATAGTAACAAAACGATTCAAAAATCACATTCATCACCTTCAAATAACTCCAAACAGTCGCGTGCAATAGTCAATCGCATCCTTTTTTGCTCAACTGAAAACAGTCGCGGAACCCACCTCGCAGACAACTTGTGGAAACCGAACGCGTTGACTATTATGTTTTGAGTACGTTCATAAGAGATGCCTATAATCTCGGCTATCTCTCTAATTTTCAATCTGCAGTCTCCCATAATTAAGATGAGTATTTTTTTTACATTTTCGTCAATAGTGGACGTCGAAGGTCTTCCAGAGCGGGGTTCGTCTTTCACACTCTCTCTACCACGCTTGAATTCTGCTATCCATTTTTTGACGGATGAATATGAAAGAGCGCAATCCCCTAATGTACTGACCATATCATCATGGATGGCTTTTGATGACAGCCCCTTCTTATGGAGGTACTTAATGACGGCACGCTGCTCGATTTGCTCCATTTGCGGAAATGATGTCAGATTCCTTTGTTAATAAATTTATAAAATTAAAACTAATTATCGCACACGTTTCAAACTTCACACAATTAACAGGTCTGAACTGAACTAAATAATGTGGGTAGATTTGATTTTTAGAACTAAATGGATCAGTGTTAGGCCGACTATTTTTCAATCCACTCTTAGGTCATATACTATATTTAATCGATATATGTTTTCTGGACCTAGGATTGCACTATTTTCGCGGATTACTCCTATTACTGATGTTTATAAATATTTCGTAACATTTTCGTAACTTCGTGACTATGGAACACTGAAAGAGTAACAAACAACATTTAGTATATGATTTAGTTATATAAGTAAATATAGCTCTGTAAGAAGGAGTAAACGTAAGCTAGATGCAGTTAGTTATGCATTTCGAAATATTCCTAGAAATTAATGGAATGCGGAATGACGACAGACAACATGCGAGTCGCATGAATACAAAACATTCATGATAGTCATATACATCATTTTAACTACTCCGCAATATTTTTTATCTATCTAGCTAGACTCCCGTAAAATCTAGATCAGTACCGAGATGGACACAACTTCCTTTCAAACAATAAATCCGGGAAAAGTCAACTCCGGCACAAATTGAATTAAGATATTCATAGAACCAATCGTCTTCACCTTTTTGCTGACGAACCTTTTGCTAAGGCTCTGGTACAAGCTTGGTGGAATCAAATAGAATACAAAACTAAAATAGTAGCCACAGTACAATATTCTTATTGACAGCCGTGTATACCTTCTTCTTCTTCTCGTGTCGATGGGCAACACTGATGATTATATTGTCTTGGTCCAGTGCTCTGCGACGCGAATCGCATTCGGCCTCGCCTCGTACAGGTCATCTAATGTGCACGACTCTGGGCAACCCGGACATGACATCATGCGGTGATAAGCCACATTCACACTGGTTCTCTTTAACCATAAGATGCTAACAAGAAGAAGATCACTAATATATTTTGACAACTACATTTGATGTAGGAAGTACCTGAACAAGCATTTTCACGAGTTCTAGTTTGCTTGAAGATGCGAAATATGATATGATGATGCCTGCTTGGGATTGGAAATTATACTCAACAAACTCTTAGAAGATTCAAGTACTTGGAAATGAATTTTCTAAGAGGAAAATTTTGAAGAAAAATATAATAAATAGACTCACGATTTCTGAATTGTATGGTTTCTTTAAACAATGAACGTGCCTAGTCTGGGGGACGGATTTCAGATCTTTGGACTCTAGTATTTCTTCGTTTTTAAACGAACTATACCTAAGAGGTGGCGGATTCACAATCACTGTTTAAGTAACAGTTAACGTAAATATTAGAAGATTAACAATTACCATCCATGACATTCTTTCTACAGATGTCGCGGATATCATTCGATAGGATTACAGTTTTTGCAAAGCATTTGGTATGATGGTATGAGATATACGAAAGTGTTAGCTGTTCAAAGTTACTATAGGCCCTCCTGTTTAGGTTCCAATGGCATCTGAAGCTGGTAAGTGGTTTTCTAGTTTTTTTGTTACCCTGTTCGTTATTGCAGTTTCTCGGAGTTCAAGAAAATCAAGTTCACATTCGAAATGCCTTGAACTAAAGAAACGTAGGCAAAATATTTATGACGTTGCTTCTTTTACGAGCTATTTAAAGCCCCTCCAGATTTCAGTACTTTATGCATACAGAATAATGTACTTAATCTGGCATGCCGCAATGGCTCGTCCATTTGATTGAGTGGACAGGAGTTGTTTAGCAATTTAATAACATGGGATTATGGATCTACACGCGTCACTACGCAACTAATTAAAGCGTAGGCAAAGAGAAAATGGCAATCTGTAGGAGTCCTCCCCCTTTAGTGGAGGGGGGTGTTGGTTACGTGTGCCCCCTTAGGGTGGTCGGGTGTATGGTTTTTCTGCTCGGGCATCCTTTGCTTACTTATTGATCCAGTCAAATGTGTGGAGGTGGCGCGGTGGGTGGCACACCCGACTCCGCGCCCCCTTCAAGGGGGTACGTCCAAATAAATCTGCCCGCCCGCGAAACACCGCAGTGACAACAGCGGTGGCCGGTAAGATGCGGTCGCAATGTCTCCATATATTATGAAGATGCTTTCCTATAATTAAAGTACGGCGAGGAGTCACGGTGAGGTCGAATCGGAAGATGGAATTAAAATAGTTTGTATTGTATCAAATGGGTGCGACCGTAAAAACAGGCATGCGCGCGACCTTTCACATACTCTGAAATAGCTACGTCTCGAGCTGTTCTCATAAAGGGGCCCAATGAATTACATTTCGTTTCCAACCAGAATAACTACTGTCTTATGCATAATAATAAAATATGTATTATGAAATCAAAAGCATATTTTTTACAATCACTTTCTACGATCTTCATAATATACCATTAATTCGTTGGATCTACCTAAACCAGAATGCGTGTTAACTCTCATCATCTACCTGCCCTTATCCCAATTATTTGGGGTCGGCGCAACAAGTCTTTCTCCTCCACACACCTCTGTCAGAAGTCATCTCTTCATTCACTCCTCTCCTTGTCATATCCTCTTTCACACATAGAATGCGTGTTAACTCTATTGTAGAAAAAATTGATAGAATTGGTCTTGTTTACATAGGTACCATCATTTAAGACTTGCTGAATGAACTGTGGTATTGTGTTGCAAGATTGTCATCACATTAAAACAGCCAGTTAGTTGCAGTGACAGCAATAACAGTCAACCTATAAATTACCCAACACGAAACTATAACTTCCTCATGGGTGTCGTAGGAACGACTATAACGAGTTATCGTTTCTAATGCTAGGGTTCCTACCCTAGCAATTTGCTCTGTAACAATTAACTGACGAAATGCAGGCTTGAATCATCCATACTTCAGGAATGTAAGGTGTAGATTTTTTATTGGATTTATTTACTAACTCTAACTAAGTCTTTATTTACGAATGGACGAGCTGTTTCAAGAGAATAACTATAAAATAAGTACGTATAAGTAAAATAAGTATGAACAAGTTCTGTATGTTTCAAAAACATTAAGCAGTTAAAGTCATTTAGAGGGGGAACACCCAAATACTCCGAAAAACTTTGTTCCGATTTCGATATTCCGATTTTCAAAAGTCCGAATTTCATAATACCTAAGAATTGTAGTCTACTATTAAAAATCACGAAACTTATTTTACCGAAAGTCATTAATGCGATTTGTTATTTTTCCGATGTTCATACGTTCGAAGAGTCAAATGCTCGAAGGGTTCTCGGTCCGAAACACGACATTCCGATTTTCAATACTTCGAATAAACTAAAAGTCAACATGTTTGTTCTACAGAATTTAGTGACAGAAAGAAATCGCTGCAGAACCAACTTCACGCAGTCTGGTCTGGGTATCTGGAATGGGTAGAAGTGGGTTAGGTTAGGTAAGAACTGTGACCACAACAGAGAATTGATCTGTATTATATAAAAAAATTGGGAAACATACTTTGGCATGTGACCAGGGAAACAAAAAGGACAACGCATCTGTCATTAATTTTTAATTCTACCTCCTCATACTAAATATAATATTATGCCTACTTCTCTCTGATGAGCAATTATTTGTTTATGTGTCTTGCTATTTAGGTATTTTAATAATCAGAATTGGTATTGTTTATGTTTCGAAATATCATTAAGTCGGACTTTTTGTTGTTCGATCTATTGAAGCTCGGTATTTTGAAAGTAGTAATTATAAACGTTAGGAATATTGAAATTTAGGAATTATAAAAATAGGAATAATGATCAATCGGATTTGTTATATTCGGAATTTTGAACCAGCCGGAATTATGAAAATCGGTATTTTGAAAATCGTATTTGTGACTGACGGAATAAAGTTATTCGTATTTATGTAGTACCCCATTTGGAGGAGCTGGACATAAAAAAAAATTATCAAAGAAGACATCAGCTCCCAAACATTTAAGGGATTTAAGAACATTAAAGAATTGATCGTATCACATTCCACCCATTACCGTCCAGATAACGGACCGATGATGGGACGCTATCTTTAGTGGAGCACAGGATGAGATTGTTGCGTCATACAATAGAATACTTCTTATGTAGTATAATAATCATAGAGCATATATTATGGATTACCACAATTTGTCGTCGACATTCAGGTCGATAAGTGAAGTACCCCAGTCATTGAATCGTGGTTAAGTACCGAGTTAGCTCTCTAGATGATGAGAGCAAAGATCTGCAACAAGTGACTCGAACAGCAGGTGTCAAGTGTGTTCTTTAAAGGACTATGCCTAATTTTGTATGAAAGTTGGACCAAGTGCTGCCTAAAATGCTCACGGGCATTTATCACAGGAGTCCAAAGAAAAGCAGTAAAACATTGTAGTACGTGGGCCGTAGAACATTGAAACTTATTGAAATAAAGCTACTTACGAAAAATGAGCTTGCTGTTCAATCAATCAATAAGTTCCAATGTTCTACGGCCCACTACCCATTGGACTTATAATGCCATTTATAGCTAAATATCGCCCAAACGAATACGTAAATCAGTAAGTTGTCTTAGGAAACTTTCAATGTTTTTAAAAGTCTAATGATATCTCCACACTATGGGGTAGACGCGAAAATTTTATTTAAGAATCCGTTTGGGGGATATTTAACTTTAAAGAGCATTTTTAGGATTCCGTACCTCTTAAGGAAAAAACGGAACCCTGGATCACTTTGTTGTCCTTCTGGCTGTGGATCAAGCTGAAAATCATATCAACTAAGGTCTACTGTCCCTTGGAACTAGGAAAAAAATCAAACTAGCAATCAAAAGGTAGAGCCATGCTGCAAATTTTTGATACACGCAAGAGAAACAAAATCTACAGGGTAATTTCCGTAAACTGAGAATCTTGAAATTCGGTAGAAAGTAGTGTCTTTTCACAGATAAAGAAAAAATAGCGAAAAACATAAAATTTTAAGTTTGTACGGAACTGGTGCGCGAGTCCGACTCGCACCTACTACTCGCATTAAAGTCCAATACAAATAACAAAACAAGAGATTGTTTTACTTTGGACTACTGGGATAGATTTTTATACGCTTTGGATTACAGATTAGGTATGGTCTGAGGAACAACGTACGCTATTTAAGCATTCTAGGCAGCACTTGGTCCAAACTTTGGCAATGGCCTTTTCCGCCTTTTATTTACTTATATATATATTTGTACTGAAATTGGATGGTGTTGTCTTAAGTTCTGTCGGTATGTTTAAAAGTCGGGTGTTAATTGAGAACCAACTTTTTGTCTTTGCTTTCATGTAAAGTCCAACAAATGGGAGGGTGCTTCATGTTTCCAAATATTTATAAAATAGCAAACATGCCATGTCATCGGGCCGGGACTAAACCGGGCGGTCGTCTTTATCTTACAAGGGGAACGCTATTCTAACTAAGCAACTGATGACCCTGCCCCGCTATATGTCCTTATGTGAATCCTTCGTTTGATTCTACACATCCACCAGTGTATTCTTACAACACGCAGTTCTAGCCCATATAGATCAAACTCGGGCCACACTTACTGCTGCATAAGAGGAACGCAATTGAAACAACTGCAAAAAAATAAGGAACGTGTACGAAGTCGCGGGTTAGTGGTTTCATAAAACGCTTCAGCTTTGGTATTTTTATTTTCAATACCTAAACTAATATTCACGCTCTATCGTATCTAAATGTTCGCTAGCTGATATCAAAATGTTTAAGGAACTATTGTACTTTATAAAGCACGCAATGGCAGTTAAAAAGCTCGCAAGTTTATTACGGATTAGTTCTTCTAACTTATGAATACACAAGTTGAACGATCAGGATTATGTGACGCGTTCATGACAACACATAAACATGTTCGATAATCAATTCACATAAATTACTACAAAAGGCACGACTCTTGGAACAGGCAAGTTTTAGCCATGCGAAAGTGAGTAACTAGGTCGTCGACCCTATGCTGTGGTTTAAGACAGTGAAAGGATATTATGGCAATATGGGAGAACAATGACATCGCAAGGAGGTTAGTAATTGATGACAAAGCGGAAATTTCCTTGTGCTCAAAAGTGTTCAACACCAAATGGACAAACAAATTATTGTTTTTGGGGGACGTCATTGAACTCTTTAGTTCCACTATATGAAAAATATTGATGGGAAACACGGATGAAATGCGAAGTGTCGCAAACTTGAGTATAATAAAATTATGTTTGAAACAATTGTAAGTGGTAACAAAGTACAATTCACCATGTCCAAGCCTATACGATAGGAGTAGAAAGTTGTAAAGTATTTTCAACATTACTATTGCACATAAATAATAACCAGCTTTACAGACTAGCTCAGCTCGAAAACACCAACAATGGCAAAAATAAGCTATGGAAACCAAAGACTTGCGGTGTGTTTATGTGTTATATGCGGCACTTGTGATCTTTTTCTTTTGCCGACCAATAACTGACATGTCGCTCGTAAGCGTAACGCATAATACACTAGACTCAAAAACGTTACCGGTGTGACTATTAAACCAGTTTAACAAAAGCAACGGCTGGTAATGGCTATAAATGCGAGTGAGGCGGTAATATGTACATTTGAATATGTTTCACATATTTTAAAGGAAGAATAGATAAGTACCGTTATATGGAACCGTCGCGAGTTACCATGTAATGAGTGTATCACTGAATTCTAAGTTAAAACTTGTGAGTATTTGATCGTATCTCGGTCGACGAATATTGCATAAAATATCTTCGTCTGTCTGCCGTTGTTGTTTTGATTCGAGATTATTGTGATTTATTTAAATTAGGCTATAGTGTCTGTTTTGTGATACTAATCTGTCAATTGACTCTCATTGTAATATCATTTTATCTTGACATTACTAAACAAATATTAGTTACTTAGAATTCACCAAAAATATAGGACCGTTGAAATTTGAGAATGAGTCAAAGATGTTTTGCTTATCAGTTGGGTTGTCGTTGTGTATCAAATGCAATTATGCTTTTGACTTAACTTATAATTAGCTTGGCTTTTATGCTTCTTTTACTTATGAAGACATTATCTCTCTAAAATCTTACCGAATATAATCTATAGGCAAGTAACCTTATAAATAACGCTTATCCTTGGACGAATTTGACTGCAATTTTGCGTAATGGTCCGTATTATCTAACCCTATTACAAGGCACGAAAAATTTAGAAATGCGTAATTTGATGATTAAGGTTAAGATGTTTAAAATTTGTAAGTAATCAAAGAATGTCTACCTAAAATAAACCAGTTTGTGCCAGACGTCAGAGTAAATGAATTTAATATGAATTGCACAAAAATGTAAGTGCATTGATCTGTTTCAATACTAAGCTATTGCAACCTCAGTTATGTATGGCAGAGTAGACTATTACTGCGACAGGTAGTGATTAGAAGCAACCTTTAATTAAACAATTAAAAAGAAAGCCTAAGTTATAAGCTTGTGTTTGGTCTTGAATTCATAATGTTATGGTGTCGAATATCAATCGGGGATAACGCTTGTCGCGGTCGCGATCGGCGGGCGCGTCAGATGCGGAGTGGTAATGTGGTAAGAGTGTAATGAGAGGGTCGGTTCGGTTGGTCCTGTGTGGCGCCGCGCGGAGTGGCACACGGCCGGCCACTGAGGGGCGGGAGGGCGCGCGGAAGGAATGCGTCGTTTTCGCATCGGGAGAAACGAATGCGTTTAAGCGTCGCGGGTATACAATGGCGGCGTGACGAGATCCGGTTCGCGGGTTGTGCGGGGGCAGGGGACGGGGCTCTAATCGATAGCCAGCGAGCGACGACGGCTGGGCAACTGCGGCGCATAGGTGACAGCTCGGGCCCAATCAAATTACCGGCCATAGAGGAGAACTGCATCGCCACGCATACCGAAGAAACACTAACCACTGCAACCGAGCGCCCCGACCTCGTGTTCCATCTGCAGAACTGGACGGCTAGCCTGAATTGTGCTATACACGTACTAACAATCATTTTACGCCCAAATGTGCAACACATTGAAGACTAATCACTGCCAATATACCACCCCTTACACCTTCACTATGGAGACACCAGTGCTCCGAAACTTCAACCCGAAAACATACTTATCAGGATTGGAAATGATAGAAAGAAAACTGTACTTCCTTTACAAAATGTGTACATTTTCCTCGTAGAACAAACAAACTTCAGTCGCTTTCAAGTCCAAAGGGTTACCTTCAAAGCAGAGATGGCCAAGTTCCTTAACCAAGTCTTAGATCAAAAGATGGTAAACTAAAAACCATTAGTCTCTAAATAAATGCAGAGTACCAAACTCAGTAAGTATTGAGAATTGCACAAACTCGATGCCTGCATCAAATACATCAACGGAATCATAAACGACACAACTACGAGTTCCACGGCGGCGGAGGATTGGTGTACACGCGCATCTAATTATAGGTTATTCCACTCGCGTACCACACAATAGATTCACGTTGTAAATTAACGGCCTGTGCACGAATGTCTACCCTTCACTCTTTCTCATTTACAGCAGCCGATCGGTAACTACAGAAAAAAGTGACGTACCCTTTACTTAAACGGTGCTATATAAACTCTACTGAACCCGCGTAGTGAACGCTAAATATATAAAATCGCAGTAAAGGAAATAGGGACGAAGTCGCACCGTAAAAATCAAACTTGACATTGAAAAGGAAATTAAATCAAAAGGTTGCATAAAAAGCTAACGATGCCGTAAAGTTCCACAAATCGATCGTACCCATTGAGGGTTATTGCGATGAAGACTGAAATAAGTGTCGCTTTTTTAGATAGGTAATGAAGTGGCGACCGCAATTAAATCGATGACATCATCGCCCGATGTGTGGCGTGATGGGAAATAAAAGTACAATTCAATCAATGCGCGAGAGGAAGGCAGCGACCAGTGAGCAGTTTGCCCAGGTCTTTGTATGGGCAGGACATGTTAAACATGTACTCCAACTTTAGTATCATAATTATCAATAGGAGCACAAATTGGTCTTCAGCCGCTTCAATGATATTCATGAGCAAGTATTTTAACTAAAATTACCGATTTTGCAGTCAATTTAAATGAGTAGATAATTAATTTGTATTAAGCTGCTATTTTTATTAAATTAATTCGGCCATTTTGGACATAGCCCATTATAAATGTGCCCGGTGACGGTAATAGGCTTGCCCCCTGTTACGTGGGACTAAAAATACTGGCAAATTGTGGGTGTGTAATGCACCTCTGCCTACCCCTTCGGGATATAGGCGTGATATGTGTGTGTGTGTACGTTTAGCACATTTGAGAACGCATTCACGATTGAGAATTTGACCTAATTTTGTAAAGAAAGAGATTTTAATTCATATCAATCATACGAAAAAAATAATCCCATTCCAAGAAATGGGGCTGTTCTTTCGCTGACTTTTACGGCTAGTTTAGAAATTTTACGCAGGTGCTAGAAATCCCAATCCAGAAAAGTGGGAAGGTGGCGAAGATTTGATGACATACTAAAATTCATCATCATAGGTCATAACACAATACGAGTAGACTCGTATTGTGTGGTGTGATGGATGACTGCAGTCTTGGTCGTGTCTAAGAATGTGGATACCTTGGGTGTAAGCCAAGATTCGGACTCGTACCGTTCGGATATCCTTATGCTTCGTTTACGAATAAGCTAAGCCCCACAATGATTTGCATGCTGTACGTTTGTAAATATTTTTGGTACATTCAGTTTGTATATGGCACAAACTTAAATCTAGTAAACACTTTGGAGTCTACAATCTCCATTTGACATCTCTACTACAAGTAGGTTTACAAACGTATAGTATATTTCGCCTTGACCTTGGCGTACGAGCCGAGTTGTCGCTAGATACATATAAGTTTTGACTCACCGAGCGCAGGGTCGAGGACTGCTTGTGCCGCTTGCTCCTCGCCAACCGGCGTCTTAAGGCATATTTTTTTGAGTTTCATTGCGATAGGTGAGTCTTCTGACTGGGCCACTGTAAATATAATTAAAGGATTAATACAAGGATCAGCTCAAACAATGTTATCTACGAAACAAAGACGGCCCCCACATGGCATGGTTTAATTGAGTTCTCGCAAAGTCAAAATCAACCTTATCAACAATAAGGTTGATTTTGACTTTTTGACGTTAAGTTGTCTTATAGAAATAGAGTTATTGATCAACACGACATTCTTTGGATTTGATACTATCTTCAGTTATTAATGTTCATGCCAGCACTCCTATATGTACATTTTCCATGTTGTGTACAACATTTGAGTACATTTGATTTGATAAACACAGTACATAATTTAGACTTGTAGACTTCATTTTCCTGTAACTTTTGTCAGTAAGACGAGAAGCAACAGGCTGGGTTACTGTGGGTAACCCAGTAACCCTAACCCGTTCCCCTCGGTTGACACACGCTACCTGCAGGCACGCCGAGCAGCTGATACCCTGCGTGTTTGTTTTTCTCTGGTCACCCTTGTTATTTGAAGGCCAAATTGTGTACTGGGACTAGACAGTGCATGAAGTGTAGGATTACATAGCTAATTAATATGAATAGTTTGGATACTGTACTAATACTACCTTATTTTTTTTCTATTTCTGAACAGATCTCTCAACTTATTACGGTTTAGATCTGGTCTTTATTTGTTCTATTTACTTAACTCTTTTAATGAAAAATGTTTCGAACCGTTCTATGGTTCAGCTTAATTGATGTAAGATAGATTTTATCAGTGTCGATCTCCATTTCATTTTATAAGTAATTCAGGTTGTACTTTGATATCTAAGCTTTCCTTTTTTGGGACCGATTTGGTGTCATCATTTCAGGTTGCATTGTTCCCGTAGGAGTTCTCGTGCTTTAATGAAAACAATAATATTTATTTACAACCGATTACTTGTAAAAATGAATCGAGAACTGCATATTTACAACCAGGTTAATAATCTCCAATTAAAACAAGCAAGGCGCCCTTCACTATCGCAGTGAAGGCATAAGACGACTTCTTACTATTATGTGATATCACATGTCTGCACTACTGGGTTACTAGCTTTATTATTTGACAGATATTCTCGTACAAAACATTTTTTGAAAGATATATGTACCTTATTATGTAATTTACCTTTTTTGTAATTTTCAGTGTATCTTGTGTAGTTTTTCTGTAAATGAGGCTCAAACTTATGAAATTTTAGAAAAAGTAAATTTCTGAATCGTGACTGAGAGAAAACCATACTAAATAAAAATAAAAAAAATACATTTTATAACAGAAAATGGAGTCAAGATTCAGAAAATATAAAGTTTTTTATCTACGTAATTTTTTAAAATACTTAAAATCAATATCAAAGTTGAAAATTTTACAATGGAATTACACTGGAACTTTTTTTAAATGTCGCAATGTTGCAAAATATTTTAATATTTTTGTTTATTTATTTTATGAAATTTATTGAAATATTCTCACTCGCCTAAAATTTTGCGACATTAAAATATATTATAGAATTTTTTACCCATACATTTTCTATGGGAATTTCAGAAACTTTAGGTCCATGGTTCTCAGGAACCACTTGACCCCCGATCGAAATTATTTCGGCTATGGTGTTTATTCTGTACCAAAATTCTATGTGCCAAATCATAACTTTCTAGCACTTGTAGTTCTCAAGTTCAAAAGTGCGGACAGACGGACAGGACCGGACTATAAGACTTCTCTTACATAGTATACTTGTCAGTATAGTAAGAAGTCTAAAATGAAATACTTGAACAAAAAGGAATGTGTTTTAGCTTCAAAGTGACATTCAAACGAAATTAAAGAAACTATCCTCGTATTAAATAGTTTTTTTCCAAGAAGAGGGAGATTTGTGTTATAAACTTATTATTTTTTATAATAATATGGCTAATTAAATGCAGTGTACTAGAGTGGAATGCGCCAGTGTGCCATGCATGCAGGAGACGTCTGCGACCTTGACGGGCTGAGCGTCGGCCACCGGAGACCGGGACGCCTCGGTCGTCTGCGGCGCGAGTCTAAATCCCGGGTAAAGGTACGCGCACACTGGCAGCGTTTGAGTTACCATGACCTACGCCAACTTCGAATATGATATTCGTGACGTAGACTGATGTTATTCGAGTTTTAGTACATTCCTGGTATATAGAGATGTGCAATATAAAATATAATGATTATACCGTGCTGCTATCATTTAGTAAGACAATACAGTACACGTTAGGTTTTGGAATGAGATTCCGTTGAACAGTCATAATTCCTAGCAGACTCATTCATATAATGTTGTGTCAATTCAGGAAATAATTTACGTGCGAACTTTTATTCAAATGTCTTCAACGTTTTAAACGTAATTGAGTAAAAAATCATCCTTCAAGACCTCATTCTTAAAAGAACTGAACGTTTTGTTGTTTACTTTAAGACAATAAATATATAGGTATAGTGGATGACTACCTTTCTCAGATGACTGGCAAAATGTAATCTTCTGTTTACCCCTCCCAAAAAGACGTGACCTTTTGTGTGTGTATTTCTTTCGGAAACATTGCTCTGATTCTTTGCGGCATATTAAGACTTCGCATTTGGGGCGTTGTTGTCGCTTAGCGTGTGGTGCTTGTCATTGTATGTATGTAATACACATCGTGTGGTACGGTGTCGCTAGTGTGTCGCGGTGGTTACGGCACGGCACGGGCAGGTGCAAGCGAGGCTGCACGTTGCGCCGTGCGGAGGCTGCGGCCACCCTCGCCACCCCGCGTCACCCTCAAACCCCCGTAACCCTCCCGCGTACGCCATCTTAACAAATCGATAGGATATGACTGTTCTCCACTTCGCGGGTGCGACTTTTGGGCGAGGACTGAATGACCCCTCTTGATTGCGTAACGCAAAGCGCGTGAACAATAGAGTCGAGCCAGATTGCGCTCCCAAAATTTAGGATGAAGGATAAAATGTACCCAGCGAGGTAGTAAAATCCAAAGTAGCTATCATAATCGTACAAACAAACCGGAGGGCTTTGTGCCCGAACCAATGTTTGTTTGGCACCTTCCGAACAGGATTGCTCACATAAATAAACGCTTTACAGTATCGCAATTCTATAGTGGTTTTCTAGTTCTTATTCATTGATAGGTAACATTTTGGTTATGGTTAAAATATAAATATATAAAATATATCTATGTTCGTCTAATTATGTAAACATTACGTCGTTCAAACAGAAGTCGACGAAATAATTTATTTATTCACAAAAATACAATCTAAAATTCATTGATAGTGCGAGCAGAGGTGAAGCCTTCGTGTTACAATATTTAAAGAAACCCTCCCTTCCTTCCTTCCCTTGTTTCCCATCACATCATACAAGCAATAAAATAACGTACGTAAATGTGGACCCGTAATGTGCTTCTCCATTCTCCAAAATTTAAATTAGTGCCGCCTTTTTCATCAGCAAATAGAATTAATTCAACGATAATATAATCCCAATCGTCCCATAACCTAAACGTGGATGCAAGTACCTCCCTATCTCTCTATACTGCGGGTCGCTCCCGCCATCTCTACTTAAATATTCACGCCCTCTAATGACACGATGTCAATTTACTTTAACTAGGTTCTATATGGGCTATATGGATCACATGAAGCGCAAGTCTGTAACTTTATCAAACTAAGCAATCGAACAAAGAACTATCAGTAAGTTTGAAATAAAACTACGTAATTGTCTTGTACCCGATTTTGGCTCATTCAAAATGGTTAATAGTATTCGATTCAATAGATTAGAACTGGTATTTTAAAGTGTTCGTAGGTATAATGATTTAGTTCAATACTACTTATCAAGGTCACATTTCCATACAAATAGATGTTCTTTAAATTTACTTGTACGGCCCTACATTATCCTTAAACATATGAGTTGAACAATATTATAGTATTTGAAGCTGTTTAGGATGTGGTTTTATTGTTATAACTATGATCTACGTACTGTGTACGGAGAAAACATCCTGATTTACTTACGAATGGGCTCACGTTAGACGAGTGGCTTTATACTATACAATAGACAAAAGAGTTACGTACATTATAACATTACACTCGTATACACAGACAACAAAGAAATATAAGCTACATGTACACGTTAGAAATCTGTCTCGTACAAATTGGAATGGGCAAAGTCGGCATCGTTTATTTTTAAGGAGAGTAAATACTCGATTCTCTGTCGAAGGATTCGTAATGGTGTATTAAATACAAACTACATTTTAAATAAATATAATATTATGTACAAAAACATTATACAATGTGATACTTTTTATCTGCATGCATTTATTTGTGTAAGCGGACTGGTAATTTACGAGATGTTTATGGAGACTGACGAAAACGGCAGTCTTTGTTCTACATTAAAGAAAAAAGTATTTTGGAAGCAACTGACTTCCATAGAGCAAGTGCTGGGGACACTTCATCACTCTGCAGGAGACCGAGTGGATAAGTCAGGTAATAGTAATGTTATTAGTGAAGGCTTCAAGATGTAAAGAGAGTGTCAAAGCTTCATGTCATGTACGAGCTCCGGATAATCTCGCAGGATACTTAGCAGGTATTACTCATTGGAATAATACGGATACAGTTATGAGATATGCGAACAAGCCGAGTAAATTGTTCTAATGATAATACATATTCATTGGTATGCCAACTTCTCAGACTTAACGGTTTCCGTCTCGGTGACCTACGAGTGTCAAGCGTTTAAATATAATTATTATTAAAAGACCAAAACTGTGGTACGGCTGAAAGAGATTGTGACCTCAATATTTGGTTTAAAAGTTAATTATTACCGCCAGATTTGCGGTAACTATACGTTTAAGCAAATTTTTAGGGATCCGTAGTAAAAATCTCGGAACCGGTTGAAACTTGTGCAGCGGTCATTTCAGTTAATGGGGCGCAGTCCGGTCGGTGCGTAGATCTTGTTCTCCACAAATTATGCACCCAGAAATGTCTTTTCTTCAAATTAGCCGTTCTCATTTGTCTCTCTTTTCATCTTCAGCTAGAAGTGCTATTAATACTAAATCCCAGTCAACCATAACGACACAACCAACTTCGAATCCGCGCGGAGCAAAACTGATTGATGCCAGAGTGGCTGGGCTTTCAGCAGAATGCCAGAGCATACCACGGCATGCCGAAGCACAACCTACCATGCCACGGAACGCCGCGGGATGCCACAGTACAATCTGCCGTGCCATGCCGGCAGTGAGCGCCGGCCCTAAGTAATTATAAAAAAACAATTGGCGGGAAATCATTTGTCAATTGTTTTTTACCACACATCAAAGTTCTACGTATGCAACGAAAATGGAATTAAGTCGAAAGATTTTAGAGCGACATTTTTTATGATTTTAAAAGTTCTCTCTCTCCGCAAGACTGTGCCGCTCGTCTTCAAATCGCGCAATTTTGGGAGAGAAGCACTTTGTTTGAGCACCGTGAGGCGATGGTTTGCTGAATTTGAGAGAGGTCGAGTTTCTTTACATGACGAATTTCGTGAAGGGCGGCCTTCAACTGCCGTCAACGAAAATAATGTTAAACTGTTAAGCGGTTAATTGAAAAAAACCCGCGGATTACCTATGAGACAATTCGAGGACTATTGGGGATTGGTATGAGTCAAATCCAGAAAATTTTACACGAAGAATTGAAAGTTCGGAAACTTTGTTGTCGTTGGATCCCTCATGAACTGACAGCGGAGCAGAAGCGGGCTCGCGTGGAATGGTGCTCACAGATGCTACTGAAGTACGACCACGGACATTCTAATGCTGTTTATGACATTGTCACAGGCGACGAAACATGGATTTATTGTTTTGAACCTGAAAAAAAAACCGCAATCTTGTGAATGGGTGTTTGAAAATGAGAACAAGCCAACAAAACAATAAATAATCGCGTTTTTTTTCTCAGCTACGGGTCCCATCTGTACAATTCCACTTGAAGATCAAAAGAGTGTTAATGCCGAGTGGTATTCTATCATTTGTTTACCCAGGGTGTTAGAAAAAGTTCGCGAAAGACGACCCAAAACACGCGTTGTCCTACATCATGACAACGCTTCTTCACACACGGCCAACTAAACAAAGTCATTTTTAGCTTCCGAAAAAGTACAACTCGTCACCCATCCTGCGCATAGCCCCGACCTAGCACCCTGTGATTTCTGTATTTTCTAAAAAATCAAAGATTTGATGAGAGGTTTCACTTTTACCAACTCCGAAGAGGCAGTGATAGCTTTCAATCAGCACGTAGAAAACATGCCTTCGCATGATAGCATGAAAACATGTTTAAAATGTAAAGGAGAGTATTTTGAAAAGCAATAAACATAATATTTTGGTTTTAACGTGTTGTTTTTTTAAGTTACGCAAAACTTATAGTGTGACCTACGTATAAGAGAGTACATGCCCTATGCAACAGTGCACAGTGCAATCTTTAAGTAGGCACTGACGTCATAAAATTTGGGCGTGGCTTATCAGTGTACTATCAGCTTTCGTACAAGTATATTCTGTGACAGTTCAGTAATTTTTGTGGAAATAAAAGGATACAAGAAGATAAAAATGAAGTGTTGTCTTCTATCATGTAAAAAAATATTCAGAGAGACGTTCTGATGCTAAGGATCGCATCACATTTCATGCGTAAGTAATTTTATTTGTAATTTTTTGAGAATTGTTCTAGAAAAATCTCTTACATTTGACATCTTCAAATATATTATTACTACTCGAAGATAGATGGCGGCGTTTTGTTTCACGAACACGTAATTTAAATAGCTACTTATATAATAATATTATATTTTATACTAATTAAACATTCAGGAATTCATTCAACGTTAACTCGTAAGTGATTTTTAGTCGCTAAAATATTTCTCTGTAATTTTTATAGAGCCGTCCGCATCTAAGTCGCCATCTATTGACAACTGGCAACAATAAACATAAAACTTAAAAAATACAGGGCCGCAATTAGAATCTGATCATTTTACAAGACAAATATCCACGACTGTTTCATAATCGGCTGTACAATTGAATATTATTTTTCAAAGTATAGGTAAATATTAAATTTAATTCAAGCACTGGTTCGGGCACATACTTGTAATAAGGTACCTCCACGTCGGCAAGGTTATAGGCTATATAAGATCATGCTTAAAATGATAGGAGCGGAGCAGCAACGAAATATGTACAAAAATGGAAAATAATATATTTTGAGACCATCCGTTGCGTGCGCTACTCAAACGGTTAGAGTAATGCAAAAACGATGTTAGGTACAGATAATTTTTCTCTTACAAAGATCTAAAAAAGGTCTACGACAGTCTATCTTTTAAGTTGAACTCACTGTAAAGTAATTTACAGAAATCAAATTAGTTCCAAAATAATTAATAATTTACGGGCGACGCACACGGGATAGCGCGGGTTATCACAGCTTAGCTGAGGTGCAAGTCTGTATTATGTAACTATGTTACCTGTATTTTATTTGTTAAATTTAATTTGTAATTGTAATTACATTGTAGATAACATATCCAGTTATCATTTTATTGCATCCCAAGATCACCTTTTTAGTGAAAAGACCGTCAGCGTACATTTTTTTAAGACGTGTAGTGTATATATAATTAGTTTTCTTTTTTGTGTATAATAAAGAGTATTTTACCTTAACCTTTGTCTGTATCTATTGACCCGTTGTACTCCTTTTTTTTAATACCGCGGCCCAAAGCCGCGGCCTCTCATACGTCCATTGCCGAGCGCTTAAGGGAAACTTGTAAGGACGGTGGGTGGCTATCCCGCCTTCCTCAGGCCCCTATCATGGAGGTATCGATGGTCTTGGGCGTAAATAAGTCTGCGGCGCCTTGGCCGCTGACTACGGAACTCAGTGGGGAGGGTACGTTTCCTTACTCTCTCGGCCGCCTTCTTCGCGAGAATGAACTGCTCGCAGAAGGACTTGAAGCATGGACTCCAGCGAGAGGGTATCCACGCTCAGACCCACAATGAGGTCCCGGCGCTAACTCACCCACGCTCAGCACTCCACCAACGTGTGGAGGTGTTCGTCGGATGCCTCGCAGTGTTGACACTAGGGTGTGACCTCACGATGGATATGAAACAGATACTTAACGACGCCAAGGTTATCAACGGTCTATTTAAAATAGACACGTTGTTGGCCGTCAATCTACCCGCCCATACGGGAGCCCCGTATAGGGCCCCGTTATACTTTAGACGTAGAATGGATTAACTCATACGGCTTATTTCGACAGTTCAGTTTAAGATAGGTATACCTACTTGCAATTCAAAAAATATAATACTCCTTTGTACCAAAAATCTGAGTACGTTTTGTTACGAGTGTGAGATAGTTAAAACTACGTAGTAAACTGACATTATAATGAAGTAAGTAGTTTTGCTATTGACCGCGAGATGGAAAATAAAGAAGTGGGCGGGACTAAGGTTCCTCATACCCCTCCTCACCACACCCGCGAAGAGTCACACTTTGTTTCATAGGGAAATTGTATTACAACACCTCTACTCTTATAATATCTCTATGGATCTAGGTCACAGAATAGGTAATATGCCTAGGTGTGCAACAGAAATATTTACCTTAACGACAATTACGTAGCTACTCTTGACTCTTGACTCTTGTCTCATATAGTCTCAGATATAATAAGGTAAGTTCCACTGTTTTCGACAGCCTTCTACATTGGTAAACTCTATCTCGATTTCCATGTCTTCAATAGCGCTCTTTCTATAAATAACACCGCAGCTATTGTGAGCAACTCAATAGTATAGTTTGACCTCTACTGCTGTATATACCCTCGCACTTTTTTAAGGAGTTATAAAGCAGTAGTGTGGCAGTAGCGATATACTATGGTAGGTACCAAATAAAATAGTAAAAAAAATATAATTATCCAATCCACTCCAATCAACTCGATAATAATTTTTTTTTTTATTAGAGGACTTGGTCAAATAGTAAAACATTTCAGGCACGTGTCAACATTGGTCAAACTATATATGCCTAGTCAGACCCCAGATTACTACTATTAATAATTTGACTATTATTAGTAAAATGTGTGTAATGACTACCTACTAATAATTTTATAAATAGTTCTAGTAATAAGAGTCGACGTGGCAAATTATTAATAATGACAAAAACAATAAATTATCTCATAATATACAAACAATTGAAATTTACAGTAAAAAATCAGTAATCCTCATGACATAGCTCAAATATTTAATGACTCTTTTATAAATGAAATTGAATCTACAGTGTGCAATAATAATATTATAACTAAAAATTTAAAAATTGACATGCAATGTAATTCCTTTTTTTTTGAATCCCACTATACCAGAAGACATTATTACAATAATTAAATCATTAAAAAATACAAATAGTTCAGGGCTTGATGAAATTACGACAAGGGTGATTAAATCTGTACATTTCAAATCAAATCAAATACTCTTTATTGTACACAAAAAATAAAAGAGAAACAAATATTTACACATATTTTTAAAAAGAATGTGCAATAGCCGGCCTTAATGCTAAAGAGCAATGTCTTCCAGACAACCTTAGGATGGAAAGAAAATTGTTGAAATTGATAGGGGTTGTGCACAATGTAATATAAATATTATACATAAAAATAAAAGGATTTACAAAGAGAGTAGATCGTTGTGAAGTTCAAGAGATAGATAAGAAGATAAAATATTAGTGAGGAAAATGCCTGATTTTAAATATTAAAGGATACTTTAATATATAGATAGATAGAATAGATATAGACAGCGTTAGAGAGTTTCTAGTTAACGGAAGTGAGATAGTAATCCTTTACCATATTTTTAAAAGATACTATTGATTGAGCGCGTCTGATATGTAGCGGCAGGGAATTCCATAGACGAATTGCTTGAATAGTGAAGCACTTGTCACAGAAACTTGTGGAATGGCATTTCCAATATTAATTTTTTTGATGACCTCAGAGATCTGGAATGTGTGTCATGGAGGAACTTGAATGGTTCTTTAAGATATCACACATCACAACATCATATAATAAAGATAGGATATGAGTATTCCGGCGAAGGCGGATTGGGAGCCACTTGAGCATCTTGCGGAATTCGGATCGTAGACCAAATATGAATCTAATACAAACATTTTGGAGTCGCTCAAGCTTATCAAGTTGCTCCTCTATAAGATCAAGATAGCTAGCTGACATTTCCCGACAGACTTAAAATATCGGTAAGTAATTAAACCTCTTCATAAGAAAGGCCTGTATTTATTTTCTTGGTTAGGCCGATTACTTTTCAATCCGCCCTCGTATATTTATGGTGGCTGTATTTGTGAAGTCGAACTTTAACCTATTTGACACATCAAAGAGTGCTCGTCATAAAAATAAAATACGAAACAGAACACACAAAAAATCGGTTTATGGTAAGGGTTTCTTAGGTATGACACCAAAACTATATAATAAGTTGCCAGATTCAATACTGGGTTGTTAAGGATATGCACCAGTTTAAGAAAGAACTGTCGTCGTTGTTACTGAAAAAAGCCTATTACACAATGACTGAATACTTGCTGGATGGTAGTGTCAGCTAGATATAAGAAATTGACTTTTGGTTTGTAATATTTTTTGACATTTACCTAACTATAAATTGACTAAAATGTAACATGACAATTTAGTAATCAATATTCATTTTGGACATTTCATAATTATTATTATTATCTGGATGATGACATGATTAATATGCTATGATGATAATTATTTTATTGTAATATTCGGAAATTGTAACATTCATTGTTACACTATATACATTGTAACTTTGAAACATTTTATGATGTAGTTGATAATAATATGGTAAGATTATGTATCCAGAAATTTTGCTCTCGATTATATATATATATATTATGGTAAAATACGGTGAATCTATAAATTACTGCTGTACCATCTGATGTAACCCATGTTTGCAATGATTTATCAATAAATTAATAAATACTTTTTTCAGAAAGTGTATTAGGACTCTACACTTTCACATCCAAAATCTATGTGGCGGTTTGTTGTTGGCGCCGCGAAAATGATTCCATTCATTCCCAATCTATGATACGAGTACTATTAACGAAATAAAAATGTAGTATTTATATCCAGCAGTATGGTAGCAACGCAACAGGTAGGGTTATGAAAAACTAAGGATTCCGGACAGCGATTCCGGACGAATCCTTATTTAACTTTTGGTATTAATCTGTATATATTGCTTAATGCTATTGCTTTGACTCTCGACTGAATTTCTGTTGGCAAAGAATTTTGCCAATTATACATATAAAGTAAAGGAACCTCTATGCCCCCTACAAAAGGGTTCCTCCGAAATTTTAGGGACTCAAGTCAACCTCACCTGAAACTGATGATACAGAAAAGATGCACTTGCCGATCTACAGACGAGACGCTGGGAAACGTATAAGGACCCGTTTTGCGTCGAATAGGCAAGCTAGTAGAAACACAGAATAGGGAATAGTACCATTATAAGTAAATAATGATCCAGTGTTACACAAATTACTCACAATAACGTGACATATAAACTTCTAGCTTTTCTCTATTATAACAAAATAGAGGAAGATTAACTCAAGGTGACTATAAAAAAATCGATTTTAATGAAATTTGGTACCAAAACCGTATGAGACCAGCCGTATGAGGCAGACATGAGAACTTTTTATCTCGATACTTTGTCCCAACGCAAATGGAAAACTATACAAGACAGACGGAGCTACAGACGTCAGCTAGTAGATACAAAATATGAAGTACCGCACATGAGTCGATTTGACATCCAGTTGATATGTAGAGCGGTCAACGGCGGCTGACACCTGCAGAGCCTCAACTGCATGACCTTGGCGCCATTACGCAATAACTACTTGGGCAGTCAGTGTTCGGTATAATCATACTATAATGTTTAGTAATTAAATAGAGGATAGATTCGGTCTGTTGATAGGTTAAGAACAACTATTAGTGTTGGTCGTGATAAACCGTAACCGAGTTTGTTGTGTTACGTGAAGTCATATCTCTCTGTACTGTACATACTAAGTAGGTATTGATTACATTAGCATTGTTATCAGCTAATAAAGAAATCTTCGTCGCTAGTGTGCCGCGGAACTCGTTAAATGAATATTATGATCATCGGTATCGTAGGTTTAGGAACTCGAGTTGTTGCCTATGCAACAACTGATTACCGCATTACTGCACAAGTTGGAACTGACGTGTCAGAATCTCTATAGGACAGTGAAATACCCAATTCATCTGTTCTCTTCCCGTCGATAATTAATAAGTAATTAAAATGATGTATCTATTGATTATAAAGTTATTCTTCTGTCGGTCAATGCCCGTTTATGTTTTGTCACGTAGGCTTGGGGAAGAGGTGCTAAAGTGAATGGGCGTCCTTCTCTGTTGGTATTGCATAGCAGCGACAAGTGATTTGCCCAAATACGGCAGACCGCCGCAAACATTGTGAATGCGATTTCAATGAGTGACGCTAGAGTTTAAGGCTACGGGTTGTAGAACTAAACAATGTGACGGTCTTGTACAAGTGCGGATCGGTCGGATGCGCAAGGTTCATTGACCCCGAGGTTCTCCCCGCCACTCGTCCCTCCTCGCGGTCTCACTTTCGATGCGCCCGAAGCCTCTATGAGACCACGTGCCCATGCGCTGCCACCAATCGGCACTGGTGACGTCACCGGTTCCAGGACCACGCGCAACGGTGCAACTCACCAGAGCGTGAATTGTTTGTACGTTTGATTAGAACACCCATGGGAACCATGCTAACGCTTCAAACCACAGTTCTTTCCCTTACTGACATAGATTAGATTGTAGATAAAACACTCGTATTTTGAATACTTTTTATTTATCCTTTGCCTACTGTACTGCTCTATTATTCGCTATCAGTATCTTGAGCATTTTTCGTAGTCTATCAGAATTGAGATGGTAATGTCGTAATGCTAACCAAACATACAGTCAAGTCAAGGTCTAGCACAAAATCAAAATCTACTTGTTTCTATTTCATGCTTTTCTGGACGCATTCCACAGATCCTGGACGCATTCCACAGATCCGGGACGCATTCCACATATCAGTTACTAATAGTACTAGCTTTTCGACGCTTTGCATTGCAATCTTTTTTAAAGCCCACCAAAGTAACTAAGTGGTTTTACGCTGAAGTACTGTTGTTCTACGGCGGCGAAGCTAGAAGTGCTTGTGATAAGAGTGAATTCGTCAGTTAGTATGGTGTGGTGACCGGGTATGATAACGACGTCAAAACGCTTAGTCATAGGCTAGGGACACAATAATGAAAGTACTACGCCTAGAACTTATTACTTTAAGGAAAGTGCTAAATTTCACACATTAGTGCAAAATTAGTGCAAATATGACAACAAACGAGGCACTTGGGTTTAGCTAGTTTAAATCATGTTAGAGTTGTATTATTGTCCAACGATATATGTGAAGAAGATGTTTAAACAAAAATTAGAAGGCCACCTTACTTAACGGTGTGCTAGAACATTACCATCGTATTCTTAGTGACCAAGGGACAGTCTCAGACCAACAAAAGTCCCATTGTTAGTGTCGGTATTAGATACAGACATAAGGCATATACTTAAATTCTATGAATATGTTATGATACCTATGATACGAATATAATAATGTAAAATATGTTTTAACGTGATGTTATAATATGAGAAAACTATTAGAAAATTTATAGGTACATCAGAGTTATCCTATTCCACAATAAGTACCGACGAGGTATTCATTGAAGTGATGTTAGTCCCAACTTCTACTCTAGGTGGCGAGTCTGTGGCCGTTGCCGGGTACTTGAGAGTAGAGAGTTTGCAAGAACCTAGTCCTGGAGGATAACTGGTGCTCCGGAGATGTTAATTGGGCCTTAACATCCTAAGACATTATGTAGAATTATCCGCTACCTCACTGATCTAAGCAGAGGTTAAGTGAGTAGCCTTAACAATGTTGCAGTAATCGACTCGTGTAAGCAACCATTACACAATCGGTTGCGTAATAGAAAGTTGTGATTCGTTATCAACCAGATGGTTTTAAACATTCTTAAACATACGTCGGCCAATCAAATATTTGCGGTATTTAAACTCTCAAATTTTCTTTGCAGGTGGTATTTATTTGTAGTCTAACTATAGATTTATGTGTCTAGGGGCGGTGTCTGTGTGACGTTATCATCTAGCGGTCTAGCAGTAGTTATTTACGTCCAAGAAGTTGGCCCCCCACTTATCAATTACAAAAATTTTGAAAGTTGTTCTGGGTTGTTCTAGGTTTGTGCTACTTTGTTCCAAAACATTATAGAGCTAAGACTGAAATTTTCAGAGAAAATCCAAAAAAAGCTAATTTCTGAGCTGGCCCCCCACTTTTAAGATATCACGATTCTGGCGGTTGTTCTGGGTTGTGCTAGGTTTGTTCTATATTGTTCCAAAATATCGCGCCCAAAAACCAATTATTTTCGCAATTATCCCAAATAATAATTTTTGAGCTGGCCCCCCACTTTTAAGATATCACGATTTTGGCGGTTGTTCTGGGTTGTGCTAGGTTTGTTCTATATTGTTCCAAAATATCGCGCCCAAAAACCAATTATTTTCGCAATTATCGCAAATAATAATTTTTGAACTGGCCCCCCACTTTTAAGATATCACGATTCTGGCGGTTGTTCTGGGTTGTGCTAGGTTTGTTCTATATTGTTCCAAAATATCGCGCCCGAAAACCAATTATTTTCGCAATTATCGCAAATAATAATTTTTGAACTGGCCCATTACTTTTAAGATATCACGATTCTGATGGTTGTTCTGGGTTGTGCTAGGTTTGTTCTATATTGTTCCAAAATATCGCGCCCAAAAACCAATTATTTTCGCAATTATCGCAAATAATTATTTTTGAACTGGCAACTTTTAAGATATCTTAATTTTGGCGGTTGTTCTGGGTCATTCTAGGTTTTTTCTATATTGTTCCAAAATATCGCGCCCGAAAACCAATTATTTTAGCAAATATCTCAAATAATAATTTTTGAACTGGCACCCCAGTTTTAAGATATCACGATTCTGGCGGTTGTTCTGGGTTGTTCTAGATTTGTTCTATATTGTTCCAAAATATTGCGCCCAAAAACAAATTATTTTATCAAATATCGCAAATAATAATTTTTGAGCTAGCACCACATTTTTGAGCTATTTATGGATAACAGCGTTTGTTCTCAGTTGTTCTGAGTTTGTTCTTCATTGTTCCAAAACGTTATAGAGCTGAGTATGAAATTCCGTTGTTATCCCGATAGCTTAAAAATGTAGTGCTAGCTCAAACTCCATGATCGGGGCCTGAGGACGACGGGATCGCCACCCACCGTCCTTACAGAAGCAGGCTAGAAGGGTTGCGTGCTGCGGGGCCTTTGCCCCATAGCACGCAACCAGATTCACTCACTGACGCGGGATAAAACCCGACCCCAATGACGCGGGATTCTCGTCCCGACCAAACACCCGCAGAGACCACAGAGGTAGTCAAAGTCCGCCGGGCGCCACTGGACATACCCTCTGCTAGTAACCAGGGACGCCCGGCAACGGACGTTAGAGCGGCCGCGGCCTTGGGCCGCGGAATTAAAAAAAAAAAAAAAAAAAGTGCTAGCTCAAAAATTATTTTTTTTTTTTTTTTTTTTTTTTATATTTGGTTCGCCAAATTGACGCCGCCCGCCTGGTGGTAAGTCGTGACGACGTCTAGCGATTGTGGGCCACTCTCACAGCACACATTACTATTGAGAGTGGCCCTCAACTTGACGACCTACTGATGTGCCTCTTCACGCTCCGCTTAAAGAACCCAGGATTATATGTGGGAGGAAACACGTGCACAGGCAGGGCGTTCCAGGCCACTATCGTTCGGCAGAGAAACGAACGTTTAAAACGTTCGGTTCTCGCGAACATGCTATCCACTGTGTGGGGGTGGCATCTCTGCCCGGCACGAGTCGTTCGGGATCGGAAGGAAGAGGGTGGGATCAGATTGAAGAGCTCTTCAGAACACTCGCCGTGGTAAATACGGTAGAATGCGGCCAAGGAAGCTATTGTTCGGCGCTGAGCTAGCGGCTCAAGGCTTCCCGTTACCTCCGGACAACCTATAATACGGATAGCCCGTCGCTGCATAGCGTCGAGAGCGTCCAGCAGATACTTCGCGGAGCCGTCCCAGAGGTGAGAGCAGTATTCGACGCAGGGTCTAATCTGCGTCTTGTACAGCAGACACCTCTGGTCCGGTGTAAAGAATCTCTTTACCTTATTCAGTATTCCTAGTTTCCGCGAAGCTAGCCCTATACATCTTTCGATGTAGTTTTTATTATTGAGCTCTCGACGAACGTCTATGCCAAGGATATCAAGGTTGTCCTTCATTGGTAATAATGCATTCTGAAGAGAGGGTAGGGGAAGGAAAGGGGATTTCTTCGCAGTAAATGCACACGCCTGTGTTTTGCGGGCATTGAACTCGACCAGGTTCTCGGTACCCCATTGAGAGATATTGTCGAGGTTACGGTCGAGATCAGCCACGAGTCGTCGTCTCTCCTCCTCAATCTCAGATCGCCCCGCCGTCGGACGAACCGAGTAACTCCCGTGCAGTGTGCTGTCATCTGCATAGCAATGAATGTTCCCGAGGGATAGCATATCATTGATATGCAGAAGAAAGAGAGTTGGTGATAGTACGGACCCCTGCGGTACCCCGGCATTCACTTGCAAGAAGCGAGAAGCCTGGCCATCGCAGAGGACCCGCACTCGGCGCTCGTTTAAAAAGCTGGCAATCCAGCTGCACAGTTGAGGAGGTAGACCATATGCCGGAAGCTTGGAAAGGAGCGAAGCATGCCAGACCCTATCGAAGGCTTTGGCGATGTCCAGGCTAATAGCCAAGGACTCGCCGTGCCTTTCCATAGCCCCACCCCAGACATGCGTTACGAATGCCAGAAGATCACCCGTTGATCGCTTTGGCCTGAAGCCGTATTGTCGATCATTGATTAATGAGTGATCCTCTAGGAATTGCATGAGCTGCTTATTTATAAGGAGCTCAAGCACCTTGCAAATGACTGAGGTGACAGCTATGGGTCGATAGTTGCCTGGATCGGACCGATCCCCTTTCTTGGGGATCGGTTGTACGTTCGCCTCCTTCCAGACCTCCGGCACGAGCCCTGAAGAGTATGACAGGCGGTACAGACGCGTTAATACTGGAGACAACTCAGCTGCACATTTTCGTAGCACCACCGCCGGAATGCCGTCAGGGCCACTGGCTTTCCGCGTGTCGAGTGACCGCAGCACTGCCCGTACATCATATTGCCTGATAACAATATCAGGCATTGTGTGGCCACAGTTGGCGATGGCGGGGGTCTGCAGGCCACGGTCGTCGACCCGGGAATTAGCCGCAAAGAGGTCTGCGAGCATATCCGCTTTCTCTTGGGCTTTGTGAGCCAGTGTTCCATCTGGGTAACGCAGCGGTGGCAGCGAGGGCTGACAAAAGTTAGATTGCACGGCTTTGGCCAGTTGCCAGAATCCACGGCTGCCCGTGGGATGGGAAGTGAGCTCCTGACCAAGCCGCGCGACGCGCTGGGCATCCGCTCTCTTAAAGGCCCTCTTACTCGACTTTGTGGCCCGGTTGTACGCTGCTTTGAGGTGGCCCACGTTTGGGTCGCGCACAGCCCGGGCCCTGATCCAGACGCGATATGCCGACTGTTTTTGTCGAACAGCTTTGGCACAATCTCGCCCGAACCAGGGACGGGCTCTGCGGATACTGGTGACATCAGTGAAAGGGATGTAATAATCCATCCCTAAACTGATCTCGCCAGCAATAGCAGAAGCACTATCCGAAGGAGCCTTTCCTACAAAGCAGCGCTGGCTCCAGGGGACGGACGCATAATAATCGCGTAGACCGTCCCAATCCGCTGACGAGTAGTGCCATAGTCGTCGTGACGTTTGTACAGGACGTGCAGGAGGTGACACCTTCATGCCAGCGTGAACAACACAGTGGTCGGAACTACCCAGTGGGGCTCCTACCGAAACACTGTACTGGGCTGGGCGACTCGTCAGCAGTAGATCCAGCAGAGCGGGCGCGTGATCTGACCTGTCTGGTATCCGGATGATCCCGCATACCATCTGGGTCAGACCGTGGGAGAGAGCGAACGCATGGGCGGCTCTACCCGCATGATCAGTCTTGAGGGACCCCAGCCATTCAATGTGATGGCCATTGAAGTCCCCCAGAAATACTAGGTCAGCGTTCGGGAACCGCACCTGCGCTTCATCAGCCGTCTCGCTGAGGTACTGGAAGAGCTTTGTTGTCTCAGAATCCCCTGTGTGGGATCGGTAGACGCACACGTAGATCTGGCTCATAGAGCCATGGTCTACGTGCAGCCAAAGGACGGAATTGGAGGGGTTCTCTAGGCAGCGCAACCGGCGGCAGCAAACATCCGCCCTAACGAACACGCACACCCCGGCTTTGTCTCGAAATTGTTCCTCGATGACATAGCCGGGGTAACACAGGTAAGACGTGTCGTCAGGGCGGCGTATTTGTGTCTCCGTGAGGAACATCACAGCGGGCCGTGCCGTCTCAAGGTGGTGGTGGACGGTATCGAGGTTCGCATGGAGTCCACGGACGTTAGTGAACTCCACCTCGAAATGTGAAGTTGTGGGGTTTCCTAGGGCCGCTGTGTAACGTTTATTTCTTTTTTGTTGCACTGCCATTGTAGATTTTGAAGAAGAAGCGTGAAGACAGGGCGACATCTGGTGCAGCAGTAAGTGACAAAGCGCAGGGGCTAGCTTTGTCTAGAACCGTGTGGTTAGGTCGGAGCCGACTCGCCGGACGGAAGGGCTCCCAAACCCCCCTGATGCAAGGCCGCCGCTACCCCACACCGGTTACCACCCGGAGCGGCGATCCCACATCAGGATTATGCGCAACATGTGGGGCAGCCTCCTGGGGTGGTTGGCCCCAGGCGGGCCCCATGACTGTGTTGCGGGCGGCCGCGGCAACGCCGTTGCTAAGGGTCTCCCTGGCCGGCGAATCGACCCACACCACCCACACTAGACTCCGTTTCGCCCCCACTGGTCCCATGCCTGCTGCACCATACATCGCCCCGGGCCCGGCGGTGCAGCTGCTGAACCCCTAACGCAACCCAGCCTGGGCTGGGTTACTTGGGGGGCTTTAGCACAGCTGCACGGTGGTACCCCCCCGGACCAACACTGTTGTACCACCTGGTACCCACGTAGGGGCCGAAGCCTCTCCATAGGTACCGTAAATTAACGAGCCTCGTCCGTTTATCAGCAGGTGCGCCACTAGCAGGTGAGGTCGCTGGGGCCCTATAGATGTTGGTAGAGCCCCTTTGCACCCAAAAATTTTTTATTATTTGCGAAATTTGCGGAAAATAATTTGTATTCGGGCGTGACATTTTGGAACAATATAGAACAACCCAGAACAACCGCCAGAATCGAGATACCTTAAAAGTGGGGTACTAGTTAAAAAAATATTATTTGCGAAATTTGCGAAGGTAGTTTGTTTTCGGGCGCGATATTTTGGAACAATATAGAACAAACCTAGCACAACCCAGAACAACCGCCAGAATCGTGATATCTTAAAAGTGGGGGGCCAGCTCAGAAATTATTATTTGCGATAATTGCGAAAATAATTGGATTTTGGGCGCGATATTTTGGAACAATATAGAACAAACCTAGCACAACCCAGAACAACCGCCACAATCGTGATCTCTTAAAAGTGGGGGGCCAGCTCAGAAATTAGCTTTTTTTGGATATTCTCTGAAAATTTCAGTCTTAGCTCTATAATGTTTTGGAACAAAGTAGCACAAACCTAGAACAATCCAGAACAACTTTCAAAATTTTTGTAATCGATAAGTGGGGGGCCAACTTCTTGGACGTTAGTTATTTCTTATTCAACACAGAATTCATATTTCAATGTCCTATTATTGGTATTGTTTTAAATCATTGGTCCTAGACCTGTTTCTTCTACGTTTGTGTTTATATATAGACAGTGATATACTGAACTAAATTGCTCTCACGAGGTAGGAAAAGAATTATGTCCATCGGCCAAATAGTAAGTTTGATCTCCAAAGCATGTGACATTTGGATCAGACAATGTGTTGCTATGCAAACTTAGATCGAGACCGTGAGACAGCCCATTCGTGGTATCACCCAAGGTTGATCACAGCACAATCTAAAATCTAAATTTCTGCAAAATTATAATATTAAACAATGTAGGTATTCATATACATTTAACGTTGTGAATAAATACACAACTGGATATAATAATATCAAATGATATTGTCGTACTCATTAATTAGTCGCGCATGTATGTAAAACGGAATATATAATTGTGGAAGTATAGGTGTACTTAGCAACATTACATGTATATTATATAAAGCATTTGAATAAGTTGTGAGTTGGCATGGCAGTGAGCAGGCCGCGTAACGGTGTCTAGCATCAAAGTTGTCGGTTATTGCCGAGGGTCATCGGCGCGTGGCGACAATTAAAACCGGGATAAGTGTTGCGTGTACCTGCGAGATGAGGGCGCCACGGTCGATATGAGGGGACCACCCCGCGGGGAGGGCCAGCCATTCGGTTAAGGAGTTTAGAATACAAGTCACGGAATATTGATGTCTCCCGTTTTATTTTTATTATGTAAAAAAGATTAGTCCCTAGTTCCAACTGAACGGATTCAATGTACATTTACAGGTAGTCTTCGCTTAATAGGAGTTGTAAAAATAAACTACTAATTCTTGAGAAGAATTTCGTATAATGTAGCGGCATGTTTAGGTTGCTGTGGTACGCAGGAAGCTTCCCAACCAGTCGTTATAATTTGTTGATTTTGATCGATTTTAGTTAAGTATGTACTTATTATTATTATGATGTGTGTAATCCATATGATATTTTTTTCATCAATCTTCATCTGCGTCACAATCACAAGACGTGTGGGCGTTGAGGTGCCAGACAGTGTACGGGTGTGGGACGGGGTGCGGGTGAGCCAACTCTTCATTCCCATTTAGCTACTGAATTGTACAGCGGGAGGAGGCCATGATTATGTTTACTAACCCCGGCCGCCCGCACCCCTGGTCTACGCGGACCGAATTAACACACGATCTTTGTGCTTAAACTTGCAACTCCACCAATCGACAGGGTATGTAAAGACCGTTTTACATACCCTGTCGATTGGTGGAGTTGCAATTGCTGATATGTTAATATCATTGTGTACTAATAATAATAAATAAATATTTTTGGACTTTCTCACACAACGTCATATAGCCCAAACTAACAACTGATACATTTCTAAATACATACATAACATACATAGGAAACACCCAAACTCCGAAACAAACATTTGTGGATCACACAAATATCTGATTCGACCCGGGAATCGAACCCGAGACTCCGGAGTCAAAAGCCGATCCACTACCGACCACGCCACCGAAGCAGTACTACCTACTTATAACATAGAGCACTGGGCCAAGACAATATAATCATCATAGTGTTGCCCATCGACACGAGAAGAAGAACATTAAATGTCGAATTCTACAGATTATTACCGTTTCCTGCCAGTTTGTTTTATTTCTTCTACTGAAATTTTTTGAGTTAAAAACACACGTTCTATAATTCCGTTCCATTTTCGTTTGTGTTCCCACCAACCATATTTTTTAACAAGAAATCTACAATATATTATATTTAGTAGATTAGAAGGCTTTCGATAGATCTTTCTAATCTGCGACTCAGCGACATTTGCGATGTATTGGCCCACTGATCCTCTTAACGCTTTGTGGTAATCGTCAAAAAACTGGACCGAATCGCAATATGCCCTCACCACTGACCACCGTACTCATGTATGTTGTTTGCAAACAAGAGATTGCGAGAGATAACTAATAATAAAAACCGGCCCACTGCGATATTTATTTATTATTATTAGGACTCGCGAGCACCAATGGTTCCGTACAAACTTAATAATTTATGCTTTTCGCAGCTATAAGACATTGCTTCGTACCAAACTTCAAGATTATTGGTTCACAGGAAGTACCCTGTAGGTTTTGATTTCCTTGCGAATGTCGAAATTGAGAAGAATTTTCAGCATAATGGGCTGTACCTTTTGATTGAGTTGGTTTAGAAGTTTGATTTTTAAAGAGCTCCAAAGGACAGTACCTGCGTATTTAATATGAATTTCAGCTTGATACTTCCACAAGTTCCCAAGAAAAAGGATCTTGACAGAGAGACAGACAGACGGACAACAAAGTTATCCTATGAGAGTTCCGTTTTATCATTTTGAGGTACGGAACCCTAAAAACATGAAGGAATAAAACTTAAGCTATCTTATTTATTACTAACACAAAACATCGCATTTTTAAGTTATTTATTATACATTAATATATTGAACTTAACAATAAATATCATTGCATATTTTAAGACAAAGTCTTACAAAGTGCCTGTCAGTCTATCCAATCGTGAAAATCTTGAATTTACTGAACAGATTTTCCCGAGTGATTGACAAAGGTTCTGGTTTTATAGTTCAATAAAGCTTGGTGTAAAGTTATTAAGGGGTATTCAGAATTCGCTATAATATTATAGCATATAGTATGTAGTTTATAGCAGCAGAACAATATCGCGCGCGCACCATACATTAATTATGAACTCGTTCATGCTTAACTATACTATTTACTATATATTTTTGGTTTACTACAGGTAAGCTATAAGCATTTTGTCCTTATTTGCCATACTACGAGGGTGGATTGAAAAGTAGTCGGCCTAACACTGATCCATTTAGTTCTAAAAACCAAATCTACCTACATTATTTAGTTCAGTTCAGACCTGTTAATTGTGTGAAGTTTGAAACGTGTGCGATAATTGGTTTTAATTTTATAAATTTATTAATAAAGCAATCTGACATCATTTCCGCAAATGGAGCAAATCGAGCAGCGTGCCGTCATAAAGTACCTCCATAAGAAGGGGCTGTCATCAAAAGCCATCCATGATGATATGGTCAGTACATTAGGAGATTGCGCTCTTTCATATTCATCCGTCAAAAAATGGATAGCAGAATTCAAGCGTGGTAGACAGAGTGTGAAAGACGAACCCCGCTCTGGAAGGCCTTCGACGTCCACTACTGATGAAAATGTTAAAAAATACTAGACTTTATGGGAGACCGCAGAATTAAAATTAGAGAGATAGCCGAGATTATAGGCATCTCTTATGAACGTAGTCAAAACATAATAGTCAACGTGTTGGGTTTCCACAAGGTGTCTGCTAGGTGGGTTCCGCGACTGTTTTCAGTTGAGCAAAAAAGGATGCGATTGACTATTGCACGCGACTGTTTGGAGTTATTTGAAGCTGATGAATGTGATTTCTGAATCGTTTTGTTACTATGGACGAAACATGGGTTCATTACTGTATACCGGAAACAAAACAACAATCAAAACAGTGGAAAAGACCTGGTTCACCACCCCCCAAAAAGGCTAAGTCGATTTTGTCGGCAAGTAAGGTGATGGCTTCAGTATTCTGGGACTCGAAGGGTGTGATTATGGTTTATTATTATCTTGAAAGGGGTCAGACTATAAACTCTGATTATTACTGCACCTTACTACGTCGTTTACGAGAGGAAATAAAAGAAAAACGTCCAGGAATGATCAGAAGAAAAGTCCTGTTTCATCAAGATAACGCTCGTGTTCACACGTCTGTCCAATCAATGGCAGAAATTCACAACTGTGGTTTTGAACTGTTACCGCATCCACTTTATTCACCTGATCTGGCACCGTCAGACTTTTTTCTATACCCTAACCTAAAAAAGCACTTGGGAGGTCAAAGATTTTTGACAAATGACGAGGTCAAAGCAGCAGTAGACGCATATTTTGACTCTAAGGAAGAATCATTTTTTTTCAACGGGCTAAATGCTTGGAAGGGAAGATGGCAAAAGTGCATTGAACTTGATGGTGACCACGTTAAAAAATAAAAATATATTTCATTTATTGTGTATTTATTTTTTTTGGTTAGGCCGATTACTTTTCAATCCACCCTCGTATATAGCACAACTAAATAATATTGGAGCATTCATCAATAGTATTACCGTAGTTTTTAAACGAGTTTTTAGCATTAAAGTGAGCAAGCACTACGGGCGGGAGAATGAAATATCTGCGGCATAGTAAGTTACATACCATTGAACTACCAGGGTCATTACTACGCCACTGGGGGCGCGTTCCAGCCAGCACTGAGCGTTCCCGCGACAAAGTTTACGTAACACTGTCTTTAGAGCTATTCTGATTAATTTCATAGACCCTTGCATAGACTTATTCTGTATAAAGATTCACCAAAAATAAGGTGGACTCCAAATTTTGAGTTTAAAAAACGAAAAGCCTAATCACAGCACAATTTACTGTACCTACCTATACGTGATATGGATACTACATAGTTTTGATTGTGAACAGACACTGGGATAGGAATATATTGTAATTAAGGTGGACACTTCGAACAGAAGATTTTTTATAAATAGCATTCCACCACATACAAGCCGCAGCTCATTCTAATTTCATGGGCACTATTAATTATACGGTGATACTTAATTCATGATATGTATTTCTAATAATGGAACCCATCACGAGAAGCGCATCGCGGATGCATGGTCTAGTAGCAATTTAATGTTCGAGATTTGTAGACGCTGGTTTTTAGTGTGAGTAAGCATTGGTGGTAGAGTTTATAGTATAAAATTATAAACTGTAGCTACTTTCTTAAAGTAATTTTTAGAGCAACATTGCTCGGCAACATGAATGGATTAGTAAGGAGCCATATTGTTGTTTCTACAAATTGACGCAACGGTAACTTTATCGTAAATGGAGCTTAATTGCTCCAGATTTATTCATTCGTGCTCCCCTTAATTGCCCGGCAAAGCGCAGCTTAAGGTTTGTTTTATACGTGACTAGCGGACGCACGCAGCTTCGCCCGCTTGACAAATTATATACACAAAAACCTTCCTCGAGAACCACTCTTCCATTGGTGAAAACCGTATCAAAATCCGTTGCGTACTTTTAAAGATATGTACATAGGGACGGACAGACAGCGGAAGCGACTTTGTTTAATACTAGGTTATGATGAGTTTTACTACTTGGATGGGTCGACTCACAAACTAACATAATTATGCATCCCCGTAGAGTGGGTAGAGTTTTAGTATCTGACAGATATTGCCTATGTCTCGCCGTCGCCGGTTAGATAAGTGTCAAAAGTGCCAGAAGCAGGTGTATATGGTCGACATTTACATCATGCGTGTAACATTTTTAAAAGGTTAGATTAATTTTAATTGGAAATTGCGTGGTTACGGGTCTAGTATTTTTTTAAGAATTCTAGCAGTAGCAAATGCGTTTCTAAAAAAACTAGCATTTTCGTTAAGCCTTCCATGTAAACTACAAGTACTTGTGTTTGGAGTAGATTTACGTCATTAATGTGGTGGCCGGGAAACGAACTCCAGTCGTCGAAACGCAAAACGAATCCGAGCCTGTAGGGAAGTTACCGTATTCCCAATAATCCCAATAACAACTCTTGAGACGTAAGGACAAGTTACCACTACAGGATTCCCCGGACCAGTATATTTTCCCGTCTGGTAAATCTACCGGAATAGCCAGTGGCAGAAGAATTGTTATACATAGAACCGTTCCAATCTATTCACATTACGCCCGGCATTATCACTGGGTCCGACTCCGGCGAAGTGGTCTGTCTCACCTGTAAGTAGTGCACTAAAATTTGTTCAGGACCAAGAATGAACCGCAAAAAAATATTATTAAGTAATCTGAATTTTCTAATTGCAATATTGTAATGGAACCTACACTCGAGACGTAAATGTACCTATTACAAAAAGTGCACTAATGAACATGATGCTGTTTATTAGACATATTTAAAGAGCTACGGAAGGGATAGGCAATCTATATATTTAATACGACAATTTGTCTGTCCGTCCGTCGCGTTTTTCAATTTACATACTTTTTTTTTTATATATATATATTTTTTTTATATTTTAGGCGATACAAAGTTCGCTGGGATAACTAGTAGTATATTATTCGCCCGCTTTTCGCCAGTAACTTTGCTGGTCCCACGTAATAGGTGGCGAACCTATTGCTGTTATTCAGACACTTGTATGATTACCAGAATCTCGCTCGTAGATCGGCAGGTACACCACTTGCAGCTGCAAATGTGACCAGTATGCACTCCACTGAGATGAATGGGAGCGTCATAAACGCTTCTGTCTGCCCCGTCAGGGATATAGACGTAATTATATGACCAAGTGTGAAATGTTGGAAACCAAAAGTGGTTATCAATTAGCTATAGCCGCCGGTAACGGTAAGTAATAGGCTGGCCCTATTCTGTGGGACCAATAAAACGACAGACAAAGTGTCGGTGTGTAATACACCTCTGCCTACCTCTTGAGGGATATACGCTTGTAGTACGTAGGTCCTAGAACTCCGTCAACGTAGACTCGGTAAAATAAAGCTACTTACGAAAAATTGGCTTGCTGTTTATCAATAAGTTTCAATGTTTCTAGGGCCTACGTACTATTGTTGATATGTATGTATGTTATGTGACCAAGTGAATACAAAAGGATATTGGAACACAAAGCGTAATCACATGGTGTGGTTGGACCCCTCGTCTGCGAACTCACAAGCATGATGCCATTCAGGTAAATAAGAGGGCTACAAAACGAAGGCAAATACGAAGAATGTTTCGGTTTTCATACGTTTAAGCAGGTCTAGGAAATTTTAGTTTATATTTTAAACAGGAGCCATTTTTTTATGACTTACTTAAAATGTATAACTGTTTCGATCAATAATAATATACTATATTAAGTTACTTTTGATTCCTGTAATAAGTTCCCATGGGAATTGGAGAACTATAACACTACTGGAGAATCTAGAATATGTAGGCGTCAAATAAAATTCGAAAGAAACCCACAAATTGTAGCATCGACGACTATTAATAATTTCAAATATTTTGTAATCGTACCGCAGTATGAAAATATTTGGAGCATTTATTTTGATAGCCTAGTAAATACGAGTATTAATAATTCTGTGTTCTTTTCTAGCATTTATAATGTATTTTTTTAACAAAGATGTTTGTCTAAGCCTTCGTGCGCGAATTAAAAGTAGGGTCAGCATAAAATACTTGGTAACACCTAAATTATCTATATAATGTCTAAGACTTTTATTAAAATATTGTCATGCATTGCCTTGTATATGTCACCGGAAGATTGTAAATACCGTTGGATTCTAATAAGTTCCGCAGGATTGATGCATTGATTGTGGTGACTGGAAAAGAGTGGCCGTGAGTTTTAACTATAAAAACTCACGGCCCCCTCTCCAACCGCCCGCGCCGGCAATTGCATTAATTATGTCAATCTTGCGAGATTGCCTGTAGTCTGGCAGTATTTAAAATATACATAGTGAGTTTTTAGAGGTAGAGCCTGTGAGAGAAGAACCTGCTAATAAAAACTCAGGGCTACTCTTTTCCAATCACCAGTAATTACAATAATTGTATTAATCATGCGAGATTGATAACAATCCACGGTTTCTAAAATCTTAGGGTCTAACGCCACACTGAAGATTCTGTCTTGGCATTGGTTTGGGATATGACGATACGCGATGGATGTGACAATATTGTTAAGGTCTGTATGCCTTGGGCGTGACCAAGTAATTGATGCTGACTGTACCGACGTATCGAGCTACTAACGCGATCGCGTGTCTACTCTTACCATAGGTACCAATAACGTGAGCTAGGGCGTTGTACGTTTATTAGTTGATGAGACATAGACATAGATATATACATTCCCTAGTGAGGACGGCTCGATCATTATCTTTATTAACATTTTGGTAAAGAAATCCGAGACAGTACATACAGATTTTGATTACCCCGATAGTGACTCTTTAGCTTATTTTCCCTTGTGAAGTGTAATTGTACTGGCATCAAATTGATTTTCAACGTATGAAGGTCGTTGACTCGTCTGGGTTTGAATATATTCTTAATATTCTTGCTATGCCCTGTAACTTGGGCGTACATTTATTTCTCTAGCTCAGTTAGTTGTTCGAATATTCAATCCAGTAACTGGTGATCTTCAGTTAGCAATAACACTGAGACCCTTGAGAAGTCCTTGAGAAGGTTCCAAGGATTTTGATGATAATAACTGGATTGTCAAATTCAAAATCATGTGTGTCGGTCGCAAGGCGATTCACGATTTTTGAACCATGGAATGTTCGAAGACACCCGCTAAGAAATAAATATAAAAATATCTGATACATGGGATAATCTATTAATAGATCAAATTATCAAACACGCGTTGTTAATCCACATTGGGCCACGTGATACAGACGCCATTGCAGAATATAACGTACAAGTACCCAATACCTATAACTGCTGACTTCGTCAGTTGGCGTGCGTGACTGGTGGTCTGTTACGAAAATCAATAACTTAACAATGTCTTTATATTATAAAGTTGGTTTCAAGGATACTATAGCCTTGAATAAGTATTGTGTGTTAATGTTACCTATGTACAAAGATAAACAGATTATGGCTTATCGAACTGACTAATTTCATAAACTGTGATCAGAGCAAGTTATAGTAGGTGAAAATAGCACGATATAAGCAAGATCTGTCGTCTATCACATAAAAATGATATTCTCCTCAAATATTGGCCAATTTGTATTTGCAAGCGTTACTTACATTGGTGCTTATCTGCTAACTGTATAAGAGGATTAGGTAGGTCCCGCCGCCTGTAGAAGCACATGACTTTTGCTTCCACGTTGCCAGAGGGCGTCTTGTTCAGCTCCTCTATCCGCCGGATCTGGTACGGAGACGTCGACGACGTCTCGAAATAGACGCAGTCTGCACATAAACACAACGGATATTGGTTAGATAGAATTCAATCTATTACCTGGTGAGATTATTGTAATCTGGTTAGATTTATTTAATAAAATACGCCGTAGAAGTTTTTCTTCTCATCAGACTCGTAAACAATGGCTACAGCCACAGCCACAGTAATAACTTTTAAATTACATTCAATCTTGGGGAATTTTTGGTAACCACGATGCTTCTAATCCTCTTACATCAAGAAGTTTTAAATTTTAAGTGACATTGGAAAGTACAGTTCTTAACGTTATTCTTCTTTGTATTATTGATTGTTGTCATGTAGATAAAAGTAAAATTCAGAAAACGACTGACAGTTCTTTTTCACTTGAGTGGTTTAAGGTGACATACAATTCGATGACCAATACTCTTTATTGGGACATTTAATAGTTACACGTTATGACTTAATATATCTTAATATAATGTTAAACACTTGGATAAACGTATAACCCACTGCCCACACCAATGTCCACGGATGTGGCAGAAAAAAAAACAATTGTGAGTGAGAATTATACATCATAGTCCGGTCAATTTACACATTCTAAGGTGCATAAAATCCCAACAAGCTGAAAATCAGTAAAATTGTTCACAACATAATTATAAATAAAATTTAAAAGTTCCCCATCATTCCCGTGTATGGAAAAAAAAAAATTCGAGGTCAAAGGTAAAAAAATGAGTTTTTAGCAATTTTCAGCAAAACGGTAAGTTTTATCATAAAAGTACACTAATAGACCAAAATTGTAGATCTTAAAATTATTACTTGTGCCCGGTAAATGGCAATAGGCTCGCCCCCTATTACATGGGACCTAACATAGCTGGCGAGATGTGGGTGTGTTTGCACACCTCTGCCTACCCCTTCGGGGAAAAAGGCGTGATGCTATGTTATGTTTTAAAATTATGTATAAAAATGTATCAATACTTTTTTCCTACGAGCCACCGTTTCTGAGATATAACGATTCAAAAAGTTGTAAAAGTTGTTATCGTCATAATATGCACACGTTTCCGCGCCACCTATGAGGTAGTGTACTTAAGCGTTTTACAACTTTTTGAATCGTTACGAGTATGGTGTCTTGGCGGACGCCAAGATTTCGGCCAAGGTTTTGGCCTATAACTTTAGATCCCCTTAGGGCTAGGTAAAATTTTCTATTTTTTAGCTTGCCTCCATCGATCGAGGGGTATCCATAGAGGGGTCAACCATCATTGTAGCATAAGCAGTTCTCGAGAGCTAAGGGGGGGACAAAAATTACATTCCCCATTTGTATATAAAGATATCTCAGAAACGATGGCTTGTAGGAAAAAAAAGTATTGATACATTTTTATAGATAATTTTAAGATCTACATTTTTGTCTAGGGTACTTTTATGATAAAACTTACCGTTTTGCTCAAAATTGCGAAAAATTCATTTTTTTACCTTTGAACTCGAATATTTTTTTTTTTCATACACGGGAATGATGGGGAACTTTTAAATTTTATTTATTTATGTTTTGAACAATTTTACTGATTTTCAGCTTGTTGGGACTTTATGCACCTTCACTCTCATTTTTTGGTCTAAATTGACCGGACTATCATAGGTAAGTGCAAGATATAAGAACAAAAGTATAAATGTGTATGTATCTTATCTTATAAGTGTCATTTTGTGAATCTAATTATTTGCCAAAATATCGCGTGTTAATGAAATGTGTGTTATACGCTTCAAAAATTAGTCGCGTAGATGTTCTAACACAAGCTTAGATCAAAAATACCTAGATTACCGATCAGTGCTTTAAAAACGGCACCACTTCAACTCGGTCCACCATCGAAAATTGCACACTTGAGCGCTTCAGTCGCTTTGCGACCGCGCTGGTAGTAAGAAGTTACACGATGACAGTGTTCGCTTAAAAATTGCATAAAACTACTCTTTTAGAGTGAAAAAAGAGGATGGAGTGTCATCCTTTCGACAAGTAAACTCAGTTCACATTGTTAATTGCTTTTCATGTGCAATAATGCACTGCTTAAGAATATTATAGTTATTTTTAACTGAGAAAACTACGCGCTTGCTCGGTGTGAAGTTGAAGTGAGTGTTCTCACTTACTTCAACTTCACACCGAGTAAGCGCGCAACTTCACACCGCAATGTTAGAACAAGTCTCATACAGAAAGATGGAGTCGTCATTTATATATTTTAAACTTTTGATTACTGTGTGATATTAGTTTTTGAATATATTTTTTTTTGTTTAAGTTTTCCCCATAATGCTATAATACAAGAAAAATGGAGGCGTATTATAGCACGTGAAAGAGAAGATGAAATGTTTACACCTAATAATTCGACTGTTGTTTGTTCAAAGCATTTTAAAAAGGACGTTATTTATGTCACTAAAAAAGGATTAAATAAATAAAAAATAACAGCCGTGCTAAATATTTTACAGGTAAAGGAGATATTATATTGATAATGCTTAAATACTTTGTATTCTTAATACCAAATGAGTGACCAAATTAAATAGACTTCATAATACCACCTAGTATTTTCAAATATTTCATAAGTATCGTTAGGTGCGTATGTGTACCCATAAATTTATTTGATTGATTGTTTGTTTTAGGTTACAGGTTGTGTGTGAAAATATAATTGCTGATTTTATTTCGTACTAGCGTTTTTGTAATCTTTTATCTATATAGTTTATTTTATACGTTTATTTATACGTGAATAAAACAATGTGAATTTAAGTTTATCTTTATCATCGTATTTCATTAAAAAAAAGTTTTAAATGCATTGTCGGCTCCACATTCCTTTTATAACCTTAGCGCATGGAATCCGTACTAAGTTCCTATTCCGCTTGCTGACTCTCGAGGGATGCGACAACAGCGCTGTACATTGATGCTTTTGTATTATTTATTACGAATTATTTCTATGTCAACCATCAATGTACAATCTTGTTTATTTTATAGATGGTACATATTTGTAATAATTACCTATATAGTATTCGAGTGCCAAGATTCCGCGTTGTATTTGTACAGAATCCAACATCTATAGTATTTTTGATCTAAGAACACAAGCAATATTTTAGCTTAGTTGGAGGGGTTAAAAATTGGTACTTCGAACAATGTAAATAAAAATGTAATTGCCTTATAAGTTCCAATCCAACTGTTGAAGCGCAGTAGGTGGTGCGGAACGGCCGCTGGCTAGTATACAAACCCACCACCGATAGTGAGTTGGTTGTACGATTGTACCTCACGGGTAACTAATGTTAATGGCGTCTTTTTACCGTTATACAGTACGACACAACTAAATAACGCGCTCACATTATATTACACGCTTCATACTTTTCATTGCACACTGTAGGTAAGCGAGTTAGTTTTGGACGATTAACCTGCTGACAAATATACTTGCTATTTTAGAATTACAATAAGTGTCTACCGCATCGTGATAAATTATACCGTAGAAATATTAATGTATGGTAGGTAGAGGTACTTGAGAGTACTAATCTTGAGATTTGTTTGATTTTACGTAGCAAATCTACCGATATCTCAATATTCAATCAAATACTCATCAGGATAGGGTAGTATTTAACTACTAATCAAAAAACCATCGTAATCTAAAAAAATATCATTCCTCAGCAAAAATACTGATGGCACAGCAAATAATGAAGTACCTCAAAATATATTAATTTTAGCAGCAATTTAAATTCGTGATCCATAGCTATTTATTTAAACTTACTGAGCTAACCTAACCTATCCAAGTCGGATTGCCCTAAGAAGTAAGTTTTGCTGTGCTATCAGTATATTTTGAAATGCAAATCATATTTATTGTACGTTAAATATCTTTTTTTGAGGCATTTGAAGAAAAAATACAATACACTATTAATGGTATATTTCTAGTACTAGTATTGTTAAACAATTGGTTTAATTGCAGTGAAAAAAAATATTTGCTGTGCTTTTAATTTTATTGCCTTTCATAAACTTTTTCATCGCAAGGCAACGGTTTCAATTTTTTTTTCAGAATTACAATAATTATAGCTGCTACTTTTTATTAAATTCATTCGGCCATTTTGGACATAACCCATTATGTGTGTCCGGTGACGGCAATAGCCTTGCCCCCTATTACGTGGGATTAAAAATACTGGCAAATTGTGGGTGTGTAATGCACCTCTGCCTACCCCTTCGGGGATATAGGCGTGATATGTGTATGTCTGTCTTTAATTTTATCCCATTAGGAAGTTCCTAAAAACGGTATAATTTTATGCAATTTAATAAAATTTACATTATCTATTGTATACCGCCTGGTAACGGCAATAGGCTTGTCCCCTATTACGTGGGACCAACAAAACTTTTGGCAAAATGTGGGTACTTATGAAATACACCTGCTGTCTACCCCCTCGGCGATATAACTGTGATTGATTATATTGTGTGCTGTGTGTATGCTCAGAAATATTTATTTTGTTCGTATTTAATCGAGATTTGAGTAACTTGGTGATACGGAAATTTTAACGCGAATGTAAAACGTAACTAGTTGAAGCTACGCTGCTGTAAACAGTGCGCGGCTTCTTATTGAGCGAAGCGGTTTTTTTTGTATTTAAATTGAATATTTGAGCTTCGTCACGACCTTAATTGAAATCAGCTATTAATTTAGGTGAAAACATTTTAATTATCGGTCAAGAGGTTGCTGAGGAACGAACATCCGAACATTTTACATTTAACCTGCTCCATGGGAGCTCCGCTCGCCTTCAGCTCGCTTCGCTCAATAAATCGTCACCGCGATATAGATTTCTAGTAATAATATAATAAGAGACTTTACATTCTTGTGCGATCGCGAAGTGAACTAAAATTAACTTCCGATGAGATGTGAATCACGTGTGTAATACGAAGGTGGATTGAAAAGTATTCGGCCTAACACTGATCCATTTAGTTCTAAAAATCAAATCTACCCACATTATTTACTTCAGTTCAGACCTGTTAATTGTTTGAGGTTTGAAACGTGTGCGATAATTAGTTTTAATTTTATAAATTTATTAACAAAGCAATCTGACATCATTTCCGCATATGGAGCAAATCGAGCAGCGTGCCGTCATTAAGTACCTCCATAAGAAGGGGCTGTCATCAAAAGCCATCCATGATGATATGGTCTGTACATTAGGGGATTGCGCTCTTTCATATTCATCCATCATAAAATGGATAGCAGAATTCAAGCGTGGTAGAGAGAGTGTGAAAGACGAACCCCGCTCTGGAAGACCTTCGACGTCCACTACTGACGAAAATGTTAAAAAATACTCGACTTAATTATGGGAGACCACAGATTGAAAATTAGAGAGATAGCCGAGATTATAGGCATCTCTTATGAACGTACTCAATACATAATAGTCAACGTGTTGGGTTTCCACAAGGTGTCCGCGAGGTGGGTTCCGCGACTGTTTTCAGTTGAGCATAAAAGGATGCGATTGACTATTGCACGCGACTGTTTGGAGTTATTTGAAGCTGATGAATGTGATTTTTTGAATCGTTTTGTTACTATTTTGTACTACTAAACATGGGTTCATTACTGTACACCGGAAACAAAACAACAATCAAAACAGTGGAAAAGACCTGGTTCACGACCCCCCAAAAAGGCTAAGTCGATTTTGTCGGCAAGTAAGGTATGGCTTCAGTATTCTGGGACTCGAAGGGTGTGATTATGGTTTATTATTATCTTGAAAGGGGTCAGACTATAAACTCTGATTATTACTGCACCTTACTACGTCGTTTACGAGAGGAAATAAAATAAAAACATCGAGAAATGATCAGAAGAAAAGTCCTGTTTCATCAAGATAACGCTCGTGTTCACACGTCTGTCCAATCAATGGCAGAAATTCACAACTGTGGATTTGAACTGTTACCGCATCCACTTTATTCACCTGATCTGGCACCGTCAGACTTTTTTCTGTTCCCTAACCTAAAAAAGCACTAGGGAGGTCAAAGATTTTTGACAAATGACGAGGTCAAAGCAGCAGTAGACGCATATTTTGACTCTAAGGAAGAATAATTTTTTTTCAACGGGCTAAATGCTTGGAAGGGAAGATTGCAAAAGTGCATTGAACTTGATGGTGATTACGTTGAAAAAAAAATATATTTCATTTCACCCTCGTAGAATACTAAGGAGCACCTTATCTCGTAAATCGGTTTAGAAATATTCTCCATACAGATAACAGTCTCCTGACTGACCGTCAATATAGAATAGTTCCTATGTATTTTGTATAGGATATGATAAATCCCTCAAGCAAAACCTCGAAATACAAACAACTATATTTGTACCAAGTTGAACCTTGATATAAATCGAATACTCCTCGTAAAACAAGTGCAGACAAGCGGTGGCCGGGCGTTTGTAAGAAACTACTACTTTACACTAGTACTTTATACGAATAGGCCGTTTGCAGTATCTATGTAGATATATGTATGGATTGTACATGTCTACGTATTGGTTGATTATACAATATGTATCATCGACCATTAGGTACGTGTTGCGGATGTACATATACATTACTAGCGCATATACACGTCTATGTATATAAGTTGGGCATTATGCGGCTGATAGCGATGTTAACGCCCGTTCAGTTTTGCCAAGAAACGTATTTTTGGAACGTGTCAATAAGTAAGTGTATAGTAATTTTAGCCCGGACACGTCATCACTACGGGAAGAGAATGATTGAATTCGCTTTGCAACATTTCGTTTGTAGACGATTTTTTGGTTTCTTTTGTTGTGAGTTACCATAAATGGCGTCAGGGTCACCCATTGTAATCGCAATTCGTCTGAGATTTTTAGTAAAAACGAGCATAATAAATTTCAGCAAGCGCATACAAAACTGTGATTACATCAAATTCCTATTGATTATTCAGGGACCGAAGGTTATTTTAATAAAAATGATATTTATTTAATAGAGCAAATACGGTATCTTGCTTGTAAAACTTATAACAACAGTGTGGCTTTTTGATATCGTGGAGCAAATAGTAACTCTTGGTACTCCTTTTGTGGCCACCATAGAAGGTACGAGATACGGATGATTATTTCAGTCGGCTAAGCGTAATGGCTCAAGGTAAAAATTAAAGTTAAAACAGGAAAATCCAGCAGTGACAAGGATTTGTTCGGTTCCAAATCGAGTGTTATTGTTAAAACCAATATCAGCATGTACTTATACTTAATATAGTACCGAGTTACCGACCGACTTGTAGGTACCAATATTTTAAAAATGTGCTTTCTTCGTTATTTTATGAACAGACGCAACCAATTTGCACACCCATATCATGCTTATATCCCCGGAGGGGTAGGCAGAGGCGCATTAACACCCACAATTTGCCAGTATTTTTAGTCGCACGTAATAGGAGGCAAGCCTAATTGCCGTCACTGGGCACACATATAATGGGTTACGTTCGAAATGGCCGAATTACTTAATTTAATTAAAATAAGCAGCTATATTACAATTTTGAAAAATAAGTTTGAAACCCGTTGCCTTGCGATGAAATGTTGATGAAAGGCAACAAAATCTTACGTGCCAGCCGCTGTGGCACAGCCAATTAAAGTCCTAGGTGTCTCGGACTCGGACAAATTTGTTCATAATAATTATTAGTATTCTTGGTTACGGAAATGGTTTACCTTCCTTGTCTCTTCCTACTTGTGATGCTTTGTATGACTCAAAATAGTAATTATCAGGTGTTTTAGGATTCATTGGTCGAATTAAAATAATAGTTCCTAGAGATATTGCTAAGGGGCCCCATTTCTAGGGCCCAAGTCAACCACACCTGCACGTGGTGCTCCTGCTAACAAACGGACGAGGCTCTGGCAAATATACTCCCAGAAAACGACAATAAGCTGGCCATTACGTAGCGGTTAGCGAAGTGATTGGCGTAATAAGCGCCTCTGTCTAACCGTTCGGGGAAAAAGACGTGATTTGTGTGTGTGTGTGTGTGTGTGTGTGTGTGTGTGTGCGTGTGTGTGTGTGTGTGTGTGCGTGTGTGTGTATGTGTGTGTTAGTATAGTATAGTAGTAGTAGATACATAGGTATCGTAATATTACTGTTGTGTCTGGACAGGATAACCATGTTTCGTCATCGTGCTAGCCAGAGGAATCCGTATGTTCTGAGAAAAAAAAATATACTGACTGTCGTAAAACGTATGAGTGCCACCGACACTAGAAGAATTAGAATTAACCAACAAAGAGGTATGATGAAAACAACGACTTCAACCGTTAACTAAAAAGTTGGGATATGTAAAGTTCTCTTCAATACAAATTAATCAAACCCAAAACACAACGTAACTGGATGTAGACTGGCTTTCGGCTCCCTCACCAGATGACTCCAAACCTTCATTAAGTGGAAGTCCTTTATGATACCTAATAAAAAATTAAAAAACGCACTAGTCGCCCTTACAATTTTTGAAGGTTCCCCTCGATTTCACCGTGATCCGATCATCAGATCCTGGTTTCCATAAAATGGAAACAACTTGGAAATACTTTTCAACAAAAAAATTAAATAAAATCGGTTTATAAACGACGAAGTTATCCGCGAAAAAAATATACGGTCGAATTGCCAAACCTCTTTCCTCTTTTTATTAAATCGGTTAAAAATAACGATGAATAAAGTAAGAGGGAAAACGATGGCTATCAAACACCTTAGTCATTTACGAGTATTGTCATGCATGGGTAAACCTTAGTTTCTCTATCATATACGAGTATTACCTACTGTTAAATGATAACATTTAATAGTCGTTTTTAGGGTTTCGTAGCCAAAGGGTTCTCTATTACTATATTACTAAGGCTCCGATGTCCGTCAGTCATCAGGATATATCTCGTGAACCGTAATAGTTCAGAAACTTGAATTTTTTGCAGATGTAGGTATTTCTGTTGCCGCTATAACAACAAATACTAAAAAACAAAGTAAAAGAAATATTTAATGGGGTGCGAGTCCGAATCGCACTTTACCGGTTTTTGTAGATAATGGTACGGAACCCTTCGTGCGGTGTCCGACTCGCACTTAGTCGGTTTTTTGTACAGCTATCTAAATTTATTCGTCAAGAACAAAGTAACTTAAATTATTAAAAAAGAATGCATCGGTCGGAAGAAAAAAAAACGTTAAATGAGGTAATCAAATGATCGATTCGATGGTAAAGGGGTAGCTAATACTATACATATACAGGTAGCATAATTAACGAAATAAAACATCCTTTATGTGAATAGATAAACCCGGTGGCTTTTATCTAATATATAAAATTCTAGTGTCGCGGTGTTTGTGGTTAAACTCCTCCGAAACGGCTTGATCGATTCTCATGAAATTTTGTGTGCATATTAGGTAGGTCTGAGCATCGAACAACATCTATTTTTCATCCCCCTAAATGTTAAGGGTAGTCCAACCCTAAATTTTTTTTTTAATTTTTGGATTAATTTTTATTTTTTTATGATACAGCACCCTCTACGATCAACCCCTATTTATCCATCGCGATTTTTATTTTTTATGGGATCTAGACGACTGGTAAACATACTTATATATTTCTAAATACATACATATTATACATAGAAAACACCCATACCTTAAGCCCTTGGGTACGGAACCCTAAAAAAAGAAACGTAATAATAAAAAACATGTAATATTTATTGTTTACTACTTACCTTTATAATCTATAATAATAATATGAAATGAATAGCTGAATGTGTTGCTAATCGTAAATCTCGAGAGCAGCTGAACCGATTTCGCTAATTCTTTTTTTGTTGTGATCGTAACTACTAGGAGAAAAAAATTTGCGGTACGAAGTTCGCCGGGACAGCTAGTCTAATATATAAAATTCTCGTGTCGCGGTGTTTGTAGTTAAACTCCTCCGAAACGGCTTGATCGATTCTCATGAAATTTTGTGTGCATATTGGGTAGGTCTGAGCATCGAACAACATCTATTTTTCATCCCCCTAAATGTTAAGGGTAGTCCACCGTTAAAGCAAAACAACGTTTGCCGGGTCAGCTAGTTATATTATATATGCCTTACTGCCGAAGGGGACTTAATATGCCTCCGAAGGGGACTAACTAAGATAACTGATTAACAGCATAAGTGTAAGTCGTTTTTTTTGTTATCTTATCTATCACCTTTTTAGGGTTACGTAGTAGTTTCGGAACCCTTATAATTTTTTCAAGTCTGTCCGTCCATCTGTCCTCGGCTTTCCTCCTAAACGGTAAATGCTAGAAACATGAAACTTTGCATGGATATGTGTATTTAATACGTTGACAAAGTGCTAAAAGAAAATAACGAAAAATATTTGACCTCCGCTACACGTAACTAGAATTTGTTTTTTTCTTGCGTCTACCCAGGACTGTAGGGTATCATTAGATAGGTATTTTAAAAACAACATGAGGTTGCTAATACGATTTTTTTATTTAAGTATTTGTTTGCTATTATCGTAGTCCATCCCGGTTCGAAGAATACGTCAAATTACATACAAAATGTGTCCTATGGAAAATGTTACAGTTGAATGTTGAATCCCTAAATATAAGCGGCCGGCACCTTAAGTAATAATTACGGATATAACTAACTAGTCCATCGTGACCTCGTGAAAATTAAAAACATAATTTGAACATTTTCCCCTCTAAATAAAAAAAGCTCACAATTTTAAATCAAGTAACAGACAGACGGACGAAAGCAACATTGTCTAGTCTCAAAATGTACGCGCTTCTAATAGTCCGTATTTAAATTGAAATACATTCAAAATCAAAACAACTACTTATTATGCTAGGCAAAGGTTGTTTTTTTTTTTTAAATTAAATTGTGTTATTGTTGAAACTTCTGTTTGTACAATTCGTGGCTTACCTAGACGCAACGCTGTCTGGCAATATGCAGACTGCGTTACTCATTTAGTGGTTCAATATTTGCTTTACTACTTTTTTACCATTAGATGGTTATGTTACGTGACATAGTAAAGATATGTGACATCATTAATAGGATATTAATGACGTCACATCTCCTAACTATCGAATTCAATTGATCAAGTTCAAGATAAAAAGCTTGGACATTATTTGGTAGGTGTAATATTCAACGCTCTTTTGGGATGTTTTAATTAATAAGTAGGAAGTAGGTATTCTCCTGTCTCCGAAGGGGAGACTATAATGTCTTGTTGTATATCCGGGCGCACACCTATATCTCGAAAACGGCACATGCGATTTAGATCATTCTTTTTGCATGTTGTCCTGCTCGATTGGAATAGGTGCATGGGCAACGTTTTGTGAACTGAACTACCGTTGGGAGACAGGAGTGTGAACAGCAGAAAGCCGTTCTCCGACCTTAGATTATTTAAAATATTTATTTTAGTGGTACGGAACTACCGCTACTAATATTAATCAATATGCTAATATAAAAAAATAAACAAGTATTAAAATTATAAAAAAAAGCGCGAAATATGCTTATTAAATATATAGGTATTAATTCAGTCGGGGTGTCGAGTTGTTCCCATGATGTATTTTAGGTGTTGCATTGAAATTAATTATAGACAGTTAAACGAGTATTTAAACCGAACACGTCACTGTGAAGTTTTCCAGTTATTTTACTGTATTTTCTTTTTAATCTATACAATAGAACATCCGTTGTAGTTTACGAGTTCAAACACACTACTTAGTTTTGTTATGTAGGTTTAAGCAAATAATAGGGGTAACAAATTGGTGCGACGAGACGAGTACGAGTAGGTACTCGTAAACTATGGGTTCGCGGCGTTTGTTGTGTATGCGAATTTTATACTCGCCGTAGTGGTTACTTAACATAAGTGGCTACATGGTTGCTTTGCTTGGTTTTAAAAACAAATTTGTATTTATTTATTTTGTACAATTTGTACTAAACAGTTTTTAAAAGCAACTTTACTGAGAATTCAGAATTCAGTTGACCGGGCAGACTTGGATAAAACTAGGCAGGTAGTTAGATTACGACATAAGCACGACAGTTATAAACCCGAGTTCATATTATAACTCGCATCCGTGCATAGACTATACACTCGTTTAGTAGCGAGAATAATAGTATAGGTGTGAAAATCGCGGACCTTTAAGGAGACCTTATATCTCGAGAATCTCTGTTTCTGTCGTCAATACCAAGCTCAAAGATAATTTGGTCGTGTTACCTAGGAATTCTGACAGCGGTTTCTGTACGACATTTGGCGTACTTAGTGGATGCTCAACTTCAAATTCTCAATTCAGAAATCGGCCGTGAGAGTGGACCGTCAAGAAGTAAGGGTTACCCTCACAGAGCCAATGAGTGAGTCTCATTATGTAGTAGGGTAGTGGTAGAGGCTGATATGAAGGTCTCAGACAAGAATTTCGCGTTATCTTGGCGTCTTTAGCATTGGGAATTAACAGGATAAACAAATCGCGTGTTGCATCATTTTCGGCGGGAAGACAACACAACTCGAAAGGAAATGGTGGCTATAGAAGACAGCCAGTTCTTTATGATAAAATAATATAAATATCAATAACATACATTTATATAAATAGATAGAGATGTACTTTATTCAAATGTACATTATACTAAAAAAAAGATCAGAACAAATCTAAAATAATATGTGAAGGGTCAAACGGAATAACATTGCATAATAATATAGCTCTTATATTATGAGACAGACATACATCACGCCTATATCCCTCAAGGGGTAGGCAGAGGTGCATTGCACACACACACATACCTTACCAGAGATATTGTTGCGCCCATGTAATAAGGTGCAAGCCTTTTGATAACTCGTAATGGTACCAGGCACTATAGCAAATCCATAACCACCTGTAATTCAATCTAAAATTCCATCAACCAGGACATTTAATATGAGGAACTGATAAATTCTATAGGTATAGAACTATGTATGTTGTGTAATATTATAGTTTACTAATGTGATATGGGGCTCTTATTATAACTTTGATATATTATAGGAAAATACTCACAAGAAATAATAATTACCTACTTATGACCACTTTATATAATTTAATATATCTAGGTAACAAATAGTTTTATGACCAAATTAAAAGTTTATGAGCATGATATCTTAGTACTAGATATGAAAATTAAGACAAGGCAGACATTTCAGCCATGTTTAAGTATTGGGTCATTGAACTCACTTTCACATGGTTGAAGGTTACTGAGTAATAATATGTGGAGTTTAAGGATTATTATAGACTAGAACAAACTTTATTACACACCAATACAAATAAACATGAGAGAGCAGTGTGAAAATGTACAAATGGTGGTCTTATCACTAAAAATAAATCTTTTACATGCAACTCTACTGTAGAAGTATAAATTATGATTATTTAATTTCATTGAGATACAGAATGATACATAGTCAATACTAGTGTATTTTTTTAACAATAAGCATAAGTAATAGGTATAATAAAAAAAAATTAAAAGAAAATAATGGCCGGATTATGAATTAGAGAATTTGAAGTTGAGCAAGTCAAATGACAAAAATTTTATTTTGACATTTGGCGTACTCGGTTGATGCTCAACTTAAAATTCTTAATTCTGAAACCGGCCGTTAATCAAGTAATTTTTTATAATAAAATACATTAACAATTTATATTTTATTATTACCTATGTATGAGTAAACAGTTCCCAGGGCCGTAATTCTAGATTTAGTTGTATGGTATATGTAATTGTTTTACAGCGTATTGAACAAAGACAATCTCAATTCTTACCAAGACATTTTATAAAATTTTAAAATGGAACAGGAGTGGTGTAAGTGCAAAGTCAAAATGTAACTAAAGGGTATTCACACACTGTGTGGGTAGCTTGTTTATAATCAAAACAATATTGGTTTATTTTATCATCTTATTACAAATGCATTACGTAGTGTTGAATTAGAAACGTAACATTGACTAAACCCCTCCAACAAGAGTAAATATTTTAAATATAGAATTATAAAATACGAATGTCACCAAACCTTGTAGCGGAGGCCACACTTTTTGAGTTGTTTAACAATAACAACAGTTGAAGTAAATACACCCTAAATTATATGGGTATTTTAGATTTTATGGGGTGGTCTATCCACCCCATACAACATGTATGTTCAACATGACATAATATTACTAAAACTTAAAACTTTGAACATAGTTTACAGCTATATGATAGGAAGTCATATTATAAGGAAGGACTAATTAACATTCATCGCGACGTGTGTGGAACGCGGCACACGAGGCATCCGCGGCCTACTCCCCAGCGACACAAAAGCAAAACCGCCGATGCCGAAGCACCGGCTATAACTAACTAAACAAAATCAAATAGAAGCCAATCACTCCCTTTATTACTACAAACAAGTTTCCGGTGAGTAATAGAATCCCATTGGCAATAGTGACCCTCATACTATACGAAGACCACCACAGAAATGTTTTGTCAACATCGAATATAACCTAAAATCTCATGTTGAAACCTTCAAAACATCGTCAAACTATCTCGAAAAACCACAACAGCCGTTAGATAATTACAGGGGATTCGAGTCTAACCACCCGCACGCAGATACGCAAGCCGATACAATGATACCTAGATGCAAATGCTAATGTCCTATTTGATGAAATTTGGTAAAATAAATAACTTTTCCGCAAACAAGTTTTGGTAGCGATGTGTTTTATACAACCTCTTTAGTTAGAAAATAGTCATCATATTGATATGTAATGTATATGACTGAACTAATTATCGTAAGCAATTAATGAAGGTACGACAATCAAAGCAAAGCACCGCTAGTCGGTGAACCGGCGAAGCTACAACAAAAATAACCAATTAATGCCACTTACCGCCGACTCTGTACATATTCGCAGCCATTTTTATACACAATCACTATTCATTAACACTTAATTAATCTACATCTGACACAATTAATAACTATAACACTATGTAATTGAGCTTTTAACAATGTTTTTCATCACGTTAACTCCGGACGCCTTTCGCTGATCGCCATTTTCTTTCACACTACTAATTTGGCCAGTGCGCAGTCGCACTTTTTGGCGTAAACTTCCTGCACCTCAAACAAAGCAATGACATATCATTAATTGTGGATCCACAATTAGTTTAAAAATGTTTGTTCTTTCACCATTAAATACGAATTATTTTACAAATATTGTCCATAATTGAAAATATAATTTACTATGTCCTAAAAATTAAAAAAAAAGTTTCATTCAAGCACGTTTCATTACCACCCAAACGATTAAAATTGAACAATCTGTCACAAACTTTATGAATTATTGAAAATAAGTTACACCATTTGCCTAAATAAAAGTCTTAATATCCTTGAAATTAGTTATTACAGTACTTCAGAATTATAATTTTTCAATTTCCAAAAGTAGGTGTATTTTAATTTTGTAAAATTTACTATTTATTTATGCGTGTAACGAAGTGTAGTCAACTTGCCAATAGACAAAGACGCTGGGGTCGTTGTCATTCTAGTAGTCTATGCTAGACCATAGAGTAGATTATTGAATGCTTGTGCCAAAATACCATGAATTACAAATTGCAAGATAAATTAAATGCACAATTTAATTGACGAGTTGCAGATGTGGAAATTTATTAAAATTTTATAAACAATAAATTAAGGGTTGCGTCTGCGAAAATGACGTGGCCAATGTGACAGCTGTGTTTGTCTATGAGTTGACTTTGACAATTGCCAAATCAGCCAGCCTTCCTTTCCTGGCAAATTATTGTACAAAAATTGTGATGAAGTTAATTTTCTGAATGAATACTTAGTTACATCTTATATTAAGTGTATGTGGCTGCACTTGATTTGCTGCGCGCACAGTTGGTATGTAAAAAACAGTTGCAATCGCCGTACCAGTGCCTGAAATTATGTGTTTCGTATTCTACTATTTTTACGTTATTACGTTTTAGATCGGCGATATGGCCACGTATGAAGAGTTTATACAGCAGAATGAAGACCGAGATGGTATACGATTCACCTGGAATGTATGGCCTTCTAGTAGAATTGAATCTACACGACTGGTCGTGCCGCTAGCCTGTTTGTATCAGCCACTAAAGGAAAGGCCTGATTTGCCACCGATACAGTACGAACCTGTGCTATGTACGCGTAATACATGCAGAGCAGTCTTAAATCCTATGTGTCAGGTAGACTACAGGTCCAAGTTATGGGTTTGCAACTTTTGCTTTCAAAGAAACCCCGTGAGTAACAACTTTCTTGTAAGATTCATATTACTTACCTGAATTAGACAGAACAGTCATTAAATTAAAGCTAGTACTGGTCAAGTTTCCCAATACATACTTTAAATTAAAATAATAATAAGAAATCTTCATTGCTCTTTCACAAGTTTTCCAAACTTCATGGATTTATTTATCTTGTACATAACCTTAATATTTTGTAATATTATTGCTTATTTTATCTAACTGTCCTTCCAGTTTCCACCACAATATGCTGCCATATCAGAACAGCACCAACCTGCGGAACTGATACCAAACTTCTCTACAATTGAGTACACTATCACCAGAGCACAGACTATGCCCCCAATTTACCTGCTTGTAGTGGATACATGTTTGGATGAAGAAGAGCTTGGAGCTTTAAAGGATTCTCTCCAAACATCCCTTAGTTTGATGCCTCAAAATGCTCTTGTCGGTTTAATAACATATGGTCGGATGGTACAAATTCATGAACTAGGTAAGTAAGAGTAGAGTATGGAATCCTTAGCTCCATAGCATCCATAGTATCCATAGTATATTACACATCAAAAATTGTCAAACATAATAGTCAACATAATCTATAAAGGGTTGGTTAGATATGATTCATACACTTATCCTTTGTAACAAAGTATTGAAATATAGTTATTTTGGACAAATCTAGGATTTCCATTCTGTTATTAGTGTTGGACAATTAATACCATGCCAATCCAATCTTAGCCAACCTTATTCCTTGGCTGATGCAATACATCATTTACTTACAAAATTCAGATTCAAATTTTGTAACAGTGAATTGATTACATGTATGATTTTATTGAAACGTGTTATGTAATTTGATAATTCCTTTGGTTTCAAAATTATTGTAATGCAATCTTTATCTGACTTTCTTTACTTACAGGTACAGAAGGCATATCAAAATGCTATGTATTCAAAGGCACCAAAGATTTGACAGCCAAGCAGATACAAGAACAACTGGCGATTGGTCGTGTGAATGCTCCGAACCCTCAACAACGTCCAGGTGGTGCTGCACCACCACCTCCCGCACACCGCTTCTTACAACCGGTTAAAACTTGCGACATGGCATTGACTGACCTTCTTGGAGAGCTGGGAAGAGACCCTTGGCCTTTAGGTGTTGGTAAACGACCACTTAGAAGCAGTGGGGTTGCTTTATCATTGGCAGTTGGTCTTCTTGAAGTTACATACCCAAATACTGGAGGTAGAATTATGTTATTCCTCGGAGGTCCTTGCTCTCAGGGCCCAGGTCAGGTTGTCAATGATGAGCTGAAGCAGCCTATCCGTTCGCATCATGACATTCACAAGGACAATGCTAAATATATGAAGAAGGGTATCAAGCATTATGAGGCTTTGTCTTTGAGGGCAGCTACTAATGGTCATTCAATAGACATATATTCATGTGCATTAGATCAAACTGGACTAATGGAGATGAAACAATGCTGTAATTCTACTGGGTATGTAAATGTGCATTAAAATGGTAGTAAGGGCCCTATCAACATCTTCGTGATGGACAAAATAGATGAGACTCGGGCAAATTATCTAAACTCTCCCAGAAATGGCAATAGGCTCGCCCCTTGTAACATGGGACCAAAAGTGACTGATGAAATGGGGGCGTTTTAAACGCCTCTGGGACCCTAAAGCGTAGCCTATAATATATATAGGATAGAATATTATATATTGCTCACATCCAAGTACATTTATTATTAAAGGAATGTAACAGTTAATGAATATCTTTAAACAAATACTAAATTAGACTTAGTAAAGTAGTGTTAACCATATTATACACTTGTTGCAGTGGGCACATGGTAATGGGAGATTCTTTCAACTCATCTCTGTTCAAGCAAACATTCCAGAGAGTTTTCGCCAAGGACCAGAGAGGAGATTATAAAATGGCATTTAACGGAACATTGGAAGTCAAGTGTAGTAGAGAACTTAAAAGTATGTTGTTCATCTTTATGTTTTATGGCTAGCAAATACTTATTTGAAATGTGATTGTTAACCATGTTGTAAATGCAAGCAGATGCAAAGCACTTCTGTCTTTTTGGTTTACAACAATGTTTTAAATCATGTATTCACTGCTTAATATATTGAAATGCTCATTAGTAAAATACATTATTTAGGTACTATAATTATACACAATGATGACCTATATAGTACACGGGCCGTAGAACATTGAAAAATATTGATTAACAGCAAGCTCATTTTTCGTAAGTAGCTTTATTTTACCGAGTCTCCCACATATATCTCAAAAATAAAATCCTCAAAATTCTACTCCTAAAGGGGTGAAAAAGGGGGGACATAGTTTGTACGGGACAACGTGACACCTCAGTAACTACTGCACCGATTTTAAAATTTCTTTCGGTAATTTAAAGCTACATTTTTAGCGAGTAACATAGGCTATATAACATCACGACAGAGTTAATAGGAGCGGATCAGCATTGCGTGTAGACTATAGCTTGTTGGACGTTAATAACCGCAATCTCTCAGAAATGGTAATTCCTAGGAAAAATGTTTTCAAGAATTATTTGTAGGTTATTTTATTATCTACAATTTTGTACAAAACCAATTTTTGATATAATTCACTGTTTACGAGAAAAATCCAAAAAACCGAAAATGTTTCAACTTTTTAACTTTTCAACCTTGAATAACTTTTTTGGCACAAGTCGGATCGATGGGAACTTTTGATATTTGATTTATAATGATGTACTTAATACCTGCACCACTTTGCAGCTCTATACAAATTAATGCAACCTTACAATTTTGTTCCGAATATTTTACCTGGATAACTCTGTTAGCTACCTGATTTGAGATTTCTTTTTGAGATATATGTGGGAGATTCGGTAAAACAAAGCTACTTACGAAAAATGAGCTTGCTGGTAATCAATATTTTTCAATGTTCTATGGCCCGTGTACTAATATTGTTGGTGTTTTGTACCACCAACCTGTTAATAAAAAAATTGTGACATTTCCAGTATCGGGTGCCATTGGTTCTTGTGTGTCTCTGAACGTGAAGGGTCCGAATGTATCCGACCAAGAAGTGGGGATGGGCAACACGTGTCAGTGGAAGATGTGCACCTTCACTCCAAGCACGACTATGGCGATATTCTTTGAAGTAAGAGTTCCATAGAAAACCCTTATAGTTTCAAATCTGTCTGTCCGTCCGTCCTCGGTTTTGCAAAAACAGGGCGTGTGCGAAAATCAAATCTTTCTTCTTTATAACATTAAGTATAGAAATGTGCATATTTTATATCATATGTGACTATTAGGTAGTGAACCAACACGCGGCGGTGCCTCAGGGCGGGCGCGGCTGCGTGCAGTTCATCTCGCAGTACCAGCACTCCAGCGGGCAGCGGCGCGTACGCGTCACCACTGTCGCTCGCAAGTGAGTGCACTAACACGATGTGTATAAGCCGCGCACGATGTGAGTGGGATAGAACCTTGTCACAATAACCGCTCCGTGACGTCATCAATCGCTGAGAAGTACAGATAACAATACTGTATTGTAGGTTAATCTACGTCACTATGACGTCACCAACATGGCCGCAAATCCCATTGGCATCTTGCGCGGCTTATACTCGTATATGTATAATCAATGATACAGACAAAGTATGCAGTAAAGTCAATGTTAGCACAAAGTTAAAACACAATTTGTACAAGTTATTTACTTGACTGAGCATCAGCATACAGTCAAGTTATTGCAATGTAATAATGGGAATGCACTTTTGAACCTTGACTGTAATTTTCATAATTAAATAATTTCGATGCAATTGAAGCAAACATCCAGTCTTAAGCCTAGTTTGCACTGCTTTAGTAATTTAGTAGAGTAGCGTGTAATTTAGTGGCTAAACTACTCGCTAATACACAGAAATCGTTCGCATTACGGTTTAGTACAGTACACAAGTGAGTGGTGGCGGCCACTAATGAACTCGACTAAATAATTTACTAAATTACTCGACTAAATTTTTGTAATTCGCACATATTTAGCTACTAAATTACTCGCTACTCTTCTAAATTACTAGCCTAATGCGAACTAGGCTTTAGTGACTAAGGTGTTGATCTTGCGTTTCGACGACATGAGTTAGATGACACCACAGGGGTTAGAAGCTTGTGTTAGAAGAGAGTTTCCATCAGTAGGATGTGAACCCTGTTCTAACACAAGCAGTTTTAGCTTAGGTAGAGTTTTAGGTTTTTTTTAGGCTAATTATCTTGGAGCTATAGCTCTCAGGTCTCCTTCAAATTTAATGATATTTATTGTATATCCTCTTTCATTCCAATTCTCTAGGGAACATTACAGGTCTCGCTTATGCCTATTGCACTTCCACGCATTTCTATCATTCTTTTTTGTCGGGATATTTAGGGTATTGTCGCGGTTTATTTAAAAATTTGCTGTCCCGGCAAACTTCGTACCACATTGATTTTTCTAATGTTCCACACTACTATTTTTTTTCAAAAGATCCTTTTCCTGATCCTTTTCTTGAACACAATTAAAAAGTAGCCTATGTTACTCAGGATGAATATAGCTTTCCAATGGTGAAAGAATTTTAGAAATCGGCATAGTAGTTTTTGAGTTTATTCATTACAAACATACAAATCTTTCCTCTTTATTGACTGAGGGAGCGAAGCGACCGAAGTCTCCTTTTCAACTTGCAGACTGGGGAGAATTTCTTTCGTCTGTACACATCTCTGCATCTACGGGTTCTGTCAGGTCATGTTTGCGGCCGTATTTATCAACCGATTTTCATGAAACTTTAAACACACTCCTTGCTTACAATGAATAACATGTGAATGATATTTTTTGGATTGGATGAAAAATGAAAGAGTAATAAAGAAAATTTTCTAAACAAAGCTCCCGAAGTCTACGGTTCACAGAACCACTAGTAATAGTAGTATAGATAGATTTAGTTTTTAGATCTTCATAGATTACATCTATTTATATCTAAATATACTATTATCTAATATGGTTTTTGATCCCGAGGAGTTTAGTGGAATGCTAGTGACGTGTATTTGCTGCTAGAATTTTAAAAATAACAAAATTAAATACATAAATTAATTTTGCGAAAAATTAATGCTATTATATTTTGAAAGTTTTTAACATCTTACTTACCATTACTTTGTCATGGATTTTCGCCAGGTAACGCCTGCTTCCATCCAATATTTGAAAATTAAATACCTCCTTGGTCAGTTAATAACAAAATGGGATCATTTCTAGTTGGGGCGACGCAGCTGTCAGCCTCCACCACATATCGGCTGGCTTCGACCAAGAGTCCGCCGCAGTAGTGATGGCTCGCCTGGTCGCATACCGGGCTGAACTCGAAGATGGGCCTGATGTACTGCGTTGGTTGGACAGGATGCTCATCAGATTGGTAAGTGTTTTTATACAATTAATGGAACCGACACCGTGAACTGTTTCAGAAAGAAATAATATTATGTCAAAGTTGATTTCTAGCTTAGATTTCTGAACGCTATTTGACAGGTAGGTACACTACGATTATTTCCACTTTGGCGCTCGGGATGTCTCGGTTTTATTCGTTTACATTACTTTTATAAGAAATACTAGAAGTGACTAAAAGACGAAACTTGGCAATCATGACATTTAATGCAAAAACTAATTTTTATCCGAAGAAGAGAAGCGTGATTTGTTAAGTAATACCGATTTATTATGAATCTATATATTTAATACGACAATTTGTCTGTCTGTCTGTCCGTCTGTCGCGTTTTTCAGTTTACATACATTTGCATGAAATATTAAAATGAGGCGATACAAAGTTCGTCGGGATAACTAGTATCTCTTATTTAGACAGTGAAAGTAATTTTAGACTGTATGGTTGCATTATAAAATAATATAAAATAAACAATTAATTCATTGGAAGAGTCCGAATTAAAGTGGCAGTCGAATGTTTTCCTGTGCCACGAAACACGCAACGACAGCTCCTCCTTACTTTTCCAATTATTCTTTCCTTTATATTAGGCAAGCGGCAAACCCCCTGAAAAACTAAAATGACTGACCAATCACTGAAAATGTGAATGCGCCTATACAAGTTTGTACTTTTTGTAAACCTTGGACCAAAAGGAGTCAATTGGTAAGAAAACAAAATTTGTGCGGGTGGGTTAATAATTGTTATAAACAAATTAATTTGTTAACTGATAAAAAGTTGGTTTTTATATTGGAAAATGATTTCTAAGGGTAAAACGGACAAAATAAGACACTTTTTACTCATGTGTTTTTTTCGAAAATATGCGTTATAAAGAAGTTACAACCATTTTAAAGCGCAAAAATGGTCAAATATTTTTTTTTTTATCTTGGCGAGTTTTGATCGAATTCAAAAAAATCCTGCGCCAGAATACTTCTCAGATCTTAAGCTTCAACTGACTATTTTTCAAAATGAGAAAATATATGTTTATCAGATCGTAAAATCTATTTATACACGTAGCATATACGCACTTTTTCGGGGGTTTGATGCTTGCCTATATATTATTTAATTTAAAATTACGTGCCCCTAAATAAAAAAAAATAAAATAAAAAGCTTCCTTGGTTTTACAGTTGAGATGAAGATGGAAGTAAAATAATTATGTTTTGTGTTGATATAGTGTCAGAAATTCGGCGAGTACGGCAAAGACGACCCGAACAGTTTCCGCCTGTCGGAGAACTTCAGCTTGTACCCGCAGTTCATGTACCACTTGCGACGCTCGCAGTTCCTACAGGTGTTCAACAATTCGCCTGACGAGACTACTTTCTACAGGTAGATAAGAGTCTACACTAGATTAGTACACAGAGTGAATTTTATGAGTAAATTTATGAAAATTCTAAGTTTTCCTTAAATTTGCCGTATATCATTACTTCTCAGAATTTGATCCTTAACAGCAACACTATCGTTTGGTGGGATTTTTTTCTAAATCAATTTTCTCTCTCTGGTTGGATTCCCAGCCAGAATTATAGGTTTTTAAAAAATCTAATGATGAGGTTTTAAGTTTTATCAAAATCGGACTCGTGACTCCTTTGAGCATTTTTCGCTATTCCTTAGTTAGTTCCGGATTCGGCCATCCAAGTCCACTTGAAAAATTCAGCCTGTACCGCAAATTCTTTTATTGTACAATAAATTCGATAAACTGATACCAATATTTCGATATATGTTTGAAAAAAAGAAATATTTATTCATACAATTTCGTGCTCTCGTGCGGAAGTTATGCGTTTACATTAATTTTGGTGATTCATTTTTTTTTTTTTTAATATTTAGTTCGACAAATTGACGCCACCCGCCTGATGGTAAGCTGAGGCGACGTCTGGCAATTGAGGGCGACTCTCACAGTACACAGAAATACTATAGAGAGTGGCCCTCAACTTGACGACCCAGTAATGTGCCTCTTCACGCTTCGCTTAAAGAACCCAGGGTTATATGTTGGAGGAAACACGTGCGCAGGCAGGGTGTTCCAAGCCACCATCGTTCGGCAGAGAAACGAACGTTTAAAACTTTCGGTTCTCGCGGAGACGGTTTCCACGGTATGAGAGTGACATCTCTGCCCAGCACGCGTTGTTCGGGATCGGAAGGGAGAGGGTGGGATCAGGTTGAAGAGCTCTTCAGGACACTCACCGTGGTAAATACGGTAGAACGCGGCCAAGGAAGCAATTGTTCGGCGCTGGGCTAGCGGCTCAAGGCTTCCCGTTACCTCCGGACAGTCTATAATGCGAACAGCGCGTCGCTGCATAGCGTCGAGAGCGTCCAGCAAATACTTCGCGGAGCCGTCCCAGAGGTGAGAGCAGTATTCAACGCAGGGTCTAATCTGCGTTTTGTACAGCAGACACCTCCGGTCCGGTGTAAAGAATCGCTTTACCTTGTTCAGTATTCCTAGTTTCCGCGAAGCTAGCCCAATACATCTCTCAATGTATTTTGTGTTATTGAGCTCTCAACGAACGTCTATGCCAAGGATGTCTAGATTGTCCTTCATTGGTAATATTGCATTCTGAAGAGTGGGTAGGGGAAGGAAAGGGGATTTTTTCGCTGTAAATGCACACGCCTGTGTTTTGTGGGCATTGAACTCGACCAAGTTCTCGGCACCCCATTGGGAGATACTGTCGAGGTTTCGGTCGAGATAACCCACGAGATGTCGTCTCTCCTCCTCTATTACAGATCGCCCCGCCGTCGGAAGAACCGAGTAACTCCCGTGCAATGTACTGTCATCTGCATAGCAATGAATGTTTCCGAGGGAAAGCATATCATTGATATGCAGAAGAAAGAGAGTTGGTGACAGTACGGACCCCTGCGGTACCCCGGCATTCACTTGCAAGAAGCGAGAAGCCTGGCCATCGCAGAGGATGTATAGAATTCCAGTTATATTAGGTGCCAAGTTGGGATGTTCTGGGAATAACGAAATTTGAAATTAATGTTGTATAAAAAATAAAATTTTGTCAAAAAAAATATCTTCAAATTACTGGAATGTGACCAAATAATTGTTGGAACCAAATTATAACGGAAAGCTGTTGCTTTCAATTAAAAAAAAGTTTTCAAAATCTGTTCACCCAGTCGAAAGTCGAATTGAAAACCTCCTTCTTGTGTTAAATTTATTTATTTTTTATTATATTTTTATTTAAACTTTTATTTCTGGCAACTTAGACTGGTCACAGATCTTATAAACTAATCTACGGCCCATAGATACCTTAATTAAAACTAAGAATACTACTTAAAACTAAATTAGAAACTTATTTCTCTTCCCAGGCATATGCTGATGCGTGAAGACTTGACCCAGTCCCTCATCATGATCCAGCCAATCCTGTATTCGTACAGTTTTGGTGGTCCACCTGAACCAGTCTTATTAGACACGTCTTCTATACAACCCGACAGAATACTATTGATGGACACATTCTTCCAAATACTTATATACCATGGAGAGGTAACTTTAAATATATTTTAGAATGTTTATTTTCACTGCATGGGTAGATTTTTAAGGGTAAAACGGAACCCAATTACTAAAACTTCGCTTTCCGTCTGTCTGTCTTGGGCTGTATCTCATGAGCCGTGATAGTTAGGAAGTTGAAATTGCCTCAGATGATGTATTTCTGTTGCCTCTATAACAAGGAATACTAAAAAACACTATCACTACATATTATAAAACAAAGTCGTCCGTATGTATGCTTAGATCTTTAAAACTACGCAACGGATTTTGATGCGGTTTTCACCAGTGGATTTAGTGGGTTCTCGAGGAAAGCTTTTGTTGTTTGAATGATGAATTTACATTTAAAGCCAGATTTCCTTTTCACACTTTTCCAATCGTCAGTAATATTTAACTTTTCTCCTAACTAGACAATAGCCCAATGGCGTGCTCTCCGCTACCAAGATATGGCAGAATACGAGAGCTTCGCACAACTGTTGAGAGCTCCCGTAGACGATGCGCAGGAGATATTGCAGAGCAGGTTCCCCGTACCTCGATATATCGATACTGAACATGGTGGATCACAGGTAACTTATAATATTATAATATTGGTAACACCTATTGTAGGTTGGGTCAAGATATACCATTGCATAACCCCCAGATCTCTGATCCCCTGGGGACTGGGATACCTTCAAGGGTGTATCCGGGTCTTTGATAATGCGTGCGGTTTAACCGGTAGCTATGATTCCAATATGTCCACCCTGCCGATAGCTGACATAGCTGACCATAAGGATTCAGTGTGTCAAAAGCAAGACCTAAGTCAACCGCAAGTGCAAGTTAAAGGTAACTGATCTGAAACCCTGGGTATTTGCAAATTTATAATGGTGTGACGGAGCAAGAAATAAACTCACACCCAAACTTGCAATAACAAACGCAACAATTTAAATTGTAATAATATGTTGAAGAGGTAGGACGAATTACTCGCAATTGCCATAATTACCAGGATTTTCATACAGTAGGACTATAAATTCTTAAGTGGCACTTGGAGATGTCCTGCGCAGTATTTACTCGAACTTCATCGACATTACACTGTCCTTCAACAATGTATCATCTCGTAAATCATTTATTTATAAAAATATACATTATTATATACTAGGTACAATAGAAAATGAAAATTAATACTAAATTTAATTATTACTATTTAAAAAAAAATGTAAAAAGTTTGGGCCCCGCGGTAGGGTGCCCATCATGGCGGCGGCATTCCCGCGCTGTATGGCGATGCTTATCCGCTGCGCGAGAAATCCACCGGCTCATAAGTCTCCCGTTACCTCCCTGAGCCGTTTGCTGAGCTCCTTGAAAAGCGAGTGGGCGCCCGGGCCCCACGGGCCCAGTGTCTCGACACCAAATGCGACAAAGTCGTATTGAGTGCCGAGACAACTGTACTTGCCCACCTTCGAGCGCTCACGTACCTCTGCCGCCGCGCCGGCACGTTTGGCAGTTGCCGGAAGATAGGACGCAGCTAGTGTGTCGGCACACGTGGCGTCCCACACTAGTGGGCGACCCATCCTCCATGGTATCATCTGACATCCCGTCAGGTTTCTTACCATCGTCCCGTGCAATGTGCTGGAGCTCCAGAATCGCAGGGACGTTTACACTGACGAGACACCGTCGCAGGATATCGTTGATCGCGGCATGGCGGGATAGGCGGCCAGCACTTGAAGAGCAGGCAAGCCCATGGTGACCTAGGCGATCCACACTCACTCCACAAGAAGCACAACTATGTTCTACACAAACCTCGGCCCCCAGCCGGAGACCGATGGCCAGTCGGAGAGTGTTGTGTTCAATGAAAGTACCAGTGTTGGGGGATGGGTAGGCATGGAGCCAGTGTCCGGATTCCTGTCTTGACACTGCTTTCAGCCTGGCGCGATTTTTTAAAGATGACGAGGTATCAATGAGGGTTTGTAAAATATGTTGGCTTGAAATGTTATCCCAGGCCTTCTGATTTTTGAGAGTGGGAGGGAAATTTGGACTCGGTCCAGCTAGCCAGGCAGTTTCAGCCTCGACCAAGCTCGCGATCTCACAGTTTGTAGCCGCGGGGCTTTAAGGATTTTTCCTGCGAGGTCAGACGAGCTATGGATTGAGGACAGAAATGCTGGCAGTGCTACAGTAGAGATTTTTCGGGTTCCCAGGCCACCATACCTAATTGGTAGGGAGGCTTGGGTCCATGCCTGCTCGCTTAGTCTGATATTTATGATAGCTTCAATTTGGAATTTTATTGTATTGTCCAAGTCTTGGGTTAGATGGGGAAATTTCCACACTGGGCAGCAGCGGAGCAGGTACGTAAATTTAGGAACAAATAGACAAAACTTAATGATGAAAAGAGCGGAATGGCTGCTAATTTTAAGGAGGCGGTCCGAAAATTCATTAAATTTAGAAACCGAATTTGTTAGAAGTGGTGGAATGGCCTCATCAAAAATAGGTGAACCAAGGAGGCTTAGACTGTTCTTTGTTACTATATTGATATTTGGGGCTACGCTATTAAAATTATTAACTATGGATTGAGCAGAGGTTGTGTTTATTTTGTCGTTAATGAAGAGTTCAGACTTATTAAAATTTAAATGTAAGCCAATGAGATCAAAATTTTGTTTTATCATTACTAAGTCAGTTAGAACAGTCTGAGCGTCCCCGGCTATGGTACCGTCATCTAGGTACCATATATTCAACTTTGAATTTACTTTGTGGATTATCGAATTAATGGCCAAACTGAAGATTGCTGGACCGAGGGGATCACCCTGCTGACATCCCACAGCCGAAATAATTTCATTATTTTTGTGTAATAATTTAGAAGGACAGTGATAACACTGTAACATAAAATTGTAGATCTCCGGAACGTATAATTTAATTTCATTCAGTAGGATGTCCCTGTTGACCGAATTAAAAGGATTTTTTACGTCTAACTTAAGGATCACTTCACATTGATCATCTTGAGCAAAGGTGCGTACGGAATGTACCGTCGCTTCGCAACCTCCACGGGTTCCGAAGCCAACTTGTACGGGTTCGAAAAGGGACTGAAATTTTGACCGTGTTAGCCGAACACAAATTTTGGCAGCCAATCGCCGCAGAGTGGACCCTACAGCGATCGGTCGTAAATAAAATGGTTCTAAATATTTTCTTTGAATGAATAAAAGAAAAATATACTTCTAAATTTTATTAAATATGCAGTAGAAACCTAATACAAGTAGAGTAGAATAAGAATGTGGAAAATCAATTAGTAATAGACTCGTTGCTCTGTTGCTTATGTCTCGACTTGGCGGCCAGTATTCTCTCCAACATATCAGTTACTTTCAGTTGGGACTTGAGAAAATTGTCAAAATGTGAGTCGTCATATCTCTCATGTCGAGTGGCTTTAGTCAAAGGCAACAGTTCCCTCGAGGCGACGGCATCAGTTTCATAACGTGCTTTAATTTCATAATTATGATGAGGTCTGTTGTCTACTTCTTCTAATTTTTCGTGAAATCTTGGTACTTTATACCCGGGGTGAGATCTTTCGTGTTCAATTCTTTCATATGCATCTGATTGGTGACTTCGACTTTGACGATCCAAATCTAAAGGTCGACGCACGTGAGGACGGGACTCCACCATTTGGCTTATGATATCATGACGATTTGAATCCAGTCGGCTTAAATATTCTCGAGTTATGGTGTCGTGATACCTCGAATCGTACGGGCGAGTTTCGTGGCGATTTATTGCCGAGGGTTCATTATATTGCGCGCGATCAAAAGTTTCATGACGATTGAAATCTTGTTGCCTGTTTAAAGAGTCGTAATGATTCGAATTGTGCCTTTGGCTATTAGGTTGATCTACAGTTAATCTCGGTCTGACTTGGTGATCTGAATGTGACTGACGATTTAATTCGCCAACTCTGTCTCTATTACGTTCTATTCTTTCTTTAATTTTTTGAATTTTATCTTCATAAGATATAAGTTCCTTTTTAACATCATCAGGTTTTTTTAGTTTTTCAGTCGGATCGTTATGAATTGGATTTTTTACATGGTGATTTCTCTCTTCGAAAACGCGTATTGGTTCAGCGTATTTATATTGTAACTGTTGTTTATTGTCGTCATGCAACTTCTTGTCTCTCTGTTTTTTGAAAGGATTTTGCGTTGTTATTGCTATCTCTTGGTTTATGATCAAAGGTTTGGATACTTTTATGACCAGAGGCGCAATCTCTGCAGAATTAGTTTGAATAGTGAGTGCTGGTGCTTTGTATTCGTGTTTTTGTTGGAAATTTGTTTGTGGTATAAGTGAAGGTTCGTGTGGTGGATGAACGAATGAGCTCTCTATTATTGGCATGGGCATTAAATTTTGCTTATAAGGATTAACTTCTAAGCGCTTAATGTCTGACACAGGGGATTTCACAGCTAATGGCTTGAAGCTGTCTATAAGCGGGGGATATAAATGGTCTTCACCTTTATTGTGAATATTAATGTGTTTTGAAGTATATTTCATTGGAATGGCGGTTGTTGTACCTTTAGTAGCTTCTTGCATCGATTTTAATTCTTTAAACATTTCCATAAGTGTTTGAATGACATTACTTTCATTTGTTTGTTTGATTTGGGGATTTTCTGAAACTAAAATAAAGTTTTTATCAGAATTGTCGTTTATATGTATGTATGTAAAACATTAATATAATTTACCTGTGGTACTTGAAGTACTAGTGGTAGTTATGGGCGATGTTGTTTTTTCAGTTATCGGTATTTCTTTCCTAATGTCATTTATGACTATTGCTTTTACTTTATCTGCTATTTCTTTGATAAAATCTATGGAAATACTATCAACTTTACTTAAAGGTGTATCTTGATTTACATTTAAAACTTTCAGTTTGTCATGTTTTTCTAGATCGTCCTTTTTAGTAGCTGGGGTTGTTATTACATCGGGTTTATTACTAAGCTCATTGAGCCGGAATTTGTTGTTAACCTTTAGCACTTTGCTAAGGTACTCCAATGCTGGCATCACTTTGATAACATCTGAGGATATACTACCAAGTTTACTTAAAGGTGTATCTTGATTTCCATTTGTAACTTTCCAATTACTGTCAGTTTTGTCATGTTTTTCTGCATCGTTGTTTTTAGTAGCTGGGTTTGATGTTATTACATCAGGTATATTACTAGGCTCATTGAGCTGAAATTTATTGTTTACTTTGAGCATACCATTAAGGTACTCCAATGCTGGCATTTTCTTTGGTGATTCGTCGTCAGATATTTTGGGTTTCAAATTTATATTTGGTATAATTTCCGATCTCTTTATCTGGTTTATATTTTTATTATTGGTTACTGTTTGTGGTATACGCATTGCCGTGTGCGTTATATCTTTATCGCCATTATATGTTTGAAATAACTTACTGAATTCTGCAAAATCACTTATTTCTTTCAAATTTTTATCATGAGTATTATCACTCTTTATTGGAAATGATACAAAAACTGATTTACTGTTATCTAAAAGTTCTTTGATTTTGCTAGAAACTACATCCATATTAATAGTATTTTTAAGGGTTATTTGTGTTGTAGTTGGTTCGGTTTGTTTCCCTAAGTATTCGGCTATTATTTTATTTATTAATTCCATTTCTTTTGGTTGTATATTCCTCGTAATAGCAGATTCTGATGTAGTTTCTATTATTTTCTGTTCTGTAGGAATATAAGTTGTGGTGTGTTCGGTTAATGCTCTATTACTATCTCTGTTTGTTAATTTAGCCCAAAAGTTAATTACGTTATCCATAGTCTGTTGATTTTTAACATTTTCCATTTGCCGATCATTGGGTACTACCATCATTGGAATATTCATATAGGGCGGTATATTGTCGTTACGATATGATTGCCTCTGCACGTTGTCAGTTGGCATAATATCATCGTGTAATATTTGTACGTTGGTCTTGTTACTATGGTATATCGCTGCAAGATCTATCTCAGATATTTGTGTATCGTCATTCCTATTACCACTGTAACCTACAAGAAATTTCTTTAAATTAAAATATATAATTTTCTTATAATTTCATATTTGATTTTTCTTACCTTGTTGTATTATAAAGTCACTCTGTTCTTGTGTTCTGGCGAGTCTATCGTTTGTATCATGATATGATTCATAAGGGCTAGTTTCCTTTGCTGAGGTCAAATTAGATTTAGATAAACATTCTTGGCGTAGACTCCTAAACGAATATTTTTATTAAATTATTGTTTACTTTTGGTTAGTTCGTAATAATAGTGCATTTTGCTATGGTCGTGGTTAATTGCAAAGGTAGGTAAATCCTAGATGTTGTCCAGCCAATAATATTTTAGATAGCACGTGCCTAGTTCTCGTAGAAACCTATTCCCATAATTAAAAGTTGCCTGTTTCTGGTTCTTATTTAACTTCCAAATTGTGATAACAGGAGACTTTGCGTACGAATTCTAAACGAGGAGTATTGAATGATGAAATAATTAATTTACACAACTAATAACTGATCAAAGCCCGCTGATTGGTGGCTTTACCGAAGTATATCACCAAGCCAGCAAAATCATTTTATCTTAACAAATATTAAAAAAACATTATAACTTGAAAGTGTTGACGTTAAGAAACAAAGGTCAAGGTCAATTAAATGTATACACATTTCACTGTGTTGGCAATACATACGTATTGCCAGAGCGTGAAAATAAATAACACCATACAGCCATATAGGTACTGAGGCCATTTATACACAGTTTGGTAAAGAAAATAAAACTTACTTATTGTTCATATCATAGATGTTTACGTTGTGACGTTGCAGTTTCGCCAAAGTGTTCGCATCCAAATCTTCTTTTTGCATGCCACTCAACAACAACACACATACCACATCTGAAAACTATCACAATTAATGGTCGCTGTTTCAAGCGTAGTACACAAAAGTAGAATTTTGGCGGGAAATACATGAATTGTTGTTTTTTTATTTTTCTTTTTTAAATTGAGAAGAGATGTTTTATTGAAACCTTTTATCTGGACTAAGCGTGATGAGCCCAGACCGCGGGCGTGTTCGGTTATTTCACGTGAGAACGTACATGATATCGCTACCGCAGTGAGTACAATTTGGCACAACATTGTTATCGATTCGTATCGTCGAACCTTTTCATTGTTTTATTGAGTGTACGAAACTCGGAAGAAATGCATCGACGACTGGTGTTTAGTGATTGTTGAGAGAGTGTTTAGTTTGTTTTGTAGGTTCGATCAATGTTTTGTTTTGGTTTGCGGATTTTGAATCATATTTCAATGTCAGGGTAACAATCACATGGGTTTGGCTTGATAATGATTGACTTTCCTGATTCCTGTCACGCGTTCATCGTCGAACAGACATACAATGAATTGTATTCATACCACGCCTGACCTAAAAGGCTAGGCAGAAGTGCAGAACCATACTTTACGTGTAATTTTCGTCACTTGACCCCAGTCCCCAAGAAATACCGAATACCGCGTACCGAACTTTTATGTTTACCCGAACCTCGTCGGTCGATCGACACTAATCGGCAGCCGCACCAGTTGCAGGTGAGGTTGCCTTGGGTCTCTAAGATCTTGATAAGATACTAAAAGAAATGTCCAAAAAAATACACCCATATGAGAGACACATTATACCTACACTTAAATTGAAACGAAAAATTAAGATCATTTCAATATTATATCTACCTAGGCATACAAATTTCGCGTGACAACATAACCTTTACAGGGGTCATAAAGTTTGGTGAGAGGTAGGTATACCTATTTCACGCGAACGGAAACGCGATTAGATAACCATGTAATATTTTAACTACATTCTATGTATAAGGTACCTACTTACTTAGACAAGAATACATCGGAATGACTACTCAATAAATGATTAGAAACCTTCAGCTTACAGAAATGTTGTATCTCAACAAAATACCAAGACCTTTATTCACATTTTGTAGGTTACAAATTAAACGAGAATTTTACACTGAAACGTTTATACAGAAACAGTGAGTATTGACTACTGCAAAGAATACTCCAATAGTATTTTTTTATGTTAATTTATAACAACGAGAATCGTGTTCAAGTGTAATTGTTTTAAGGTAGTTTTTAGGATGATCGCTATTCTGACTGAGCGTAGGACATTTTTATGGTCACTTTCATGAATGTAATTTGAAACCGAAAATGTTTGCCTCTTTTTCTTAACAATTAATTCCTTGTTACTAAGCAGCTGGTCCCACATGTAAGACTTTTTTTTCTCATTACGTTCTTCTACTTAGCTCAAACTAAGCTATAAGCTTATGCTATGGGATCTATAGCCAACTGATTTCGTGGATCACACAATATTTGATTCGACGCGGGGATCCACGGTCCACGCCAACGAAGGTGTCAAAATTCAATTTGAAATTGTCTAATGTCGTATAATATACACACTTTAGTCATAATTTCATACTAATTTTACAGGCTCGCTTCCTCCTGTCAAAGGTCAACCCGTCGCAGACACATAACAACATGTACGCCTACGGAGGGGTGAGTAGAACATGGTTATTTAAAAAAAGAAATCTAATATTTGCTATTTAAAATTAGATGTCAACTAAGTACCTACTTAAATAATAAAAAATATTTTTTGATCTCTGCATGGCATTCAGCCTTGTTGTTTTTTTTTTCAAATTAATGTGCATGGTGTGAACACCATCAAAGCATGGAGTTAATTTTGTTTTTATTTTATTTTTTGTTCCATCGTTGTTACGGCGACCAGGCGATGCCGATACCATCTGCGGTAGTGATTTTTATATTTTTATTTTTTTGGTATTGGTGTTGGTGATTAACGCTACAATTTTGCTTTAACATATTTTTGTTATATTTTGATATTTATCACTACATATATTTTAAAACAATACCGGTCTACATCAAGTATAGAAGTAACTCTTGCCTATATTGTACGTAATTCGTTCTTACCCAAGCACAGCTCAAACTTTTTAAATTAGTACCATTCCGTGCGCTGTATTGTTTTAAAATAGCTGTAATAAGAATTAAAGACTGCATTTTTTTTAACTTAAAAGTATATAAACTAATAGCACAACAGAAGGAGTTTTAAATCAAAGTAACTTAGAATAACTATATTGTGAAATTATGTATGTAACAAAATACATAAATTCTAACCATAAAATCGCCATAACCTGCTACATAGACCGAATTATATTATATACCTACATAGAGCAAATACCAGCCGGTTTAGCATAGCCGGCGTCGACTATACTCGACGCACGTATACAAACAATTATATTGCTGAAAATTATCATCTCTGCGATATCTTTCATTTAATATGTATGTCTATCGATAAAAGTTGATGCTGTATTTCTGTCCATGAATTAAATTTCTAGAAGGAAACGTAGGATTATGGTGTTTTTATGGTTCGCTTTAATTAGTTTTTTTGAAGTGTTTAAGAGAATTTGTGTTGCGCTTTTGCTTACTACAGTTGCCACAATAAGTAAAATGTGTAAATTTCATCAAAATCGGTTCTTTTCAACCGACTTACAAAAAAGGAGTCAACTCAAGTCGACTCAAGTCGACTGTATGTTTCTTTTATTATTTTTATCTTTGGACTGGGTGACCCGATTTTGATTTTTTTTTAAATGAAAGCTACTTTTTCCCAAGTGGTCCCATTTAAATTTGGTCCCATTCCGTCAATTATTTGGTCCCATTTCGGTAATTTGAAGTCGGTTGTAGTGTAAATTTTTTTTGTCGGCTGAATGTGTAATTTTCAAAGAAAACCTAAATCTTTTTATGCATAACCTATTTCCTACTTACATACATAATGTGGTGAAGGGTACCTACCTAATGTATTTGAGTTGCTACTGAATAAGTGAGCTGAAACCTCATTTCATTTTGCACACTGTGGATAAAACTATAAACAGGAAAATAATGATTTTCAGAACATGTTATCGGCTGTTAAAAAACTTAACCTATTTAGTATTTATTTACTTAAATTAATTTTTAGGCAAAATTTAAAAAGTAATGCCTATAAAGTAATGAATATGATTTTATATTAATTCACACCAAAACTATGGAACTTATTCTGTTTTAACTTACTTACGTAATATGGAATATAGATTAGTATGTTTGGAATCTTATCGCCTAATATATTGTGGGAGTTTATTCAACAAATATTTAAAAAAAAATTCGTTGCGTTGGTCCGAAATTCCGAAAAGACGCTTGTCCTGTACTCTCATGTTACGTAGGTTTGAGTTATCGACATACTTAAGTATTTGTTGACGCATTATGCGACGTAGAAAAGGGGGATACTGGATAAATATGTTTTTTTTTTGTTTTAACCTATATCACGAACATTATATACTAACGGGATTGCCTATACTCTTGTACTCGTTCTTTAACGACTTTATGCGGCGTTTTACTCACGAATGAATTTATATATCGCTTGAAATAATGCCGAAATATTAGAAACTCGTTAAATGACAAGTACTTACATACATACTTAGTAGCAATCGAATTACCGTTAGTATTTTTTTCTAATAGGCTATTTATTTGGTACGTATGTTTCTAGGACGGCGGCGCCCCCGTGTTGACGGATGACGTGTCGTTGCAAGTGTTTATGGAGCATCTGAAAAAGCTAGCCGTATCTTCGACAGCTTAGTAAGGACATGGAGTACCTTAGATTCACTTCAGAAAGCATTGTAATAAATAAATATTACTTGTTGATCGACAATTTTTAATAATTTTTCAGAACTTTAATCATTCCTAACATCTGTTACTGTAAAAATATATCATTTATTTTCTTCCTTGAAATTCCCAAAATTCATTACCTAATATATTTCCTGGAAAATCTCCCCATAGGGTTGAAAGTCCCTTTAGTGTGGGCAGTTGTTATCATTGTGCATTTCCGAAGTGTTTTGTGAGGTCTCCTTTGTCTTGCAATTAGTAAGTTATAATTTTCTACGATTATTGTGTATTATGTAAATTATATAAAATTAAAATGTTTAATGGATTCTTTTCTCTATTTTTATTTGTTTGTTTTTATTTTATGCAATCCCAAGCCGATCCATCTCGTTTGAAATATAAAAGAATTATAATAAAATACAGTAGAAATGGATATTTTATTGCCATCTCTTATTAATAGTTTTGAGAAGTTATTTTGGACAGATGCGAAACAAAGCATTGCAAGCATGTTTGAATTTAAGCTTCTGCATAGGTTAGTATACATATGCCGCCATTTCCCCGAAGCGGTAAGCAGAGGCCTTACACTCACTTTTCGCCAATTATTTTGGTATTAGTCCCGGAATGTCACATTTTCAAAATGTCTTTAGTTGGTCCCACCGAGTCCCCACGTAATAGGAGGCGAATCTGACTTCTTAGAACTTTTGTGTTTGTCAGAATCTCGTCCATTGTGTGCGGCGTGGAGTGGTGTCATTTGCAGGTAACGTTGGTATGAGCCTCTAGGATGTTAGGGAAGTTATGCCAAGCAAAAGTAAATCCTTTTTTACCGAGTGAACGAACCGTCTAGGTATGTACCTACAACTTTTAATTTAGCTAAAATAAAGATTTCAGGTTGCATTAATTCACACAATTCTGAAATTGGTCGAGATCTTCACGAAACTTGGCAACACCGTTCTTTGATTCAAAACATTTTTTCTTCAGGAGTTTTTTTTGATTGGGAGAAATAACCCAAATACTTAATGTTTTATGTTTTTAATTTTTCAATACTTTTGCCAACATGTTTCAGGGTTATGGGTAAAGTTAAAATAAACGTTAGGATACAAAACAAGATTTTATTTATAACATCTATATCAAGATATCTATCGATATAAGATACAAGATATCCAATCTGTATCTAAGTTTATTCAAATACATTTTATCTTATGCTACATACTGTAATAAATATATTTAAGCATAACCCATTTGTACATAAAAAAAATACTAGATCACTAATAGGGTGCCTACATAAATTACGTAAGCAAAATGTGTGTAAACAAATGGCACACATACCATTTTCTTTACAAATTTAACAACATAGATTATAATTATTTTTAGTCTATCTAGGTAACCTAGGTAAACTAAAAATAATACCCACCTAAAAATCTACCAATGTGCAAATATAGTGCTAGTATAGTTGGACAGGTAGTTTATCTACATTGCCTTATATTTATAAATATTTATTCCTACCCAGACATCGAACCCATGGTACATAGTTGTTGGTACAAATAAAAAATAATTGCGTTCGTTCCCTATTGCAAATACAATAGCCAAACGTCCCAATTTCATAATGCACTATAGGTCAACTCCCTCTAACAAAACCCTTTAAATCACCAAAATGACGTAAATACATTAATTATATTACATACCAGTTACTAATTAAATTAAACTATTACAAAAAAACTGCAAACATCTTAGGTCCTTGGAATGAATAAGTAATTACTATGTTAAACTATTATTTTTGGCTCCAGTCTGTATTTAGATAGCCTATAAAACATATTGCATTGAACTTTAAAAAAAAAAAACCTAAGTACACTAAATAAAAATCAATATAAATAATTATAAATCACTCATTATTTATCCCTTACCATTTTTTTTATTATAAAGCCCGTATAGGAGTAGCGCAAGTATGAACGCTAGAACGTATTTGAGAAATACGGTTCAGGTGTGTGGGCGTCAGTTGAGGAATCGGATCGACATTTTCTGCTCAACGTCGGTCCTGTCAAGCGCGGTGCAAAACTCTTCGAAACATATCATTTGGTCGTTGTTCGTGTCCGCTTCGAGGATTGTGCGTTCCGCTATACTTGTAAGCTGCTCCTCACTATATATTAAAAATAAAACGAAATTGAATTTCGAATTACCTATTGGTTGGTTCCATACATGGATGATTAGATCTATGGACCTTTGTAGTGAAAAGTATTACAAATTCAGAATATAAATTGATTTATATTAGTCTGCAGGCTAATTCTTATAAGTATGGTAACATGATAAAATTTATTGATATGGTTCAATTTCAATAGATAAAAAAAGGTTTTATTCCAATCTTGATCATTTCCCCACTATACAATAAGTTGATTTAGCAACAAATAGGGGGATAAGGGGCCCTTTCAACATCTCCGGGCCCCAAACCTTTCTCACCTGCACGCAGTCCACCTGCTGTACAAAGCTCTGGTAATTATACCCATGCCTAGAAATAGTAAAAGGCTCTCTTCCTATTACATGACCTAAAAAAGTAACAGGCGCTGTGTGAACGTAATAAGCATCTCTGTCTACCCCTTCGGAGATAAAGATGTGATTGTGTGTGGAATGCAGAATGACTCCACATTATCTTTTACTTTATAATATGTAACAAGACCTCATACCAACTAGCGACTATAAGGTAAATAGTCCGAACCTTTGTGTTACGTACCTGATGTTGGCACCAACCATCATGTGCAATATTGCCAGCAGTTCATCCCTTGATATCTTGCCATCATTATCCAGGTCATACATTGAAAATGCAACTGAAATAGGACATTATTTTTTTATTACATAACAAACACCACAAACATTTTAGGGTGCAAAGGGGCTCTACCAACATCTATAGGGCCCCAGCGACCTCACCTGCTAGTGGCGCACCTGCTGATAAACGGACGAGGCTCGTTAATTTACGGTACCTATGGAGTGGCTTCGGCCCCTACGTGGGTACCAGGTGGTACAACAGTGTTGGTCCGGGGGGGTACCACCGTGCAGCTGTGCTAAAGCCCCCCAAGTAACCCAGCCCAGGCTGGGTTGCGTTAGGGGTTCAGCAGCTGCACCGCCGGGCCCGGGGCGATGTATGGTGCAGCAGGCATGGGACCAGTGGGGGCGAAACGGAGTCTAGTGTGGGTGGTGTGGGTCGATTCGCCGGCCAGGGAGACCCTTAGCAACGGCGTTGCCGCGGCCGCCCGCAACACAGTCATGGGGCCCGCCTGGGGCCAACCACCCCAGGAGGCTGCCCCACATGTTGCGCATAATCCTGATGTGGGATCGCCGCTCCGGGTGGTAACCGGTGTGGGGTAGCGGCGGCCTTGCATCAGGGGGGTTTGGGAGCCCTTCCGTCCGGCGAGTCGGCTCCGACCTAACCACACGGTTCTAGACAAAGCTAGCCCCTGCGCTTTGTCACTTACTGCTGCACCAAATGTCGCCCTGTCTTCACGCTTCTTCTTCAAAATCTACAATGGCAGTGCAACAAAAAAGAAATAAACGTTACACAGCGGCCCTAGGAAACCCCACAACTTCACATTTCGAGGTGGAGTTCACTAACGTCCGTGGACTCCATGCGAACCTCGATACCGTCCACCACCACCTTGAGACGGCACGGCCCGCTGTGATGTTCCTCACGGAGACACAAATACGCCGCCCTGACGACACGTCTTACCTGTGTTACCCCGGCTATGTCATCGAGGAACAATTTCGAGATAAAGCCGGGGTGTGCGTGTTCGTTAGGGCGGATGTTTGCTGCCGCCGGTTGCGCTGCCTAGAGAACCCCTCCAATTCCGTCCTTTGGCTGCACGTAGACCATGGCTCTATGAGCCAGATCTACGTGTGCGTCTACCGATCCCACACAGGGGATTCTGAGACAACAAAGCTCTTCCAGTACCTCAGCGAGACGGCTGATGAAGCGCAGGTGCGGTTCCCGAACGCTGACCTAGTATTTCTGGGGGACTTCAATGGCCATCACATTGAATGGCTGGGGTCCCTCAAGACTGATCATGCGGGTAGAGCCGCCCATGCGTTCGCTCTCTCCCACGGTCTGACCCAGATGGTATGCGGGATCACCCGGATACCAGACAGGTCAGATCACGCGCCCGCTCTGCTGGATCTACTGCTGACGAGTCGCCCAGCCCAGTACAGTGTTTCGGTAGGAGCCCCACTGGGTAGTTCCGACCACTGTGTTGTTCACGCTGGCATGAAGGTGTCACCTCCTGCACGTCCTGTACAAACGTCACGACGACTATGGCACTACTCGTCAGCGGATTGGGACGGTCTACGCGATTATTTTGCGTCCGTCCCCTGGAGCCAGCGCTGCTTTGTAGGAAAGGCTCCTTCGGATAGTGCTTCTGCTATTGCTGGCGAGATCAGTTTAGGGATGGATTATTACATCCCTTTCACTGATGTCGCCAGTATCCGCAGAGCCCGTCCCTGGTTCGGGCGAGATTGTGCCAAAGCTGTTCGACAAAAACAGTCGGCATATCGCGCCTGGATCAGGGCCCGGGCTGTGCGCGACCCAAACGTGGGCCACCTCAAAGCAGCGTACAACCGGGCCACAAAGTCGAGTAAGAGGGCCTTTAAGAGAGCGGATGCCCAGCGCGTCGCGCGGCTTGGTCAGGAGCTCACTTCCCATCCCACGGGCAGCCGTGGATTCTGGCAACTGGCCAAAGCCGTGCAATCTAACTTTTGTCAGCCCTCGCTGCCACCGCTGCGTTACCCAGATGGAACACTGGCTCACAAAGCCCAAGAGAAAGCGGATATGCTCGCAGACCTCTTTGCGGCTAATTCCCGGGTCGACGACCGTGGCCTGCAGCCCCCCGCCATCGCAAACTGTGGCCACACAATGCCTGATATTGTTATCAGGCAATGTGATGTACGGGCAGTGCTGCGGTCACTCGACACGCGGAAAGCCAGTGGCCCTGACGGCATTCCGGCGGTGGTGCTACGAAAATGTGCAGCTGAGTTGTCTCCAGTATTAACGCGTCTGTACCGCCTGTCATACTCTTCAGGGCTCGTGCCGGAGGTCTGGAAGGAGGCGAACGTACAACCGATCCCCAAGAAAGGGGATCGGTCCGATCCAGGCAACTATCGACCCATAGCTGTCACCTCAGTCATTTGCAAGGTGCTTGAGCTCCTTATAAATAAGCAGCTCATGCAATTCCTAGAGGATCACTCGCTAATCAATGATCGACAATACGGCTTCAGGCCAAAGCGATCAACGGGTGATCTTCTGGCATTCGTAACGCATGTCTGGGGTGGGGCTATGGAAAGGCACGGCGAGTCCTTGGCTATTAGCCTGGACATCGCCAAAGCCTTCGATAGGGTCTGGCATGCTTCGCTCCTTTCCAAGCTTCCGGCATATGGTCTACCTCCTCAACTGTGCAGCTGGATTGCCAGCTTTTTAAACGAGCGCCGAGTGCGGGTCCTCTGCGATGGCCAGGCTTCTCGCTTCTTGCAAGTGAATGCCGGGGTACCGCAGGGGTCCGTACTATCACCAACTCTCTTTCTTCTGCATATCAATGATATGCTATCCCTCGGGAACATTCATTGCTATGCAGATGACAGCACACTGCACGGGAGTTACTCGGTTCGTCCGACGGCGGGGCGATCTGAGATTGAGGAGGAGAGACGACGACTCGTGGCTGATCTCGACCGTAACCTCGACAGTATCTCTCAATGGGGTACCGAGAACCTGGTCGAGTTCAATGCCCGCAAAACACAGGCGTGTGCATTTACTGCGAAGAAATCCCCTTTCCTTCCCCTACCCTCTCTTCAGAATGCATTATTACCAATGAAGGACAACCTTGATATCCTTGGCATAGACGTTCGTCGAGAGCTCAATAATAAAAACTACATCGAAAGATGTATAGGGCTAGCTTCGCGGAAACTAGGAATACTGAATAAGGTAAAGAGATTCTTTACACCGGACCAGAGGTGTCTGCTGTACAAGACGCAGATTAGACCCTGCGTCGAATACTGCTCTCACCTCTGGGACGGCTCCGCGAAGTATCTGCTGGACGCTCTCGACGCTATGCAGCGACGGGCTATCCGTATTATAGGTTGTCCGGAGGTAACGGGAAGCCTTGAGCCGCTAGCTCAGCGCCGAACAATAGCTTCCTTGGCCGCATTCTACCGTATTTACCACGGCGAGTGTTCTGAAGAGCTCTTCAATCTGATCCCACCCTCTTCCTTCCGATCCCGAACGACTCGTGCCGGGCAGAGATGCCACCCCCACACAGTGGATAGCATGTTCGCGAGAACCGAACGTTTTAAACGTTCGTTTCTCTGCCGAACGATAGTGGCCTGGAACGCCCTGCCAGTGCACGTGTTTCCTCCCACATATAATCCTGGGTTCTTTAAGCGGAGCGTGAAGAGGCACATCAGTAGGTCGTCAAGTTGAGGGCCACTCTCAATAGTAATGTGTGCTGTGAGAGTGGCCCACAATCGCTAGACGTCGTCACGACTTACCACCAGGCGGGCGGCGTCAATTTGGCGAACCGAATATAAAAAAAAAAAAAAAAAAAAAAAAAAAAAACCAACAGTATTATTTAAAAATATGATTATGAAGTTGCTGGCAGGAGATTATCTTAGATAGAACCCATAGAAATAGTATAGGGGTCCTAATAGTGTGCGTTCCCGCAGCGGAATGTTGTTGAATTTAAAGATTTTAATTATGCAGATATTTAGTGTATGACGTCGTGTAATTGTGTATGGTTAAAAAAAAGTTGTGCATGCAGCCATTGTGGAGAAATTCGCCAAAAACTGATTCCGCTGGGCGAACGTTGTCCTTGCGGAACTTTTTTTAATCTATGGACTTAGAAGAAAAAAAAATGTGTCCAAAAATTTGTGTGTATTTATGTGTAATTGTGTATGTATGAATAAAATTAGTGCATGCATAAACTTCGGAGAAATTTAAGTTTCCGCTACACGAACGTTTGGCCATTTGCTAGTTTTCATATAAAGCGCTTATATAGAGAGCTGTAGAATTTTACATACGTTGTTTTGAATTTGTTTATATTTGTTTAAAAAACAGATTAAAAAGAAATCGTATGGTTTAAAAGATAAAAATATATTCGTAAAATACGCTTATTAGGTCTTAGTTCGTAAAGTATGCACATTGGGGTCTAGTTTTTCACGTTTATACAAACCTTGTAAATGTCTGCAACATCTTGCCAAGTATCAATGATGTTCCGTTAGTAATTAATGAGTTATAGGACAATTTACCATGAATAGACCACTGTTTACAAATCAGTCAACTATCATGACGTTTTAAAGGAATTGCATAGTAAAATGTATTCCAATAATTAGTGTATTAATTCAACTACTCACGTGCAAAATTTCATCTCATTAAATTCAGTAATTAAAGAGAAACAATTAAAATACTGACAAAGCACCGAAAACCTACACAACCCGACCAAGTTCGGAGGGCTACAAAAAAGCGGCCGTGCAATATATTTAGGTAACATTCTAAAATTTACAGTATAATACCCGGTATTGAATTGGTTACAGGTGAAAACACAATTGTTGTTTCGATATAATTTATAGGTTCATTGTGTCATGTTGAGGTTATTTTCTGTATTTGCTATTCATTTAAGAATATTTTCTTGAAAATACCTTTTTTATACCAATGTTTTAGTTTATAACACTTTTTAAATGTTGATTTATTTTTAGGTATTTAAGGCAGACTCTCAAATCTAAACAACTGAATAGTCTAGTTATGTGATCTGTGATTTTAATTTTTATTGAAGTTCGAAATATTATACTTACCCTCATATTCATAATCGTTTATTAAACCTATTTTAGTTAAAACACATTTTAAGTCTATTGCTTTCTCTGATGACATGAAAATTACAATGACAGAGTATGTTTACCAAGCGTTTGTTAACGTTAAGTTTTTATGAACAAGGGACTAGTCATGACAAGCGCCTCAGCTGCGCTCCCGATACACTCAAAATACACGCGCCTGTGCGCGCACATGAGTTGTATGCAAAGTTCTGGCTTTACTGGCGCGCGCGTATTTTGAGCGCCCCGGGCACGCTTGTCATGACTAGTCCCTAAGAGGGTTAGAAATTTTTAGGTTATTTTCTGTATTTTCATTCATTCATTCATATGCTCACGGCTGTTGTTCCAAAAGAGGTAGGCGTGACATTTCTGTGACACCCACATTTCGCCAATTTTTGGGTTTCTACGTAACAGGTGGCGAGAAATAAATAATAAATACATAATTATTATATGTAATTAAAGATATTTTTGTACACGGATGTTTAATTAGAAAAGTACTTGTTAATTGAAGATTGTAACGAGACTACCACCGAAGATCAACAGATTGCGTCACTCGCCATTCTAGTTCGTACTACTGAGTTAGTACCGAAAATGTAACTAGATGGCGCTACCGGTAAATTTAGAAGTCGGTGTCAAGATTATCGAAGGGTCAATGACCCCTCTCCTACATTTTATTTATATTGGTGTGAATTCCTTGCTACGAGTAGGGACTAGGAGCGTGTGCTGGATACCTCAACCACTGCTTGAGTATCCATGTGACTGACTCAAGGACGGTATATGGCCATCCACCCCTGCTGGGTGCTATATACCTACTTGAGGGCGCTCGTAGGAAAGTCGGATGTCGGAGGCTATTTTTTTGTTAATTATATTTCCTGAATCCCATCCTACGAGTACTTTCTTTGTGTACCCCGCTCCACCACCCCGTTCTACAGTGGTGCCCTCTGTGAGGCGATTATGGTACCAGAGAAAAGTCCCCGTGCTAAAAGATTTATTTTTATTGTAGATAGTGGCGTTATTATTAAAAAAAAATTTCAATCAAGAAATGCAATTGTTTTAATTTTTCCTAACGCTTGTGTACACAACTGTACCATATTAATAAATACTATACTGGAAGGTTAAGAACGTTACTTAGATATATGGCACGGCCGCTTTTTTGTAGCCATCCGAACTTGGTCGGGTTATGTAGGTTTTCGGTGCTTTGTCAGTATTTTAATTGTTTCTCTTTAATTACTGAATTTAATGAGATGAAATTTTGCACGTGAGTAGTTGAATTAATACACTAATTATTGTAATACATTTTACTATGCAATTCCTTTAAAACATCATGATAGTTGACTGCTTTGTAAACAGTGGTCTATTCATGGTAAATTGTCCTATAACTCATTAATTACTAACGGAACATCATTGATACTTGGCAAGATGTTGCAGACACTTACAAGGTTTGTATAAACGTGAAAAACTAGACCCCAAAGTGCATACTTTACGAACTAAGACCTAATAAGCGTATTTTACGTTTATATTTTTATCTTTTAAACCCTATGATTTTTTCTAAATCTGTTTTTTAAACAAATTCAAAACAACGTATGTAAAAATCAACGTGTGTCAGTTTGTCGCAATAAACTTAAACTGTGGTTCTCGAGGAAGGTTTGAGTATATAATTTGTCACGGGTGAACCCGTGGGCGACCGCTAGTGTTGGATGATCTAGGATCTAATAGTAACCCCTATCATCTCTTGAATAGATACAAATCCTCAGATACCTGTAGTTTTCATTATGGAGGAGGAACAAGGAAAAGCTCACAAACCTTCAAATGAGGTTTCAGTATTGTAGCAAAGAGAACACATACATAGCCACACATTTCGCAACAAAGGGGTGAATAAAGGCATTTTATAACTACTGAACTAAATTTTTCATACCCACTTTTGAGTATCTGAATATTTATTTTGAATATGTTTCAGTATACAGTATAGCCTTTAGTTACTTACATCTTAATTTCTCTTCCCTACTGTTCAATTTATTTTGTCTATTTTTCCTGATGGGTCTGAAGTGTGCCAGCACTGTCATGAACTGTAAGAAGTTGACTCTATCATCGTGGCTTTCAGCAAAAAATGAATGGACAATCCTCTCGCTAAGAGGGTTAATGGCAAGCTCAGGGATCCTTAGGAAGTCCTCCCTGGCAAGAGTTCCACAGTCATTCTTGTCTAATGCTGTGAAGCGAGAATATAATCTCTCGATCTGGTTTGGTGTAACTGAAATCAATAATATATGTAATTAATTTTTAGATATCATTATATAATATTATCTTGAATGAATAGGTACTAATATTATCTATAGTACAAGTGCAATATGATAATACCAACTTTATGCAATATTATAAACTTAAGACTAACGGGTCTTTTACGCGATTATTGAGCGCCCTGTTACAAGAGCCGTGGTTCTTGTAACAGGGCCGAAACGTCGGGTAATAAAGAGGTATGTATATATCTCAATAATCGCATAAAAGACCCGTTAGTCTTAAGTTTATAATGTGTACAAAACGCGAAAGTATTTATGCAATATATTGATGACTAAATGATGACATAAGATAGGTACTTTTCTATTGTCAAGGATATGGTAGAACATGACTGGATTTTTTAAAGCAATCAGTTGAAAAAGGGATTTACTTTATCGCTGTTTGGTCTTCAATAGGTACGTTTAAGTTCAATAGCTGTGATATTTATCTATGGAATAACATCGTCAATTCGATAACAAAGCAACTTACATCCTGTTTCTTCTTGGATTTGTGCTATTTCTTCTTCTCGCAGTAATAATGAGGATTTATTACCCATGGTAAATTCTTTACAGGTAGTATTTCACAGTGGATACAATAAATAGACTTTGCACTTAAAACGGCTCTTGTTTTATCATCAGTTAAGGTGGTCGCAGTTACTACGTTGCAATATTTCAACACTATATAAACAGTTTTTACAAAGTACAATCACAATACCTTCTCTAAATCTCTATCTTGTTCAGTTTACAGTACATATTTATAGATAGAAATAAGAATTTAACCAAAAAATATTCTACTTTAGCGACTTAAGCGATAATAAAAAGAAATATACTGGTGGATCGACGACACAGCTACATACACATCTATAACATGACAGATGTGACAAGCATGACACATGACCTTTGATTTTTTTGATCCATTGCGGACAGGCTAAGGACTTCCACCATACCGCCTTTCATCAATAGGTGAATTACAGGGAGACTGTATAGTTTATGGGGAAAAGCTCCGAATTATAATACATTTCCGTCAGTCGCAAGACTCTAAATGGCATATTCCGAAGCTATGATCTATAATTATTGTTGCCAATTGTCAGATTCCCGGAATCGGTACTTGTTACCTTGATTTATCCTCGAAAACCAAGGTAGCCAGTGCGAGTGCTCGGAACGCCGCCCGTCATCTAATTTTGTGTCAGCAGAAAAGACACGAGAAAACACACCAACTTCCAGGTCGCAGAAGGTGCCATGGACGCCCCATCAAAACGCCACCATCGCGGCATTGCAGAAGGTTTGGACATCTACAGATACAGTGTTTTGATTTAACAATGCTCTTTCGATTCCTTTAAGCCTGTTTCATCGTACCACGTCCCCTGTTGATCTACTTTGTGTAAAAAGTTTTGAGATATTACAACGCAAATTACTCTATTTCCTTAAAGGTGGTTCGTCCGTGTAAATATCCTCGCGCCTTTGCGAGCACTTTATAAAATTTTATTGTAGGTAACTTGCGATTTGTCAAAACACGGTAACTCTAAATACAGTGTATTGCCACATCCCAAGTCTCTGGTATTGCCAAATACACTGTATTTAAATACCTACCAAATACAGTGTATAGTCCGAAACACCCAGGACTTTAATTGGCTGTGCCATAGCGGCTGGCACGTAAAATTCTATTGCCTTTCATCAAATCTCGTCGCAAGGCAACGGGTTAGGCTGGTTTTAGAGTAACGCTGACCGTCGACGCTGAGAACTACGCGCATAGCTCTCAGCGCGTAGCTGTCTGCGGCAACTCGTTTTAGTATCGTGCTGAGTGTTCGAGTTGCTGCCGTGTATTTATTATGGAAAAAGAAAAGACTTCAACAACAACGAAGAAAAATACTTCAAGTTAATCCACTTATATCTCAAAGATTGCTAGTGGGGGCATTTGTTACATTGTTAACTACCTTAAGAAATGATGAAACCAAATTCTTTCTACTTTCGCATGACATCAAGAACTTTCGACAAGTTACTGGCAAAGTTACATGATAAGTTACTACGTTGCATTTACAGGCGTTTACCTATATCACCAGCTGAACGTTGATGGTTACTTTAAAGTAAGAAAAAAATAAAACTGTTTGAATTTATTTGTATGTAATTAAATTCACACTAAGTAACTTTACCTATTACAAATTATTTGCCATGATGATTAGTGTCGCGTTATTATTAGTACCGTCAGTCCCCGTCGGCGCGTGCGTTTCACGTAACACCGTAACGATGACTGAGCTCGGAAGCGCGTCAGCGCCGCGCGCTTAGCAGCGCCGACGCGTGGCGCGTACGCGCACGTATGGTTCAGCGCTGACAGAGATCAGCGCTGAGCCGTCGGTATTATTCTAAAACGCTTCTAAGTAATCATACATAATGGCCTGTCAGCGCCGACGGTCAGCGTGACTCTGAAACCACCCTTACAAATTTATTTTTCAACATTATAATATAGCTGCTTATTTTATTAAATTCATTCGGCCATTTTGGACATTACCCACTTTCTAGAGTGCCCGGTGACGGCAATAGGCTTGCCCTCTATTATGTGGGACTAAAACTACTAGCAAATTGTGGGTGTGTAATGCGTCTTTGCCTACCCCTTCGGGGATATAAGCGTGATAGGTATGTTCTGTCTAACTGATTGTCAAATAATCTTCGCGCTTTACGGGATACAGTGTTTTGACATAACAAAGTGGTAATCTTCGAGAAAGTTTTTTTTTCTTTTTAGAAAATAGTTTTGAAAATATTTAGAACTCTATCTTCATAAAAAAATGGAAAATAAAGTGTTGTAGTGTAAGTGTTCGTAAAAATATCCTTCTATTTATGATTTACTCTAAACTTTCTAATTTCGCCAAGCAAGAATTGCGTTTTGTTAATCAATACATGATCGGTTGCATAGAAACTGAAAACTTCAGGTTTTCAGTGTCAAATTATTTATTATTATTTATAAAATGTGAAATATTGTATTTTTGACTTTACAAATATCAATTTTAAAATGAGCGGTTTAATTAAAACCAGTGTTGAGGCGGTGGAGCCATTAGACACTGTAGTAGAAGTGAACGAAAATGTTGTTAGCCAATTATTTGATCATCCAAGCGAGGAAGGGGAAATTGAAGAAATATCTCCAAGAATTTTCGGGTTGAAGACCGTTGTCGATCCTCTTAATATTCCATCGCTCAATAATGCCATTTATGAGCTTGGTGTCGTTAACTTGTGCTGGCCAGAGATCAGTGAGCCAGTTTTCGAGACTAGAACATGTTTTCCATCATCATATTACACAAACAGCACTAAAGAGCGATTATTGCTTACATATGCAGAAAACTTTAGACAACAATTTCTCTTGTTTTACAAGATGAGGAAACCATTGTTACTGCAAGTTCCCAACGAATGTGGTTTACAGGTACTTTTCATTATTGCTTATTACCGATAGGTGGCGTTGATCTATGTTTTAAACTTTTAAAATTATTTTTAATATAATAAAATGAACTCATATTATACCAAATAAATAAAGATATCAATAAATTCCTATAGAAAATGGTGTGTACTTCAATAAGGCCGACAAAACTGTGTTTCGCCACTACCACGACCTGCGAAGGCATCGCGTCACTAGTTTCTGACTACTTTGACTACGAGCCACTAACGAAACCCATGCTGCACGTAAGTACAAACATTATAATTCTAAGCGATTACAATAAACCTATTTGGTTTATTTAAAAAATATGTTTAACCATTATTTCTTTATATTGCCAAGAGATGGCGTTACTCGTCTTTATTTATAGATAGGTAATTTGACTTTCTTTTTTTACCCTACCCCTCTATATTTCATATTATTTCTTCTATCCATCCTACGGTTGCCTGGAAGAAATCGCTCTACGCGATAAGGCCGCCCTTTACGTACATACTCTCTTTGTTTCGACTTGTTTATACTTAATGTTAAGATTTGTATTTAAAATGTACAATTTAAATGTACAATAAAGAATATTTATTATTATTATTTGAGGTATTGTCTGAAAAGTTTACGCAGTTTGATTATTACGGCACTTCGGTTTTCATCCATTTTTCATCCGGTTTTCATTACTGCGAATACAGTCTTATAACCATTATAATCATCTTTATAACCAGCATCCATTATAAACTTTAAAGTTTTACTTGCACCATTGTTCAATTTACTGACGTCATACATTTGAAGATGTTTTTTATTCAAGGAAAGTACCTAACTGATTATAGTGTGTAATAATAATAATTGACTGAGCGAGCGAAGCGTTTACATTTCGAGATTGGACAATTTTGCTTTCGTCTGTCTGTCTGTCTGTATGTGTGTTTCTGGCTAGCAGCCACAGTTTTTATCCGATCTTCACGAAAGTGGGCACACGTGTTCCTTGATTTAATAGAATTTTTGTTTTTAATGTTCGCGAGGTCTACAGTTCGACCATAGGGCGACCAGACTAGTTAATAAAAATGACCAGTAATTTTGTTGGTCCCAAAGCTTATTGCCGTTACCACAATAGAAAATCCATAAACATTCTGTAAATCAAACCAAAATGCCAACAGCCAGGACAGATCCGAGCGTTTCCATTTTCAACACGGTACCTACTCGTATTTATTTATACAATATAGGTAGGTACTTACTTTCATACATACAACATAGTTTCGGCTTTCACTTTTTGGTGACCTCTAACATTGTGCTTAGTAGTAGCACAGAATAGGGAAAACTAGGTACTATAGGTACCTGCTTAGTAGTAGCACAGAATAGGGCAGGGCATAGTAGGTACTATAGGTACCCACCAAGTTCTTAATGGCCCAATGTAACCTCATCTGCAAGTGATGTAGGTATTGCTGATTAACGGACTAATAAATAGATTTAAAAAATACCTAATTAGCGGCAATAGCCATATTACGTGGGAACCCCCGAAAAGAAAGTAAAACAAAACACTGTAGTTAGTTATTGTGACACGACCGTGTCACTTACGTCAATTTTATGTGGCCGTTGTGGTGGCCGTCGTGACCACAGATAAGCTATATTTTTCTTTGTGTAACGTTGAGTGTAAAGTTGTGATGCAACAATTTAAAAAAATACATTCGATCTTTTCTTTTCTGTATCGAGTATTACTTACCTACCGTTATAAAGGCTGGAAATTTCTAAGGGCATATTTCCAACACAGGTGAGAACGGCCAGTAAGAATGAAGTGTCGGTTGTGGTTACTTCCGGAGATATCAGGTAGCAAAGATGGATAAAACGGTACCTTACTTACCTCTTTTTATAAAGCTTCAGTTTTTGAAATTTTCTTCGGAATAACAATAGAAATCACGTCATAAAATATTACTTGAGGTATGTCAGTCAATCATGGGCTTAAAGTCTATATGTGTTTGCTTAATGGAAAGTTATTACAGATTCTTCCCACAGTGAGATGTCATATTTGATTTTAACTGACTAATAAGTATTATAGGAGTAGTGGGTCCTAACCAGGTACCTTCAGAGAAAATCTCGAGCAAAGTGAGTAATGTAGGTATATTTCGACAAATTTAAGTTTGCACCACGCGTCGATTGCGCCGGATCTCAGCGGGGTGCAAACTTAGCTTGATGGAGTTGTAACTATGCGCATTTGAGATAGGTGTGCCCTATGAGAATGGCGTCGGAAGAATTTTGTCGATAACCAATGATATCGCAGAAACTGTAGGTTACTTGACCCAATTAAGAATTAAAATAAAATACCTAGACGTCAAAAATTGAGACTGCAACCGACTTCAAACTACCGATATGGGATCAAATAGTTGTCGGAATGGGACAAAATTAAAATGGGTCCACTTGGGAAGTTATAGCTTACAATTAAAAAAAATATTTCAAAATCGGTTCACCCAATTACGAAGATATGAGGTAACAAACATTAAAAAAAATACGTTTTTTTTTTTTAATTCCTCGGCCCAAGGCTGCGGCCGCTCTTACGTCCGTTGCCGGGCGTCTCTGGTTACTAACAGAGGGTATGTCTAGTGGCGCCCGGCGGACTTTGACCACCTCTGTGGTCTCTTCGGGTGTTGGGTCGGGACGAGAATCCCGCGTCGTTGGGGGAAGGGTTTTATCCCGCGTCAGTGAGTGAATCTGGTTGCGTGCTATGGGGCAAAGGCCCCGCAGCACGCAACCCTTCTAGCCTGCTTCTGTAAGGACGGCGGATGGCGATCCCGCCGTCCTCAGGCCCCGATCATGGAGGTCGATAGTCTTGGGCGTAGTCGCGGAGTCTGGGGCGCTCTGGCCGCCGACTACGGAACTCGGCGGGGAGGGTACGCTCCCTCTCCCTCCCGGCCGCCTCCTTCGCGAGCATGACTTGCTCGCAGAAGGACACGGCCGCGTTCCACCTACTCCGGCTGGAGACCATGGCTTGAAGCATGGTCTCCAGCGAGAGGGTATCCACGCCCAGACCCACTACGAGGTCCCGGCGCTGGCTCGCCCACGCTGAGCACTCCACCAACGTGTGGAGTGCGGTGTCGTCGTCGGAAACCTCGCAGTGTTGACACCGGGGTGTGACCTCACGATGCATGCGAAACAGATAGCTACCGAAGCATCCATGCCCGGCAACGACCTGCGTCGCACGATACGTGAGGTCGCCATGCTGCCTCTGCAGCCAATCGTCCATGATCGGTCTCACCGCCGCGATGATGGTGGTACCCCACTTGGGTTGCTCAAGTCGCACCCTCCATGACTCCATGAGATCCTGGCGGAGTTGGGACCGCTGGTCCTCGATTTCTCGAGATGCAGGCCTGTGGTCCCGCTCCAGCGCCTCCTTGCGCCATTGGAACAATGACGCAAGGGCTCTCGCTTCCAGGTCCCATGGAGGGGTCCCGGCTAGGAGACATGCAGCCTCTCCGGAGATCGTGCGGTACCCCCGTATGGTTCTGACGGCCAAGGTTCGAAGTGGTCTGTTTAACAGAGTCACGTTCCCCTTGACCGCCAACCTATCCGCCCATACGGGAGCCCCGTATAGGGCCATACTCCGCACGATCCCCAGGTACAGTCTCCTGCAGGAAGCGTTGGGTCCCTTTAGGTTGGGCATCAGTCGCGAAAGCGCGACCGATGCCTGCGTCACCTTGGGGACCAAACTTCGGAAATGTGGTCCGAAGTTCCATCGGCTATCAAGTACGATCCCTAGGTACTTCATCGAGGGCTTGATGCCGATGCTAACGCCTCTCACATTTATGCTGGAACCTTCGGGTGGACCGTTCCGAGGTCTGTGAAAACACAGAACCTCGGACTTGTGCAAGGCCACCTCCAGTCCCAGCTGCCGTATCCGACCCACGACTCGAGCAACACCCGTCGTGACCTTGAGTGCTGCCTCCTGGTACGTTGCACCCTGCGCCGTGACGAGGGTATCGTCGGCGTAGCACGTTACGCCGACGCCCCTAGGCAACGCACCCCGCAGCACCCAGTCGTAGCCGATGTTCCACAGAAGCGGCCCCAGGACCGACCCCTGTGGAACACCGCACGACACATCTCGCCGAGCTGGCCCGAGCCAGCTGGGGAAAGCTATGGCCCTCTCCGAGAGATAGGCCCCGACAATACGACGGAGGTAGAGAGGCGTTTCGTGATACACGAGCGCCTCCCTAACGCAGCTCCATGGCAAGGTGTTGAACGCGTTGGCGATGTCAAGAGACACCGCCACCACCACCTTGCCCTGCGAGACTGCTTCCTCCGTCAGGCTCTTCACGCGCATGATCGCGCTCACGGTGGAGCGTCCCCGACGGAAACCGAACTGGTTATCCGCCAGGTCGGGCCCCACACTCGTGAGATGCTCGACGAGGCGTACCGCGATAATTCGCTCAAAGAGCTTACATACCTCGTCGAGCAACACGATCGGCCGGTATCCGGACGGTGCGTCCACCGGCCGCCCCGCCTTACGGATCAGGACCAGTTTCCCCGTCCTCCACACCTTGGGAAACTGGCCCCTTTCGAGGCATGCGCTAAAGAGCCCCATCAGTCGAGGCCCGAGTTCTTCGAGAAAAAAAAAAAAAAAAATACCTTGGAATTGAGAACCTTTTGGAAGTCGGTTGAAAAATATCCTATGTTGTCATTGGTTATCGACAAACTCTTCTAAACGCTATGGTTAGGGGGTTAGGTCATTAACGGTAGCTTCTATTGCTGGGCGCTCTCTCAAGGATATCACCCCAGGGCGACTGCGGAGCCAGGCCAGGGGATAGAAAAAGAAAGACATGTAAAATATAAGTTTCAAAAGTTTAATAATATCAACATTCTTTTTGGAGATCACAAGTCGCGCGATAAGAGAATTTAAAATCCAATTTTACTAATTTAGTACAAGAATATGAATCTCTCAAATAATTTCGCAGCATTTATCAAGTAGGTATATTATATTTAATTAACAATTGAATCATTTTGGAAAGGAGACAATTTTTGAAATTCTTACCTACCTACTACGAGTATAAGAACTGCGTCGTAATCGTAACGCTCACTCTACACATTTGGACAATATCTTAACATTTAACATAGGTAATACTTTTCTAATTAGGAATGTACATAGTTATTAATAATCTCTCAATAATTTATAATTTTGATCACAGTGTAGGTACTTGTGTTAAACTTCAACGTATTATACAAATGTGAGTCGACGCGGACGGCGCGACACTCTCTACAATGTACATTATATAAAATACTGAGCAATAAAAACAATTACACAACAAGTGCCTAGCTAACACATAATATTCATCTATATCTTAACAATATTACCCTCTCCTTATATTGGCACAACAATCATCGCCCTTTCAATATTTGGTATTTGCTTGGAAAGTGTGCCGTGGCACATATTCCATACTAACATAGACGCTACGTTACTACCACAGTATAGAAGGCATACAGTAACTTCATTTTCATGCGAAAAATATAAAGAATAGAATAGAGAACATAAAATAGTACAGAATAGAATAGATTAGAATGGAATAGACTAGAATAGATTAGGATTAGAATAGAACAAAAAGAAAAGAGAAGCTTCATACATTTGGTATAGATACAAATGTTAGCCTTATCAGTGATTTCCTATAGACCAACTAGTTTCCTGGTTAAGAGAAATGAAAAATTGATAGCTAGTTGTATCGTCAAAGAAAAGATACAGAAGTGCTTGAAGAAAGTACACGAACGAATAGAAATCCAAGGGAGATTTATATACCTTATATAATCATGAACACCGTTTTAATGTACATATATCTAACGGATAAAAGCCGGTGTGTCATGCAATCACTTTCAAAGTCGATGAAACACTGTATGCTTTGCTCTACTGTGCTACTACTCAATGAAGGTTTGAAAGGACGCTGTGCATGACTTAGAATTAGTTTGACTTGAGGTAGAACATAGGGATTCGACTATAAATAAACTATAGTAAGGTTACATCTAGGAATGTTATGTCAATGGCAACATACAGCGATAATAATATCTAATCGCTTAATTTTTCTTTGTGCATCGGTAAACAAGAACGTAGATATATATTATAACATTCAGTTTATAACAGGTATCTATCTATGCCATGGTCTATCTAACCATTGAGGCTTTATACCGATTCGACTATAGGCCGCCTATGGTGGAGCTGACAAGGAAAGCCCTCAGACTAAGCCCTGTGCTCCCCTGGCAGATCATCAGGCGTAACTAAAAACTTACTCACTAAAAATTATGCGTAAGTTTTCTTTTAGAACAAAGAAATGATACAAATTTGGCGATACAAATCACAAATTCACAAATAAAACGTTTACTAATGACGACGTTAGTATAGATAATTGATAAAATTCCCTGTAGAGAGCTTCGAGCGATTTCGGAATTTTACTTGGCGGCCACTGTAGCTACAGCAGGCAGCCGACGAGCTCGCAAGTTTTTTAGCAGTGCGCGGAGTTGGTGCACTTGCATGTGTGTTACTTTAGGGTCGCCGCTAATCTCCAGCCACTTGAGAAACTTATCGCCATGATCCAGTGCCTCGGCTGTACGTGGCACAGACTCAACGCTTACCGGGGAAGCTGAACGAACCTCTGTATTGACTGCCACATTGCCATTATTATATAACAGGTTGTCGAGAACAATGCGAGCTTTAGCTGGTGTCTTACTGGTACCGTGGTTCCTATCCGGTGGTGGCGTCTTGTTCTCCACACCTATTTCTGGACTAGCCGCAGGTGTCGCCACGTGCGTTGCCTCACTGGGTGAACGTCGAGTTTCAGGCTCAATGTAGGTTGTCGTTTGTACTGAACTAGTCGTCATATCTTGCGGTACTTCCGTTTGGTAGTTTTTTGTAAGTTGAGAATATAAAATATTTTCTGCAGAAGTTTCCTTTGGTATCTGGCTAGCTGGTTTTTGTTTATCATCTGGCACAGTCGATGGTGCGGTAAACTGTTTGTAATATTGCCAGAGCCAAGCGTTTCTATAATCAAGATGGTTGAGGGGCGCAGTTGCCACCGCTGGCCTTAGTGGTATATTGGGGTCAGCTGGTTTGCCATGCGGTAGCGTATGACTTGAAGAGGCTTGTGCAGTAAGATCTAACATGGCTTGTTGTGTTTTAAACCAGTACCATAAAGATTCATCCACAGATTGACCTGCAGATGGTGTTTGTGTCGTACCATGATAACTGGACCTCATGCGGTATGGATCTGCGTTATGAGTCCTGCTGTGTCGTGTATGACTTCTACTGTCACTAAGATTAAGTGCTCCGTTATGTGCTGGCTTCGGTGAACGTACAGAGCGCAAGGCCCGACTAGGTTGAGGTTGAGCCGCCAATGCTGACAACCCAGGGGTAAGTTGGGCGAGCAATGTGATGTTTGATGCTATTTCATTGAAACTGAGACCCATACGACCATTTGCAAGATTGGGCAGATGAGTAAGTCCAGATAGAGGGCTGATTGCGCTCATAGAGTCACTGGCTCCGGGCTCTAACCGTCGCTCCCGGGGCATGTGTGGTGGTGGGGAAGGAAAAGCTCGTTTGGTGGTGAGCTCGACAGGAGCATCGTTTGGAGGCGGAACAGGTGGGGTCACAACTGGAGCAGCAGAAGGTACAGCTAAATCTAGCCCCTTGTTGGCAGGTGATTGTAGCTCTGCTGGAGATTCAGTTCGGGAGCGTTTGCATCTGGGCTCGCCATCATTGCTTTTGTCTGTGTCTGGCGAAGACATTCGTGACGTCATATAACGTAGTTTGTCTTCATTCTTGCACCAACCCCGCAGTGTGGACTCGGGTACGCCGATATCTCGTGCTACAGAGGCTTTCGATTCCCCATCGTTGACTCGCTGTATAGCATCGATCTTATCACCTGGTGTCAGGGCTCGCATGGGGCGCTTTCCCTTCGTCGCCATCTTGATTAGCTGCTGCCGCTTGCTGTAAAGAAAGAAAAGTAAATTTAGTTGTCGGAAAATAAAATACAATAGATAAAATAGTTAGAATCAAAGTATCTAGCCAGGTACCTACATAGGTGTTTAGACAACTATATGTTGGGAGTGTTAGCACAGTGCTTATTATGATTTAACACTAAGTGGACATCAGTGTGCAGGTATGTCTATAGAAAATGCTACGAGTATAACCCAGTTAAGGTGTATTCAGCTGGTTCTCAATGTCAATGTCCTAGATTTACATTTTCGAAGTAAAAAGTAGCCTATAAACCACTCGGATCTCTATCTCCATAGCTGCTAAATATCATCAAAATCCTGTTTATATGAGCTCGAACAAACATACAAACAAACAGACACGAAGATAATAATTATGGTTCCGTTATCAGTTACATTTAGGTAGTAGTTATTAGAAATTAATATTTATTTTTACAATTGTATTAATTAGCTTTCGTCCCGGATCCGGACGGATGTTTTATTTTCTAGTAATAAAAGTAGCAAATGTTATGTATGTCAATATCTTTTGAAATATGTTCAGTTATTTTTAAGTTTGTTCGTTACTAACGTACAAAAATACAAATCTTTCTTCTATATAATATTAGTGTAGGTAGGTATATTGTTTCCGTTTATGACATTCTTAATACATAGTTAAGGTACCGATGGCGCATATTTTCCTCTATAATCCAAACTTATTAAAATAACTATAGACCTATCCTTCCTTAACAATAATAACTAATAAAAATATCTCGCTATTGATGCGTTTGTTTATACATAGGATGCTAAAGTTAGGTAGGAATTAAGCCTAAATATCTATTTGTATGTCATGTATGCATAAAAAATATTATTAACCTAAATAAATATTGTACTGTCTGACGTACATAATATGTCAAATTAAAGGTTTTTTTTGTTATTTTGGGCTGTCTGTTTGTTCGACTAATCGCTAAAAGGGCTTGACCGATTTTGACGGACCTTCAATTGTTAATAGCTTATGTTATAAGAACAAATCTTTGGTTACTTTTATCCCGGTTTTAGTTCCTCAATTTCTAATTTGTAAATAAACATTCACGCGTATATCTCCGAGGGTGTAGGTAGAGGTGCATTACACTCACATTTTGCCTGTAGGGTTAGTCCCACATAATAAGGGACTAGCTATTATATTGTCGTTACCAGGAATAATTATTATGATGAGTAAATAATATAGCAATTCATATACATATCTACCTGTTATCTAAAATTGTAGGTAGACAAACCTACAATTTTAGATATGTATGTCTTGATATAAATATTATTTGGTAAGGCGAAAGCGTGTGTTTATCGAATAGTTACGCGCACAGGGGTGTACCAATTTGGATAAAATTTGTCATGGAGTTTGATTCACAAGATCCTCCTAGCCTTTTATCCTGGTGGTGGTGTTGTTATCGTAAGAATTGAGCAAAAAGAAATCAATTTCACGTACGCGGAGCCGCGGCCCATTAACTAGCTCACAAGAAATATATTTAATCGTGAATACCTATAATAGATACTATTGTGTTTTCTAATTACTAGGTATATTAAAAAAAAAACATTTAATTTCGTACCTAAGTGTCCCCTTACATCTACGAGTATTCGCATATCAATATTATTCACCAAATGTAAATTAAATAACGTCACACAAAATCTTAAAAATTGTTTACCATAAACAAAAATATTTACGCGAGAAGCTATAAAGTTACGAAAAGATAAACAAAAAGAACACATAAATTTATGACCTACGACAACAACAGGCGGCAAAAGTTGTTCGGTCGTTGACACGGTGACCTTGCGCGCAGTTACCACACATTCCGTCTAACACCGATAGATGGCGTTACACAACCAACTCGTTTAGTTTCGTGTTTATTTTTGCAGCGAAACGGCACGTTCTCTGTTTATTTCATTCATAACAATGTTATGAGCGAATTGATCGACGTAGTTTAGTAATATTTTACAATGAAAATTGATTTACACGTAGCATTTTTATTTAAACACTTGATTGACTCTTTTCAACATACCTACCTACTTAATTAACACTATTATTTATCAAATGTTTATATTTTGTATGCAGAACCGACCACCGCTTTCACGATTGTTTGATTTACCTTAAAAATTTTATGCGACGGCCTTTTGAAGTTAGAAAATTTGATTTTGCCTATTTTGGATAGATTCGAGTTTGTGGTGTACCTACTTAACTATACGACTACCAGTCTTACATACTTTTTAAATAATATATTCATTACCTACTTATGTACAATAATAATGCTTTTTTGATTTTTTGACGCAGTTTTCGAAGACTTATGTAATGGTGTTTTATTTTATTAAGGTAGACATAAAAATAAAAATGTTCTCTTGACGGCAACAAAGTTTAACTTATTGTTATGCACAAATGCAATTGTTTACCTATTTTCAGTTTTTGAACTAAATTAACAAACTTCTTTTGCAAAAACATATTTTACAGTCCGTTAAAATTTTCGAGGACTTCAAGAACGAGAAAACTATGATTATATTGCAAGTTACTACTGAACTTTAAAACATCAAAATGAAATATCGAATTGTTTTAAAATATTTACAATTATACGTTTGTAATGTATATTCCAAAGTGTTAGACTTCGTTGTCTACACTTTGATATCAAATAACATTTTGTAACATACACTAACTGCCTACACAATAAAATTTGATACATTTCACACGGCAAAACAACGAGCGCGGTGTTATATGAACTATGATCCAAAGTTGGCACTTACTTGTTTAGCGGTGGCACGTGTACTGTGTTTACAATTTTCGACTGGCCAGCCGTTTTGACGTCAATGTGATCCTTCACTGAAGCACTTCTACCCATAAAAATATAAGTCATATGCGCAGTGCGCGTCACTTGTTCACACTAGTTTCACTCATCAACCGATCACAAGTCACAGTTCGGAATCGCGTCGGGAGCACTGCGAGAGACGAGTGTCGCTGAGCACGCGGGGCGAGCGAATGCCGGCTGACGGTCGGCGGTGATAAGGCTAGGCTCGCGGCTCGCGTCCGCACTCCGCGGCTGGCGCTGGCCCCTCCTCTCCTTTGTGTCCGTCCGTCCCTCCCCTCACCCCGGGCGACGACCCCCCGCGCATCTCACCGTCACCCCCGCCAATCCTCCGACACTCGAGCCGCGCTCAAACTCAAACCCACCTATCTCAAACAACATAATTATTTAACTCAATTAATAATTAATTTTAGCGCATCAACTTTCCCAAGTGAAAAAATCTCCGCACGGAATTAGAAGTTTTATATCTATCAAAAGTTGCGACCTTCTGAAAGTTTCAGTTCACGCTCGTGATGGCGGAACTTTTCTAAGTAACAAACTTTGTCTTGTAATAATGTCTCGCGCGCGTCTGGGAAGTAATAGTTGGTAACTAATTACTCCAGTCGTCGCTTCTTTGGCCGGAAAATGTCTTTACTAGGTCACTAGAATGAAGGAATAAAAAGTGAAAAGAGGTTGACTCTTTTCAATGACTCTTTTCAATATGTGTGGGTCCGTAAGTTTAGTTCATTGATAAGCTACGACTGACGTTTCGTAGCGCGTTGCTACGAGAGATATTATAACGGTAATGACGCGTAGACTTTTAATTCATAACGGATCTCGTAGATTTCAATTTCAGTATTTATTCGTCTACTATCAAAGTTTGTCTTTGAACTTTGTTATAATTAGCGTGTATAGAGGGACCTTAGATCTGATTAGTGATGTTATACATAAATGGATAGTTTCTCTGTCTTATAGCTAACTTACACAGTTCAAGTAGTTTAAGTATTAAAATTAAGCCTTTCTCTTCGAGTATGCAGGCAGAAGCGTTCACTCACCTATTCACTTTCTAGCAACAATAACTCCGTAGTTTATAAATGCAATATTGTTCATCACTGCTCCACTCTTCCTCACTGTAGCTTGATAATACATAACCCATACCACAATATCGTTATCCAATACTAAATGTATGATTGTAGTAAATAGTGTACCTATCTATGTTCTATTTCTAAACCAAATCTAATCAACAATTTATCCTTCCCTAATCTAATTATAGGTGTTAGCTTCGAGTTATATGTATTAACATTAACTCGATGCTAACACATCAAAACTTTAAAACATTTCAAGTATGTTCGTGGTTTTAAAGACTTTTGATCAGTTGGGTAAAATAGCAAGTCTTGTCTGGACCGTTATAAGCTGGTTCGGTGTCGTGACACGTGAGACTCCGGTGTCTCGGGTTCGATACCCGGGTCGAACCCAATATTTGTGTGATCCACAAATGTTTGTTTCGGAGTTTGGGTTATCTATGTATGTTATGTATGTATTTAGAAATATATAAGAATATTTCAAGTCCGACACGCCCAGGACTTTAATTGGCTGTACCCCAGCGGCTGGCACGTAAGATTTTGTTGCCTTTCAATAACATTTCATCGAGGTTTTAATTTTTTTTCAAAATTACAATATAGCTACTACTTTTTACTAAACTCATTCGGCCATTTTGGACATATACGGTGACGGCTTGCCCCCTATTACGTGGGACTAAAAATACTGGCAAATTGTGGGTGTGTAATGCACCTCTGCCTACCCCTTTGGGGATATAGGCGTGATATGTGTGTATAAGTATGTTTATCAGTTGTCTAGATCCCATAGCACAAACTTATAGCTTAGTTTCGGCTAGATGACATTGTGTTAGCACGTCCAACAATATTTATAAAAAAAAATATAGGCAAGAAGGATCTCCAAAATATAAATTTGCTGTCACATTAGATCGGACATGTTACTAAATACATATATTAGAATCATCGTCTTTTAAACAGCTGTAGTGTTTCAACGCGCAGGTTAGGAAGTTGATTTAAACCTACAAAGGTTTGTAACCTACTCTTAATAATTCTCATTTACATATCAAATTACCTACTAGCCATTGAGTCCTATATGTCCATCACAAATCACACTTAGCTTAGCACGGTCGCAGTGGAGCAAAGTCCAAACACATAACCCAATCACTACTAAGAAAAATACCACGCAAGCGGTTTATTGTAAAGAACAAATCTTTAAAAGAATGTCAGATAAGGAAAGTATAACACAATGAAGGAGTTATATGTCCTTCCGCCATTTTTATTACCAATCTGTGGTTATCTGTTTGCTGTATTGTTAAGAGATTTTAATATTATTTGGAGTAGGTACTTACATTAATGTTTTTCTGTAGTACTTCAAAAGAATCGATCGCAGGGCGGTCGGTTGTAAACTACTTTTAATATTAGGGTAACGTCAAAAGAAATTAGGAAATTACCCTTTTTGGAACCATTTTAATTGCTGTTCGCCTCCATAAAAATCGCGGTTCGGAAAATCCAATGACAGGTATCATATATATGTACGACTACTACTCTAACCATACATTAGATTTCAACTGCTTCGGTTGGACTACTGAAGCGAATTCAACGTAGGTTGGAATGGTCAAAACTAACATGCAAGCGTTTTCTATGTAAACGTATCAAAATATACTAAGCAATGGCTGACACACGCAACTACTTTCGCATGGAATTGTCTTGTTGTTTCCAAATACGAAAGTATCCAGTAGTAATCATCATACACCGAGATTTTCCTAACACAGTTGGGGTCGGCTTTCCAGTCTTTGCGATTCGGCTGAACTTCGATATTTTTCATGGAGCGACTGCCATCTGACCAACCCATGGGCGATATCGAAACTCAAAGTCGTAGTAATACATTCTCTAATTTTTCGATCTAATTCCATACAAAGTTTCATCATAGAATAAGTGTCCTCCCAAGTTCTTATTGGTTAAGTATCAATGATACTGACTGAATCCTTGAGGATACATGGTATAGTACAATATGTGTAGCAACACTAATTCTTAAACTTGCACAATTTTCAATCAAACTGATATCTTATGTGGAGATAATTGTGATTTGCTTGCCGCCGTTTCACCACTGACCCTACATTAGTCATCACCCCGTGACCACGGTTGGTAAGTACAATCCTACCGTAACGTTCGGATAGCAATAATTTAATATTATATATAGATATCATCAGTTTTATGTGTGTCAAGTTGCCAGGAATCGACAGTTTAAAAATAGTCATGTGTTATTTAACCAAGTCTCCATATGTCTGTCTGTCTGTCTGTATACCTGCGAGTCACGATACCAGTGGCGCGTCTTTTGTTTTAAAATACAAAAGTCCTAACAAAAGACACGCCGCATTTTTAAATCTTTTTTTGCCCTATTCGAAAGGCCGGAAACTGATATTATTGTAACTCTGTCCAACGACTACGTGTTTTTTTTTAACAGGCACAGGTTAACAGGCAACGGTTTGGTTGAAAGGCAGGTTTTGAGTGCAACTGCTACAAATAATAATAATAATGATTTATGCCAGTGCCACCTAATCTTTTGGACCAGGTTTTAAATCTATAGATACTAGCCCCCTTATTCATAATGAAACTAATCACAATGGCTACAAACCTTATTAGTTAAATAATAAATACTCTATTGAATAGATTACGAAGAGCTCAAGAGAATCTTCTGTCTCTGTCAGGAATACAAGAGAAACATATTGTGTCCCTTTCTTTTATGACAATCGGTACCTCTTTTAAACTTTGTAACAATATTCTAAACCTCTGATAAATCATTATATTATGAATAAGGGGGTATTACTATTAAGAGAAAAGATTTGATTGTTTGTCTGTTTGCATAGAATATTTAAAACTATGTGATCAATAGGATCGGAGTAACAATAGAGTAGGTATGTTGCAAAAATTATGTTATCTTGCTGACGAAATCGCGAGGTTTCGTATACCATAAATATTCCATAAGCTACAGATTATGCTGACCTATTAGTTATACCGACTGTAAAAGGGATACCTATATAGATCTATCCATCATCCACCGAGCCTTGTCCCAACTCAGGTGAGATCGGCTTTCCAGATACACTGCGCTTAGGCTAAACTTCGATATTTTCCGTGAAGTGACTACCATCTGACCTCCACAACCCATAGACGATATCGAAGTTCTGTAGTTAGACCGGTTGGATTTTTGTTTTAGGGCTCCAACAACCGACTGCCATAGATGTTCGTATGACAACCGGGACCGACGACAGCTTAACGTGCTCTCCGAGGTACGGAGGTGTATCAGTGTCTTAAGAAATGGTCACCCATTCTAAGACCAGCCTGACTAGATGTTGCTTAACCTTTGCAATATATTAACATTGTCGGTTACCACTAGCCCACGAGCCCGGGATATAGATCTATCCATTTGTGGAAATAGGCGCGATTATAATGTGTTAGTCGAAAGTGTCCGGTAATGTTATAGTTTCCCTCCCTATTGCATGGACCGACAAAGTTATAGACGAATCATTATTACATACCTTCATACATGATAATCATGACATCACGCCTCATTCCCACTGTGGTAGGCAGCGACCGCGGATTTCCACCTGGTACAATCCTAGAATATTTCTTTCGCTTCCTCAACTTCCATTAGAGTGATTTCATATATGTTTACCTGTTACGTGTCCTTGTCTTTATTCAAGACATCTGCGATTTGGTCGCAATTATGTCAAAGTAATATTATTAAGAGCGTAATAAACGTCATGGTCGAGATTTACGTGATTTTCTGTGTGATTTACTCAAGAACCTTATCCTTGAGGGCAGTTGAGGGTATTCTGGTGGCACCCTCATGCCTTCACTAGACATGGTTAGGTACAAAACAACCCTCATTTACTTCCAAGCGCAGTGTACATATATACATACATCCGTAGGCGATACATTTCAAATGGTATATCGTATCGTATACCATTAGTCGCGTGCGTCCATTACGTAATCGATTCAAAATTCCAACTCTATTTTTTATTCGGTATTTTTTTTACAACGACCTATGGGTTGTTTAGGACCTAAACATCTCATTCTATCACTTAAACATCTCCTTCTATCACCTAAACTTTAGGTGATAGAATGAGATTTGATGTTTTGTTCACGCGTAAACTGTTCAAAAGATTTGCAAGAAATTAGCATAAAGATAAACGTTTTCTTGGATAACGACATAAAATATTTTTACCGTAACATGTCCCCATGGTAATAAAAAAACTATTTTATTCGGGGGAGTTACCATTTAGCTGGTCTGCACAAATATTATAAGAAAGATTTGATTGATTGTTTGTTTGCAAAAGGCTCCAAAATAATGGATCAATTCACTAATATGTATATGATAGGCTACTTTTTATCGGGATAATTGATTTTCGTGAGAATTGAGAACGAGAACACTGTATCACGCGGGCAGAGCAGCGGTAATCAACTAGTCTGTACGAAACATTTCCTGCTATTGAAGGAGATACATACAATAATACGTGTTTGTATGTGCCTGCAGGTGTACCACTTGCAGGCGAAGTTGATTTAGTATTCTATTTTGAAAGCAATGAATTTGTTTCTACTATTTGCATAGAAATTATAAATTATAAAAACGAATGTCAACTGCAGGACTCGAACCCGCGACCTTTCCTAACAAGGGTTGTAAGGTCGCGGGTTTTTATGATTTACAATTTCTAGCTAAATATTTAAAATATGTACAACTTTTTAAAAGCGTCTACATTAGAGACCCTACTGGACAATTTTGTTTTTGTCTCTCTGTCTGTATGTGTGATCCGGGCTAGCGGCCATTTTTAGGGTTCCGTACCCAAAGGGTAAAACGATATCAACAAATACAACAACAATACAACAGAATAGAATAAATAATTAAGGACGCTCCCATGCAACAAACATGATTTTTTTTGCCATTTTGATACGGAACCCTTTCTGTACGAGTCCGACTCGCACTTAGCCGTTTTTTTTTATCTGATCTCTAATAAACTAGGTAAAAGTGTTCCTTGAAAACAATAAAATTATTTCATCGTGTCATTTTTTTGATTGGAGGGGAAATCCCAAATAATGTTTAATGCCCCGATACCGATACCCCCCTGTGTTCCCGAAGACCCGTAGAAAGCCGGAGCGAACTACTAGCTACTAGATAGATAGAAAAGTTTAATTCCTGTTTGCGTGTTCGAGAAAAACATAGAGGTTGGTGTGTGTGCGTTATGTGTTATGTGTCGACGTAAGCAGGTCACGTGTTGGCGTCGGTAGTCACCGGGTGTGTTCGAGGGCCGTGGGCTGTGGTTGGTGGCTCTCTAGATATGTTTTTGCTTTGCCGCGGTTCCGAGGCCACACAAAGGCTCTCTCGGTGCTCTCGCCGAGCCATGCCGCGATTTACGACGCGTCGTCGTCCGCACTGTATTTCGGGCATTGGTGATGTTACAGAGAGTGATTATATAGATATGGTATTTAATTATGGTTACATATATTTTACTCGGACTGCAGATATCGCATTCTATCGGATTACTGAATGATATTTGATCTTCCGTTGTATATTGTATGGATATCTTTTATGATAATTGAGATATAAATCATACCACACACAAATATCACGCCACACGAGGCTCATTACACACCCACAATTTGCCAGTATGTTTAGTCCCACGTAATAGGGCGCAAGCCTATTGCCGTCACCGGGCACTCTAGAAAGTGGGTTGTGTCCAAAATGGTGAATTAATTTAATTTTAAGGTATCACCTCCTGCACGTGATGTACAAACGTCACGACGACTATGGCACTACTCGTCAGCGGATTGGGACGGTCTACGCGATTATTATGTTTCCGTCCTCTGGAGCCAGCGCTGCTTTGTAGGAAAGGCTCCTTCGGATATCGCTTCTGCGATTGCTGGCGAGATCAGTTTAGGGATGGAATATTACATCCCTTTCACTGATGTCGCCAGTATCCGCAGAGCCCGTCCCTGGTTCGGGCGAGATTGTGCCAAAGCTGTTCGACAAAAACAGTCGGCATATCACGCCTGGATCAGGGCCCGGGCTGTGCGCGACCCAAACGTGGGCCACCTCAAAGCAGCGTACAACCGGGCCACAAAATCCAGTAAGAGGGCCTTTAAGAGAGCGGATGCCCAGCGGGTCGCGCGGCTTGGTCAGAAGCTCACTTCCCATCCCATGGGCAACCGTGGATTCTGGCAACAGGTCAAAGCCGTGCAATCTAACGTTTGTCAGCCGTCGCTGCCACCGCTGCGTTACCCAGATGGAACACTGGCTCACAAAGCCCAAGAGAAAGCGGATATACTCGCAGACCTCTTTGCGGCTAATTCCAGGGTCGACGACCGTGGCCTGCAGCCCCCCGCCATCGCCAACTGTGGCCACACTATGCCTGATATTGTTATCAGGCAATGTGATGTACGGGCAGTGCTGCGGTCACTCGACACGCGGCCCTGACGGCATTCCGGCGGTGGTGCTACGAAAATGTACAGCTGAGTTGTGTCCTGTATTAACGCGTCTGTACCGCCTGTCATACTCTACAGGGCTCGTGCCAGAGATCTGGAAGGAGGCGAACGTACAACCGATCCCTAAGAAAGGGGATCGATCCGATCCAGGCAACTATCGACCCATAGCTGTCACCTCAGTCATTTGCAAGGTGCTTGAGCTCCTTATAAATAAGCAGCTCATGCGATACCTAGAGGATCACTCGCTAATCAATGATCGACAATATGGCTTCAGGCCAAAACGATCAACGGGTGAACTCCTGGAATTCGTCACGCATGTTTGGGGTGGGGCTATGGAAAGGTACGGCGAGATCTTGGCTATTAGCCTGGACATCGCCAAAGCTTTCGATAGGGTCTGGCATACTTCGCTCCTTTCCAAGCTTCATATGGTCTACCTCCTCAACTGTGCAGCTGAATTACCCGCTTTTTAAACGAGCGCCGAGTGCGGGTCCTCTGCGATGGCCAGGCTTCTCGCTTCTTGCAAGTAATGCCGGAGTAGGTACCGCAGGAGTCCGTGCTGTCACCGACTCGCTTTCTTCTGCATACCAATGATATGCTATCCCTCGGGAACATTCATTGCTATGCAGATGACAGCACACTGCACGGGAGTTACTCGGTTCGTCTGACGGCGGGGCGATCTGAGATTGAGGAGGAGAGACGACGACTCGTGGCTGATCTCGACCGTAACCTCGACAGTATCTCTCAATGGGGTACCGAGAACATAGTCGAGTTCAATGCCCGCAAAACACAGGTGTGTGCATTTACAACGAAGAAATCCCCTTTTAGTACACGGGCCGTAGAACATTGAAAAATATTGATTAACAGCAAGCTAATTTTTCGTAAGTAGCTTTATTTTACCGAATCTTCCACATATATCTCAAAAAGAAATCTCAAATCAGGTAGCTAACAGAGTTATCCAGTTAAAATATTCGGAACAAAATTGTAAGCTTGCATTCATTTGTATAGAGCTGCAAAGTGGTGCAGGTATTAAGTACATCATTATAAATCAAATATCAAAAGTTCCCATCGATCCGACTTGTGGTAAAAAAGTTATTCAAGGTTGAAAATTTAAAAAGTTGAAAATTTTAGGTTATTTGGTTTTTTCTCGTAAACAGTGAATTATATCAAAAGTTGGTTTTGTACAAAATTGTAGATAATAAAATAACCTACAAATAAGTGTCCACTATTTTTTTCCTAGGAATTACCATTTCTGAGAGATTGCGGTTACTAACGTCCAACAAGCTATAGTCTACACGCAATGTTGGTCCGCTCCTATTAACTCTGTCGTGATGTCATATAGCCTATGTTACTCGCTAAAAATGTAACTTTAAATTACCGAAAGAAATTTTAAAATCGGTGCAGTAGTATCTGAGGTGTCACGTTGTCCCGTACAAACTTTGTCCCCCCTTTTTCACCCTTTTAAGAGTAGAATTTTGGAAAATCCTTTCTTATCTGAAGTATGCGCCACCAGGCGGGCGGCGTCAATTTGGCGAACAAAATATAAAAAAAAAATAAGCAGCTATATTATAATTTTGAAAACTTAATTTAAAACCCGTTGCCTTGCGATGAAATGTTGATGAAAGACAACAAAAGCTTACGTGCCAGCCGCTGTGGCACAGCCAATTAAAGTCCTGAGCGTCTCGGACTCTAAATAATACCCTTGATACTGATTTTCACTTACTTAACTATGTAGGTTCCATATTACTAGAGTGCGGATTAACTATATGCATTTGCATATTTAAGCCATCCTTAGAGGTAATAGCAGTTTTTTCCGGGCGCCACAGGAAATACATCCTGGTGCGTACCAGAGACGCCCGGCAATGGACGTAAGCGCGGCCGCAGCTTTAGGCCGCTAAATTATAAAAAAGATCTAGTTTTATGCAAATTATCAGTACATTTACAATATTTGTTACTCATTCTGCGTTCAGAAACGCAGTAATGGGTAAAAGTATACAAAAAAAAAATTAAAACAATATAATGTCCTATGCTAGGCGTAAATAGATAGGTACCGTACCTATCTATTTACGCCTAGCATAGGATAATTTACTTACTGTATGCGCTGATTTGAAATAAAAAAAACTAAAATGACTTTCCTACATTTAGGACCCCTAAAATCAAAATTGGCATATTCTGCGGCATTGTACATATTTTAAGGTATTTTTTGTGAATTATTGGAGCATATTGGGCTTCATACCTATAACAAACTTTTCATGTTGCATTATATGCATCCGGTCTCTACATATTACATACATACATATGGTCACGCCTCTTTCCCATGGGGGTAGGCTATGGAATTCCACTTGCTACTATCCTGGCATACATCTTTCGCTTCCTCCACTTTCATAACTATCTTCATGCACGCTCTCCGGTTCTGGGTACTCTTGACCTGGCCTTAGGTCAAAATATCTCGAAGTACGTTCACCTTCACCCTTACCTGTCTGTTCATTCACGCCCGCCTTATGTATCTGTTTCGTCAATCTTCTTTCATCCATCTTTTCTACGTGCCCGAACCATCTAAGCATCCCTTTTTCTATCTTACACACTACATCTTCTGACACACCGCAACGTTCTCGTATCACGCTGTTCCTCACTTTATCAACCAATGTCACCCCAGTCATACATATTATTACCCATTAGTTATTGCTATTTGTGACCGAATAGCAATAACTAATGGGTATAATAGCAATCAAGAAGGTGACTTTCCGAGTTTTTATCTGTAACTTAGTCTAATCTTAAAAGAAATAAATGTCATGACTTATGGACGGTAATTACAGTCTCGTTTTGCACTGCACGATGAATACAATGGCGACTAAGTACGTACACATCCTAACCGGTTTGGGCCCTATTGTAATGCTTGTAAAAATTATATTTCCTCAACTGAATCCATTGCTTACTAGTTAACCATGCCGACCTTTTTATGACGACTGAGACATCGCCAGGTTTATGACGAAAAATTGTTATGATGTTTCGAGGGATACTTGTCAAATGGATAATCTACCTGAGTTTCTTGCTTGTATCTTCTCAGTAGAACCAACTTACCGAACCAGCGAAAGAATCATTTTCTAATGGTTATTTATGTACTTAATTTTTTAATATTGCTTGACTTACTCGTAAAATTGTAAACTTTTGACATTCATAATATGTGCTCTTTATGTGCCTAAACTGAATAAACGAAAAAGATTCTTTGATTGAATTCGACTTCTCTCTTATACCAAGTAGAATTAGTTATTAATTATTATATAAACCTGTTTGTTTTCTCAAAATTTTCTATAACTAAGTATAATGGCACTACCTGTAATTGTAATTGAACGTACCAGTTCGTACACATCGTTATTAGCCTAGAAAGGTAGGTTACCTACTCTATATTATCAAAATATTTATTGAGATAAAATGCCGCATCAACTGTCTCATTGATCACGTATCCACGTTCTCTAGTGATTTTGTTATCGGCGGCGGCACCCCCGGCGACATCCGACGCCGCGCGCCCATTACCGCGACCCCACCCCCTCCTGCACCGCGTACACAACCTCACCCCCCCTCACGCCTGAACACACGCGCACCAAACACGCTTGCCAACTAAACGCGCGATAATTGATGTTAAGTTTCGAACGATGATTTCTGAAAGTCGTGCGTGACGTCATAGTATGTGACTTGTAATGTCTTTACACCTATTTAATTAAACTATTTTATACTCGTATTAGGTAATTAATTAAATCCTGCCTTATTGTTTAAACACTTTGTAACTTGTTAAAAATAGTTGATTCCAATATTAAAAAAAAAAATTACAGAAAATTTTTGACGTGGTTCTAACGACAAAAATTTGAGCACTATAACATTGACAGTGACAGATTTCAGTCACTCCAGCTCGTGAAAGGAGGGGTGAAAGTGACAGGTAACATAGAAAATACGAGGTAAGGTGTATATTTTATAAACTAAACGACATAATTCATTGAACACGTTCTTCAATACAATTGCTGTTTCGGAGCAAAAATAATGTACAGATTTTATAGGCTCTTTTATAACTACCTAGTGTAACAGTTTCTTGTTCCTTATCTCATGGGTGTCTATTATCGGGATAAACAGTAGATATAAACTATAAACTACCCGCTGTATTAATTTATCTCCATACAAATAAGAGCACCCGTGTGCCAACTGAACCAATGTTACAATATGTAAAAGTACCTACATACATGATACTTATCATAATATCTCCTAAACCCAATAATCTAGTCGTAAGGATCACCAGGTAGCCAAGAGCCAGGATGTGAATAATACGTTAACTACGTATATAAGTAGATTGCCCACACATATGCTGGCGCAAACAGCACATATCATACAATACCTACCCTTTATTGCCTGACGTTTCGACCAAGTTGTACCGACTGTGGTCACAGGCTACATAATATCTCTTCGCCACTGTCGTGTTAATTACCGTTAAATACTGTATTATTTATTGTGGATAACGTTATATTTGCACACCGTCAATGCAATTAAGTAAAATGCAAACATTGTACATGTCGATAATGAACAATGGGGCGCTCTTATCGCTGGTGTAGATGTAATCAGTGCCAGAGACAAGGCAGAGAGATCGGTCTAGCTAGACTGTCTAGAGTGATAAGAGGCATTGCGTCGCGAGTATCATATATCGCGAACCATATATATCAAGTATCATAATTATCAAATATCGCGAGTATTACAATGTAATTTCTTCTATTTTCTATCTTTCTTCTATTCAAAGAATCAAAATATTTTAGGTCATTCGGATTGATGATAATCAGGATGACTGCCTCAGCGGTACATTGGTATGAGTATGCGACTGCCGCGCCTGAGGTCCCAGGTTCGATTCCGGGTCGAATCAAATTATTTATGTGATCCACAAATGTTGGTTTCGGAGTATCGGTGTTTTCTATGTATATTATCACTCGGAGTATGGGTATTATCAGTCATTTAGAGCCCATAACACAAGCTTATATTAGCTTAATTTGATTGGGTGAGAATGTACAAAAATATTTATAACTTATGATTTTAATCTATTTTTATTTGTTCCAATTTCGCCTGTTTTCCCGAAGGATAGGCATAATCATTTTCTATACGGAGGTACGCCCACATTTCTTCTCATACCTATGGTACTCCTACGTAATAGGGGTCGAGCCTATTGACGCTTATCGACAACCATTATGAGACTAAAGTGTAACAAATAGAAGTTCTAAAAACTACACAATTTTGTTACTGAGTGACGCGAAGAAAAGCGGCTAAGGATGGCACAGCGGGACGAAGAGGTTTAAGTTGTACTTGTGCGAAAAAAAAGCGTTGCGATGACGTTATGCCGACGCGACGGCGACGCTAGCGCTGTGTCATCCCCTGTGCAGGCGATAGCAAGACAATGATTGAACGAAAGAGTTTATTATGGTAGGAACCTAAGCAAGGTTTTCACTTTTATATTATACCGCCTGTTGACTAAGTATTGGTAGGAATATATCATCTTAGGTAATATCACAGATAATATAATATAAATCTTTTCTTGTAATTCTTATCATCTGACGTAGGATTTCAATTTTTTTAACTTATTAATTAGGTCACGTTACCACTGGCACATCGGTGGACTCTGCTTGTTTAACTAAGCAGTAGGTAGGTACCTACTAGTACTTAAGAAAAAAGAAGAACTAATTCACAAATCTGATACTTACATTTTGTTTACAATCACGAGCTCATCGACATTCATCCTAATCATAATACCGAAGTCTTTTCCCTCGACGTTACTACTGTCTGCCTATCGTACCTTTCAGAACTCGATTTTGTAAAATCAGCTGAAGCGACTAAATAATAAGGTTGTCACTTGCTTGTGTAAATCTGGCGTAAACATCACAATAAGTTTTCTATATAATTGTTATCGCGACACCGCTGCAGGGCCGCGCGTCGCGGTTCGTACGCCGAGGTCGCCCTGACGCACAGATAGTGCCCTACCCTTCAATATACCGTCGCGCGTGACTGCGGGACACTCGCGCAGACTATGATATTATAGGACTTAGTACCTATCTATAGGTATATAAGTAATGCATAGTTATTAAGTCAGAAACAGATCTTTTTGATACACAAAATTGTTCACGTTTTGTGCCAGCTTAAGATTGTCCGTCATAGCCGTAGAGCATGCATTATATATACCTATGAAAGTTGAAGAAGTAAGTGTAAATCAATAGTCTCTGCCTACCCCAGCTGGAAAGAGGCGTGATTGTGTGTATGTATGAATAAAATTGTTAAGGTAATTCACCTGCCAAACACAATTATCTGTAGTCTGTAGCATTCGAAGATCGACTGCAAGTTGGCTCCCAAAATGTTCAAATCTTTCCTAGAAAATAGACAGTAAGTAGTCAAAATTTATACCTACAGTAGCTGTCCATAGTCTTAAGTCCGTTGCTGTTTCTAATTTATATTAATAATATTAATAACATCAGTTTAGACTGCTTCGGTGGGGTGGTCGGTAGTGCATCGACTTTCGACTCCAGAGTCTCGGGTTCGATTCCCGGGTCGAATCAAATATTTGTGTGATCCACAAATGTTTCTTTCGGAGTTCGGGTGTTTTCTATGTATATTATGTATGTATTTAGAAATATATAAGTATGTTTATCAGTCGTCTAGATCCCATAGCACAAGCTTATAGCTTAGTTTGGGTTAGATGACGTTGTGTGGGAATGTCCAAAATAATTAAAATTAATTAATTAATTAAATCAGGTCACTTAACACTATATGCTGATGACACCAGCCTTTTTTACTTTGGTAAATCTATGGTTGATTCTAAACATACTCAACGAATGGTTAAAATGTAATTTGCTTACAATAAACACATCAAAAACCTCATTTATGCTTTTGCAGAAAAATATACGAATAACAGATCTTACACCTCTTACAATAAATAATGAAATTATAAATGAAAAATATCTTGGATTAAGGCTGGACGACAAGCTCAATCAAATTTTTTTAGCACTGTCAAAGGCATGTTTCTTTAATGCTTAATAACTCAAAAACTATAAGATTTTTGGTGTATGTAGCATACACCATAAACAATACAGCAAACCACAGGCTTATGTTATACGTTTATGCCAAATTTCAAGTTGATACGAGTAGGTTTAGAGATGCGCCCGCTATCGTGTCGCATACATTCTTGATTGAGCCTATCGTTGTGAGAGTGTTGCCTGTTTCATACCAATAGTAAAGTCCAAAAAAAGACTGGGTGTTCTACCGCGATTCATACCATTGGTCCGAACTTTACTGATACGAAGCAGGAAACACCCGTTGTGAAGACTCCGCAAGCTCCGTATTAATTACTCTGTATCTCATTTTAAGTGAACTGTGAAACCTATAAGAAATACAATTCTTTAATCATAAGTAAATCATAAGCCGTTACCCAGTACTTAGTGTACCTACCTACCTCTAAATACTTTTTATCACATCTATACATATATATATAAAACGAAGACGTGTTGTTTAAGGGATTAATGGCTCGAGAATGGCTAAACCGATTTCGCAAATTCTTTTTTTGTTGTGATCGTTACTATCAGGAGAAGGTTCTTATGGAAGAAAAAAGAGTGTTTCTCGAGGAAGGTTTTTGTGTATATAATTTGTCAAGCGGGCGAAGCCGCGGGCTTCCGCTAGTATATAGGTAATATATTATGTTAAGAAATTAAAATCAATTCGTAAGGCGCCGCGCCGCGCCGGAGTGCGAAGGGTCATCTTAGGCCAATTTGCCTTAGGTATTACGGCTTTCACACATTTATAGTAATTACAGACTAAAATGTGTTCCTATGTAATTTGTACTTATAGTAAAATTCAACAGTCACATTGTCTGTACGTTCAGTATCTATAATATTTTTCTGAAGTTTTAATTACTATACATATACCTACCGCCGTAGTATTTTGCCTTTTGCAATTACATATTATTATTCTCTGTGTCTGTATGTGTAAAGTCCGAGGCGCGTAGGACTTTAATTGGCTGTGCCATAGCGGCTGGCACGTAAGATTTTGTTGCCTTTCATCAAAATTTCATCGCAAGGCAACGGGTTTATTTATTTTTTCCAAGATTACAGTATATAGCTGCTACTTTTTATTAAATTCATTCGGCCATTTTGTACATAACCCATTAAATGTGTGTTCGGTGACGGCAATATGCTTGCCCCCTATTACGTGGGACTAAATATACCTACTGGCAAATTGTGGGTGTGTAATGTACGTCTGCCTAACCCTTCGGGGATATAGGCGTGATATATGTCTGTCTGTGTCTGTAGTTATGTATAATGTTTGTAAAGCTTTCACGCTAAAACAGCTCGACAGATTTAGATGAAACTTGACGAGATATTCTACTGCTATTTATACAAGTATATCAAATATCACGCTATAATTAAAGCCGAGCCGTCCTATTTAGTTAATTTGAATGCTAAATATCAACATCAACACCATACAAATAATGAATCATCGAGATCGAGATAAAATGTAGAGATGAGAATGGATGTTTTAAATTCCACACCTGGGGGTTGAAAAATGGTAAAATACAGGAGAAACCGCGGTACGAAATTAACTACGGTTATTTGATACTTCCATACCTAATTTATAGTTTATAATTATTAAATTAAATCTAGTTTCCAACTATTATCATTTAGATCTACATCTACACATAATCTACAACTTGTAGAGGTCTTAAAACACTTATAGATTCATAGTAGTGCGTGTGCGCATCTTAGTGTCTATGTGTATGTATGTGTGTGTACTTTGAAAACACAACCAGCACAGCGATGTTGAAACCGATTCGATTGTTCTTCCGCGAAATACTGTAATCGGGGCGGTTGGCATAGGTAAATGATGACGTGTCGAGCGCGGCAGGTAGCTAGGTAGGTACTAATAATTGAGCAGACGGCGCTTTACTTTCTTTGTTTTCGATATTATCGTCGTGGGTGGTAATTAGAATTCTAGTAATCACGTTGTTGTCTGGCTTCGCGGATTAAATTGCATATCATTGTCATCATATTAATATTAAGCAAGAATAATAACAATAAACATTATACTTACCAACTAAGGTGAAATTTGGTTGGTTATAGCAAGTCGCTATTAGTTGCTATTATATTAAAATACCTATTTGTCTCTATTGCTATTTCGTAAGAACAGATTATTCTACGTCTGTTTAGGCATGTGATATAGGTATCTACAGGATAGGGGGTCGTTTGAAACTCAGACCAATAAAATCCTTTTTAATTGGTCCAAAGGTTCTTCTTTCTCTCTCTCTTTCCAATTAAGAAGGTATGTTAAAGCTGTATGCAACCCGATAATATAGGATACCTACTTAATGCTTTTGTCCAAACATGGCCCCAAGCTTGCTTCCTCGGTCTATAAACAATAGCAGGTTATACGACAGTTGCTCTCGCACCCATTATATTCTTCGAGAAATGTTGTAAAAAAACATCACGGTTTCCAAAGTGTTTAGTTACATTTATCTGCATTATCTATGATCTTGTTCAGTTTTTTTATTGCTTTGACTGGTTGTCCTTCTCACGTCGCAGCCAAATTGCAATTTAAATAAAGATACAAAGGCCTCAGTATCTAAGCTACAACTGTTATAAAAACCTTTTTAATTATGTTATCGATTTAATATTTTTGAAAATAGAGTAGAGCATTCACTGGCCATCTTCGAATAAAAATATCTGGTCATGCATTAATTCAACTTTGGAACGTTATACTTATTTGAATTCCAAGTTCGACCTTATTTCAGTATATTTTGCATATCCATATCCATGGACTTACCAAATATTCGACTGACATCAGGATGGCACTTTAAAATTAATATGAAACTCATAAAATGTAACCTGTTGCTCATTCCCAGTGCATTGTACGTTAACGAGCTGTGTTTTGACTAATTAAACCGCTTTATGAGCTGTTGTTTTATATTTACTATCATTCTATGAGCTTCGGATGTGATTTTTGATGATACGATATTAATTTATAGGCATTTTATAAGTAATTGTAGATAAAACGACGCTTGGAGTGAAATATTGAATGCATTTGTAGTTATTTGTTTCTTAACATTAGACGAAAGTGTACAGACATACTATTTCTACTGTTTTATTAGATGTGATTAGAACAAACTGAGATAGGTGACACAATATTTATTAGATTTTAGACCTTTAGACATTTATTTATTATCTTCTCAACCAACTTCATTCGGTTTTATGTTGGTTTATCTGCAAAAGCTTAGAATGCACCTCAACCTAAATAATAATTATAAAGATACAATAGATTCTCTTGTCGTAGTCTTTTTGGTCACCGTGTTAAGATCTATTATCGTTTAAACTTCTGCTAATTATATCTACGTTAAAATGTTAAGTACTAGTAGGTAGGTACTTACCGTTGATGAATATTAACATAACTTATCTTGCTTCAAATTCAGAGAACGACAGTAAAAACCGAAATGAGTATTGTTTATGCGTTTCTGACAATATCGCTGGTCGCCAAAGTAGCTACAAAGGCGGGCTGCGTCCCTTTCAATTAGTTTTTACGCAGATTAACTACGGGTCCGTACGGACGGTCGACGCGGGTTTGGCGGTGTAATCGCGGACGGCCATCTTTTCCCGGAAAACGTGACAAAGGATGGATACACATTCGCGGTATTTGGACCCCTCGGTGCTTCTACAATAGTATGGTCTCGTTCGACTGTGTGAAAGCTTTCGCGTGAGCGCACCCAACAGTCCGAATTACAGGGGTGAGGGGCTCGATGTAATTGCGTGTTTTAATATAGGAAAATAGTCAATCTATTAAACTTATTATATGGTTCAGAGAACACACTGTTGCCAGCAGTCATATTTTATAGATTATATTATAAATGTCTATTCTCAATTGCTGTACTAAATAAGTACGATCTCCAAACCGAACCACAACTAAACGGATTCTCTAATAAATGTTTTAGACTCTACATAGGTATTCCCTTTTTGTGTGTTTTCCTTCATGAACTTCTCTCCCACATACTTCTCTTTTGCCTTATGCTCAAAAACTCATGTTTACTCTTGAAATAGGTATAAAAGCGGGACGTAGCTTCAGTATAAAGTACACAAAACAAAAGTCGAGTAACCAAAGTTGCACGAAGTGGGCAAACGTGCGTGCGCATCAAATCGCGTCTCAACTAATGAATGTGTGTACAATATTGGTGGATTGGTACTGAAGGTAGACATCCCGCTGTGTCTTAGTTGTACTGTTCACGGCCAAGTCAAGAGCTCTCTGCATTGCTTTCAATAGTATGGTTTGCCTAGTTTTTTTCGTGGACAACGCTCGAACTGGTCGAAATTGAGATTTCTTTTAACATTTTTTTTCTTTTTCATTGTAGTTTGCTGACCGTAACTAGGAACACATGTTAGTTACATTGCACCAACAATAAAAAACTCCCAAAAATAACTTTTAGATTAACCAAAAGTCTTTCTAACAATTGATTATTTAATAAAAGTCTGAAAATACCGGATGCAACCTTTTGAGTCTTCACAAAATTTTCATGCCTTTCTCTTCATGGGATAGGTACTTATATCATAATTTATTATGTACCTACACGTAAAAATAATTAACTGATCAAAAATAAAAAGAGGATTAGGTAATAAAAGCATATAGGTACAGAGATTAACAAAATATTTAGGTATTACTACATTCGTTTTTTTTATACCTAACACGTGACTGCACCCACGTTTATATTATTTCTCATTGTCGTATTCTGCGAAGTCAGCCGCGGCGCTGCGCCTGGCAGGTACTTGCGACACGTAGGTACTTATACTTACACAGCAACTCTTTGAAGCGCAAAAAATGCGACGTGTTATAGTCGCGGGGCCTTCCATGAGCTCGCGCCGTTTTGTTTCGTCTTTACCTGCCAGCTGCCGACTCATTATATCAGCTCTACCTGGTTTTACCGCGGCACCAACTCCGCAGACTTACGCGACGTGGCACTTTTAACTTATTTTTACATGGTTTCTCCGACATCATGGTCAGCTTCATTGATGGTTTATAAATAAGACTTTATGGAGCACCAAAGTTATTTACAATAATGCAAGTTTCATTATTCCATGCGGGTGAAACCTAAAGTACCAGCTAGTTACGCATAAATGACCTGTCGTTACAAGTTCTCAAATTGAAAAAATGCAGGTTGATTCTCTTGTCGGTGTCAAAAGATTCAAGGCACAAAGCATAATTTTGTGCATTTGAAGGTGAAATTTAATTGATAAAGGAAAAAGCAGGATATTCAAATAAGTAGGGCCCTTTGTCAGTTTGTCTGCCCGTACCTAATAAATGCTGGCACCAGTCATCGAGTGGTTATATTATGGTCGATGTTTCCTTCAACACGACGATGACGCGGAAAGTAAAAATAACTACAGCGGTTGCATCCATGATTGTCATGCGTTGAAATACCTACACATAGTATTTGTACATACAGCGACAAACACTAGCTAGCTCATTTTCGCGCACTAGCACAAGCTAAGTAGACACTGCTTCTACTATGACTCAGGGGGAATGCTCGTTTGTGAAACATTTTTTTAGAAAATTTGTTAAATAAATTTTCCAATCGTTTGGTACCTTCAATGATTTTCCCTACAAACAAACAAATTTCTCCTCTTTATAATATAGATATATTAATCAGAACGACTGCCCAGGTAGTTTTAAATACTACTCTGTATACCTGTATGAATGAATCAAAGGTTTTTTACTGCGCTTTTATTAATTAACAATATGAGTCGAGACGGTCGCACAGCCCGATATTATCCTCATTTTAGGTGTTTAAGCATGATTATGTTTAGTAGCGTCAATGACCTATGTTGTGGTTGCAATAAAGTTACTGAAAAAATTATAGTATGTACCTACTTACAAACTTGAACTATGTACTGACAACTCGTAAAATAAACATAATATAATTAAAACTTAAGCTCAGTATCATAACCTTCGGTAATATTGTTATGAAAGAAAGAAAATATTTTTTCTGCATAATTATTTTAGTTTGTTGTGTGTGTCATATCTGGCAAGGAGTAGCGTCGCGGGCATCAAAAAGAAAAAAATCATTTGACATTAAAATAAACTTTACAACTTTTTAAAAAATTTAAACGAAAATTCGAGACTGTATCGAATAGACCCATTTGCATTTTACCAGATAGGAAGGCGACTTGATCGAGCGTTTGACGGAGTTTGCTCCACTACGTGCCTACTCTATTCCCAGGAATAAACTACTAGCTACACGTCAAGATCGCTTTTCTCGCTACATTTACAATACGCGACAGCTAAGTTATAGTTAGCGAATTTACTGTGTCGCTCCTTCGCATGAATACCGATCGCGAGTTCGCAACGTGTGTCGTGTCGACTCGAGGATTGATGGCAGCAATTTTCGCGGCCGTGCCCCTTCAAGTTATAGCCTACACGTATCTGTGTCGCGTTAATGGCGGCGCGGAGGCGGCGTTCGGTCGCCGGCGGCCGCGTAAAATGCGAATGCGGCGTATATATGCGCCCATCCGGCAGTTCCTCGCTGTGATAATTTAGCTGTCGTTCGCTACGCGCCGTCTTGTCGCCAACGCTTCATGTAAAAACTTATAAACCCACTTATATTGTGAATATGGATAGAGTAGGCAAGCAAACTTCATAAAAGGAATGGTATACAATTTATTAACAACTAGCTGGACAAATAAATGCCGTCTTGTCTTAACTACAACTACCTATCGTTGTTTTATGGTTCGTTTGCTGATTTTTCTGTCTTAAGAACCGCCTCTCAACAATAACAAACAACAATAATAGAATGTCTATTGAAGCTTGCAGGTAGCCGCACGTGTTGTTTAATTTAAATAAAACTAAAAACGTACAAACTTACGGAAATTGGTAATAAGAATACCATCCTATCGCCACTTTTGCCACTTTTACTTTAACCTAGAACTAATAAATTGTCACAATAGGAAACATAAGACAAATAAAAGTAAGCAGTTCTCGATAAATGAGATTTGTTATCATTATTGTTGTTCGAATGTTACCTACTCATCGGGTAATCAGCGCGGCGCGGCCGGCGCGTTGTTATCAGCCAACACAAGTCACTCGCCATCATCGGCGTCGGTCGATGACTTATGTAAATACCTTCTAGCCTTCTGACATTGAATTTGCTTGTAGATAATACGCCCCGCGCCAAATATGCAGATGTCTCTTTCGCGTTTATGACGTAACGTGCTCAAATAGAGCATCTATCAGACTATCTATTAGTCTTGGAGCCCATGACTGACAGTGGTATGCCTGTCAGTCATGGGCTCCAATACTAACAGATCGTTCTTCCCTGTGTTGGGCACATGCTCTGTGAAATTTTCAGCTTTTAAATCACGACTTATGTCTGGCTGTCCTAGGGTCAAAGTGGTCTGGCAGGGGGTTGCAACCGTGTTAGGGGTCTAGGATTTGGTGACATGATTTCTATTGTTATTCCTAAGAAAATATCAATAACTGAAGCTTTATAAAATGAGGTAAGCGAGGTACCATTTTATCCATCTTTGCTGATATCTCCGGAAGTAACCACAACCGACACTTCATACTTACTGACCGCTCTCACCTGAGCTGTGTTGGTAATATGTCTGAGAAATTTCCAGCCTTTATAACGTGAGGTATGTCTGTCAGTCAGAGGTAGATATGGGCAACATGATTTGTCCCAAATTCCGTGACCAAAATTTCCCTCGCCTGGTTTATTTTACCTATAAGTTTCTTTAAAACTGCGCAACTAACATGAAGGATTCTAGTACAAGAGCAGCTGAAATGTCAGCTTGGGTTGACAATTCGTGGATTGTACAAAACCCTATTGTTGTCCAAAAATACAATCGGTACAGCCAGCAGATAAGTGTGGCAATTACTGTGAAGTCAGCGACTCGAGTCTCGACAGGCAAGTGAGACGTGCCTTATCAATAGGGTGGCCGTCCGTCGCGGGATCCGGCGGCGCGGCGGTGATTTTTTTGCCGCGTTTGCGTCATTGTCTATCTCCTTGCAATATACAGAACCCTTATTACTTCTAGGTATTTCTGTCGCGGATATTCGTGGGAAAGAAAGGGTTGTTCACGGATGTGCGACAGAAAAAACTAAAGTTATAACATTGCGATGTACCTTCACGTTATGCTATTGAATTAACACTTAATTGGGTCCTTTTTCTTGCCATTAATAATGTAGATAGTGTTGTCTTATTTTTTATGAATGTTGAATGACATTTGAACCGTTATTTTCTGTTGGATTGCTTTGGTATACAACCCGTGACTGCTGTTGGTTCGTTTATGTAGAAACGTTAAAGTTTTGCCCATTTGCTCTACGATTATGTAAGCCTAAGTAGGTAGGTATAATGCGCTTGAGTGGCTGTTACTTATCTCACTATTATCGACTACATCTGAGCGTACAGTCGTCCGTGATCTGTTACCAAGTACGAGTATAAGCACCACTATCACTCAACAAGTTTGCCTTGCGCCGCCTAGCACATACCTCGTGTCGCATGTGTGACCGTCATTATACCCAATCACGCACGAGTACGGATTATTTACAGGCCTAAGAATATATTTTGTAGGACACAGTTAAAGGTTTCCATCAGTAATGCGTACATTATCAACACATTCATTTTTATGATGTTTAGGGTATGAACTATGAATGTCATCTACATAATAATGTTCTAGAGATACTTTGGTTTCATAAAATCTTTTTTGTTTTTCAAAGCTTTGTTAAGTTCAGGATTAATCAGGTCACCTTGAACATTGCAAAAGTAAAAGACACAAGTTGTTACGAGTGCATACGAAAGGGTGACGCCCACAGAATGGTCGATTATTTCCACGGTTAATTATTTCCGCCGCGGCACCACTCACGCGCCTCGCCTCACGTTCGCCGTCCTACAAACTTTTTAATTGTACATCTGCCCAGTCAATAGACTGTGCATGGATTACACGCACCGCCGCGCGCTGTTCGGAGCCCATCAGCCCATTTATACTATACCATTACCTGACGTTGACGCTCGCGATCTTATTACCAAGCCGCCGAGAAAAAAAAACAAAGGAAGCGACCGGAGCTGTACGGCGCGGACTGAGAGATTTATGGAGGCGCGACGTCGCCGGGGGCCGTTGTGTCCCCGAAACGCGCTCACGGCTTCCAGGAAGCGCGATGCGGGTGAGGGTTGACTTGTACGGCGAATATTGATTACCCACTGGTCGTACTATTAATAGGTGGTCGGTTGACGATGCCCGGTGGGAATTTACCCGCTCTGTCCGCGCTCGACCCACGCGAACTGAGTACGTTCGCCTTTCCGCCGTCCATTTCACTAATTGCCTCGAGCCATAACTGCCTGACCGTTCTTGGTGTACCTACTGTGTATGGACTAAATTATTATGCATCGACTTGAAATCAATAGTAAGAACAACTGAATCTGAAAGTCACATAAATGGTGTTGACATTGCGATATAGAAATGTTTTTTAGAGATTAGTTTGCCTAATTTAGAGAGATTATAGCGAGAAATATTGACCTCTCAAAGTTAGCACATTGTTTGTGTAATGGACAACATCTGCGGGGTACAAAAACTGCAGTACCACGTGTTTACTCTTCAAATGACTGCGCGCTGTTTTTATCGCTGCCCAACTTTAGTCATTTATTGAAATTAACGCAACAGCACTCAGCAGTTGAGGGTTAAACATTGTACACTTAAGATTTTGAAACTTTTTAAGTTTGTCGGTTCCGGAGCATGTTATAAATATAAATAAAATATGTTAGGACAATTCACACAACGCCATCTAATCTCAAACTAAGCAGAGCTTGTGATATGAGTACTAGATAAATTGATATAAATACTTATATACATTTTTTTGTAAATACATACATATTATACATAGTAAACACCCAGACTTCTGTACAAACGTATGTGTCATCACACAAAGTTTATCCCGATCGGGAATCGAACCCGAGACTCCGGCGTCGAAAGCGGATGCCGTACCGACCACGCCACCGAGTCAGTCATATTTCTTTTAGTATATCTCTATATATAAAAATGAATCTTATTAATCTTATTAATATTTCCCTTGGCCACGACATCACCCGTGAACGGCTGGACCGATTTGGCTAATTTGGGTATTAAAATATTCGTCGAGGTTCAGGGAAGGTTCATAAGCAAAATTTCAGGCGGTACGAAGTTCGCCAGGACCAGTCGTAAGATATATAATTAGTTTATTAGCAAATTATACTAACTACATGTTACAGCGTTATCTTTTAGGGTTCTATATTTAGAGATCTAAGGGCAAAGCGTGGTACAGCTTCTAGAAAGTTCTAACAGTGTTATTAGTTAAGACAGGCAGTCACAGACAGTAACCTGCAAGCGCCAGTCTGGTCGGTTGTACCGTCACGCGGGTGACGCGTGTGTGGACTGCGCGGGCGCAAGCGGATACTAGCATGACCATCAAGTGACGTTATTTTTGCAGGATAAGTGGTGGCATACCAGTTAGTATTTCTCGAATTGAATGGTTTAAATGCTGCAGTAAGATAGGACCGCTACATTTTGATTTCACTTTATTGATTAGTTATACTACTGACTGACATGAACGCCCACGTAACTTAGACGTACTTCTGTACGTATTATCTACGGATGCTAGGGTAAATTGATTATGTACTTATACCTACTTAAGCAAACAAATCTCTTATCTACACGCTACATTTTACTTATCAACTACAGGTGCTAGGGTTATTAGTAAGTACTTTTAGGAAACATAGTTTCGGGTACCATCACGTAATACTAGCAGGATTTGATCAGGCTATTTTTTATCCCGAATATAAAGAATCATTTTCTAATGGTTATTTATGTACTTACTTAATTTAGTATTTATATTATATTACTTGACAAAATTGTAAAATTTTGACCTTCATATGTGCTCTTTATGTGCCTAAACTGAATAAATGAAATTGATTCTTTGATTCTTGATTCTTTGATTCATATCCTGAAGTTTCATGACATCTCCGGAAACGGGAACATCTCCGGTTAAAATATTATGATTTTCATATAATACATTTAAAAATAAGGATGTGATGGCCTATACGATGGACTTTATAAATGTTTGCTAAATTATTCAATAACTAGCGGACGCTGCTTTGCCCGCTTTACAAATTATTACTCGATAACCAATCTATCTATTAAAATAATCCGCATCAAAATCCATTGCGTAGATTTAAAGATCTAAGCATACATAGGCTCAGACAGAGGGAAGTGACTTTGTTTTATACTATGTAACTAGGGGACACCCGCGGCTTCACACGCTTCACAAATTATAACTAAAACGTTCCTCGAGTATCACTTTATCCATTGTTGAAAACAGTATGAAAATCAGTGATAAAGATGTGTGAAAATCCTACAATATTGTAACGCATGGTTATGCGAGTGACGCGGATGCGGCGTCGTGTGTTGAGCACGGTGACCTCGCGCCCGCGCACCGTTTCGCTGCCACCGCGGACACAACGCATGCCGCATGCTCTGCACATTACGATGCAATGTTATATCCAAATTAAACTTCAATAGTAAGGTACCTAGCTTAGGTTAACTACGGAGTTGATTATATAGGTAGGTACCAATAATATCTTTATCTTATATTCCGTGCAAAAAAATCTTATAAAACGCACCTTAGTTTTGTTTTAGACATTGATTTATACATAAATATGTAATTTACATTGGGGTTTTAAACGTAGAGACATACTCATAGAGACATACTCATACTATAGGATGTGGCACTAGCAACGTAATTACTTACTATAATATACCTATGTACTCGTATTAATATTGTGTCTTATCCCAGGAAATGTTTATGTAGCTACATAGGTACGTTAAGATACATAGTACTAATCCCTATTCTGTGACATAGGTAGGTAGGTACGCATTTGTTTTAACTCTCACCAGTTTGGCAGAGATGTTGGCTATTTGGTAGTCGACTATAGTGTTTAATTACTTTTATTAACCGAAGTAAGTTCTTGCCAATCCAGTTTCATTTTTCAAAACGCAGCTGAAGTCACCAAGCCAAAAATTTCATAATCCCATTCGGAAACTGAAGCATCGATTGTCTTATATTTAAGTGCTCCTCAAGGGCTTAAAGTATGCTACTATTATATATTGCGAAATGAGAAAAAGTATCACGATAGAGTAGTTCAGGAGACGGTAGCTCTTCCGCACATGTACTGGGTATTTTAATGATTATTATTATGTCTTGCAATCATGTTAATCGCATCTGTCTGTGAGATAGTCTTAGCTTGTGAGATAGTTGTTATCTAGCTTGAACGGTGGCAGGTGGTTTAACGTGGATTTAAGACAAAACCATATATTTTGTATTAATTTCGTAATTGGTTATTTGCCAAACTAGACAAAACAAACTTGTCAATGTGTAAAAACCGCTGAAAACGTTGTTAAGAGAGCACTCAAAAATATACATAGGTCATTGTCCGCTGCAACTGTCTTTGTTTGCCAACATTTGCGTCTCTACATTACCTCTTCTACCACTAAATATATCATGTAGAAACTCTACCATAATATCATAGTATAGTAAAATTGACCATTTTCTCTTTGAAAACTAAAGTTACGCCAGCCCCGTGCCTATTATCACTGGCTTATCACGTTTGCGTCCCCACCGCGGTAATCATATCATTCGTGTCAAACAATACGAGTGTTATCGCGAACTAAATACGTCACAGTGGAGCTACTGGTGCCCATCACACACGAACACACTTCGAGCAGGGTGTACAGCGGCTCCGACTGCATCGTTACGTCACCGCATCGAACGGATATAGCCGCGATCGATCAACACAGTTTCCTTTATTTTTGCGCGACGCCACCGCTCGCAGCTCGCGTCTAGGGCATCACATTCTATACCTAGCTTTCTATTCTATTTAGAGACAATGTTGTATGTGTAGGTATATATTTCACAATATGCAAGTACCGCAATTCCGATGCGACATCGGTACAGCAACTTGGAGCTAGGAAGCTAGTCGCGCCGCGATCAACCCCTGACATGACTATTTCCAGCGCTTACGCAATACCCACGTTGAATTATGCTTCAATATCTTGTTTTGCGGTTTCGTAACTTATTTGCATTTGCTTACATATTATCTGTTCATTCAGCACGTTTGTTTCATATGTATTGTATGACGCATTTGACACCCAAAATGTCGCCGTTTTGTTATTATTGTTTCTAGTTTCATAATACTTGTATTTTGTGATTATCCTAAAAAGTTATCAATCATATTCACCTACAACTTGATATTGGCATTGACAGAATTATAGGTAGACGATATACTAATTCATTTACGAATAAAATATAGCAGTAAGTAATTTTACTAATGATAGGTAATTATTATTAGCTGATCGAGAAACTTAATAGTAAATATATATAGTAAATTAGTAGATCACTGCAATATCAACACTTTCATAAGTACTTAGCGCAATGAAATTCCTAATTTAGAAACACTTAAGTGATACATACTTACACCTTTACTCGCGATACCTCTTGGGTCGAATAATTATGTTTCCATCATCTTAACTATCCATTGAAGTTAAAGTGCTTTAAGAATCAAGGAAGAACTTCATTGTGTTGTGTATCCCGCTATACACCTAGCAAAACAAGTTCCGTGACAGCAAGGATGGGCAATAAGTTCAATAGTTTTATTCTGTCCGTACTGTCGACTGTTCACTAACTTAAGCTAGTGTTTATGGCTGGTTTTACAGTTAGACTGTCTCGGCTTTAGTCTTTTTATATTGTGCCTATAATGTATGTCACAATGTTGTAGCTACGAATGGACGTTCTTCGCCTGGGGCAGATTGTGGGTATTCGATTTCTCTCGACCGCATCCCGCGTCCCCTTGGGAATCTATTCAGCCGTCACGAGTTTACGTTATAATTGTGTAACAAACATTCACTGATCCATCCAAACTTTCGCATTAATAGGGAAAGGGTCGTTGGCTATTTCGGTTATTGCTATAGTTAAATAACTACGATATTAATATGATGATGATTGGGGCACTTTGTGTATAGTCGAGCATCAATCCCGGTTGAATCCGAGGTATTTATAAAATAGAGTAGAGTATAAGCTGCATACCTTGGAAGACCTGCTACATCCCTATTAATTAATAAAAGCTCTCTACTAGTTGTGAATCTGGATCAAATACCACGTAGTTCCAATCTTTGTTGTTGTCGAAGATCTGTTTAAAAGCTATATAACAAAATGCAAAATGTGAAAGAAAGTTGATAGCGAAAAGTGAGCATATAATCTGCCTCTTCGAACCTTCGGAGAAAAAAACATTATTATTGTATGTATAGACTTATTATTACATACATATTATCACGCCTATATTCCCGTAGGGGTTACCAAATAGCCATCGTCCAGGACAAATGTTACATACCACTTTTAGAATCGGTTCGAGCAACCGACTTATTATTAGACATAAGTTAGCACTGAGAAATGTAAGTAACTACCTACATACCGTCTGTAGGTAACTTAGTTTTCAGTAGTGGCGCATGGCGTGCTGAAGGATAGCTATCGTCTCTAATTTGGCTGCAATCCCCTCCGGCTCTAGGCAATGAAGAGGCAGAGGAGGTTCCCTAACCTCTCTTGTATTGCCATACCTCCTTCACGTTAATGTAAAGTATAGGTAAAGTATCGACTAATTCGCATATTTGCTAAATATTATTACGGGTCCCTGCCTGAGGGTGTTTAAGAGCTTAAGAGCTTGTTCAAATAATACGAATAAATATCGCATCTATCGTGCGTAACTCGATAAACTAGATTCTGGGACTACAGGCTTGAGAGCTTGCACCAATCTGGGACTAACAAAAACTCTACTGTAATTAGGTTCGCTTCAGTTTAATAAAAGTGAAACTCACTCAAATAATGATGTCTTTAACGTGGTTGAAGGTTAACTATTTGTGATTAGTAGTGATCCCATTACACACGTAAAGGAGAAGTTTGGTACTGTTTCTGTTTATTTGTTTGTTTACGCTCAAACGACTGAACTTTGATAACATTTGATTATTGATATAACCTACTTGTACACGGTAACGTGTTCCCGTGAAAATTGGGGGACAGAAAACTATATCACGCGGGAAGAGCATGGCAGTACTAACTTTATAATAGGTACTGAGGTAGTGAGATTCATTCTGCAGCGGTCATTTATATACCTCGTATCTAACCTAGATAACATTGGTATCAAATTACAGAGATAGCTAAAGCTCGCCATGTAAAGTAGCCGCGCTCGCTCATGGATCGTTTATTAGCGCTGCAATGTAATCGTTTAGTAAGGGCATCGTGGGAGCGAGCCATGCGAAGTGCATTGCGCCCGCGCAGACGGTGAGAGTCGACCGCGGCGTCACATGTCACTTGTCAGTTAGCCGCCATTTTTGGACGAGCATGTACCCGCAATGGCGATTTTAACAGCAAAATAAAACGATGTTTATAATACAGTGAACATTTTCAACTTTTAATGAGTTTTCATGGTGTCACAAAACATTTTAGGGGTATTAAAAGCACAGATTCATTGGATTTAAGTTGGTTCAAACATACTTGCCTTGCATTGACTGCCTCGGTAGCTCAGTGCGATTGCCGCCCTTGAGGTTCCAGGTTCGATTCCGGGTCAAATCAAATTATTTGTGTGATCCACAAATGTTTGTTTCGGAGTTTGGGTATTTTCTATGTATAATTGAGCGGAGCGAAGCGAAGATCTATCTTAGAATACAAGTGTAAATCGTTTGTGTGCCAACTCCTCCGAAACGGCTCGACCGATTTTGACCAAATTTGGCATGCTGGTCGACATCATACCTCTGAAACTGTGCATATCTCTGAAATCATGAAAATAGAGCATAAAAAAAAATTAAGAAAATTTGCTCCGCCTAACAGTAGCATGCATTGCATACCTAGTATGTATATATTTGGAAATATATAAGTATGTTTATCAGTCGTCTAGATCCAATAACACAAGCTTATATTGGCTTAATTTGGGCTAGATGACGTTGTGTGAGAATGTCCAAAAATATTTATAAAATATATATATATATATATATATATTTATACATATATATCCATATAATCACCCATATATCCCCGAGGGGTAGGTAGAGGTGCATTACACACCCACATTTTGCCAGCACTTTTGCTGATCCAACTCAATAGCGGCCTACTGCTGTTACAAATACGACATTTTAAAAAACCCCAAAAGAGAGATGAGATCGTAGGAGTATTTGAGATTCTAGCTGCATCCTTAATCCAATAAACAGTATGAAAATCGGTGCTGTAGTTTTTGAGACAGGCAGACAGACAGACGCGATGGAGGACCTTGTCTTATAATGTGTAGTATACACAAAGCTCCATAATTATTGCATGCCGTCTTCATGCGGTCGGTAATATTTAGTGATACGGAGTTAACTGCATGCCATGCACTTTATTTGAACATATTATTAGTAATTTGGCCCCTTATAAGTTAGGTATCCATTAGTAATTAGTCAGTAAGCCACTATAGATGTTTATAGTCGCGTGTTGTCATGCCCAGTTGTCCATAATGGACACTGCAATGAGCTGCACCTCTAACTGCGTGGTATTTTTTAGTGTAAGGTAAAACTGTTTGCGTGTATGTGAATGCGACTGTAGTGCATAAGCAAGCGGGTTTAGTAGTAATAAATAGTGGTAATTTGCCCGGACTACGATTGCCCGGACCGTGGAGGTTAGATATCCTGGTTGTTAAATTCTAGTTTGGATGGCTTTATTTTGTAATTATATGGTGTGCACAAATTCGTAGAAATACCTGGCAGATTGGGGCCGTGTAATCCACGTCTCCTTTACTTCCTCGGGGATAGAGGTCTGTTTATATGTATGGTATGTATTATGTAAGTTTGGTAATAATTAATAGAGACTCGAATTGTTATAAGTACCTATAACAAGTAGCTTGTTATACTTATAGCAATTTGTTAAATAAATAATAGTGTAGATTTATTTTTGTGTAAAAAAAAGTAACGTATTATATGCTTAGTGCATATCATCAATTTTTGTTTATAAAATAAAATAAAATAACGTTTATTATATTTGAAATTTTTAGAAAATTATTTAGATTCGTCAAAAGTTGGTGTGACTCTACCGAGGGTTCCAAAATGCAACGAGACTGAGAAGAGCCCTCAAGAAACTCAGTTCGGCTTTTTTCAAAATATTTCATCTTAAATCTAATTCAGAGTTATTTAGAAAGGAGCAACTCGTGTTACAACCAGGCAGCCTTGTCATCTAAGAAATCATTAATACTATGTATAATAAGCTTTATGGCACAATTTACTATTTTTTAGTTTTTTAAATTTATTGACAGATAAATTTGCTATTTCGGTTGGCTATATTGTACCCAGATGGAGTGTTATGGCGAAAGTAACGCTCTTTACAAGAGTTATTGAAACTTTACCTTTCTGTGGGATGTAATGCAATTTCAAGTTTTATAATAATCTAAGTAGGTATCTATATTTTCATGCTAAAATTATTATAACAATAAAAACGATAGTCCATAAAATTGGGATAATTATCTTTTTGAATAGTTTTAGGTTCAAAATCGGTATTTATCGCGATATCAGTACAATGTGTTCATAGGTTTACTTGTCAGACCTGATAATATTTATGTATGTATAAATAATAATACCTACTTACTATTGACGGTGACTGGCGCGGGCGACGACGCATTCGCGGTGAGCGGCCGCTGCGCCTCGCCTGCGTCTGATGATGGATGACGCATATGCGCCCGCGTAGCTCCGCTGTCCGCGATGCTAATATAACAAGATAGAATATGCTACACTCGCGCGTAAATAAATAATGAGTTGTTTACAATATAACATTAGTTATCATTGCATTTTGTAACTTTATTGTACTGATACATTAATTATAATGAACAACATAATTCATGCTCGGACTGATAATATATTTAGTGGTATGTAACATCTGTCCTATATATATATTTTTTTAAATCCGCGGCCCGTTGTCGCGGCCGCACCTACGTCCATTGTCGAACGCCTCCGGTAGAGACTGAGAGAATTCCCGGTGGCGCCCGGCAGACCTTGGCCACCTGCGTGGGGTGTTACCCCGCATCTTTGGGGTCGGGTTTTTTCCCGCGTCTGTGAGTGAAGGCGTGTATGGGGTGCAGCCCCACATCACGCTGCCCTTCTAGCCTGCTTCTGTAAGGACGGTGGGTTGCTAATCCATCGTCCTCAGGCCCCGATCATGGAGATCGATGGTCCTGGGCGTAGTCACGTCTGCGGCGCCCTCGCCGCACACTTCGGAACTTAGCGGGGAGGGTACGCTCCCTCACCCTACCGGCCGCCTCCTTCACGAGCATTACCTGCTCGCAGAAGGAAACGGCCGCGTTCCACTGACTCCCGCTAGAGACCATGGCTCTTAGCATGGTCTCCAGCGAAAGCGTATCTACGCCCAGGCCCACAACGAGGTCCCAGCGCTGACTCGCCTATGCTGAGTATTCCACCAACGTGTGGAATGCCGTGTCTACGCCGGAAATCTCGCAGTGTTGATACGCGGGTGTGACCTCACGATGCATGCGAAACAGATACTCACCGAAGTTTCCGTGCCCGGTAATGATCTGTGTCGCACGATACGTGAGGCCACCGTGCTGCCTCTGCAGCCAGTCCTCCATGATCGGTCTCACCGCCGCGATGGTGGTGGTTCCCCACTTTGGTTGCTGAAGTCGCACCTTCCATGTCTCCATGAGATCCTGGCGGAGTTGGGACCGCTGGGCCTCGATTTCTCGAGACGCAGGCCTGTGGTCCCGCTCCAGCGCCTCCATTGGAACAATGCCGCAAGGGCTCTCGCTTCCAGGTCCCATGGAGGGGTCGCGGCTAGGAGACATGCAGCCTCTAGGGAGATCGTGCGGTACCCTCTTATTGTTCTGACGGCCAAGGTCCTCAACGATCTGTGTAAAACAGCAGCGTTGTTGGCCGTCAGACTCGGCGTCCATACGGGAGCCCCGTACACGGCCATACTCCGCACGATCCCCAGGTACCTAAAAAAAAACATCTGTCCTGGCTGTTAGAATATTGATTTGAATTACAGTGGTTTTGAATATTCTATAATATCCGGTAACGGCAATGGGCTGGCCCCCTATTCTTCTTCTTTTCGTGTCGATGGACATCACATAATTTTTATTAAATCGCCTTGGCCCAGTGCTCTGCGACGTGTATCGCATTTGGCCTGGCCTCGTATAGGTCCTCTAATTTACAAGACTCCGGGCAACCCGGACACGTGAGCATGTGGTTCATGGTTTGAAGTGCCAGACCACAATCACACTGACTCTCACTAGAGTCGATCTATCCCCATCTGGATAGGTTGTCTTTGGATCGGCCAACCTGAGTCCGCAGTCTATTAAGCGCCTTTCAGGTTGGCCAGGGGAGTTTGTGTCCGGGAGGTAGTTTCTCTGCCGGCGGGATGAAAGTGGGCATCGAGAAACCGTCTTGCCATAGACTTACTCTTGCCTTAGAAACGTCGGTGTAGCTGACAGGAGTTGGCAGAAGTTGGCAGGAGTAGTGCGTATTCTCTACGTGGGACTAACAAAATGACTTGCACAGTGTGGGTATGTAATGTACCTCTGCCTACACCTTCGGGTCTATAGGCGTGATGTATGTTTGTCTGTTACAATTATGTAGGTACGTACTTATTATTTAAGTATCGCGTAAGTACCTAACAAATTGGAACATAATTATCGTAATAAAACAGATTTCAATCATACTATCCCACTAATATTATAAACGTGAAAGTTTGTGAGTATGTATGGATGGATGTTTGTTACTCTTTCACGTAAAAACTACTGAATGGATTTTAATGACACTTTACAATAATATAGTTTATACATCAGAATAACACATGGGCTACAATTTATAAAGATATTGTGGGTTTTTGATCTTTTATGTTTATCTTTAAGCGACGCGGCGCGACGGGAACGGGAAAAAATCCAAATTACCACACGGACGAAGTCGCGGGCGACCACAAGTCTATAATACTTACACAACACGTAGTATAACACCTAACCATGTTAAAATATTTGAGAATGACCGAAGTTTAACCCTTAACAACTGGCTAGGTACAAGGGGTTGGGTTCGTGAATTAAGTTCATTGACGCAAAGGTTATTTAATAGAGATCCCGTATGATTAATGATTGTATGCTATTTTAAAAGGAAACCTTAGGTATTGAATTTGTACTGTACTGACCACAGTTTGCCCTTCATGGGAGTTCTTTGCACTTCGCGTATCGTGAATTGCTGTTGGTAACAATCAAATTAAACCACAAACGGTTATATGTACCTACCTATAGTTTTAGAGAGTTTACCGACTCTAGAACAGTTGTATATTATTGTGTCAGGTTGTCTGTTATCGCTAACTCAGACCTCTCAGATCCATACTTAATATAGTTCAATGCTCCTATGCATCTTTATTAACAAAATGACTAAGAATAAGCTAACAATACAACTAAGTACTAGTAAGTCTATTCCGCAAAAACACTTCCTTGCATCGTTTTTAACAGTATTGAAGTCTAAGCAGAAAGGGTTACAACATCATAAAAATATATAGAAAATGACAAACACTACAAGAACAGCTGATCTCAACGACCATTACCATCTCTATAAAACGTGTCCAACATAAAATGTATCGCTAAACACGACAATTACCTATTATCACACAACAATATAACCTCTAATTCGATCTGATAAAGTTCAAATTGAAATGGAACGTCAAGGGCAATGATAATAACAACAGGGCAAAGAAAGTCCAGTTTAAAATGAACCGTTGCCCTTGGTTCAACATTTGAAATTCAAAACATTAATAGTAGAGCTTGAGTTCAAGTGAAGCTGGTCGATTTATTGCGTCGGAAAGTTTTGTAGATATTGAAACGAATAGCGCCACCTGTTGAGCTCGGTTTGCAACTTTGTTTAATAGCTTTCTCTATTGGCTCAATGATGTCTGTGTTAGATTGCTGTTAACGTACTGAAATTATATTATATGTTTTATGGGGAATAAAGGCTTTGGCACACTGGAGTGTAATGTTGTATTACACAAAGATTAAGTATATTTTATCAGATGTTCGCTGCATTTAGGTTTTCAATTTCTTCCTATTATCACAAATTTCAATATAAGTACTAGGTTGGTTTGTTTTCTAATAATGCAAAACCTGATTATCTAGAAGGAAACAGGATTTTTTGTATTCCGATTATTAATTTTGAGGAACATAGGAATATTATTGTCTTATAACGGGTACGGTTCAGCAGATGTACCACTTGTGGGTAAAGTTAGCTCAGGACCCTTAAGATCTTCGTGAGACAAATGGGTATGCACCCTTCATTTTAAGCAGCTATAATAGTGTTTATTATACCCAATATAACATGATAGGTAACTTTCATAGAATAAAAAGACAGTACAATACTGTACATAGACATACAATCATCACGCATATATCCCCGCAGGGATAGGCAGAGGTGCATTACACACCCACAATTTGCCAGTATTTTTAGTCCCACGTTATTGGGGGGCAAGTCTATTGCCGTCACCGGGCACACATATAATGGGTTATGTCCAAAATGGCCGAATGATGAATTTATTAAAAAGTAGCAGCTACGAGTATATTGTAATTTTGAAAAAAATAATTTGAAACTCATTTTCCGATGAAATGTTGATGAAAGGCAACAAAATCTTACGTGCCAGCCGCTGTGGCACAGCCAATTAAAGTCCTGGGCGTCTCAGACTTTCGGTTAGACAGAGGTGCATTCTACACCCACATTTATATCCCCTGTTGCCTCTCTCATTCACTGTCGGATCGATGGGACTGACTGATTGGGCCACCAAGGTCGTCTTCTCCCCTCTGTCCCGTTACTGTATTTGAGTCTTAGTGAATGTATTTGTATAGCGAATCAAGTGGTGGTGGGACCTGGTAATCTGCGACACAGGGCTCCCCTAGTGCAGAGACCAGTCTTCCACGAAGGGACTGTGTATTGCATTGTAATGAAACCTGTATACTTTAGACTAGACTGGAATATATGTGTAATACCTTTGTGGAACAGAGAAATAAATATTTACTTTACTTAGCCAGTAATTTTGATGGTCCCCCGTTCCCCCGATATATGAGACAGCAACCTTATTACTGTTACCGTGCATTAGGTACATAAACTCCATGACCACTCTGTATCTCAAACCAAAACACTGGACATGTTTATGTATGTGTACATACCACTAATAATAATCTCTGCACTCCAAGCAATATACTGTAGTAGTTTGTAGGTAGGTACGAGTATAATTGTCGTCCTTCTTCAAACCTATTCAACGTAATAAACTCAAATCATTCCAGACAAAGTGAGTAATTTGTATTATTGAGATGCTCAATCGTATTACCGACGACGCAACAGTTTATTTAACCAATATAAGGCTTTATGGAACCAATTATAGGGCAATATTATTTCTATTAGAAAAAATGCCTATTTTTTAGACGCTCGTACCGCCTTTGAATGTATTACATAATTCTTGAGTAACATTGGCTATGATATATCATATATATTCACTAGCAATGTAAAGGTGAAAGAAGTTAAGCGATTTTTAAGTCAATTCGTTAAGTAGGTACATACTTACAAACATACAAATGCTAGGAGGTATCAAATCTCATAGATTATCTGAAGTTTATGCTCTTTAGGTTCTTAGTTTCCTCATGCCCGATTCTCACAGGAATCTGTCCATACGATAAAAAGTAGCTTTCAATCTGTTATCGTACCAAATTTCACCAACCAAGAACAGCCTGAAAGGTCTTTTGGTAAAGGGGAATCAAATCTCATGACAGGAAACTACTATTTAACTAACGCATAAGTGTTGGTATTACCATACTATTCCCTATTCTGTGGTATTACCTACACTGTATCGAGTCCGAGACGCCTAGGACTTTAATAATTGTCTGTGCCATAGCGGCTGGCACGTAAGATTTTGTTGCCTTTCATCAACATTTTATCGCAAGGCAACGGGTTTCAAATTTAGTTTTCAAAATTATAATGTAGCTGCTTATTTTATTAAATTAATTCGGCCATTTTGGACATGCCCGGTGACGGCAATAGGCTTGCACCCTATTACGTTGGACTAAAAATACTGGCAAATTGTGGGTGTGTAATTCGCCTCTGCCTATCCCTGCGGGGACATGGCGTGATATGTGTGTGTGTGTGTGTATTACCTACAAATTAGTCTATCTATGTAGTCTTGTGATAAGCGTTAATTGGATTTAAAAGAAAATAAAGGAAAATACCTGATTGTACCATACTTAATATCCTGTCAGTTACAAACTATTGGTTTGTTACTGCTAAAACTTTGTAAAACCCTTTTTATAGTACGGAAGTCAATATTACCATGAGGGAGAAAAAGTTCAAGAGGCCGTCAAGGTGAAATAATTAATATTAGCTTACGCTATTATGACTGTGACCATGTGTGCCTTCCACCCAATGCTGCTTTCAAGTAGGTTAAGTAAGGTCACAGATATAAGAATACTATACTAGTAAGGTCTTCTTATAACTAACACTATAGGTTAGACTAAACTATTATTTTATTACTATCTGCAACCTATACTAGAAAAGACAAGAAAGATTTCTTATTTTTAAAAGTTATAATTATAATTCTTGGCAAGAAGCCTGTGTTTTACTGAAAATATAATATTATGTTCATAAAGAAGCCACCTATTTGCTCCATCGTAGATCCTTTACCTTAACGATAACCTTTACTTGAAGAACGACACAAAATCAACCTAAAACTACACCATAAAATGTTATTATTATAAAATTGGCTGGAGCCATACGTATACTAGCTTGTAGTCGTATAATTATAAAAAGAGAGGCTCGTGGCTGAATGGTAACCGCGTAATTTAACACATTGCAAAAGTTAAGCAACATCTAGCCAGGCCGGTCTTAGGTTGGGCGACCATTTCTGACATCGTCTAACAGAGGAAGTTCTGGCAAACATAAAAGTGCCTCTTTGGGCAGCAAAAGGCTACTAATATACGTGGAACCAATAAAGTTACTGACGAAAAGTGAGCCCTTCATAACCGGGCGTGAATGTATGTATTATGTATGATAAGTGTTTTGGGGTCGAATTTGAACCATTTAACAACGGTAGTAAGATTCCTCAACAATCATAATTTATATTTTTCATCGTTACTAATTTATCTATGATTACAATGACTAATAAGGTGAACGTAGACGAGTCGATTCCGATAACAAGCAATATAGAATCGATAGCCCGAGCCGAGTCATTCCGAGTCAAACGATCGCCTCGAAATTAGAGCGCGCGAACGTGCGTTCCTTTGAGCACCATTTGCGATAGAAAGCAAGGCAAGCAAAGGGGAGCTTATAAACTAGTGATGTACAAGCTTCGGCCATTTCGGCCTTCGGTTTTCGAGGCTAATAGTTATTTCGTGTTGTTTGAAGTTATTTTAGACATAACATGTAAAAGTAATGTAGCTTATATATTGTTAACTTTTAGAAAAAAAGTAGTATTTTTACCTAGTTTTGTTCGTTCGTGTACAATACTTAGTTTGAATTCCATAAAAAAATGCTATTGTGTAATAAAGTTTATTAATCTGGATACAGCATGTCCATCATTAAAGTGTTTTAGGCAAGTGATTTTGGTACTTACTTTAAAAAAATCGGTTTACAATTTCATGAAAAAGTTTAATAGGGTAGGTTCGTTTACGGTTAATAACTGCAGATCGCATTTCATTTTAACGTCAAACTTTTCCAAAAAATTAGTCTAATATTTTATTTTATAGACCAATAGCAAAATTTGCAACGTTTCTTAAACTTATTTTGTTCATCTTACATAAACAATTCGTCCTTGGTTCTTCGGTACCTACACCAAAAAAAACTGTATGTCTCTCCTCTACTTATTACGCTCGCCGGCTCTTTATGGCGGCTGGACTCGGGTCAGCGTTAGGTTTTTTGTCGTAGCACGTAGTGTAGTCCCCTGCTGCCACCACCGCCACCCCCTGTGCCACCCTCGCGAGTAACACGCGCGATTCCAGATAGGGATGGCGGGGCGGCGCGCGGCGCTCTGACCGCGTGGCGGGCTGCGACGTGGTTCACTGGGGATTTCTTTGTTAGAAATTATTTAGATCATATATTTTCTTGAAATACGCATGATATTTTAAAATGAAACCTCGTTTTTCTCCCCAAACGTATAGGCTGTGTATTGTCAGTAATTTTTATGCTCCTTGAAATAGGAGACAAGTCTATAGCCGTCTTTGGAAACTTTGGGTACATTTGCGAGCGTCGCTCTCATCTACACTGCGTACAGACGAGGATAACTTGAGTCTCACTCTCAGAGCTCTCAATTACCCCTTGGGCATTATCACTCAGTAGATACTAGATACATTGAAAACATTTTTCTTATTGAACTACCTATGATGTTAACCCACACCATGGTCCGTAAGTATCGTATCCTTCACGGAGAGACCGCGGGAGGCCGCGTCACGTTGCCATAGCAACCATCGCGAGAACATCACCCGCCGCGCCTCCACCCGAGGCCATACCACCTTACGCACCCGCTACCTGCCCTCATTAATATGTACTCGACCGGACACTACCTCCGTGCGGATCACTTGAACACCGATGACAAATGAAAAATTTACCAACAGTTTTACAGTCACACAGAGAGCATACGTCTACGGCCGTATTGTCCGAAACATAGTCTATCTGTTCTGACCTTTAAATAAAAAAAAAACCGCTTCCTAAAATAGTACGTACGAGTATCAAGTAGAATTTGTAAAGACACAACCAAACTACTGTTCTGTCCCTATGAGATAAAATAGAAGTGACATTCTTTTTATTCGTTGTGGAATGTCCATTCTCACGTTACTAAGCTCACCTATACAATTCTTACGAGTATTAATTTAAGGATTTTGTCTAGAAATTTAGCCATGTTGAATTTTGCTTAACATCTGAGAACATAATTATCTTTTAAAACACTAGTACGGTGTCTTGCGCGGTGCTTCGCGCCGCACCACGCCATAGGTAACTTTTGACCCCTTAGGGCTAGGTCAAATTTTGATTTTTTGGCTTGCCTCCAGATCGAGGGCTATCCATAGAGGGGTCAACCGTCATTGGAGCATAAGCAGTTCTCGAGAGCTAAGGGGGGACAAAAATTACATTCACCATTTCTATATATAGATATAGACAGATCATTCTAGCTTTGTAGTTGAATCTGACTGCTGCTTCTTTTTATTAAATTAATTTGTCCATTTTGGACATAACCCATTATATGTGTGCCCGGTGACGGCAATAGGCTTGCCCCCTATTACGTGGGACCAAAAATACCTACCCTTTCGGGGATATAGGCGTGATATGTGTCTGTCTCTGATTTACAACCAGCTGCGTTGTCCGCTTTCTTCAAGTATGTTAATGTCAGTACAACAGAGTAACTAATAATGAATAAACTTTATAATATTTTCTCAAACACCGTTCAACTACAATTATCATGTAAATAACCCAATTGAAACACACAGAATTATATCTAAATAAGGTAGGAAACTTGTCCCTTCTTTTATATGAAACCAATAAAATGTAAGTATCGGATGGCATCACGCCCGGCGTCCCATTCACAGCACCCGAGGCGTGGTGGGAATTAGCGATCCTTCGCGAGCTCTAATGGCGAACACGGAGGGAAACTCGTCGTATGCTATAAACTGAAAGGTTTATGTGTACGGGATTGCTGCAGCGTGCTGGCAGGGATATAAACCGCCATAATATACGCAGCTCTGTGAGTTTCTGACCGACTTCATTGGGTTCTTGAGTTTCATTTAACTTGTAATACGTACGTACGTATCTTTGGTTCCAAGAGCTCTATCTACATTGTAGGCCAAAGTAATCCTCACCTCTCACCTAAACGCAGTGCACCTGACCAACTTTTTTCAACCGACTTCCAAAAAAGGAGGGCGTTCTCAATTCGACTGAATTTTTTTTTGGATTTTTGTTGTTTCTTACCTCATATCTTCGGACTGGGTGAATCGATATTGATTTTTTAAAATTGGAAGGTAATACGTCACAATTGGCCCCATTTCAATTTGGTCCCATTCCGACAACTATTTGGTTCCATTTCGGTAGTTTGAAGTTGGTTGCTGTGTCAATTTTTGACGTGTATTTTTAGATGATTTGTTTGACTACAAAAGCTTTCATTCATATCTTTCATTACAGTGATAGTGGTTGGAATCACAAACTATCTTATTGATAGTGTACGAATACCTACATCCCAGAAAAATAGTGTACATAGATCTGAGTGTGCATGTAAGTGTCTGTAAGTACTTGGAGATAATCAACAATCGTACCTAAATCCAACGCGATACCGTGTAGTTGACTTGAAATTTATTGTGAACCATAATACCTACTTAAAACATATATTGACAATGCAAATATAATTGATTGAAGAATCAGGTCAGCAAAATTGCAGACTCTACATGTGCGGGCTTGCCCGTACAGATAGAATAAAAAAGAATAGAATAAATTTTTTCTTGTAATTAATAGTAGAGGCAATAAAAAAGAATAGAATAAATTTTTTCTTGTAATTAATAGTAGAGGCCTAATCAACTCGTTGGTGTCTTTTACAAAAGATGATATAGCGCGTGCGCCCCCGTCTACTTACCTAGGATTCAAACTGAACTGTAAACTGAATACAAGTTTTTGTTATTGTAATTCTTATTGTAAATAAACGACATTGACTTTGACATGAAAAAAAAATACAAGTTAAAAATTTTAAAATATTGTTATTTCGTTTGAGTTGTTAATTATTCGCCATGAACGCTGCAATTGTGAGTGAAGTGACACAAAAAGTGGTATTTGAAAATATCACTTTCTCTGTACTGTCCAACAATTATAGAAATAATAATATGTTTGTAGGAAGTTAAACAATGATGAGCGGTATTGCAAGTAAGTAGATAGGAAGCATCTATCGCCAGGCACGTAAAGCAATGCACACTTGGGCCACACATGTTGCGCTCGCACCTTTGAATAAGAGCCACCATAGGCTACATTGAGGAAGAAAGTTCGTGCCGCATCTGGCGTGATTGTATTATGCGCGTGAGTTTGTACTTACGTCGCAGTTATTCGCTAAATACCTACTAAGGATAAACACGACGTCTAGAATACTAGTACTTGCGCAGAGCCTAGAGCCTAGATACACAAAATTAGGTTGAGGTTTTCTTCACTATTCTTTTTAATATTCTGTAACGGTTTCGTTGTAGCTTTTTATACTTTGTTATCCAACTTCATTACTTGTAAACGTCCTTCGTACGAGACAGCTTTCTCTGCCTTTTGCTTTTAGCGGGGAGACAAAGGCACATGAAGATCACGAACTCTGAGTAGGTGCGGGCAAGGCTTGTAGATTTGGCGGCAATTATTGTCCGTCAGCGGGTGGTGTGTGGAAGGTTTGAGGAGGTAAGGGGGTGGCAAGCCGGCCCCGGGGGCTAAGATGGCCACCGTAATTAATTGGCGCGACGCGAGGGGCCGACCGCGGCGCGTCTCGTTCGCAGCGCGGCATTGCGCCCGCGTTTTCGGTGACCATGTGTTTTGTGTTATTTGGGACTATCTTCGAATAATAGTTATACGAGTACCTAATCACATTAAGTAAATATAGCTAATAAAACAATAGTATGTATTTATATGTTGATGGACCAGTAAAACTTACTTTTTTCTCGTTTTTCTCGTTTTTCTCCGGTTTATTATAAAAATATTATATGTATAAGATTACTGCATCATAACTTAGTCCTATGACGATCCAGCTGGCGGATTCCGGACCACTTTTTTTCAAAGCTTGGACTATTTGACCTCAAAAAATTGCGTTCAGATTACCTTTCAGTGTGCGACTTTCGGCGTCGCTTACAGAGCGCCATCTATAAGTATAGTCAACGAACTAACCACTATGGTAGGCTGTGCATATATTATTATGTGAATAATATTGCAATTAAATTTAAACAAAACTAGAGGGCTCTGTTGCCAATCAATTAATATGTAGGCATCTCAGACTAAAAGAATAACATAGACGGAACGAATAGAACTAGCGAGTGAAGCCGCCAAAAGGGATACTATATAGCAATGGGATACCATTTCGCTCGCCACTCCTTTGTGAGCAGCGAGTGTGTACGCACGTGCGATCACGGTTGAACAAAATATTATAAATATGCCGTATTGTGTGGTGAAAAGGTGTAAAAACACTTCAATTATTCATAGAAAGAATGCTGGATTATCGTTTCATAAGTATGTAACTATTTCTTATTAGATTTCATAACATTTTTCTAAATATTTTAGTTGCACAAACTAGGAACACAAAACCTCCGCCATATCATACAGAGTTGCCATAATTTTTTCATCATTTCCACAAAATATTTAGCAGTATTTATGGGAATTTATAAAGTACTGAGTAAAAAAAATCAGTGTCATCAATGTTGACAACCTCGATGTTTCTAATCATCATCATCATCATCATCATCATTCGTGCGTTAGTCCCGAACTCCCGATACGTGGCTTGGGTATTTCGGCAATCTTGGAATTGACCGCTGTCTGACCTCCCAACCTGTGTTCTGATCCAATATATTTATGTTACTGTGTCAGTAGTTTAATTTCAGTCTAACACTACAAAGGCCTCAGTCTTAACCTAACGACTATTGATATCTACTTCATGTATAGTCAACGACAAAAGTAGCTTAACCAATAATTCTTATCTGTTGATCACTAATAGCTGTTAAACCGATCACAAAATTATAAACAAAACACGAAATATATTAACTTTATCCTTGGGGATTCTAAAATTACTTGTACATTGCTGTGGCATTGGGATGTAAAAAAGAATAATAAATCTTTTTGTGCTAATCAACTTTTGTTGTTGACTGTACTTTGTACTTACACTGGAATGAAGCTTTGTTCATTCATCTTAAAAAGGATTATTTTAATTATGCTAAATTTTTTGAAAGCTAGTAATTAAAGTGTGTTTACTCAGTGTTTATCACGTTTTTATTCATTTTAACACTTCCCCATTTTAGGCACTTATCATAATAATCATTTGTGTAAATGACAAAATAATTGCAGATAACATTAACTATAACAAATATTAATTTTCCATATGTCCACTATATAGAGATTTTTAGGAGATTTTTTCATTTGCTGGCAACATTACGCACACGCCGTTAGTGGTATCGGTACACGGAAATCGGAGTCACACGCACACATTGAAAGTGTCATTTGGCTTCACGTGTTTATTCTACATGTTCCGTCTATATTATTCTTTTAGACTGAGGTAGGCATATAGTTTTTAAGCAATGAAGTTTGCCAACTTTTTACTTCAATAATTTAAATTCAATAAAATATTAATCGCATAAAAGATAGTTCTTAAGCTGGACTTGAACCAGCAACTGTTCCCTTTCCAGGAGGAGCCCAAAACCTCGAATATTGCGTGCAGATTATTAGTGTTATTACGGCGTCACTTAAAAAGAGCTATCTACCAGCATTGAAGGAACTTACCATTGCTAGTATATGGCTGTGCTTTATATTGCAATTACGTTTAAACTGAACTAGAGGTCTCTATTTAAAGTTAGCAAACTTTATTGCCCTTAAAAATATATTTACTTAGAGGTCTTCCATCTGGTATTTTCTTATGTTGTGCGCTATGTGAGCCTTTTCCAGTAGAAGATTTCATAATATCTTGATATGTCCCATATATGTGGACTTTAATGATGGTCACCACAACGTCGTCGACCAGCGATACGACCGTAAACGTCTCACCCACACGCCGCGGCGCCCGCTCGCCACTCGCCTCTACACCTACTAACTATACAGTACCTACTACCAACCAAATAACACTGAACTCTCACCATACCACCATGTACCTTGAAAATCACAGTTTTCTACTAACCAAAGGGAGCAGAGAAGTTCAAAATACAATGGTCTACTACCGATATCGCACTATACCATAGTTTGTCACATCAAGAGCTTTGACCACTAACACACTGGTCCCCTCCGTCGCCTAAATGCCATCAATTCGTAGGGACGAGGTAGGTCTAATACGGTTGGACGCTGGGTCATACAAATTGCATGGGTGTGGGTGAGTAACGTTAGTACTTGGACTTCGGTTCGCTTAAGCGTAAATTCTGTTGCGTAAGTCAGAAAAGACGTCTGGTTGTCGAGATAGGACCGAGGGGAAAGATATTCAAAGAACACTTTGGGTAAAAGCGCGTTTATTCATAATATATTCACACGTGTTTATGGGAATTAAGAAGTACTGATGTTTGTTATTGAACAGACAAGAGGACTTTAGAACTCTTCTCACACCTCCGATATTTCAAACTACCAACTAACTAATATAATCACCTAGATAAAACTGTAACAACTCGAAAAACTTAATTTTTCAGGAGAGTAAGAAACATTTTGTTACAGAAGTTATAGAATGTTCCTGTTTTTAATTAGTAGCTAAATTCAATCGTATTAGACGGAAATCGTCGATTTACGAGTTGTTTAGGTATTGATTATGTATATGCACATTAAATAGTATTTAGAGTTGGCACAGTTTTATAGAATCATTTCCATTTGTACTCATCTTCTATCTTGTATAACTCTATCCATTGGTAAAAACTGCATCAAAATCCAATGTGTAGTTTTAAAGATCTAAGCATACACACGGACGAAAGCGATTTTATTTTATAATATATAATGTAGTGAAGTGATAGTGATAGTGATAGTGATTTTATTAAATGTAATATTTTAAAATAAGTTTTTTTTGTTATTACCAAAGTTAAACTCTATCGATATCTAGGTAGGCATTCAAAAAAATCAAATTCTAAAACGGTTATAATATTTAAGACTGAAATTTAAAAAAATATATAAACGGATTCAAAAAAGGATCAAAGTAAATTTGCGGTCCCCTTTTATACACTGGCAATGTTAAGCCTCTGGCATTAATAAAGAGATCAGTGTTACCACAATATAAAGTAAAATCGAAAGTAAATTTCGGATGATATATTGTTTTATGATTAAGCTATTTTAATATTCGTAATTGTTTAATTTTGGAGTTGTGTGTTCTTTTAACAATGGTACAGGTAAAGGTGGACGTATAAATATTGTGTATGTATACCAATTACAGGAAGGTTCTTGTAATAAAGATAGCTCTGACGTCACTCTCGAATAAAATGGATCATAAATTCGATGTCATCGGTTGTGGTGTTGGAAGGTTCGTTGGATAGAGCCTCGATAGTCGATAGAGCATTCGTCGTGAAAGGGAACTGTGGTTCAATCAAATGTAGCCTAAATACTCTTTAGTTCAAATAATCTATCAATCAAATGAAATCAAAATATTTTTATTCAAAATAGGAACAGTTAATACGCACTATTTGCAGGTCAAGAAATCTCTTAAAGCTCGCGAAAAAAGAGAAAGTCTCGCGAATATATCAAAGTGCGTTAGCTACCTATTCGATGTATTTACAATTATGTACTCTTACGCCCATGTTCCCTTGTTCTATCACGTTTTGAATAGGACGTATTACTCTATTCTTTTGAGATAAAATTTCACAGTGGAAGCTAGTGATTCTAATCTTTATCGTAACTGTTGTCAAGACCGAAGCCACACTTGCATGTAAAGCAGCGAAGGTTCGTACACTTCACTAGAATTCTTCAATGTTCACTTCAACGTCTGCAACTGAAGCTTTGTTTCGATAGCTGAAACTTTGGCCTTAGCGTATTTGCTACTAACCAAATTTACAGGCACATTGTCATGTCCGGATGAGGTTTTTGACAGTTTTAAGCGCTGTGTTCCAATCAGCTGGGATAATTGTTGCCTTTTCGCTGGATTTTACTGACTTCTAGAGGAAATAAAAGAAGAAAAAACGTTTGTCTATCGAGAGATTAGAGACTTCACTTTAGAGAGCAGGGAGGAAGGCAAAAAAAAAGAATTGCAAGAAAAGGAAATGTAAAAAGCGTTCCGTAGTAGCACAGATAATATAATATAACTCTTATAGGTAGTAGGTATCATTTCTTTAGATAATTGAATCTAGTAAGGTACAAGATAATTATTAGATATACTATTTAATAATCAATATGACCATTATTTTATCCTTTAGGTATTACTTAATTTTTTTTGACTTACTTATCATCATTGGTAAATGGCAAACAGGTGATTAGAAAAATGCATACGATACATACTTAGATATATACAAATTAGTGACCGTGATGACATGTCTTTAATCACAGAAGGAGAGATAATATGTTTTTTACCATAATAATACCAAATACCAAAGTAATACTTCCAAGGTCAGTTCTGTTATCGGAACTGAATCCAAAATATTTTTTTAAACGTTGGTACTTTCACGGTGTATTAGGTATATTTTTACATACATAAAGGCTGATTTACACAGGGCCAGTTACTGACTCCGAATTCGAGACAATGACTTGTCTCTTTTTTTTTATTTTTATATTGGGTTCGCCAAATTGACGCCGCCCGCCTGGTGGTAAGTCGTGACGACGTCTAGCGATTGTGGGCCACTCTCACAGCATACAATACTACAGAGAGTGCCCTCAACTTGACGACCTACTGATGTGCCGCTTCACGCTCCGCTTAAAGAGCCCAGGATTATATGTGGGAGGAAACACGTGCACAGGCAAGGCGTTCCAGGCCACTATCGTTCGGCAGAGAAACGAACGTTTAAAACGCTCGGTTCTCGCGAACATTCTATCCACTGTGTGGGAGTGGCATCTCTGCCCGGCACGCGTTGTTCGGGATCGGAAGGAAGAGGGTGGGATCAGATTGAAGAGCTCTTCAGAACACTCGCCGTGGTAAATACGGTAGAATGCGGCCAAGGAAGCTATTGTTCGGCGCTGAGCTAGCGGCTCAAGGCTTCCCGTTACCTCCGGACAACCTATAATACGGATAGCCCGTCGCTGCATAGCGTCGAGAGCGTCCAGCAGATACTTCGCGAGCCGTCCCAGAGATGAGAGCAGTATTCGACGCAGGGGTCTAATCTGCGTCTTGTACAGCTGGTCCGGTGTAAAGAATCTCTTTACCTTATTCAGTATTCCTAGTTTCCGCGAAGCTAGCCCTATACATCTTTCGATGTAGTTTTTATTATTGAGCTCTCGACGAACGTCTATGCCAAGGATGTCAAGGTTGTCCTTCATTGGTAATAATGCATTCTGAAGAGAGGGTAGGGGAAGGAAAGGGGATTTCTTCGCTGTAAATGCACACGCCTGGGTTAGCGGGCGTTGAACTCGACCAGGTTCTCGGT